>JAMJFZ010000242.1:44232500-44950000 GCA_026225945.1 Cricetomys ansorgei | reverse complement strand
CTATCATCCGTTCCAAGCAAGTGCCTTTGGTCTTAAAAACTCAGCAGCTAAAGGGCTACTAAAAGGAAAAATAAGCCAGGTCCAATATAACATGAAAAAAATCCCATTGTGTGTGTCAGTTATATCGGGGACTGTGATGCAGAGAAGAGACACTACTGAGCTTCTTCAATCATCTCCGTGAGCCATGCATCTTCTTTATCTTAGGAGACTGCATGGCTGCCACACATCTTCCTGCCCCCAGGAGCTTTGAGAAATGACCCTTGGCTGGAAGAGCAACCTCTATTCCCAGAATCCAGTATACTCTGGGGAACAATTGTCCTCCCTAGGATAAGCTTTATCTTTGTCACCTACACTACTGTCTCCCACTCTTTTCCCCTCCACTCTTTGGAGACCTGTTGTAGTCTTCTACGTGTTTTAGAGAGTCACATGCACTGAAATTGGTTTCCTGTCAACTTTTCCCTTAGGGAGTGTGGCTAAGCATAACACATTTGCATTCAAGTGACCCAGGCAGACACACCACCCGCTCCCCCACCCTTCTTCTTCATTTCCTCCTGTGTGCACTTACATATTTGATTACACAGTAACCTCTTCCACCTTGTAAGCGTGTGTCCTACCATGAGATTCAGCAAAGCCACATACCAGTCCCAAGGTCCCTGCTGCATTCTTTAAGTCTTCCGTGAAGAGCATCTTATCCAGCCGGATGAACTGGCCATCAGAGGCTGGCTCTTACGTGCCTGGTCCCCTCAGTGTTGCCTCTTCTTTCTCTGTGGCCTTTGAGTCCCAGATATTCATATGTACATCAGCTAGCAATAACTGGACCATCAGGGACTGATTTCCCTCATTTTGCCTTGGAATCTCAGCCTTATGAAGACCCTGTCTCCATTCTGACTGTGGCTTTTCCTTTCTTCCGTGTTAAAGGTCAGATCTGAGGCATCATTGCTACTTCACTCCTCACTTCCCACGGGTTCTAGGTTTTTATATTCTAGGAAGGGCTCATTTTAAAACATACAATGTTTTTATTTGTTTTGGAATTTCACACATGCAAACAATGTATTTTGAGTATATTCACCCCAGACCTCCCTAAACTCCTCCTAGATTTCCCTGTACCCCACCCCTCCTAACTTCATGACTAGGTCCAGTCTGTGCTGCCTGTGTGCTCATAGGTGTGGCCATCCACTGGAGTGCAACCAAACTGCTAGGGGCTGTACCCTTGTAGAAAACCGACTGTCTTCCCCGAAATCTACTGCCAACAGCTCTTCAGCTGAGAGTGGGGGCTCTTGGGCTCCTCTCATCTATGCTGGGATGAGTGCTGACGGCTGCTGTGAGTTTCTATGCACAGTACTCCTGTCATGCCCAGAAGATACTGTTTTGCTCTGGTCCTCCCTGGCCTCTGCTGCTTAGAATCTTCCCATACCTTTTCCAGGGATCCATGAACCTTGGGGCTGGGGTGATAGAGATGCCCATTTGTGCCTGAGCACACTGCAAACGCTTATTTTCTACGCTTTAACCAGTTGTAAGTTTCTGCATTAATCACCATCTACTGCTCAAAGAAACTTCTCTGATGAGCAAAGGGAGAGCTGCACTAACCTATGTGTGGGGAGATACGAATGCAGAGGGCAGTTTGGAACAGTGTCCATTCAGCAAGATAATAATAATGGTTCACTCCTGGGCCCAACAGCTCCCCAACCATGAGTTCTTGGCATGTTTCCTCCTGTGGAGTGACCTTTAAATCCAGTCAGAAAGCAGTTGAGGAATGGGAAAATAGCTCAGCAGGTAAGAAGACTGGCTGTTTTTTGTTTTGTTTTTGTTTTTGTTTTTCCAGACAGGGTTTCCCTGTGGTAATTCTGGCTGTCCTGGAACTCATTCTGTAGACCAGGTTGACCTTGCACTCACAGAGATCTGCCTGCCTCTGCCCCAAGTGCTGGGACTTGGTGTGTGCCACCACTGGCTGGCCTGACTGTTCTTAACAGAGGACCCAGGTTTGATTCCCATTACCCACATGTCAGCTCACAGCCGTCCATAATTCCAACTTTAGAGGATTGTACACCCTCTTTATCTTCCCTAGGCATTAGGCGTACACATAGTGCACAGACCTACATAAATGGTACATTGGAAAATATACATAGAGAATGAAATAAGTAAATCTAAAACAACTTTATTAAAGAAAGAAGTTGGCAGCTAGGCAGTGGTGGTGCACACCTTTAACCCCAGCACTCAGGAGCAGAGGCAGGAAGATCTCTGTGAGTTCGAGGCCAGAGTGGTCCACAGAGTGAGTTCCAGGAAAGCCAGGGTTACAACAGAGAAACCCTGTCTCAAAAAATGGAAAAAAAGGAAAAAGAAGAAGAAAGCAGTTGGGTACTCCATATCTATTCCACTAGTGTATCTATGGGAGCATCTTGCCACAGCAGTCATTGTAGATCACAGTGTGCACAGCGTGGTGAGGCTGTTGGTGACTTTTTCCTCCAGCAGCCTGAGCAGCACCGTCTGGTATTACAAAAGCGAGGTGGAACACGCTTTCAGAAAGAGCTCTTTAGCACGTGTCTAACTTGCACTCTCTTTTGTTCATGCTCCACAAACTGTAAGAAACAGCAAGCTAACGTCTCTATTTCATCCTCATTTTTTTCCCACTCTTCCTGCCAGATCAGAGGCCAACCCAGAAGATAGCATCTGTGTTTCTTTTTCCTGTTGTAATCCTCCCTTTGTGCAGATAAGCAATTTCTGGGCAAGCAGCTCAGCCTCGGCTGAATATCTTACTACACCCAGAGCGGCGGCCACAAACGGCTGCCATAATCTTCCTACTGTTGGGTCCTATACCTGCTACTTTCTGGGACTGCAGTATACTTTCTAGTCCATCGGCCATTCTGGGGGCATCCTCATACCGTGGCAGACTATTCATTGAGGAGCATGTCATCCTATAACACAGAGGAAGACAGCCACCCTGACACTATTCCTAAGGATGTTCTACTCTGACAGCTCAGCCATGATTACATATCCTTGACTCATAACAGAGGCCATGCAACCGCCACTATAGCAGTGTGGTACACTGTACCATACCACGTGGGAACGGTGCCATATTGGGATCGTCTTTGAGGATGCTCCGTCCCAGGTGGTTAGCCTCAGTTTCACGTCATGCGGTGATCCTCGCAGACTCATCTTTGGGTCTGTTAATCCCTGTTGGGGAGTCAGTTGTGTTGTGTTACTTTTCCTGGTGTGTCTATTTCTATCCCCTCAGATAGAATAACAACCAAGAAAATTATTCCATCCAAGGTCAACTTGGTGAATCTGTGAATTTTCTGGGATTACTTTAGGAGCATGGGAGGCTCGGGCAGATGTATCGCGTGAGCCTGCCCCAGTCATTGGAGCTCCCTGGTTAACTTGTCGCAGGCAGCTGCTGCTGGAGAATCCCTTCTTTCCCAGCAATTGTACACGGCTTATATTACCTCAGGGAGAAACCTGTGAGTCGTCTAAGTGCTGTGTGTTCCATGAGCCTCAAAAGCGTCCCTGAAGTCCCTCCTCAACTCCCATCGCTCCAGGGAATGTTTCCATTGGAAGAAACAGCTACACTACATAGTGGGGAACAAAATATCTAATTTGAACCTGATAAACAAAGGGAAAAAAGAGGTATAATGCTAATTAATGAAGTGAAAACTCAGAAACAAATTATCGACTAAAGTCAGATGGAGGGGCTAAGAACGCAAAGATAGCAAACAGAGATATCTTGGACTTGCTAGTATTCAGTGTGGGATGAGTAGATAACGTATAAAATGGAAGGTTAAACATAATCCACAATAATCTAAGTCACAAACAAGGTGGGCATGGTGCACACCTTTAATCCTAGCACCCAGGAGGCAGAGGCAGGCATATCTCTGTGTGTTTGAGGTGAGCTTGGTCTACATAATGAGTTCCAAGACAGCCAGGGCTATGTAGAAAGACCTTGCCCCTGAAAAATAAGTTATAAACAAAACACGTCAAAGTTACCAGTAGATGTAGATCCAGACTATAGCTTACCTGGTAAAAGTTAAAAAAATAAATAAATGAAACCAATGACAGCAAAGAAATAACAAAGGTAAAGCATAATATAAAATATGATTAGATTTTAAATTAAACATTTCTATCAGGTAATTGATTCATCCAAGAGCTATTTTTAAGTTCCTCCTGTGTGTCAGGCCTACTCAATCCTCATGATAATTATTGAGTATTGGCTGCTTTACAGACGAGAAGATGACGTCACAACAAGACATTGGGACTTACTTCCTGATCTGAATAGAATTTGAATCCGAGCAGCCGAACGCCAGTGATCGCATTTATAACCACCGCACAACAGTCTTAGATACAGCCGTAGCAGCTTTCATATCGTCCAAAGCGTATCTGCTAGTAAACAAAGTAGGATATAAGTAAATGAACTGAGCAACGTGCTGAAGAAGTTAGAACATGGTGGTAATGCCGATGTAGGGAAAACATAAAAAGTGATTGATAAAAGTAAACACAGATCCAGGGGGAGTGAGAAGGGATGACAGACCTTTAGATCATTTGATTCAAAATGAAGGGGAAAAAGGCATAAATCCTAAGAAACCCAAAGTAAGGAATGCTAATGAGGAAGTAATGCAAACTCAAAGGGGGCTGCTCACCAGAACCGTGAGCGAGGTGGCACGGCGGTGCCTGCCTGCAGTCAGAGCTCTTGGGCAGTGGAGGCAGGTGCTTCAGGCTACCAAGGCTATATAATGAAACTCTATTTATATAAATTTTAAAAAAAAAGACTTCTAAGAGATAGCCCTGATGAACGCTATACATAAGTTTTAGAATATGAATAGAAATAGAACAGATAATATTTAGGGAAACACAGTTATCAGAATTGACCTCAGAAAACAATATAGATTCACCAATTTCAATAAATCAGAGAAAAGATTTGAGCCACTCCCCCAAACAACCTCAATTCCAGATGTTTACATGGGGGCAATTCTACTACACTTCTAAGAAATAAAATTTTCAATTCTATTTAAAACTGAAAGCTTTCAAGTTCCTTTGGTAAGGCTACGATGACATCAGTAGTAAGCCTTGGCAAAGGTCTTACAAGCAGCTTCAGAGCATTGGGAATGTTCTGAAAGAATGCTGTACCATTACTAAGTAGGGCTTATTCTAGGAATTCTAAAATTGCTCAAACAATTTTCTACATTAGTGCATGATTATCTCTGTGGATATTTAAAAGACATTTTACAGATACAACTGCTTTTTGAGTTAAAAACCCAAAATTGTGTGTGAGAGAGAGAGGGAAAGAGACAGAGAGGCAGGAAGGGAGGCAGAGAGAGAGAGAGAGAGAGAGAGAGAGAGAGAATCCAGCCCTAAACAAGTCTCACTGACCATCTACAAGAAACATTTAACATAAGGATGTTCAAATTAATATTTTCCTCCTTCTCTTAGAAGTCTCATGGATACAGTTTAGGAAAGAGAGGAGCAGATAGATAAACAACCCCAATGCTACAGGACATGTGAAGCTCCAAGTTAAATAAATACCAGAGGAAGCAGCACCAAACAGCGGAGGTAAACTAGGGCCCTCCTGGGATGGACGCTTAGAGAGGGCGGACCCCACTCTGCAGATCCGAGCCAAAGTTGGCAGAACAGTGATCAAAGTCGTGGAGAGCGTAAGAGCAAAGCTTAAAAGTTTGAAGATAAAATTAAATATTAATTACTTTAACACACAGCCATTAAAATTATATGACAATATAATTTAAAGTCAGAACGTCAGTGATAAACTGAAGAAACAGTGGGTGAGTCACCACAGGCGGAAGGAGGAGGAAAGAAAGCCGGGCAGAGAACAGACAGTGGCATCGCGGAAAGGAGGCAGCAGAGGCTCAGGTCTTACCTTCCTCTGTGGCGGCTGTGATGACCTCAGGGCCTGGTGAGCCCTCTACCAACTGAGCTGCCTGTCTAGTCCACTGAAAAAGATGTTTATCCTTGCTCAAAATAAAAGACATAGAAATCAAAACTGCACTGAGCTACAGTTTTCCTCTGAATAAACAATCTGAGTTCTAATTGTCATGGTAGCATCCATGGTGAAGGTGAGGTATAGCAGGGTTTCAGCTGCATGTCGCTGGGAAAATGAAATTTTTATGGAGAACAGTTAAGCAACATATAAACTGGACACGGTCCTCTACATGCCTGAACCCCAGGGATGCTGGGGATGGAGGCAGGAGGGTCACTGGGGCTTGCTGTCTGCCAGGCTGGCCAGAACACATGAGCTTCAGGTTCAGGGAGAGACCTTGCTTCAGGGGAATAAGGGAAGAGTGGTGGTGGGGGGCACTCAGTGCTTCTCTGGCCTCTGCATGTGTTTGCTGATGATCACACAACACGCACGTGTGTGTATGCACCACATACACAAATAAAAGGTTGACTACTCAGTATTACCGTGTTGAATCAATAGAATACTATATGATAATGAAATAGCTTCCAGATATATTATAGTAAAAAATGTAAGATTCACTGGAATGTGTGTGTGCTAGCAGCTTCTATCCATATAGTCCTATGTATTTCGTATCATGACTATTTGCCGTTTTCTGGCAGGTGAAAAAACAAAAGCTAGTGACAGCACTTGGCTCTCAGGGGAGGTACTGGGTGGGGAAACTTACTTTTGTAGGGTACGTGTGTATATGCCGCCTACCCAAAACATTAATCCTAAAATTAATATTTTGAATTATATAGGTATCCCACCTTGTTAAGGAATGAAGAGGTCCTGGCTTTTCCAAAGAATTTTATATATATATATATATATATATATATATATATATATATATATATATATGTATCTTGAGTTATAAAAGATCTCTAGACTTTATTAAGTGTATAGGGTTTTTAAAAATTTTTTAGATTTAGTTATTTTATTACTTTATGTGTATGAGTATTTTGCCTACATGTATGTCTGTGCACCACATGTGTATTTTGCCTGGTACCACAAAGGTCAGAAGAGGGCCTTAGATTCACTGGAACTGGGGTGGCAGATGGCTATAAGCCACAATGTGGGTGCCAGGACTCGAACCCAAGTCCTCTAGACTGTGCTGTCTCTTAACTGCGGACCCATCGCTCCAGCCCAAGTGTCCAGCTTTTTAAAAGTAAACGTTTTATAGAAACTCTCCCAGGGGTAGATTATTAATTGCTTAAAGCTTACTTTTTCCTTGAGGACTTAGGTTATTTTCATCCTACTAGTTTTGGGCCAGGCTATAGATTGACTGCCGACGAGGCTTTCTAGACTAGACCACTGGTTCAGGCTGTTGTGGTTTTAACTTCTTCCTTCCTTTTACAGGTTGTTTTTCTGTCTTTACAGTTAGTGTCAGAATAAAAGCTTTCTCATTTTTCTTGCTGTCACAGTCCCTACCCTGTCATCCTACTCTTTTGACCTGCCAAAGCTAGGGACCATTTAAGCAAACATCTTCAAACTGTATCTAAAATGAGAGATGAGTTTGGGTCAGTACTGGATGGAAAACAAATTCCTGTGAAGTGTGAACTTTGGGCTGTTGGCTGGCTCTGCCGACGAACTTATTTACCCACTTGCAGACATTGTTCCCAGTGTATAGAATTGCGAGTCGGTGACCCCCAGTGAGTAAAGCTGTTACTGTACTTGAGCAGTTGAAAAACTGGAGCATGTACTTGTGCTCTTTAACTAGAAATGTGTAATGAAATGATCACGTGCTCAGCACGCAGATTCCCAGTTCGCTCTAACTGAGCCTTACTGAAGAACTACTCTATCCTGCTGTCCTGTGGGAGTCCTCAAGGCATACAAGCCTCGCTGGAAGTCAGTGTGTGGGAAGTTAATCCAGCTACATTGCTTCCTCTATGAGGAAATTTGACTTATAAAGGTGGGTAAAATCGGTTCTTTATTAAGTATACAAGGAATTTATTATTATCTGTTATTCAATAAAATAACAGATCATTGGAATTCTAGGCCACTGGCAATCTGGGGCTAACAGTCCACCAGAAATTTTGTTTTGTTTTAATCATTATCATTGAACATGTTTGGAAGAGGACTGACTATTTACATACTGTGAGGACACCAGGTTTGTCTTAGGTTAGTTGTGGGTCCCAGCCCTCAACAGCCGTTCTCCAACTGGCAGTACACGCAGGACAGATGTTGCATGTCCTCACCACATTCACTGGGCTTTCACAAAAGTCTTAAATAAGGTAACTTGTAAGAGTTAGTATTCTCCTTTATTGCATGCTAGTCTTAGACATAATCTATAGTTTTTAAGCTTCTCAGTGACATCAAACTCTCTTTATTAGAGAAATCCCACCCAAGGTCTTCTCTGTTTGTACCTAGTAGCTAAGAAAGTTACCATGGAGCTTCTAGAGATAATTTTTATATAGGGGGGATAGAAACTTTTAAACTGAAGCCTTTTTAAAATGTTAGCTACAGCAGTAAACAGAGTGCAGGATTATATGCCATTCTTTTCTACCTTTGGTGGACAAATAGCCAAATACCTGTTAATTCCTTCTGTGCCTCTCCTCTATGGTTGAATCCTGCAGAAAGTGAGCTCTATATGGCAGAGAACATTTTATAATTATTACTATTATCATGCTGGCTTATTGTGAAGATATAGCTGTATAATTTTTCACCCTGGAAAATAACAGTAAGTTGGAGAAGACGATCGAGAAGTAAAACTACTTACCAAATATTCCCCAATAGAGGCATGTTTGTGTAAATGTCAATTCTCTAATTAACTAGGCCTAAGATGTGGCACATGCATCAGGCTCTTTCTTTCCTTCTGCCTTGTTCCCAAAGATACTTGAGGTTCAAGAAAGCTATTTAACGCCAACCATCTTCCCATGATCCTCCCCCCACTATCAGTACTCATTTGTATTCTTGTTGTGGTGGCGAATGTGTTAGATAATCAGGTAGTTGCTTTTCCTTAATATGTCACATTCACCTTGTTTACTTTTGTAATACTTTAGTTAATTACTGATACAAATCACCCTTTAATCTGGTCAAATGTATGTTTAAATGGTAGCATTAGACTAACGATGGCCTCTGAAGTTCCCTTTGACTGGGACCTCTCACTATTGAACTCATCAATAAACCAGGTCTTCCCACCTAGAAACTCCCGCAGCAGTAAAACCCAAACATCTGTGGCCTGTTGTTCCTTCCTCTCCTCTAACCTGGCTCTCTCTCACACCAAAAGGCACTTGTGGCCTTTTGGCAGATGTCTGCTTTTGTTTTTCTCTTTTTCACCTAGCTGTCTCATACCAAAAAAGTATACTCTAGACACACACACACACACACACACACACACACACACACACACACACACACACGCACACACACACTCCATCAAGCCATTTGGTTAATGAAATCAACCATGGAACACTGAATTTCTGTGACAGTTGATAATTAACATAGGTAATAGGTAATATAAGGTTATTTTGGAGGGGAGAAATCAAAGAATATTTTATTTAAAACAGTTTGAAAAGTGTTAAGTTTCTGTTTTGATATATATTCTAGTTCCCTCCTGAGGCATTCAGGTGTCAGTCACGGAAGTAAACAAATGCACAGGACAACTCTCCCTCTTCCTTCAAATTAACCATGTGGTATTTATTGGAATGTTCAAACTAGAAACTTCCCAGTTACCCAGCATTCCCTCCGAGTGCCTGTCCCATGTTCTCAGCCAGGTCCACTGAGTTGTTTGCAAGCAACTGGTCGTCACCCTGCCTCTTTCTAAACGGTTGTCTTAATCATCTCCTCACTAAGCTCCCAGCTTTTTAACTATTTTCTCATTCTCTTCTCGATCCAGAGTGTTCTTTTTGGTCCCTCGGATTTCTCCTGGGAAAATAAATTTGGTTGTGTTTCAAATTTGTGCATGATCTTCAAGGGCTCCCCTTTGTGAAGAAAAACAAATGAGCTGGCCATGGAGGTGCGCGCCTTTAATCCCAGCACTCAGGAGGCAGAGCAGGCAGGTCTCTGTGAGTTCAAAGCTAGCCTGATCTACAGAGTGAGTTCCAAGACAGCCACGGCTATATAGAGAGACTCTATGTCTCAAATAAAACAAAGACAACAACAAATACCAGTTGCCTTTGTGACCTACCTCTGCTCTCTGCTCTGACATTACAAATACACATACAAAGAGACTTCTAGAACTTCTTTGTCCCCCATCCTTTGAGTGGGATATCTTCAGTCCCACTCCCTCTGGGTAATGCAAACTGCTGCTAATCTTTGAAGTCCCCATTCAGAACCACATCCACCTTCACAGCCAGGCTTCTTGATGTAATGTGTGTTCCTCCAGGAGAGCCCTAATGGTGTCCTATAGGGTGGTAAGTTGTCCCATCTGTACAGTAGGGTCTTGCATATGAGCCCTCTACCTTTGTGCTGATACTTAACACCTGTAGTAACAAATGAAACAGTGAAGTAAAAACAAGATGCAATGTGCTTTCTACCCGTGCTTTCCTGGACACCTACAACCTTAGAGCAACGCCAAAACAGCCGGGAAACCGGGGCGATGTGGGAGACATGTGAGCCAGGAGACACATGTGGTCTGCCAGAGTTCACATCAAGGGCTGAGGAACAAACTTTCCATCCCTCTTGTCACCCTGGCCTGGTCCGTTTTTTTTGTTGTTTCTGCCTGATTTCCCCATTCTTGCCTCTTGATTACTCACGGAGCCATGTTGTTCAACTTGGAGTGTCTGCGTCTGACTCAGCGCTAAAGGCTGTTATTTATTTTGTACACTTGTGTGTACTCACGTATATGTATCTCAACCTCAATCCCTAGTTAACAGAATGGGAAGTACAGCTAAGAGATTGTGTAAATGGGAATGGAGGGTCAGTTACAGTGCACTGTTAGGATTCACATTCAGTCCTTCCAATCACACTTCGGAGTATAGATACCATTATTATTACCCCGATTTTGTAGGCAAGTTAAATGAGGCAAAGAGAAAGCACACACCACTGAGACTCGGGAGAACCAGATCCAGTCAACACTGCTGACGCAGTAAATGTAATTCATCTTAAATACTTTAGTAAACCACATCTAAACTAACCCTTACTAGCCAGACCTGGTGGCCTACACTTGTAATCTCAGCACTTAGAAGGCTGAGGCAGAAGGATTTCTGTGAGTCTGAGCCAATGCTAGGCTACATAGTGAGTTTTAGGTCAGTGTGGGCTACCACATAGAAAGGACCTGCTTCCACAACAAAGCAACAGCAAAGAACAAATTCTGTGTTAAGAGATCTCTGAAGGGCCAGAGAATGAAATGGTGTGCCTTGACTTTTGTGTAAGTTCTAGTTGTTTTTTCTCGTCAAGGTTTTGACTCCATAATCAAACGTATTCTTTTTTGGACTTGGCCTTTAATCTGAAGGACATAGTTGTTTTTCCACACAGTGTCTAGGAAGATTTGCCTGTTTCCATCCCAGATTTTACACACATGGACTTGGACAGAGCTGATATCCTGTTGCTCAAGTTCTCACCTAGCTGGTTCCAGCTAGTAAGTGTTTATTGACTAAGTGCTGCCCCATGCATAATGGACAAACCAAAATGATAAGGATTGGCCCCCCCCCCCCCAAAAACAATCCTGCACAATCTTGGCAGACAGACAAGCTATTTACAAAAGAACGATTAACCAACAATGGAACTGTTGGTGACCGGAGCCCCTGGGAGCTTTCTAGTGCTCTGCTGGGGAAGGAGCACCCCTCCCCCACTCTCCCCCTACTCCTGCATGCGTCTTTCAGCTAGTCTTCTCCCCTGCTTTCACTACCACCTCACTCACTGTTAGCTTCTGCTTCTCGAATCTAACTTCTAAGATACAGCCTTCATTTCAACTACACATAGTGACAGGGTTTTTCTACATCTTGGATAAAGCCTGTTTTCCTAGCTCTTCACATCTGTGTAATTTAAGAAATATTGAAACCAAGCTACCCGTTGGATAACACATGAGTCCTAGTTGTAGCTTAGTTGTGAGTTGGCTCCCTTGCTGAGAAATCACTTCTGTGGGAGAGGAAGCCCCACTGGAGACAGGAAATGGCAATCTGTCCTTTAAGTATGTCAAGGAGAACACCAACGAACTGGGTCCCTGGCCTGTGAGAGTTGGCCTCAGAATTTGGGAATTGGAAGGATAAGCAAATGTTTTCACAGAGTGTGTCCAGATCTGAGTTGTCAAGGTTACTGTGGTGCAAACAGAACGTATGGTGTCAGTGTGTCCTGGTGTCTGGGCTCAAGTGGCCTTTCTTGGCAGCATCTATAAAGAACACAGGGCATGTTGAAATCGCCTCTGCTGATATGGGGGGGGGTGTGCTTTTCCAGCAGTTTAGTGAAATGTCTCATTCTGTTTCCATTTTGTGGTCATTGCTTTGAAACTGAAGCTGGGCTTGCATTCTCTGGGCCTTTTCCCAGAGTGCTTCCCTCCTCCATTTGGAACTGACCTATATTGCCTCAATTCATTAATCCCACCCAAGGAAGTAGCAGACACTCAGAGGGAATTCAGGCCTTCAAACACAAAGACATACCTACATCTCTCTTTGAAAACAATTACTGTGATGAAAGTGAGAAAAAAAATCAAAGGTGGCATTTCCTTTGTGACCTCGCAGACCATTTTATAAGGCAAAAACATGCGGCTCCCCACAGAGCTACAGTGTGGGTGTGAAGTATTAAATGATAGTTGGAACTTCTTAAAAGGTCACAATGTTATACTAATATTACGTTTTTCTTATTTTAGATGGGACTGTCCATGGATATATAGTACAGTATGCTATACCTTCATTTATAGACACTGTTCCATAGCTTCAAGAATTTCCCTTTTTTTAAGTGGACATTAGGCTAATTTATCTGCAGAGTCTTTATCTGGCTTCAAAATCAGTGCCTTGTCATTAGCAAACTTCACATAGGAGTTTCGTCAAGTCTGGGCTGCACAATGGTTGAATTGGTGACCATTATATTTGTTTAACTGCTGTAAAGTAAGTTTGCAACAATGGATGCTTGCACTTAAATAGGCCTACAGAGCATTAGGACCCTATCAGTCATGCAGAGATTTCTCTCCTGCTGCCTTCTCTGATGGACAATTCTGCTGATGTGGATATTCAGAAAGAAGGATCAGGAAGAACAGATGATGGATAAAGACAACCCTCTGTCTTGAGAGGAAATCAGAGAAATCCTTTTAAGAAATGTCTTTGTCATGGTGTCAGAAGATTAATTATGCTCACGTGAGAACAACTTTCTCATTGGGTGAAAAGAGACATTATCCTTCTGACTTGTAACAGAAGATTTTCAAAGAGTTAAAGGTCTCAGCTAGTCTGAAATCTTCTTGTTCTTTGGTCTTTGAGGACTCTTCTAAGACACTCGGATTACATCTATGACATTGTGATGTTCAAGAAGTCATTAATGAATCAGGAAGTTTTGTTTCAAGCAGCCCTTCCTACTGTTCCTCCTGCAGGTCCCTGTCGAGGTCTTCATGACTGATTTTGTGCATCATCTTTTTAAAATGACATAGTCATAGGTGATGACTATGCCAGGAATGGCATCCTATAATAGACTAGACGGTGTATGTAGCTAAAAGCTTACAGCAGATCAGAAAACACAATTTTGAATAAAGCAAGATAATTTTATAACGTAAGATATCTTTTTAAAAATCCAGTACTTAGTTGTAATCCAGCTGAAACAGGGACATTGAAGACATACACATTCCTCACAAGCACTCTGAGCATAAGGATTCATACTCAGAAACACCTTTGACATTTAGAGACAGAATAAAATAAAAACCGTGGCTGTGTCAAATGAATTTCTTTTTCGGGTATCTGAGTCTCAAATTTCAAAAAATAAAATAGTATTTACGTAAAAAAATCTTCTTAAAATGCATCGGTTCATACTCTGCCTTTTAAATAATGCACACTAGCTGACTCAGGGTGTATTGAATCAATAAATTGAAATAATGTCTTCCGCGACCGCTGGCGTATTTTAGTGGTAGCTGTTTGTCTCTGCACTAAATTGCCTGTGCAGCCATAGTTTTATTTTATTGTCAGATTTTTATAAAAAAGAGTCTCTTCCTGCTGGGTGAATTATCACTTCTAGAACTTGTCATGGCAAACTGCCATTTTGTTTCTACGTAAAGGTGAGCCTGCGTCTGCAGTGAAGTCAGTTTCGTTCTTGGCTTATTCCACTATGAAAATCCATTTTTCTCTTACATCCAAGTACTTACGTAGGTAGTTGAGGTTTCCCAGCACTCAGATGTTTGGAAGGAGACGTTACTATGCAGGCATGAGCAAACACACACACACACACGGCTAGGATTATGTACTAGAATATTCAGTAGTAGCACTGAGTATAATATATTATTTTAGCAACTCTGAGGATAGGACACCAGTAGCATGCTTTTCCACTAGGTCTTCAAGATTAGATTTTCAGTAACTGATCTAGATACTGCCTTTTCCAGGACCCCAGTATTTTTAAATACAGATTAATTATCATATTACACAGGAAATGATCATTAAAATAGACATTAATATTAGCTGATATTAGTAATAGTTTCACAGTAATTGTAGCATTTGTATGGTAAGATTCAGCTGTGTGTGTGTGTATGTGTGTGTCTGTGTGTGTGTGTGTGTGTGTGTGTGTATGTGTGAGCCAAAGGTCAAAATCAGGTGTCTTCTTCAATAGCTCTCCACTCTATTCTCTGAGAAAGACTCTCAGAGGACCTGGTGTTCACCAGGCTAGATGGGGTGCTCAGTGAGTCCCAGGGGATCCACCTGTCTCCGTCCCTACTCTGCTAGGGTTACAGAAATGTGCACCTGGCTAAATCTGGCCTTTTCTATGATGCTGAGACTCTGAATTTGGGTCTTCATGCTTGCAGCTCGCTCTCTACTGACTGAGCCATCTCCCAGACCAGAGAGAAAAGTTTCTGGTTTTCCTGTTTGTTTGCCTTTGAGATAAACTCATGCTGTGCTGGTCTGGCTGACCTTGATCTCCTCTTGCTTCAGCCTCTCCAGAAATGGGGTAGAGAGTGTCTCTACGATGTCTGCTGCAACCTAACTTTGCTTCATACCTGCTAGCGATGGTTAGGTTAACGAAACAGGAAGTTCAACACCCTTGAGGTTTTACTTCCAATTCTACTTCTAATTTTGGATGTTTGAAGATGATGAATGAAAGTGATGATTTTCATGAAATATCCCCCAAATTTTTTAAAATTAGCTGCAGAAAAATAAGAGTCGAGGAGTAAATGACTGCACCCCCTGCTTTACCAAGAAGGGAAGTGACACCTCTGTCTTGCTAAAGGAGAACACCCCATTATATCCCTCTTGTACTCTCTTTTAGCTGACCTTTGAGAGGACGGCAATAAAAACTGAAGATAATTCATCTCAGTGACATAGAACATGTGAAAAAGAGACAGTTTACTAATTAATAAAAATATGGGCAGTGGGAGATAATGTTTCTCTTTGTCTTCCTGACCCTGCCTTCAAAAGCGAGCGATTAATTTATCACCCACCAGCTGCACTGATTCAATAGAAGAGCGCTTGGGTTTTCTCCTTTCTAAACCCTTGCTGAGTTTTTTGCCACCACATAAAAGTGGATCATTTGTACCTAAAATACTTCACCGAGACTCCATTAATCTTAGTGATGGCGTCTTCACTCCCTGTGATAAGCAGGGCAAGGCGTTCTTATGAAGGGAAAAGAGGACATTGCTGTTTTAAGACGAGTGTATAGATATGTAACGGGGAAGGTAATTGAGTAATTGGTAAACCGGACTGTTTAATAATGAACACCTAATTGAAATTCCAGTGATTGGCGTGTCCTAATACAGGACCGTGGACACTGCCTTCTTTTATGTTTCTCATTAGTGGCATATAATACCTTCCGAGTTAAGAGGAGTGTTTCCATAATTTGTTTTTAAATTTTTTAAAAGATTGTGTGAGTCTCTCTGGACATATACTAAGAAAACCTCCATTCTAGAAACAACTGGTTTGTTATTCCAAAATAACACAAGAAAAGATAACCCAAGGACAAATGATGTTTTTCATTAGTGACTTTAAGTACAAAAACCCTATCATTAGGCTGCTTCTTCACAGTGATTAAAAAGGAAAATAAGCTAAGCTAAGACGGGAGGGCTTCTCAGCTATTGGATGTGGAAATCAATCATCTCAGGACCTTGTTTGTCGTTCCTATGGTATGTTTTGTGTTTCATAAAATAATCTCCTTAATATGTTATTCTCCATCTTAACAGGGCGAGAATGCAGGAAGGGTAAGGCTGCCTTGACCTCTCCTGTTTGCCCTGTGATTGGCAGGTTTCAAAGGTTAAACTAAATGTAGTCATTAGTGCCTTGCTACCTTCTAGATCCCTCTGAGAACTGCACTAGCTGACTTCTGTGAGGAATAAGACTAGTTACTGAACACTTTGGGGTGGCAGGCAGCCAGGTTTCTCTCGAGCAGAAACAAACCGAATTGAAAAAATAAGGTTTGATTCTCCAGTTCTGGTACAGACCATCCTCCACTGGGAGTTTGTGTGCTCACCCCACTGTATTTGGTTGTATGAGGCAGGTGTCTCCTTCCTTCTAGAGGTGACTCCTGTAGCCAATAGTCCAGTAGTATCATTTTAAAGGAACAAGAGACAAAGCCCTTAACACAGAAAAACATCACATGACATTCAACCCAGCCTCCACTATCTCTTAGCCATAAAGCAAGAGGGTCCCTGACAATAATGCAGTCAGAAAATGTGAATAAGCAGATGAATCTGGTGTGCCCCCTTATACTGAGTCAGGTGAAGCTCGTTCATATATTTATACCCGTGTGTCATTCAGGGCTATTGAATTCTCAACTCTTCAGGCATTGATATCCCTTATGGCTTACAGTGACTGTCAACCTAGTACAGGTGTTCCAGGCAATAATGCCATCAGTTCTGGTGCATTCCATTTACTAAAGGCTGGGATGCTACTTGCAGTCATCATTGATCTTCGCAGATTCCCCAAATGTCTTTCTACTCTCATCTCTACACTCCTATGCTACTGGCACACTTTCTTTAACTCCCTTCATTTCTAGTATCCCCTTCTCTAGAAAACAAACAAACAAAACTCTAGTAACCAATGTTTAATGCTGTAAGTTTTCTACTCATTCTTTCCATGAATGAAGATGTCAAGTGTCTCATAAAGCCTCCTCTACTTTAGAATTCCACACATGGCATTTCGAATTATACTGCTGAACAGTCTGCCGATGCTCTTAGGAGCACATACCCTTTGTACAAAGCCAGATCTAGTTGTGAGTCCTGAGAGCCCGGCTATCTGCCCTGGAGGAGTGGGATGCTACACCTTTGTGTTCAGAGCCTGAACATCGTGTTTTACCCAGTAAATAACAAAGATGCTTTATCTTATGGAGTGGTTAGAACTCTCCTGCTCTTTGTTTTTCACATGCCAATGGGCTGTTTCAGGTTTTATAGTTGAAAGTCTAGTTGACAAGTAATATTTAGTGGTGCTTAATGCTCAGCTCCCTACCAGGGAGGAAACAGTACAGGCCAACTGCCCCGGATTAATAATAAGAAGGTTGTACCAGAAGTTACTGTTGGCACTGCTCAGTTGGCCTTAGGTGACCCTCCTGCGCTCTTGGGACCTCCTCTTCAGAACTCTGGACAGAATCAAGGAGTGGGGAAGGGCTTAGCAAGCGCCATAATCTACAGGTCCCCATTTCGAAGGCAGATGTTGAAGTACAACTTGGTTTAATTCAAACACTGAGGATTCTTTTATCTTTTTATTTCTTTTTTCTCCCTTCTTATTGACATGCTTAGACAACCCTTACAGATAAGCACCTACGAAACAACCACACAGAATTTTCAACTCTGCAGTTTTCAATCCAAATGTGTGGCTTTTGAACTTGTGGGGTGCAGAAGCATCTAGAGTTAATGACACCTACTTGTTAAATATGCCATTCTCTCTGGGGCTTTCAAAATGCAGGTTCCAAGTCCTTCCTAGACCTGCTGACCGGTAAGGAGTCTGTGTAATTGTGCTTTGAGTGTTTCTGATGCAGTTTTTGAACTAGAAATTGTGAGAAACACTGATTTAACTGACTCAGAATTTAAAGGGCGACTCACTGGCACTTTGAGCTCTTTAGAAAAAAAGAATCAGTAGCAATTCCAACCAGATCTTCTGTTTTGTTACGTTGAAGTTAATACGTGCTGTAGTGGCTAGAACAAAGAAAGCGTGGGTTCTACTCTTTGTTGCTATAGTTGCTGATAGATCATTCGTCTAATACTTCCTACCACCACCACCTTCAGACCACCAAAGTTTTGAGAGTCCATTTGGAAACACCCAGCCTGCTGTGGCCCACCTACCTCTGCTGCGAGGCCACTGTACCTGCGACCACTTGTTCCTTGCTGTTCTTCTTTCCTCCGATATTCCTGCATTCTCGCACTTCTTCACTTTGTATGAAAAGTGAAGAACGCTTTCTCTTCTGACTTCTGCCGTAGGCCCCACATTTCACTGATCTAGGAGGCCCCTTTGTTTCACTTCAGTGAGTTTCCAGGGCAGGTAATAAAATGAATGGTTGCAAAAGAGAATCCAGGTCATGTCTGTGGGTGAAAAATTGTCATTTGAGGTTAAGTTTTTATTTGTTTGTTTTGGATGCTAAAGGTTGTATCTGGAGCTTCGTGTATCCAAATTAGGTTTTAGATTTGCCTTCTTATAAAATTGGGGAGGTGGAGGTGTTGTTCAGTGGTAGGTGATGTGCTTTGTGTGTATGTGGTCCTGGGTTCTATCCTGAGAAGGAAGGAAGGAAGGGAGGGGGGTCAGGGAGGAAATTTTAAGGTTGAAATGGCAAATAGCAAAGCCAGAATTTACTTAGTTGTATAGAATCATATATTGGAGAAGTTTAGACCTCTGGTGTCTCTAGCAGATCAGGAATAAATTATTTTTGTCTGACAGTCTAAACTCAGAAATCTCTAAGCAGAAAATTTCAATATTTATAGGCGTGAACTCACTTTTTTCCAACATGACATTTGTTAGTGACCTCCTGCTTTAATTCACAATCTTGGTGACAGTTTGGATGATTTCACGTGCTCTTTTTCTATTTAAAAACAAAGAGAACACTGGGTGGTTTAGCTTCAAGAACACGAGACGCAGAGTTTAAAGGGCAGGGGCTTGAATCTCAGCACTACTGTCTAAACATGACACCGGGTATTGGAGGCAGCGGCACGTGGTGCTGTGAAAGCATTGTGAGGGGCTCTTTAGAAAGCTTTGGCCAACTCCAATGACAATTAGGAACTCTTACCTTTAGACTGAGGCAGTTGGTAAGTTTTCATAAGTTTTTCTTTGACCAACCTGCGATTATCACGTCTTTATAAAATGCTCCAACCCAGGATATTACCATCCTGTCTTTACTTTCATTCTTACTGCCTTTTACAGTGGCCACTTTGTTGACAAGCCCCAAGTGCAGCTAATCTCTGAAGTGGAATGAATTTGTTTATTTGTTTATGTATGTAGTTTTGCTTCCTTTGTTTCAGTTCAAGCCAAAGCCTCCACCCCCACCCACAGCATCTGCAGGAGCTGTAGAAAGATAATTGTAGCCCCATCACAAGAACCACTCACATAAGCCAGGGACAGAAAAACACTGCCACCACTACCAGAAGGAAGGATTTTAACCCTAACTGCCGGCCTAACCGCAGGTGCTCCGTATCCGGTCCACTGGAGATATTCTAGGTAGTATTCCCATTTCACAGCTCACTACTCATTCTAAAGAGTGGGACATAATTCACCACACTGCAGTGCAATGCCTCACTGCACAGCATAGGTCAGGCTACTTTGGGTCCTGCCTCTTGGCTACCAAGAAGCTAGGGAAGAGAAGTTGAAATAACAGAAGGAGATAAGGGCATCTGAGAAAACACAGTAGCCTCTGGCCTGTTAGGATAGATCTGTGTGACGAAACTGAAAAGATCAGAGGCCATAAATCTGGGAAGGGTTCTCCTTAGAAAGTTTGAGGCAGGAGCTTGTGTCCTTCCTTCACAATGGACTTGATATATGACTCAGCCATAAGCCCTGTTATCTCTGTGCTTACTCTTGTTATCAAATGCCAGGAAGATTGGCTTCTTATCCTTTTAAACCCAAAGCAGCGTGGGAGAAGCCAGACAACTCTTTTGAGTTTAGACCCAGTTCATTTTCCCAACATTTTTCCTTGAATATAAATAAGTCAGAATGTTCACCCAGCTGAAAAGTCCAGACGACATCAGCCAGTTAGGTATAAACTGTAACCATCATGTCAGCATGGCCCTGCTTATAACCCTGTTAGAGTTCAACAAAGCAAAAATCGTCTTCCAGAGGAAGATAGGAGCTGAACTACTTCTGTTCTCATTGTTAAAATCAAGTAAAACTGGGACCTATGATGAGAAACTCCTTTTCAGAAAATAGAAATTACAAATGAATTTTCTCAGTACTATTATACTTTGAGTTTGGCTTTGGGGATTTTTGACCCTGTCAGACATGGGGTTGGAGAGATGGCTCAGTGGTTAACAACACATGTTGCTCTTGCAGGGCACCCGGGTTCTGTGCTCAGAACCTACATGGTGGCTTATAACCATGTGTAACTCCGGTTGCAGGGTATCCTTTCCTGGCCTCCATAGGTACCAACCACACACACAGTACACGTACATACATGCAGGCAAAACACTCATCGTACACATAAAAATAAAATAAAATCTTGAAAAAATTTAAATTATCAGACCATTTTTGTTTGTGTGCTTATGTGGGTGAGGGGGTGGGGTGTCCTTCACAGTAAATTTTTCAAATTTCACAGTGAATGATGGTCTGTGCACCTGAAGAAGTTTGATTTTTTTAAAAATCTGTATTTAAAACAACACTCTTGAGTAGAGCGGGCCCAAACTGGAATATGGGTATCCCCGAGCTTAAAGTCATTCGGACTTTAAGCCCCTGTACTCCTTTAGATCTCATCTCAAGCACACTTAGATAGAATTGAAAATAATCATGATCACATTTAAACACCTGGGGAGCTAATGAAGACAATTTCTTAATGTGTCAAATGGGGTTTTGTCTAGGACTTGACTCTTTTGTTGCTTTAAGCTGATCTGTCTTCAGGCTCTCAGCTCTAGGCATTCACAAAGCAGCTCCAGCAATGGCATCCACTTGGAATGCTGCCTTTTGTCTACCAGACCCTTCCTGCTGCCTCTGCTCATCTGGTGTCTTCGCTAATGTGGTTCGTCCTCCCTGTCTCTGCAGGTAGCTCTGCGCCTTTATAAGGGGGATTTACAATGGGACTCACCACTCTGGCTGCTAATGAAGAGAGATTTAGGGATTTTTTTTTTTTTTTTTTTTTTTTTTTTTGTCTTTCAAAAGAGTGGGGAAAATGGTCCCCTAGGTTTGCTAATAATCTTTGTTTCCATTTACTTTAATTTTATCAGTTCAGTTAGTTTACTATCTGTGGTGCAAAACACAAATATTTTTGTTGAGGAGTTAGGATGTTTCATCTGCTAGCCCTTCATGCTAATCACTGGATTTGTTTATTATTGAACCCAGAAAGAACAAAGTGAAAGCCCTGTTTAAACTCAACCAACTGGCGTTTCACCTTCATCTGGTTTTGCCTTTCAAGAGATTTTTTTTTCTCACCACTTTGGTTGTTTAAAAAAAAAAAAGAAAAGCGTAAGGCTGGGAGCCCTGGATTCTGGTAGCAGACCTGCGTTTAGGACTTCAATAATCTTGACTGAGTCACTTACACCCTTGAGTTTCTCATTTGAAACAAGGGGGATATCGTGTTAATAAGGTCCCTACCAGACCCACGAGACTATTTTACGTTCTTTCTGGCTGCTTTTTACTGCTTAAGTGAACTAAAATATCCAATCATTGGATTAAAAAAAGAAAGAAAGAAAGAAACTTGCATCTAGTAAAATATTTTAACTAGCAGACAAAGCAATAGATAGTGTTACACAAGCGTGTCCTCATGCAAGTGATGGTGCTTTGTGGGTTGTAACCCAGGTTTATAGAGAGAAGAATTTGCTCACTCCCAATAGGAAAACAAAGAAAAACCAAATAAAAATCAGACAGAAGGAAACAGAACAAAACAAAAGAGAAGAAAAACAGTGTTGACTGTGGGTCAGAAGTCTTCCAGGACTCATGGAATCGTTGGATTTTTTTTTTTTCTTTTAAACAGATGGGGATATCAGCAATTATTGGGTTCAAGACCTTGAATTTTGCTAGTGAAGATTCAGGAGGCCCACACCATGGTCACTGCCAGGAAGATCCAGCTCCAAGACAAAATAGGCATGTGCTGGGCAGAGGGATCCTCCCTGTGTCATAATAAAAGCCAGACTGAACGCTGATGGTAGTGGACAGTTGGCGAGTTTCTCTGTTGTATCCACCACAATAACATCAATCTGGGAACACAGATGTTTAGTGAGGATACACCGTAAGCCACACTACAATGGAGTGAGGCAACTGTGGAGGGTATGGAGCCAAAGCTCCTCTCGTAAGAGTCTCCAGTGTAACCTGGAGATAGGGAGGGTACACAGTAGTTAGCACTGGTGGATTTGATGGAACGACAATCAAAACCACAGACAGGATTTCCAACCGCAAATCGAAGATGGGTTTAAGTAGAGCCCTGTATTAATGAGCATTTCTTTAGCAAATCAAGGTTAAATCCAGGGTGCTCTGGGAACTCACAGGCAATTAAATCAGATCGAGGAAGAAGAAATGAGCTAGTAAGAGAGAGAGCTGTTGCATCTGGACAAGGGTTCCTTTTTCTGAGCTGTGGTCACTGTTAGAGAAAAGTCCCCATCCTGGTAGATTGATAACACTATCAATGGTCCCCAACCTTAAATTCTACTGAATCCTGTCTTCTGTTTGGCCGGTGCTCTCCCTTTTCTCTAATCATTGCCCCTTTCTCAGCAGGCTGCACCTCTCACTTCATGGAGCCCCTGAAGAGTCTCAGTAATTGCCTTGACTTTGACACCCAAGTATTTATCTCTAACCTTGCCTTCGCCTCAAACTTCAGATTAATCAATGACTCCTGGGTGTCTCCACTGGGGTGCTGCACTGCCATCTCAAAGCCAATATGTCTAAGAGCCAAATGCTTCTTCATCTTTCACCTAAAACCCCAACTTCTTCCCCAGATGTCCTTTAGCAAAGAAGGCTCCTTAGTCCACCTCAGTTTGCATGTTAATGAAACCACCCTGGCTGGAATGTAGGCTTGGCAGACTGCAATCATCTAAGACAGTGTGCTCTTTGTCATGTTTAAAAAACAAAACAACACCACACATTTGACCTATTTACATCCGACATAGCCTAGTGGAGTGAGTGATTAAACATGTTTTTGAAGCAAGATGAGTTTGTGTTCCTGGTACTACCACTTACCAGTCAGCCACAAACAAATTAAACTTGCTAAAACTGGGTCATCTCGTCTGAAAAAAGAGAAACGATCATAGTCCTTAAATCATGAGGTATTGTGGGGATGAAATAAGCTGCCCCACATCACGCAGTGATCACTGGTTCTCCTAAGATCTAGGAGACAGAAATAATTTCCAATTATTTACCTCTGTGTCTACAGGACCTGATGTAGTTCTCAGGAAGTATGTGTTGAGGAAGTAATTAACATAGTGGTCTAGTGTGAATTAAAGCAATAACCTTGCGGATGGAGAAAACAGCACAAGGTAGAGAGGGAGAGAAAGGCTTCTTTATCCCCAGTTCCTATTGATTTAAGTCCTAAATATTTCTCAGGTCTACCCCAGCTTCCATGTCCTAACTGTGCCTATAAAGACTTCTGAGTAGTCTCTCCGTCCTTGTAAGCACTTTCTGGATCACCACTACAGGAACCTATTCAAAGCTGAAATGAGAACATTTGTTTTCTCACCAAAGGCCCCTTTGTAGCTACTTTGGATCTCCAGGATGAACTCTGAACTCCTAGGACCTGGGCATACCTCCATCCATCTTCCTTTGCTACCACCCACTCTCCCCACGAGTGAGAGTCTAGAAGTGCTAGCTGGTCTGGTCTTATCTTTCTAAAGATGTTCTGACATACTGCACTGTTTCTTTTCATTTGCCTGCAAATCACAGGAAATACTAAATGGTTCCTTACAAGTTTCTTTTCCTAATAGAGCTAGGAGATTCTAGACTAAGATCATCTCTGCTGTCATCACAGCTCCTGTCTGCTGGGTCTACTCTCAGTGTATGGCTTTCATCTTGTTCTAAACTATTCTCTACTCCCTTTAGGACCTTTCCCCTCTCTCTTTTCCTTAAGGTAAGAACCTCATCCTATAAGCATTCTTCCTATAACTGAATCCATCATGCTAGCTTATCCTTCCTACAGTCACTAACCTATGGGCACAGTAGCTTCTCAGAAGAGTAACTGGTCATATGCCACAGCAGATGCTCATTTCACAAGTGCTCCTCTTTCTTTGCCTTCATAAGGCCCTGGTTCTTCTTACACCATATGCTTTGCTGGGTTTCCTTTACTGCTTGTTTTGACTCTTAAATTGCAGTGTTTCTCATGGTTTGCTGCTTGACAATTCAATGTATTTTCGCTGCCTAGACCGTACCAGTATCAGGTATCTGCATGGTTGATATCTGCAGGCCCTGTTTGTGTAGTCTGGAGCCCTGAGCTTGGGTCCTGAATTTCTACCTACTGTAAAGATTCCTTCTCTCTTCCCTCCACCCCTGATTACAAGAAATCCTCATCACCTCTTCCTACACTCCTGCAGAAACTCTGGTGTTTGGTTGGTTAGTTTTCCTCTACCAGTGAACTCCATCTCCAGCTCTTGCAGAAACTTTTGATCTCTAATTTATACATTACCACTAAATTTATCTTCTATTTAAAAAAAAGAATCTGATTGTTAATTTCAGTTTTTGAAACTTCTTTGGCTTTCTCCTGCTTCTAGGATGAAATTCAGATTCCTAATTTGACATAGAAAGTCTCTTACAGACCAGCCCCACCATACTTTAACATTTTCTTCTCTGACTCTTCAACCTCCCATGACCCACCACCCCAGGGAATCAACCTGACTGCAACAGTTACCTTCCAGGTGTCTCAAGTAGACTGACCGGTGCCTGTGGCAGTCTGTACTGTTGCCTGGTAACCCTTGTAGCCCTCCTAATTCTGTTTGGTGAATTGCTACCTTATCTTCTAAAGCCACCCAAATGTCCCTTTTCTCTGATGTTTTCTCTGTTTCTCCAGAGCTTCTGCATTCTCTGAGCAGAACTTCCTTCACATTTAGATTCAGATCTTTGTGAGCTTATCATTACACCTAGTACAGTTCACAGTAATTTCTGGGTGAATATACATATGAAATCAGGAACTAGGAATAGCTTCTACTCGAATAACCCAGATTTTTTAGGGGCATATTATTTTGAGCACCCTGATACTGAGATAGAGGGGATAAAAGGACAGAAGATTGTGTTCTGTAGATTTTTCTAATTTGGGAGCAGCAACTCAGAACAGATTGTCTTGCTGATAGTTTGGATGCAACAGTCACAAGCCAAGACATTAAGCAGCAGCACACCGGATCTCATGTTTTTCAGGAGTGGATTGAACCCTGGTAGAACATTTCATAGTAAGTAGGGAGGGAATTGCAGGCTCCCACCAGCTCTTTCAAACTTCTGGTTTCTTCTCATTCTCTTCTGCTAAAGGACATAGAAGGGGTAGAATACACTTCCTGCTCTTTTCTTAAATAGTGGGAGGCAATGAGTAGGAGGGAAATACACATTTTGTTCACCTCACAGAATTACCAATAAACTGACACAAACTCCAAGCCTTTTTTTAACCAGATGTGATAGAACATATATATAATTGCAGCATTGGGGAGGTTGAGGCAGGAAGCTCATAAGTTGGAGGCCAGCTTGGGCTATATAGAAAGACTCTGTCTCAAAAACCAAATAACAAAAAGGAATTACTTGTTTTAAAAAATTTTTTTAAATTTTTTTTGAGACAAGTTTTCTCTGTTACAGCTCTGGCTGTCCTAGAACTCACTCTGTAGACCAGGCTGGCCTCAAACTCACAGAGATCTGCCTACCTCTGCCTTCTGAGTGCTGGGATTAAAGTTGTGAGCCACCACCACCACTCAGCACAAACCAAATTTAAGAATGCATTAAGAAGCTCAAACATTACAACCATGTTGGGTTTCATCCCAAGGATGCCAGACTGACTCAACATATGAAAATCAATAAATGTAATACACTATATAGATGGAAAGAGCATTTGACAAGGTTCAACATGACTTCATGATAAAAGTCCTGAGGAAATTCAGAATAGATATATAACATAATAAACACACTGTATGTGACAAACAGCCAACAAAGAAATTAGGAAAACTATCCCATAGCTTAAAAAAACAGAAAAGAAAAGAAAACCTAGGAATAATCCTAACCAAAAAGATAAAAGTCTTGCAATGAAAACTTTAAGGTGCTGAAATGAAAAGTAAAAGGCACTGGATATTGGCCAGATCTTCTGTGTTCCTGGATTGGCAGGGTTAATTTGGGGAAAATGTCTATATTTTACCAAAAGTAATGAACAGATTCAATGTGACTTCATCAAAATTTTAAGGACATTCTTCACAAAGTTAGAAAAAGAGGTATCCTAAAATTCACACGTAAACACAAAAGACCATGGAGAGCCGAAAGCAGATCTTATCAGGAAGAACACTTCTGCAGTTACCACAATGCCTAACTTCAAATTATACTATAGAGCCATAGTGACAAAGACAGCTTCAAAATGACACAAAACAGACATACAGACCAATAGACCAGAATATAAGATCCAGGAATAAGCAATACAGCTTATTACCATATAATATTTTGACATACAAAGGTGTCAAAAAACACTGAAACCAAACAGAAAGTTCTCAGAGGAAGAATCACATAGAACCAGCCAATATTATAAAAAATATTCAACATGGTGCTAAACACATTGTGCAGAGTTTAAAAGTCCTTACTGCCTTTCCCCTCAGCCACATTGGGTAGTCACAGCTGCCTGTCACTCCTGCTCACAGGAAATCTGAAGTCCTCTCTGGACTCTATAGGCCCTCACACATGTACCCCCCCCCCACTCAAACATAATTAAAATAATATTTTAAAAAGTGATTGACGCCCAGACATCACAGAAATTGCAAAAATTGACATCACCTCTGTTAAGAATCAGTTGACAGTGTGAACTCACTTCTGAGCCCTCTGTTCTATTCCATTGGTTCATTTTTGTCAGCGTGGATGTCTATGCAGTACCATGCGGCTTCAGTCACCACGGCTCTGAAGTCAATTTTGAAATCTGATGGTTTGAATCCTTCAGATTTTTTTGTTTTTGTTTTTATTTCTTCCCTTTTTGGGGGATGGGGGAGGCAGATGGCTGTTGAAGAAATCTTTACTACTCACTGTCTTTTGTGACTCCATACAAATTTTAGGATTTGTTTTCTATTTGTGTGAAAAGTATTGTTGGAATTTTAATTGTAACCAACATTAAATCTGTTGATTACTTTGAGTAATGTGGGTATTTTTAATAATACTATTGTTCTAATCTTTGAAAATCAGCTATTTTCTAATTCATTTACATCAATTCAATTCACCAATGTGTTGTATTTTTCAGTGGACTTTTTAAAAAACTTTGTTGATTAAATTTACACTTAATTTTTTAAATTTTACTTTGCTGGGTTTACAAGTTGAATTTTATTCATTACTGGCTGTCTTTTTAAATTAGTGTTACTGTATTTACTGGTTCTAACAGGTTTTTTGTAGTCTTAGGGTATTCCATATAAAAGATCATGTCATCTACAGAGTCCACCATTTTGTACTTAGCACAAAAATGGGTTGCGTTTAATCCCTCCCTCCCTTCCTTTTCGACTAAGGGAAAGGAGGCCCAGAGAAAACAGGGTCGTGACTGAGCAGCAGAGCTGGTAACTGGACTCCCTCCTGGCACATCCATGTGCTGTGCTCGGGGCGTCCGACTGCAAGCCCAGTCGGGCCTGGGTAAATACAGTCCTCTTACTCACAGCGCTTTCATTGCTAGTTTCAAAGTAGCAATGTGTATTTTATACATAGCTCCAGTTGTGTGTATTTGGTTGTGTTTGTCTGTCTGGTTGGTTGGTTGGTAGGTTTGGCTTTGTTTTGCTCTTTTTTCTTTTCTGAGATAGACTCTTGTGTAGCCCAGCAGGCTCTGAATTTGTAGTGATATTTCCGCCCAGCTCCCCGAGTGCTGGGACTACAGGTGTGCGCCATCATGCCTGGCAGAGCTTCAGTTTTAGCACTGTTCCTTTGAAGTGTAGTGTCACAATTTGAGAAACTGTCTCATCTCCGTCACTTCTAAGCCACGATTTCTACCACACAGTACGCGTTTTTTTCTTTGAGGTCCAAATAGCACCTAACAGTCTATTGTACTGAATAAATATTTAATGGAGATTGAATGTTTCCTGTCTGGTAGATCAATTACTTTTGTCAATTCTCTGAGGAAATAGGTTTTTTTTCTTTCTTTTTGTCCTGAATAGGCTAAGAAATTTGTTTTCTCGATATTGTTGTTTATACAAAAGGCTTTTTTTCAGTGAGACAAAATTTCATGGCCCCTAGGCTTTTAATTACTCATTTTTATCCTCATGTAATATGTATGGTTTGAATTTTTATGTTGTCTCAAATATAAATCTCAGCATCATCAGTCTGGTGATTGAACACCTCCTAAAAGAATTGAGCTTTCTAGAAATTTTGGTATTTGAGACTATGAAAATGAAAAATATTTGTTTATGAGATAAAAAGGTGTTTGCAGTAGAGTTTTGATAGAAGAAATTAAAACTCCCAAGACAGAAATGATCTTTTACTATTGCTTGTCAAATATTTGCATTTCTTGCTTGAATCAGTTATATCCTTATTTAATTATTGGTCAGAATTTTGTTGAAGCATCAGATTTAAATTACATACATTTTCTCTTTGGAGTCTCTATGGAGTTAGTGAAAGAACTGGAAAGGTTTCTGGCGGCGCCCTATGAGGCACTGTCTTCTGGATGAGGCAAGATGGACACAATCCCCAACACAAAGCGAGTCTGCCTAGCTGCACAAGGTGTACACCAAAAAAGAGGACGGGGGAAGACACAAACCGGAAGGTACTAGTTGGGAAGAAGCCAGCAAGAATGGGAGATGTGGATATAATAGAACGAATTCTATACACACATTCAATTGTCAAAAATAAATTAATTTAAATAAATATAATTTTTTTCAATTTGTGACTATAATCACTGTAGGAAATACTTTGTGCACGTTGTCAGTGTGACATTCAGATGGAGCCTATCAGTGTCAGTAGAAAATTGAACTCATATAAATAAAACTGAAAAATGAGCAGACAGAAAAAAGTATACAGATGCCTTTTATTCTGTCTTTTCTGAGAAGCACATTGAACATAATTATGAAATGAGTAAGTCGTGCCTGGTGACAAAACAATCTCCCCGCGGTCAGCATTTGCCCACCTAATTTAAATAACCACTGACGTTCAGGGCTCACTTTGCTTGAGGAAGACGGTGCACTGACACAGTCGTGATGTGCCCTTGGTACAGAGGTAGCATAAATCAGCTGAGTCATAATTAATCTATTATCTGGTTTTTAGGTCTTTTTGACCTAGGAGCTTGCGACCATTGAAATCTTTACTTTTTTTTTTCCCCCGGATCTGTTAAAATATTTTAAAGTGTGTAGATCTTAATTAAATTGACACGATACTGCTGGAAGTTGACTAACACTGTCCAAAGGGAAGAGATATGCTGGGATAAACTGGGAAGAGCTTAAGAAGACAAGCTGCCCTCTACCCTAGTGTCTGCAGTGCTCTGGCTACTCAGTGGCCTTCCATTTCGTGACATCGCTGCCAAGAAAACATGCCCAAACCCCGAGTTGCACATGCTCTTGCATGTGGTTGAAGAAGTCTGTGGGTTGTTTGTAAGGTATTGCAGATCCAAGGTTGCAGGAGTGCTCTTGTCCAGGAAGGGAAGCTTCCTAGACATTACAGCTCTTGTCCAGAAGCCAAATGGAAGATAAATCACCACTGGCCACTTCTCTTATTATTGAAATGGTTCAGCCCTGGCCTTTAACTGGAGGAGTCACAAGGTTTTGAAGTGCAAATAGGATGGTAAAGGGTAAACCCTTTTAGGACTTCATGTTGATGGATTTTTTTCTCCCTGTGTGGGTTTCTAACCCTGACTGTGATCTGGAAGCAGCCCTCGAAGAAAGAAAAGTCTTGTTTTGTTTTTCATCAGTCAGGCAATAAGAACTTTCCGTGGGGTATGCTTTCCACAAATGCATATGGATCCTGATGTGTTTAGAAGAAGGTAATTTAATTGGATCTTTTGGAAGCCTTCTGCAGGGCTGCTGCCATATCAAGGTCACATCACTCTTGCTATTAATGCCCAAGTCTGAGGTACTCAAGGACATGCTATTTAGAGCTCAGTGGTTTAGGAGACTTACTTTGAGCCAGCTCAAGGTAGACAAAGTCTTCTACAAGATGGTAGTCATTCTGTAATTACTTAATCTTTTTCTGTTGAGTTACCAAGTTGTATACATTTACTTCGTTATTTTGTGCATATTTTTTGCCAACTTTAAAAATAAAACAAGAAATCTTGAGATTATACAAAAATTGTACTATGATCTTTATAAAGATGCCAAGCTAAAGAAATAAAGACAACAATGAAGTGTTTAAATAAGAGGTGTTGGTTTCTGGATTTTTTTTTAAATCCCTCAAGTAATTTAAACACAATATATAAAAACATCTTTTAAATTTAGATGGTGATGTTTGGAATATAAAGATGAGGGAACTTGTTACAGACTACAAAGTCATCCCAATTTTAGCATAACTTAAAGGCTTTATATGTGAAATTTTAAAGCAAAAATTAAAATATTTTACTAAGCGAATATTATCATTTACATTGCTCACAGTTCATAGAAATACTGCCAATGAGCCTTGCCTTGGACAGTCAGGGGTTTTTAGATGTACCATAGATATCTCTATTATTTGTCCTTTTTTGAGAATAGGAACGTATTTTTGTACAACCGAGGTTTACCTCTGTGTCTCTTGGTATCTGTTATAAAAACGGGTTGTTAATATCCATAATTGGCATTGATCACAGCGTTTTAATTGATCCAGCTTGGTTTTGGTTCTTTTGTTCTTCAGAATTTTTGCCTCCTGGCATTTAAATGTTGGCAGTGTACTTTTTCCCATTGCTCTATCATGATTTTAAATAAGATTTGGAATAAGGACCAAACCCAAACTCTATCTAGATCAGCAGAATCTCCTGAATCTATAGCTTCCCTGCCATTAGTTTGTTGCTGGGAGATGTTCATATGACCTTTCCTTTGTTGGAAGAGAATCTGCAGCCCTTCCCAGGATGCTCTCCTGTTCACTGTCTTTTTAAACCCAAGTTGGAGGTTGTCTGATTAATGAATGGTGAGCTTTTCTATTCTGAGCTACGCATATTGTTGACATTGTGTCACATGCTGCTTTTTAATTTCTAACGTGCTTAATGTGTTTTTAATTTGCAAAGCATGAGTGTTCCTTTCACAGCAATAGAATAGAGTCAGCATTTGGGAATCCAGATATTGCTTTATGCAAACAAGAAGGGTCAAGCTGAAGAGGGCTGAATTGAAGCCTTGGGTTTCCTGCAACACACACGTCAATGAATTTCACTTTGAATATTGTTGAATAAAAGAAGACACTTGAGAAAGGCTTTTCTTCCCAAGAACGTCTCTTGCCTATTGGCGAGTGAATTGCCCCAATATAAAAGCACTGGGGAAAAGTGAGTTACGGAGTGAAAAGGCAATCCACAAATGATCACTCTTTTCTGCCTTTGACTGTGTCAGATTTTGTTGTGTGTGTGGCAATTGTTTTCTTTTCCACTTAGAAGAGGTTTATGGTGTGATGTCTGTCAAGTGAGACCCCGTCCTAAGGTTGTGGTTGTATTTCTCTCTGGAGTTCCTGGAGGTGATGCTATCTTTTGTTCAGTCAGCAGTGTGTCTGCTCCGGAGAGCATCTGTCACTCTCAGGCATTACAAGATGGATGGGTCTCCAGTGAACTGCTGGGTGAAGCAAATGGTGAAAATAAGAAAAGACAAGGGGTTTGGGGATCTGCAGAGGACAGACAACGAGGAAACACTCAGAAATCAAGAGTACGCTGAGCAATAGGAGACAGAGAGCAAAGGATGGATCGGATGTCATTTTCTAAACATCTCTGAGCTCAGAATCTTTGGGTGGCTGTTGTAGTCTGAGGGAGTGATCTACACCATGGTAACAATTCTGTGCCCTTCGGATTTCCTGTGTGTGTGTGTGTGTGTGTGTGTGTGTGCGCGTATTTGGGGAAAGTGTTGGGACAGGACAATAATGGTAGAGATGGTTTACGAAGATTTTATGTTAAAATATTTTGAAGATTAAGCTAAAAATTGGGCTTTTAGCCATTTCAATGTACTTTCTCGTGTTTTCTTTTCTCTCCATTCTTTCTTATAAGCAACTGACAACTAGTAGATATTAAAACACTTGAAAAGTTTTGGCCATGTAACGGATATGCTCACTGTTTTATAAGTGCTTTTTTGGCACTTCTGCGGGGGAGTACTGAGAGTTCTGTGCCTTAATGGAGGCCGAGGACAGGTTTTAAGTTATTTTAAATTATCTCCGATTTCATTTAATGGGTTCTGTGATGGAAGAAAATATATAATTTTTATTGATCTGTCAGACATTGGAGGTTTGAATTGTACTCGTTTTGTTGGTGATGGTCACAGTGTATAAATCCTTAATCATACAAAGTCCCTCCTCTGGGACAGAGAGGGAAGGAGGTTGGCTAGGCATTGAAGAGGGGAAAGGAGAGGGCAGTGTAACTGAAAAACAACAAAAAAAGATGATTTTGTCAAATTTTTTGACATTTGTGTATGAAAAAACCCATCAGTTGAAAGGCAAAGAAATGAAGACGGTTGGAAGCTTTAAGCTATACAAACGGTGGAGTAGCTCCTTCTCTGTGGGCATAAATAATAGATGAAAGAGTAAGAACGACAACAAAGGATCAGGTCGTTTAAGAAAATGTGTGCAGCCTGAATAGGGGTCTGTGGCCCAGGCCAAAGGTCTTAGCTTTGAGTGTAATTAGCAGAAAATACAAAAATGTCATTACTAGCAGGTGAAGTGTGCAGCACGTGGCTAAAAATTAGCAATTTTAGACTCCAAAGCTATTGGAATTGGATTATTGACCTTTTTAAAAATCATTAAGGTACTTTGGGAGTCGGACAGTTCTCATCAGCAGTACTGCAGTTTGACCTCACTGACCATATGGGGTAATCTTGGGTTTGGATTAGGTAGGAAGGCTCCCAATTCCAAAAGATGCCGCTTGTGCGTGTGTGAGTGGAAGTAGTATGAGTTCCAAAATCTAAGGCCTGTAGTTTTCATTATTCTGTTGTGAGAAGGAATTCTTCCAAGACTAAGAGTTTAAGATAAATATTTTTAATCACCAAATCTGAGATGTTTCTTTTTCAAGTTGACATAAAAAGAAAGTACAAAAAATTTCCTTTAACATGACTTCAAGTATTTTAGTGTTACAAATATTCATGTTGTACTTAATTCATTCTTACAAAACTAACTAAGAAAACTAAGGTTTTCTTTCTTACACACAGTAAAAATTACTTGTAGGTTATGTATAAAATTAGTGATGTTTCTTTTATTCATTTAAGGATTTACAACTTTATCTTATTTTCCATGCAATAGTTTATGTACCGACCATCATCTACTTAGAGGAGAGAATAGGCACTCTATTCAGGCAGCTGTAGGTAATTATAATTAATTAATTTAATTCCTCCTAGAAACGCACTGCTCAGAATGGTAGGAAACAATTCTTTCTCTTATTGCAATTTTTCTTTCTGCAAATCATTAAGGAATTTCAAAATAGAAAAATATTATTTCAGTATTAGTTACAGTTGACCTTTTTATATTTCTTTGAATAAATTAATTTTAGACAAATATCAAGGATTGTAAAATTCCCAAATGCCTCAAAATAGGAAAATTATCTCACATTAATTCCATTTACCAAGACAGAAGTACTCTGTAGACTTTTACTGTTATGGTAAAAACTTGCTCAACTTGCACTGAGGAAAGTGGTGGGGCCTAAGAAAAACAGAAATCATTTTGAATATATCTACTTGAGGGTTGCTGTTTGAAGAGTTTAGGAAGAGAGAACATCTTTGTATTTTCCCATTGTAATGAGTGCGGCGTTAGGGGGACTCTGGTAACTTCTGTGACCTGGTAGAATTTTAGATATGTAGATTGTTATATTGTAGAATAAAAGGCACTTGGAAATAACTTGTGTTTTTATGCATTATATGTTTTTATGTTTTTATAGGTGCAAAGAAACCTTAAGAAAGTTGTAATCTAGGACAAGCTCCCTGAGATGCTGACTGCCTAACTTAACCATGAACACGATTAAAAAATGTTAATATATGAATCAAGGTATTGTATGATTATATTCGTCTTCTCAAATTTTTCATGATCAAATTTGGTTTGGGGAGTTAATTTGCACTTTAAAGATACTATGCTTGGTCCTTGAACTAATTAAGCAGATGTTTACGTATACTCCCTTCCTGTTCTTTCCCACCATTCAGGCCTCTCTGCTCTCCATCTTCTCAACTCCCCCAGTAAATCTTGCTCGGGAATAAGTTTTTCTCTCAACTAGCTCTATATTTTCCATCTACATAAGTTGAAGGTATAAATTGACGGGCGAAGAGAAGGCTCAGTGGGTAGAAGCACTCACTAATTGCTTTTCTATGACGTCTGGCTCCCATCACCCACATCAGGCATTCCACATGAAACCCCAGCTCCAAGAGACCCAAGGACCTCGTACAACCTCTGTGGCATCCACACGAGCAACATCCCCACACTCACACATGCGCACACACACATAAATAAATATAAGTGTCTTAATTTTTTTGGCTTTTTTGCATATTGGTTTGGGCTTTTTCTTTTCTTATTCTTTGAAAATTCCATCTATGTATATAATATGCCTTGATCATACTCACCTCTCACTCCTCTCCAAGAAAGTACTTTTTGTTTCCTCTTTGGTGGTTGTAATTTTCTTTCAAATTGCTTGATTAGAGAGTTCTAGGCTCGTTGTTATGCAGAAAAACCCAAATTGTATTTAGTGATCACATATATTTAAGATTTATTTCATCTAATACTGTTCTAGACATGTGTTACAGAGGTTTTATAAGGCTTATTTATTTATTTATTTATTTATTTTTTGGCTTATTTTTAGAAGACTTTTAATTCAGAGAGGAAAAGGTGATACTGGTTCGCCCTCTTCTAATGGCAAAGAAAAAAAAGACTTGAGGATTTAGAGTGAGGACTGTAGGTGACTCTCTACTTTTAGAAGGAATCTACCCCAAACTCTCTCTCCCACTTTGGAAGTTGCGTGTGTTTAAATAGCCTAGTGTTTTCAAGGGAGGCGATGATCTTTCCCTCTTTTATGACCCGTTGTATCCTTCCGAGGACAGAGAGAACAAGAGGGTCATTGCCACTTGCCTAGTCCCTGTTTGTTCCTCAGTGATGACTTCGCAGACACCCAAACCGGGTACTGGCTTAACATCTGGAAGGTGGTCAGAGAGAGAGGAGGGGGTAGGAGGTGGGGAAAGAGAGGGAGAGGGAGAGGGAGAGGGAGAGAGAGAGAGAGAGAGAGAGAGAGAGAGAGAGGCTGTTGCATTTTGTTTCACCAGGTGCTAGGAGGAAGCAACATTAGCCTTTTTGATATGGGAGGCAAATTCTGTGGGCCCTGGAGTTAGGCTTCAACAATTGAAGAGGTCAAAGGACAGCTGAGTGGGGTCAGGGAGACACCATGGGGTGTATTTTGTTACTTAGTAAAAGGAGCAGCCTCCTAAAACCTTAAAGGATTCCCTTGAAAATCTGTGTTGTGAAAAGGTTTTATGAGTCTCATGGCAATAACTCCTGATTTATCTAAGGAACGCTAGCTTTTGTCTAATGGAAGGATAATCCTCACCAAATGTTGGCAAGGCAGCAGAGGTTTGAAAAAATAGTTAGAATCTGAAGTGTACTTCGTTTTCCTGAACATTAATCATTTTAATGTTTCTGTTGTAAGGAGGAGTTCTGCACTGTTGAAATATCCCCTTTTTTCTTTTCTTGGAAAAGAAAGCAGTTAGGGGAATGCTGGGCCTGGGAGCTGGTCACATTAATTTCAGAATTATTCTGCAAAGTTCAGATCTTTCTTGCACACAGAAAACTATTATTAAACCTTTTTCAAATACCAACACTTACTGACTCTAGAAGGTTATCATTGAATTTATTTTTAATTTATTTACAAAAGGCATATGTGATACACGAAGCATGTTTCTGGTTTTTTAATTTTTAAATTATTATTATTTTCTGTGTGTACATGTGGTTCTGGGGGTCGAACTCGGGGCCTCATGTTTAGACAAGCATTTGAGCACTGAGCTACAGCTCTGTCTTACGGATTGTTCATTGCAGTTGTAGTAGTTGCTTAAAGGGAATTGTAAGCTGATGGGTAACTACAAACCCTTCACTTCTCCCTGAGAAAAAGATTGTTTGTGTGTGCTCGCGCGCACGTGTGTGTGTGTGTGTGTGTGTGTGTGTGTGTGTGTGTGTGTGTATAATATCAGGGAGAAAAATCAATGTCAGAGCCAAGAATGAAAATGTTCTATTGTGTAGCTCAGTGGGAGAATGCTTGCCCAGCTTACATGAGGCCCTGGGTTCTAGCCCCAGCCCTGAAAAAGAATGGCGGTACAATAAGGGGTGCTCTCTCCAAAGAGGTTGGAGAAGCAGGGGTGGGGAACTGCCCTCATTGTGAGAGGTCTTCTTGCCTCAGTGGTGACCTCAGAGAGCCCTGGATGGTTTGTGAATACCTTTAAAGATATTATTAGCCTCCTGACTGATAGGTGGCAACAGAGTGTTACAGGGTGTTGGCAGAATTTTGATATTATACTTTATACAGTATGCATATATACAGATATAAAAAGAAAGCGCATGGGTCAATAATGTACAACAAAGAAAAAATCATGAGCGTATGATAGGCCTTGTTAAACATTTTTATTAATTTGTAAATTAGTATTGCAATTAACATATTTGTTAACTACAGGCGTGTGACTTTTTCCAATCCTTTTTTAAGTAATTACTCCTATTCAAGGAACATATACATGAGTGTCTATTTTCTCAAGGTTAAAGCACCTTTCAACAACTAATTTAGAAACCCGAGTGTGGCGACTGATAATTGCCTAGAGAAAACGCACAGCTGTTTAAGTAGCATTGAAATTGCAGCAAACCTGACAAGTGCAATCAGCAGAGTTAATAAGATAAGGTGCAAAGACTGATGACAGGGCTGGGGGCGGAAGCAGGAGCACCACCCAAGGACAAGAGGTTCACTTGCTCTCTCGCCATCAAGTTATCTTCCCTCTTTTAATGGTCTCCAAATTACACCAGAATGTGTTGTTTCTCAGTTTCACAATTCAGGAGCATTTGTAAAAAGCCCAGAACTCAAATCTGATTGGAAAAACAAACAAACAAACAAATTTTTAAAAAAAGCCCAGCTGTTTGACAATAGCATCTAAGAAGAATGAACAAATTTTGCTGATTCTGAAGCAAAAAGTTTTGTGTGCGGGCCTTAGGTATACCTGTGTTTTACTACTCTTACTTTGAACCTAAATTTCTTTAGCCCTCTTTGCACTGTTTAATTATTACCCAAGTGCATGATAGAGGGACCATGTTTCTCAGTTAAGTGACCCACCACCACCTTAAACCAAGAGGCCTTTAATGTGTCCTTACTTATATATGTAATGGGTTAATGCTCATAGCTCACTTTCTAAACAGTCTTTAAAAACAAGACAAGGATGGTTAAATAAGAGAAACTAAGCAAAAATAAGAAAGAAAAGAAAAAGAAAAAGAAAAGAAAATTATTATCCTTGCCTTTGCAGCTATACTTTTAAAAACATCAGCTGACATTTAGAAAGTCATCTTAGTACTGTCTTTTAAGATTACATTTCCATTTGAGAAATTAGTTTTTGCCTTTGGAGCTTTACGCAGATTTTAATCCCCTCAGAAGTTCATTCTCTGGAATCACAGAGGCTCTGAAATCTGTCCCTGACAGTCCTGATGGATGTGGTGAAGCACACTTCGGAAGCATTTCTCATTATTTAATGTTTTCTGTCCTGGATTATTGACTTTTCCCCCTATTGAAAAATTGGTCTCTGGTGACATGGCAGAGGTCACGTGCTGCCGATGATCGCCCTGCTTCTTTGAGTTTACACAGGAATTACACCAGTTCCAGGGAGTCCAGACAGGATATGCTTCTTTTACAGAAGAATTTCTGGCATTCAGGGAAGAAAGCAAAGGTTTCCGATAGGAACACTGCATCCCTTTGTTACAGAGTGAAGTAGTGTCCTGCTTTATCTTTTTTATGACAATTTTCCCAATTGCTATGAAATTGCTGGGCATATCAACTGAGGACATTCGTGTGTCTGCTGAAATGGTAGAATTAAGAATTTATAATTAAGTTACTAAGGGTGCTTTAAAAAATTTTCCAGTAATTTTGGCTTCAGAACCTATCAAAATAGACATTCCCTAATGTAAATGTATGGAGGGGGAAGCATTGTCTTTTAATCTGATTGCCTTTTCTGAAGATCTTCTTCAAGGAGGATGGGGGAAAAAGCAGTAAAACATGTTTGTTCTGAATATGTGCTTAGCTTTGTGCTTTGTTGGAATGTGCTTAGAAAGAGATAGTATTGCCTCAGATCTGATTAATATATAATTGGAAAAGATACACAAAAATTCAATATCCGCCCCCTCTCCCCTCCCTCCCTCCCTCTTTCCTCTCTCTTCAATTCGGGTTTCACAAAATATCTACTCTTCTCAAAAAACTCACAATTAAATAAGGGAGTTAAAGAAATACTAAACCCAGCTAATACAAATAATTAAGAGTAACAAATGTCTATTTAAAAGAATAAACAGAGCTGAGATTTTAGCTCAGTAGGGGAGCACTTACTTAGCATACACAAGGACTAGGGTTCAACCCCCAACATCAGTAAGTAAAAATTAAATCAATCAATAAATAATAAAACGCTAAGGGACCCCAAATGAGTGAACTGTGAATGTGGGTGTTTTTAGTTTGGGGTTAGAGGCTCCATATGAACTTAAAATAATTGAACTTGGTTTATTTGTCTAAGAGCCACACATTATCCCTCTCAGTGCTAGAAGCGGAACCCAAGGCCTCCACATGCTAAGTACACGCTCTGTCACTGAGCTGTAATCTCAAACACCGTGAGTGAATGTGTTTAGTAAGAAAGAGCTATAACGCAACAACACTTCCTTTTCTCCTGCAAAGTCAAAGGATTGCATTGCTGGAAGAGCTTGAGAAAGGTGAAGTGACGTACAAGGCCACATCACTAGGGCGTACCCAAGCCTGCTGAGCCTAAGAAGTAGCTGTCTCCCAACCACTGCATATGTCCAGTAAGATGGCTACTTGGCACATGCAGTTACTTAAGTTAAGTACCGTTAGATAAGACGTTCGGTAGCCACATTTCCAGCGCTTGGCTATTGCTTGTGGCTAGTGGACCCCATATATTTGGGGGTAGAGACACAGAACATTCCCATTACCTGCAGGTAGTCTGTTGAGTAGCACTTGGTATCAAAGGTTACTCAGGATTTCTTTCTCTGATATAAAATGTTTTAATGAATTGAGTATTATTGTATTTTGTATGCTGTGATATATAATTGTATAAATATACATGCATATCTAATAGCAGCTTTTGGAGTTTTTATGTTGATATATTATTGATAGTCATGTGTGGACTGGAACAGTGACCTAGAACCTACTGTGGCCCCAACACACTCAAAGGAATGGGTTTATCTTTTCTTAGTGATGTCAACTTAGCAAAAGCCAGAGCACCAACGAAAGGCAGCCTTCACTACTTTTTCTGCACACAGTTCTGCACAGGTGCTATTTTAAGACTTTTTAGATTCAAAATCTCATTCATTCTCACAAAAACTAGGAGATTGACAGTCTTATCTTTTTCACAGACGAGAGATGAAGCAGCCAGTGTCGTCCAGGAAACTATAGGACAGGCAGCAATTTCAGAGCCTGGGTGCTCGACTGCACGGTTCTCTGCGACGATAGCTGGCTAGCGTATGGAGTGTGGGCAGTGTGTGACAGTGTCTGTAAAGACAGGTAACAAAGTCTAGTGAGTTGCAAAAGCTGTCTCTTCTGCACCGTGCCCACCACACACACAGTCTATAAACTCCGCCTTTAAAATAGTTTCAAAACAGAAACAAAAACCTACATGTATTCATCCTTCACTTTCCTCTCTCTTTCTGCCCCCCCCATCTCTCTCCTTCTCCAGTTTTACCATATAGCCCAGGCTATCCTGGAACTCGCAATGCCTCTACCTCAGCCTCCAGAGCACTGTGATTATGTAGTACAGGTATGGAACACTAGGTTGCTCACACCTTTTTTGTGTTTCAAATAACACGTGGCTTAGGAAACACATGGACTTTTTTTTTTTTTAAGTTTAAATTTGAGTCTTAATTTAAAACTGGAATGACGCTGGCCTCCTGTATAAACTGGGTTCTGATTCTGTTTGTTCAAGACTTTACTGGATTTGCTGTGTGTCTTGTTGGATACTGCCTGGATGGCATGTCTGCTTCATTTACATTGTCTCCTTCAGGAGGCCAGTGTCTTACTATCTCATATCATGACTGCACTTAGTCCATGAGCTCAAGCAGTGACAGATGATTTTTTCCATTATAAGCTCCCCTCAACCTTCTATCTAATGGTCTTACCTAATACTATTGCCTACGTGAATATCTCATTAGTAGTCACAAAGTGATTATTTTATACTTCTAGTATTCTTTGCACATTTATTAGCTGGAAATCTCTGTTTGAGAAAAGCATTCACCCAGGTGTGGGGGGAGGCACACACCTTTAATCCCAGCATTCAGAAGACAGATGCAGGCAGATCTCTGTGAGTTCAAGGCCAATCTGGTCTACAGCAAGTTCCAGGACAGCCAAGGCTACACAAAGAAACCCTGTCTCGAAAAACCAAAATAAAATAATAAAAATAAATAAATGGGGAAAAAAAGAGGAAGAAGAAAATCACTAGCAACCAGGCTTACTTTGAAAGACAGCAAGAACATGGTATGCCCACCCTTCTTCCCTCTAATAGTGCTCAGTTAATTAGGTGTTTCATTTTTGTTTTTGTTTGTTTTTCTAAGAGGAACTCTGCTTTTCGTTTTGAGTAGCAAAATTATCTGTGGGCTTTTATGTTTCAAATACGCTTTGATCGATGTGTATGTTCTATGTTTCATTTCTCTCATCTTTGGCCCTTGGGAACCATTCATGGGGACTCCTGTATCTTTTGATACAGTCTGTCAGTTCTTGGTAGTTAGTTTTCTTTTTCGTTTGCAGGAGAGAAGAAAATGAGAGGCCTGGAAGCAGTAGCTGGAACCCCTTTCCCAAGCTTCTCTTTTCTTCACCCTCTCTGTAAGCCCACCAGACACAGGAGCCACCCACTGATTCCCACCCCACTTCCCCAGCCTTCCTTTCTATGGAAACGGAAAGGCGAGAGCAGAGAACACCCAACCATGGGAGCATGGTGCTTTACAGTTGGTTCCATCTGCACCTCGAAGAGTTAATTAGTGGTGCAGAAAGGGCCACATTGTCTCCCTTCCCCTTCTTAGACAGTTTCTCAGTATCACAAAAGTAGCTATTAGTATCTGAGAGGTCTGTGATATGGAAATCAATGTCATGTCTGCTTTCTTGTTGCATTTTATTTAATAGTTAATTTTGATAAGAGTTACTCTATTTTCTAACTGAAGTCATTTATTCCTACTAACATTCTGTTGAGTGTTTCCTAATTTCGGGCATTGGGGTCTCAAGTGACAGTGATGAATGCCGATAATTTCAGTGACCCTAAGTAAACATGGTATTTAGAATCTGTTACACTAAAGGGCTTCCTTTGGACCCATCCTTCTTTGGGTGGATTTCAACTCCATAGAAAGCAGCAAAAATGCTGCTTTCTTTTACACCAAGTCTGAACAGGGAAAGAATGCCTCCACTTGTGTTAAGTACATCTAATGCTCTTGCAGGATTTTGTATTTCTTCATGGTGGTAAAGCTCCATTTCCCATTTTTATGTTGATTTAATGTCTTTACTCAGAGCATTCAGAGCTTGCCCTGTTTGTATGAATCTGGCATTTACTTCCCTAAATGATCAGGGGACAGAATTAAGATTTTGTGCTTTTAGGACTAGAGGGATGGTTCAGTAGGTAAAAGCACTTACATTGCCCACATCCAGCTCTCTACCATCTGTGACCCCAATTCCAGGGGATCCAGTGACTTTTCAAACCTCTGCCAGTGCCAAGCGTGCATGTGGTGCACATACATACATGCAGGCAAATTCACACTAAAAAAAAATGAAAGATTGTGTAATTTTTTATTCAAATAAAAATGTTACCTGGAGAATGTAAGTTTCCAAGATATGCAATGACAGATAACTCGTCAGACTGTCAGTAGTCTAAGAGATCTCCAGGCGCTTTGTGCTCTGGAGACAGGCTAATGCGCCGCCATTGGAGTTGCTCCGCTGAGCATGGGTAAGACTTCCCCACGGTTGATGTTAATTCCTGGCAGTTTTCTCTCATCGGCAAAGAAGAAAGGTAAAATAGTTGTTGGCTTTCGACTGGAACAGACTACTGACACAGCACATTTCTTTCCCGATACCCATCCTGCTTTGTTTTGATCAAGTGTTACTATTGAAAAACAAATTGCTTGGAGCTTTAGACAGATTGAATGTTGAATGTGCTTGTGTGATTCTCCCACTTACCATTTTGAATTGGATAGCATATATACACCCAACTTTTGGTCAAATGTTATATGTTTTAGGTATATTCTCTTTATAAAAAACTGAAACGAGTTAAAAATTAATAAGATATTTCCTAAAATAATGAAAACATATCTTTTAAATCCATAGTAGTTGGTTCTTTATTCACTACTATAAAAACGGTTCCTGGGGCTAGAGAGAGTGCTGGTTCAGCAGATAAGAGCACTGGCTGCTCTTTCAGAGGATTGAGGTTCAACTCCCAGCATAGTGGTTCACAACCATCTACAACTTCAGTTCCAGAACTGACATCCTGGGGCACCAGGCACATGCAGATAAAACATTCATACACATAAAATAAAAATACTTTTTTCTAAAAAGAGGAAGGTTGTTAAATAGTACCTGGCTTTTCCTCCAAATCATGGGCATATCTTAAAAGCTTTGGGAAGCCCAACCATTTACTGGAGCTCACACTGAACGCTACTCATGGTTATAGGAGCCATGGACTTTATTTACTATACTTCACCAACTTGAGGGCACCATAATCTGCTGTGGAGCTGTAGGATACAGGTCTGGGAAATCTGAGAGAAGCTGGGCTTGTGCTGTGCATCATTCCTTTTGGACCCTGAGTTGGCACACTGGCTCATGGCTCCCTTTCCTAATGACCTCTGATGTATTTCTCAGTTCGTCTGTTGCTTGTGCCCATCCACTGGATCCTTGGGGGGAGGGGGTAGAGTTGGTGCAGAACCAAGACACACAGGCTCTGGGAGTCAGGTAAGTGGCAAGAAGCAGAGTCAGTTTATTGCAGGAAGGGGAAGCCTTTTTAAACCCTCTGCGCAGCCCTGTGTCCCATTGGCTTCCAGACTGCAGGCTGCTGCTCTGGCTCTTCTCATGGCTTCTCATGTCAGGCATGTCCTGGCAAGTCTCAGACCTTGTTCTTCCCAGTGGCAGGTCTAGTTTCCTACATTCGTCCTTCAAGTACTCTCTACAAGGAGTCTATCTGAGTTGGCATTGCAGATGAGAATAAAATCTGTCTCTTCCTTTAATGGAGGAAATGGAACTAAAATAGTTGCAAAATTATCTGTCTTGAGATGAGACAAGCCAGTTGTGGTGGTACCTATCTTTAATCCCAGCACTTGGGAGGCAGAGGCAGGCAGATCTCTGGGAGTTTGAAGTCAGCCTGGTCTACATAGAAAGTTCCAGGAGCCAGAGCTACATAACAGAGAAAAGAGAGACAGACAGAGACAAAGAGAGAAAGACAGAGACAGAGAGACACACATAGAGAGAGGTAAGAGAGAGAGACAGAGAGGCCAGAAAAGGGCATCATATCCTCTAGAGCTAGATTTACAGTCATGAGCCCCCCAGCATGTATGCTGGGACCCTAACTTAAGTGCTCTTAACTGAGCCATCTCTCATGGCTCATTTTGTTTTGATTTTTAGTTGTGAAGTGAAAAGAGGTCATACCTCCTTGAGCATCCCGAGGAATAAATGATTTTTCTCTGGTATTTGATTTACTGTCTAGCCTAGTACTTCTCAACTTTTGATCTCAGTGCCCTTATGTATTCCTAAGAGCTATCAAGGACCTCATTGGGGTTCTATCTACACAGGTAATTTACGTATAAATTAAAACCTCCCAACTTTGTAAATCTTTATTTTCAAAATTAATAATAAATGGTTCACTATATTAACATAGCGTGGGTGAAAGAGAACTAGTTTTTTCTTATTAATTTTTAAGTTAGCATACAAAGTACTGGGTTTCATTATGGCTTGGCTGTGTGTGTGTGTGTGTGTACTTCATTACTGTTCTTTTTTGTGCCCCCACCTTTGCCCCTCCCTGCCTGGCCTCCTTTCTCCCCATAAACAGCCACCTTTTTGCTTTCATGTTATATGTATTCCATCACATTCTCTTTTTCAAAGTAACTTTTTATCCCAAAGGAAAGATAGAATGGTAGCTTATCTGCTTCTGCATTCAGTCAGTTGTAATACCACGTGCTATTCAAATTCTGGAAAGTTCCACCATGTACGTATGAAAGGGTGATTTGTTTTTTTTTTAATAAAACAAATGCATTTGTTAGTAATAATTTGAAAAAAATTTTTAAGGGGCTGAGATTGGCCTTGACTGTAAAGACCTACATCACAAGCAATATAACAGATAACTAACACTAGATTTCTTTTTCTTTAATACAAAGGATTTTTAATGTAGTGTGTGTGTGTGTGTGTGTGTGTGTGTACGCGAACCTGCTCACTCATGCACCATGTGCTGTCATGTGTATGCCATAGCATACCCATGGAGGACTAAGGACAATTTGCAGGAGTTGCTTGGTTCTTTCCTTTCACCATATGGGTTTCAGGGATTGAACTTAGGTCACCAGGCTTGGCAGCAATCAACTTTACTCACTGAGCCATCTTGCCAGCTAGATCTAAGGATATATTTCTTACAGTCACATAGTTACACAAATAAAGTTTATATTTGCCAGACATACACTTTAAATTTTTGATTATTTTTATTTCATGTGTATGAGTATTTTGCCTGCATGAATATTTGTGCAGTGCCTATGGAGGTCAGAAGAGGGCATCGGGTCCCCTGGATCTGGAGTTACAGATGGTTGTGGACCACCATGTGGGTGCTGGGAAACAAACCCAGGTCCTCTGCAAGAGCAGCCAGTACTCTTAACAGTAAGCTAACTCCCCAGCCCTATATGTGTAGTTCTAGGACATAAACATCTAATACAATTTCTTTCTTTCTTTTTCTTTGGGATGTGCCGGTACAGACCATGGGGAACTCATATGCTGGGCAACTGAAATCTGCTAGATTTGAGGAAGCTCTACACAATTCCATAGAAGCCTCACTCAGATGCAGTAGCGTAGTACCACGGCCGATCTTCTCCCAGCTGTACTTGGACCCGGACCAGCATCCTTTTTCATCTGCAGGTAAGTTTCTCAATTGCTAGACTACTTTCAGAAGTGGGGATTCCAAATTCTGGGAACTCAAGCAAATGTTTAAAATGCTAGTCTCCCCCTCTTCAAAGATACTTTTCAGAATCTCTCCTGTAATCTTTTTTTTCCATAAGCATCCTTTTTAAAAATTAAATTTGCATTGGTTTCTTTGCTTACCCAGATGTCAAACCCAAGGTGGAAGACCTAGATAAGGACCTCGTACACCGGTACACACAAAATGGCAGCCTGGATTTTTCTAACAATGTAGCAATTAATGAAATGGAAGATGATGAAGATGAAGAAGAAATGTCTGACTCAAACAGCCCACCAATTCCCTATTCACACAGACCTGCCCCGGAAGGATCTTGCACTACAGATGGTAGGTTCACACTTTTGAGTTCTTTTCAGCTTTGTGCTGTAATATCTGGCCTGTTCCCAGTCTTTCCACGTGGTGTTTCAAGGCTGGACACCAGTCATTGCTGAAGGGATGAGTGACTGTGTCCTCACTCCCATGTCTCTTAAGGACTCACAACAGTAGTCTACAAGCAACACAAGTCCCACTCCCTCTTATAGATGAAGAGACTGAGGTTTACAGTTGAAGGATTTTGTTGAGAAGATCTGTGCAAATGCAAATTCAGAGCAAGGGTCAAGGCTTGTCCAGTACTCTGTGTGCTCTGTAAGAATTTACTCTCTCATGAGCTTTTATTAAAAACAATATTTCATCTTTCTTTTCTTTTTAGTCCAAAACAGAGATAGTAATGAGATTCCAGATGCCCTAGAACATTTTTATTACATTTATTTATTTCCAATGTGTGTTATGTGTGTGAGTTATGTGCGCTCATGAGCCATGGCACACACATGGAGATCAGAGGACAACTTGCGGGAGTAGATCCTCTCCTACCCCTGGGGTACCAGGGTCAAACTCCGATGGCCATACTTGCTGGTGGGCACCTTTGTCTTCTGAGCCATCTTGCTGGCCCTACAGCTACACTCACTCAGTGCAGAGGTAGAATAAAAGTCTTTTGTAAACATTATAAATTAAAATTTGGCTATGCAGTGTAAAAATTGAGTAGTTTGATCTCTCAATCAATCAATTTTTTTAGACTGAATTTCATTTTGTAGTGTGGGCTGACCTGGAACTCACTATATAGCGCACACTGGCCTTGAACTCACAGAGATTTACCTGCCTCTGCCTCCCCAGTGCTGTGATTAAAGGTGAGTGCCGCCATGCCAGCTGGTGATCTCATTCTGTTTGTTCTTGTCAGCTTTATTTCCCACCACCACACTTTTAACTACATTTTAAATAAGGAAACCCTAGTTTCTAACATTTGCATTGTTTTGTAGTTTGCTGATATTCTAACTCAAAGTCTACTTCTTCCTTCTACCTAGTTGCTGTGTTTGGGTCACCTACCTAATTAGTATGTGAGGTGTGGTTTCTATACTCAGACTGACATTTAATCTACATGGTGTCAGAACATGAAAATCTTGAGGAGACATGTCTGGGGATGGGGGTGGGGATACAAAGGTGCCAGATCTCATGACAGTTTCCTGCCAAATCTTGGAGAACAAATAATTTGATGTAAATTAAAGCCTTATCCAGGTAAAATAGTTGGCCTTGTTTGGGAGTTCATTATCTTTTGATTTCCCACTTCCCTGAGATCTGACAACCCATAGAGAGATTCAAGAGGGAAGAGACCTGATCCAGTAGTGTTCTTCATGTTAGGCCTGCCCACAGAACATCACGTTTTTGGATTTGCTTCCACTTATGATTGGCTCTTTTGCCCAGACTTAATAAGATGTATATTGTTTAGTCACTATTGATGTACCACAGAGATGGGGCCAATGACAGCATTACGATGCTGTTTACTGGATTTGTGTTCTCATTAAGACTCTTCCTTCAACTGAGCAGTTAGTTGCCTCATCAAGGAACAAAGAACATTGAACAGTGCTTAAAATGATGGTGTCTCATTGAGAATATAATTGCATGTGATAATTAGATAGAACTAGAGTAAAAACTTTAGAGGATGATTTTGAAATAACCAAAAATTTCTTCCAAAGCACAGGAGAGAATATTCCCCAATTCTGTATTTGGGGTATGTCTTCAGTTTGGCACTTGTGGTATTTATAACCAGGTATTTTGAAAAGGTATTTTGTAGCTACCAAGATATAAACTCAGCGATCTAAAAAGAGCACACCTTTAATCTCAGCATTTGGGAGACAGAGGGGGCGAATCTCTGTGAGTTCTTTGCCAGCCTGATCTATACACAGTGATTTCCAGGACAGCCAGGGCTACACAGTAAGACCCTGTCTCAAAGAAAAAAGCAAAAACTTGAAGTTAGGATATATTTTGTGTATTTCTGGCAGGGTCTCACTCTAACCTAGGCTGACCTTTAACTCACGCTGTAGCTATAGAATTTGGATGCTCTTTCTACCTCGGCCCCAAAAGGCAATGGTAGGTTATTTTAAAGGTAAAGAAAGGCAACTTCTCTGAGAATAAAGAACTGTCCCTACCAAAGCAAAAGATTCAAACCCAGAACATTCCAAAAACATTCATTCTGTACTCAAATTCCGACATTGATGTTTCCGGTTCTTATAACTACTGGCCATCATTCATGTCCCCTATTTAACTCGCCCATGAGATGGTGTTTAAAATAAAAAAAAGGAGTTTATAACTTGATATTTTATATTTCACACATTGTTATCAATTTTGCTCATTCCAGGATAGTTCTAAGACTCTTCCTGCTCAAGGGAAAACAACCCTGAAGTCCAGCTCACAAAACCAGCATTGAACAGGGCAACAGCAAGACTGTGGCCTTGTCTGAGAATACCACCTTCCAGTTCCTGGGAAATCCTCTGTTTACCTAGGGCTTAAGGAACAGTAAAGCTATTTTTAGAGGCAATTTAGATAAGCAGATACTTAACATCTGATGGGCTGCTGGGGCTTGCCATTCATAGGTAAATTTTGGTTGCTAATTTCTTATGTAAATTATTGGAATAGAGTCAGTTCCTACCCTGCTGGGAGGCAGTTGATTGTCTACGCAGGTGAAGAGCAACCAGATTTTAGGCTCTGAATGTGGCTTTGATTACTTTAGTTTGGGTTTACCGCTGTGTCAGTAAACGTTCCCTTCCCCCTCCTTATTTACCCTGGAGCCTTCCAGTTGGAGATAATTGGGGAATGCAAATCTCTTTCTATGAAGTGAAAACCTAGGCTATTTTCCTAGGAAAATGCAGATGCAGTTTATAAAGAAGGGCCCTCTGCTATCACCACCACTGTGTTTTAATTAAAATCATTTGTCCCCAAAGAGCGTTGGCAGGAGGGCAACCTTCCGTTATTGCTCCCAGAAGTGAAGTGATTCCTGGAGCAAGCTTGCAAGCGAGTTGTCCACCCATATAAGCAACTGTATCAGCCTAGAGCCTTCTGTGGGGTGCTCTGAGGTGGTCCTTAGTGGTCTCTGAAAAGTGGTCATGTTAGTCTTTCAGAGTTATCTCCCTGCCACGTAGGATATCGGGATCATGTTGCTCTGGAAATCCAGTCATGTGTCATTGATTCTGTAGCTAACCACTTTTTACAGGAACACCTCCCTCTCTCTCTCTCTCTCTCTCTCTCTCTCTCTCTCTCTCTCTCTCTTTCCCTCTTTCTCTCTTCAGTTAAAAAAACAAATATTACTCTTAATATAATATTTTTTCTTTCTTGAGAATCTCTGATCTATAATGTGTTTAATTAGCTGTGCAGTGAGAGTTTAGAGGAAGCAGTCAGGAAATATTTACAGTAAAACACCAGGTCCTTGACAGCTATTCTTTTAGAATATCTACAAACTGAACCCAGTAACCTTCCTTTGATTCTGAGGCCGTCTTTGGTCACGACTGATTTCTTCCTAACCCTATTCCAGCCTCAGTGCTGCTTTCCCTTTCCACCCCATTCTTTCTTTTTAATTAACTTGCCTGAGGCTTGTGTTGACAAGTAGCTAGAAGATCAGACAGCTGTGAGCCACCCGGAATGGGTGCTGGGAACCAAACTGTGGTCCTCTACAAGAGCAGCAAGTACTCTTGACCACTGAGCCATCTCTCTAGTCCCAACCTTAAGGTTTTATAGAACCATAATGTTCTAGAAACAATGCAGTAATTTTGTAAAATGGTACAGGCTGAGGTTGCCATCTCCTTCCAATATACAGTGAGCCACACTTGTAGAGACTCACTATTGCTGCTTAGTGACAAAGGTAGCGCCCAGAGATACAATTCAATTAATTGCCAGTCATACGCTTCTTATCAATAGCAAGATAGTTTATGTCCCAATTCTTGAAGCAAGCTGTACTTGCCAGGGAAATTGTGTTCTAGGTTTATAGAAAATTAGCAATCTCTTTGATGAGCAAGTGCTTCCTAGTTTAGTATTTTATAATTTAAAAAAATATTAAGTTTTATTTTAAATTGTATATACACTTTATCTGTGCCGGGTTATGTGTGCTTGGGGCTAGAAGATGTGTCAAATCCCCTGCCGCTAGAGTTACAGGGGGTTGTGAGTGGGTCCCATGTGGGTGCTGGGAACTGAACTCTGCAAAAGCAGTGAGCACTCTTAGCCACCAAGCTATCTCTCCAGCCTCTAATGTTTTATAATTTGAGTAGCCTGTGCCTACTCCCAAGTGAATCAGCCATATACCCCATACCTAGTTCTTAGCTTCTCTTTTGCCAGATTGAACAGTGTGTGTTTATTTTCCTTAAATGACAAAACCCCAATGTCTTATATCACTGAACTTTACTGGATTCGTTATAAAACCCTGGAGAGGTGTCTTACCTTCTGGAGATTCGGTTTCTCCATCTATGAAAAGGAAATAGTATCTTCCTAGAGCTGTTGAAAGGATCGAATAACTCTGTGCCCACCTATTGGTAAGCACTCCTTAAAGATACCTACCATCGGTGACATCATTGTTAATCCCCAACTTCCAAGCTTTGAACTCTGTCACCTAATGACAGTACAAGAAGCAGACTTATTTCAGAGGGTCCTGTGTGTCCATTGGCTCCAAAGATGTTTGTAAATTGATTAAGTAACATACCTCACACATATAAATGATTTGTTTTTCAAATGAACAGATGACAGTTTGAGAAATAAAATGCAAATCGTTAAGGAATTCAGTGTAACTTTTTGGTATTACTTATATCATGTACTCTAAACGTTGAATTGATTTCTTTACTATTAAAGAGGATCTGTAAGTTTGAAATGGTTGGGCAATATAGTTTTGATCACCGTGGTCTTCTGTTGGCTTTTTAAATTCTATTATGCCTGCTCTCAAGTTTTGATGACCCAAAACATGGTAGATTTGTATGCACTCAGGGTCATACAGTGTTTTGCTGGAGTTTTATTTTGTTTCTTTTTATATACTAACTGATGTCATCCAATTATTTGTTGTCTTGTGGTTAAAATTGTGATGTGAATTAAAGCTCATAGAATCCCATGTTTCTTTGCAGCTGTTATGGGTAATGAGGATAGTGTTCTCCCCAGGTTTGTTTGTGAAGAGTTGGGTGTTCATCTACCACTTTCCACAGATCCCTGAAATAGCATTTATCAACCTCCTGTTGCAAATGACAGAACCCCAGTGAAAATAGCTTAGGCCAAATGAATCAATTATTGGACAAATTCAGAAGCTAGAGACCACAGGACCAAACTGTGGGAAACTCAGACACAGCTGGGCTTCAGGGATCTAGTCCCTGTCAAACCCAGTTGCCCAGCTTTCTGTCTCTCACAGGTCGAGAAACAAGAAAGGTGTGAGAGATCAAACTAGGTCATGCCTCCTTACCCCCCAGCTCCATGGCGAGAATTCCTACACTAAAGCTTTGATTGACATGATTCTATATATAGATGCCTACTTCTGGACCAATCAACTATGACCAGAAAGATGGGGTATTAAAGTAGCCAAGCTAGAGTAGAGTTCCAGTGTCTGGTCAGCTGGTCAGGGAATATCACAACTTGTGAGACTGCACATATTAGAGTACAGAGAGGGTCATCCTAGAGCATGTACAACAGGACCGTAGCTGTCCTCCGTTATGTTGTGTTTGGGATTACTTACTTCTGAAGTTGTCTCCTAATTAACTCAGTGTGAGTTCTTAAGGGAAAATGTTCTTTTCGATTCTGTATCTTTAGACCTATGAAGCATCTGTTTCTAAATTGTGAACTAATGAGTGAGTGTGATTGCCCAGTACAAAGTGATTACATAAAGACTTGTTGCATCTTGGCTCTTCTAGTGAAAACAGTCTGTTCTGAATTCTAATTCTGACCAGTTCCCTGATGAGTCACCAAGGTCTGAGCTTCAGTCTCTGCTGAAGCATCTATGTTCAGTGACTGAGGTTGTCCCATTAGAAATGACTTCATATTGAAAATGAAGTCTTGGCTGAGAAGATGGATCATTGGGTAAAGTGGTTGTCCTGCAAGCATGAGGACTTGAGTTCAGATCCCAGGCACCCACAAAAAGGCCAGTAACTCCCATACTGGTAAGGTTTGGGGAGTAAGAGAAGATATACAGATCCCTGGGACTAATGAAGCCAAATTGACGAGCTCCAGATTCAATGAGAGACCCTGTCTCAAAATAAGGTAGAGAGCAATTGAGAAAGACACCCGACGCTAACCTCTAACATGGGCAGGCACCTGAACACACACATTCACACCCACCTGTAAGTTCACCAAACACACACACACAAAGGAGAGAGAATGTGGAAACTTACCATGTGCATGTAGAAGTTATATGCACTTTCTAAGGTTTGCTACATATTTATGATTGCCTTACTTGTGGGCCAAAAACTTGAGTTGTCATCTTGATGGAACCAGATAGGGAAGGATGGATTTATCTTCTTGTTGGGGACTCAGGCTTTTATGTCCTTGAAGTGATTCCCACAGACAACTTTATGTCCCCAATGGGATATAAGGAGATATAACCTTCCTAACTCTGCTGTCTTCTTCTTACTGCTTTTTAGGATTTTGCCAAGCAGGAAAGGATTTGCGTTTGGTGTCACTGTGTATGGAACAAATTGACATCCCCGCGGGATTCCTCCTGGTGGGGGCCAAGTCTCCCAATCTTCCCGAACACATCCTCGTCTGTGCTGTGGACAAGCGATTCCTACCAGATGACCATGGGAAAAATGCACTTTTAGGTAAGTGCTTAGTGCCTGTAAAACTCCTTCCAGAGGGAGGGAGTAGTTTATTGAAAACTATCAGAGAATTTTATATGTGTATATATATGTCACTGAATTGGTTGGAGTTTAATGGTTTAGTTTCAAGAAGAAAATATTTTTCTCTCATTAACCTAAAAATTTTTACATTTTTTATTCTCAAAAATTAAACATGTAAAACATTTTTTGAGAAAATTAAAAAGCAGCATGAAATTTTATCAAAATGTAATATTTTAGGTCTAAGAGTAGAGTATTTTTGCTTAGCACATCTTAGTACATGTAATGCTCTCAATTTGATCCTTCACCCTGTAAAAAAAATTTTTTTTATGTTTTGTTAAATTAAGTGAAGTGTACTCCTGTATAATCACTGATCTGAATCTGATGCCAATTCTCAATTATTTGTGAATTATTTACTTTGTAAGGTATTTGTTAATTTTCAATACTTTGTTAATTTTCTAATGCTTCATGTGTGTTTGAATATAAAACATCTCCAGCAGGAAGGAGATTAAAGAGGGGCATAATAATCAGTATATATATATACACATATATATGTCTAAGAATCTAATAAAAGTTATATTGAAATGTTACCTGTAGTAGTAAACTACTGTCTTTTACCTCAATTTAAGGAAAGGAAAAGGAAGAGTAGAAAGAAATCTTCACCGCTTTTGCAAGCAGCCTGATATAGAATGAGAGAAAGGTAGAAATCTTCACAGCCTCTTTTAGGCTGTCCTAAGCGTGAAGAGGACTAGCTGACAGTGAGTCAGACTTGACTTTCAGCTATAAACTCAATCCCTTCAACCTTTGTTCTTGTAAGAATTAGCACACTAATGACAACAACCCCACCAACAAACCACCAACCCTCCGGGCTTCAGACCTTTTATAACCTTATACCTTATAGCCAAAAGTTCCCATAAACTCATGCAGCTCACAATCCCAATAACAAGCTACGGGTGCCAGAACGACTGCACCTAACCAAATTAGAGCCACCTGCATCAAGCATTCCAAATCCAACTCGTAAACATCTACCACACCTGGGGTGGGAACGCAAACTTAGTCCAAATGCCATTTTGCGTTTTTAAAGAAACCAAGAAAACAAAAACTTCTTCCAAGTGCTCCACTACAGTTACTCACACACTCGTGTGTTTGAGCGCCTGGTTCCCACTGGGTAGTGCTATTCTGAGCGGTTGTGGAACCTTTGGTGAGTAGGGCCTGGCTGGAGGGCTACTACAATGTAAGTTCACACTCTGATGCTCCAGCCAGGGGCTGCTCCAACCTCTTCCTTCCTTGTCATGGTGAACTGCTTCCCTTGAATCTTAAACCAGAATAAACCATTCCTCCCTTATGCTATTTCTGTCATCAGTCTATTACAATGACAAGAACGTTAACTAACAGGTACTTTTTATTTTACATTTAGTATCAATTTACCTAAAATAACTAGGAATATACAAATGCTATGAAATATATAACAATATCTCAGAATTATTTTACTTTCTGGTATGGCTTATAACCTTGGCTTTTTCACAATATAACTCTACTACATCATGGGAAAAAGAGAGTGGGTTTAGGGTTTTGGTCGTTTTTGTTATTGCCTTGTTTCAAGACAGTGTCCTGCTAGTTTTGTGTCAACTTGACACAAGCTAGAGTCATTAGAGAAGAGGGCGCCTCAATTGATAAGCTGCCTCCACAAGATCCAGGTGTAGGGCATTTTCATGATTAGTGATTGATGGGGCAGGGCCCAGCCCATTGTGAATAGTGGTTTTCTTGGGCAGGTGGTCTGGGTTCTATAAAGGAACAGGCTGAGCGAGCCATGATGAAGAAGCCAGTAAGCAGCACCCCTCTGTCCTCCTCATCAGCCCCTACTTCCAGGTTCCAGCTCTGTTTTGTTCCTGTCCTATGATGCTATGATGTAGAAGTGTAAGCCAAATAAACCCTTTCCTCCCCAACTTGCCTTGGGTCGTGGTGTTTCATTGCAGCAACAGTAACTCTAAGACAGACAGGATCTCACTATGTAGCCCTGGGTGGCCCGGAATTCACTCTACAGACCAAGGTGGCCTCAAACTCATCAAGGTCCACCTACCTTTGTCTCCGTAGTGCTGGGATTAAAGGCATGCACCACCACACCTAGAAGACTTTAAAATTTGTTTTGTAATTAAAAAGACAAGTGGCTATATGAGTGTTGTTGCTGTGTTTTTCTAGAGGTTTTACTTCTCAGAATTCCTTTTATTTAGATGAAATCATATCTTTAAAGTACAAATATCAGTAAAAGGAAGAGGACAAAGAACTAAACTACCATATTGATTGTTTGTTGATTTTGTTTTAGTTTGATGCAGCCATCCAAATTATACAATGTCAGAAAACCTTGAAAAACATCAGTCAATATCCTAAGTCAGAAAGTGACCCTAAATATGTTATATACGCTATATAGAAGTATTCCCTTTCTCTTTATATATCTATTTATCCCTTCCTCCCTCCCTTCCTCCCTCCCTTCCTCTCTTCCTTCCTCCCTCCCTCCCTTCCTCCCTCCCTCCCTTCCTTCCTTCCTTTTGGTGTAGCTTTGACTGGTTTGGAACTCATTATGTAGATCTTGCATTTACAAGAGATCCACCTGCCTCTGCCTCCCTTCAAGGGCTGGGATTATATGAAAGCTTCTTAAATTAAAGTTTAGAGCCATCTATTTGTTAACAGAAAAAGAACTGGTCATTTTCATGTTTCACAAGTGTCAAAAAAATATATACTGGGCACAACTGCACACATCTATAATCCCAGCACCGAGAATAAAGCAGAAGGATCAAGAGTTGTAGGTCACCCTGGGCTACATAGTGAGACCTTGTCAAAACATGAGGACTGGAGGTGTAGGTTAGTGACAGAGGCCCTCATACTGAACAACAACAACAAAAAACATGTATTCAATTTTCTTTAAATGAAATTAAGCACATACTTCAATACAGAAATCTAATGGTAAAGTTTATTCATTGTAGTAAATTAACAAAGAAGCTCCAACCATTCGTTTGTTCATTTCTTCATTCAGCAGTTGTTATTCAGAATGCACTGTGTAATAAAAAGTAAGCTAAAGTATGACCTGGAGGCACAGAAATTAGAAGGGACAGTCCTTTCATTCATGCACTTAAGACTCACTGGTGATATAGAACAATTTGGAAAACATATTTAACATTTTAAAAACATTAGTCTCTTCTAATGGAACAGATGAGGTGTAGCTCTGAGTAAAACCCTGAAAAGTGGCTCATAATCCATCAGGGTTCTTCATGATACAGAAAGCACTGTCAGATTATGTATCTGATGGTTGGTTGGATGGACAGACAGATGGATAGATGGTTGGATGGTTGGGTGGACTGATAGATGGATGATTAGATGGATGGTTGGATGGATAAATGGATGGATGGTTGGAGGGATAAGTGGGAGGATGGTTGGATAAACAGATGGACAGATGGATGGTTGGTTGGATGCATAGATGGGTGGATAGATGAATGGGTGAGTGGGTGGATGGATAGGTGGATAGATGGATGGATGGATGGATGGATGACTGTAGGAAATTGGTGAACTAGACAGTCATTGACTTTTTTATTTATTGTTACTTGTCTACAGCTTCAACAAATTGAGAAATGCATAAAAATTCTTTAATACAATCCTTCCCTGAATACATTCTAAGTTATTTATAAGTTTATATTAATGTTCATTACTTGATAAAATGACAGAAATAAATGGTTAATTCTTTGTAATTAAGCAGAGGTTGTGATTTCCTTTGTTTACTATTTTTCCTCTAGTATTGACCAAAAGCTGTTCAGTAAATACTTGTTATAGTAGTAACTCAGGCAGCGCATTTATAAATGCTTTGAATTATTAGTATTCTCCAATGGAGATGCTGTAAAATATTCTTTTTATCCTATCTTTTCTCTCTGTATCCTTTTTCATATATAGCAGGTTTGTTTAGGGGTTTGAGAACAGGTCTTGTTTTCAGTTGTTGTAGACAGGTGCATGGTCTCTTCAGCCTTTGTGCTGTTCATCTGCATGGCTGTCCGCATGTCCTGTTCTCACCAGATATGAGTAAAGGAACTCAGTATCTTACTGGCCTTCCCTTCTATTGTATATTAAAGGGGCTAACAACTAGCTTTTCATAAATCAGTGCATGGTTTCTCCTCCTCCAGCCTTCTCCATTAACTCTTTCCACATCTCCAACCAGGCCACTGAGAGCCGTATTTTGTTTAAGTAGTCCAAGGCGTTGTTCAGACATGTGCTATAAAAGAACAAGAAGCTCAGGTGAGTAAAGAGAGGTGCATAGAGAGGGACTGGGAAGTTCACAGAGTCTGCGCCCAGCTCTCGTGGGAGCAGAAGTGTGTGGCCGAGCTCAGCACCGCGCAGCTCTGTCCATGCTGACCTCTCCCTCTGCTCACTGGCTTCCTAGTCACAGTTCTCAGCTCATGCTCTCCAAAACCAGAGTTCGTGCATGGCTTGGATAACCCACATATGGGTTCCAACTTTACAAACCCTTATAAATCCAGGGCCCAGTATTATCTAGATAAAGCTCTAGAAGAGAGATTCGAACTGCCCCGTATTGTCAGACACTTGTCATGCATTCATGCTGTGGCTCTCTGAGGACAAGCGGCTATGGTGAGCCAGGCAGGGAACCACAGGCTCTTTAAAAAATCTTTTTTAAGAATAATAAACAGCAATAAACAGGATTTAATGAATAAACAGCTTTTTTTAAGTAATGAGAAATGAAACAATAATATTTTAAGTTAAAGTGTTTATTGTTGTGTATTCATTATGCAGATGAAGGGTTTCATAAAGGTGGTTTCTTCCAGGAATATCATGTTCTTAGACATCCACCCCATTATTCTGTCCTCGGCAGGCTCTTAAGAAAGGAACATGCAGTGTGAAAACATGAAGAACTGTAGGACAAGATTTCTTTCTCTCTATTTTTCTTTTCCTTCCCTCCCTCCCTCCCTGCCTCCCTCCCTTCCTCCTCACCCCCCTGCCTCCCTCCCTTCCCAGTGCTGAGGTTCTAACTCAGGGCCTTCTACAGACAGGCAGGTTTTCTGTCCTGAGCCACACTCCTCAGCCCCACCTGAGTCTCCTGTCTCTATATAGTGATAAATACTGTCACGAAATGCTTTCCATTCTGTGCTCTTAGCCGTTACCTGTCGAGTGGCATTTAACTCTCTCCAACCTTTACCTGTTACAGAAACAACTCTGCGACTGTTATGATTTGGCTGGATTTCATGTTAGATAACAGCATTGGAGCAATCTTTCCTGAATTTTTTTGAAAAGAGTACCAGTTTACAAGCATTGGTTTCTTTGCAGTTGTATCTGAAGAATTTAAAATCAAAGAGGGGGGAGAGGGGACTCTGCAAAAAACTTATCCCTACTTTTTTTCCCTTCTGAAGTATTTCCTAAAAGTTAAGATGTTGTTAGTTCATAGATTATGAATATTCTTTTATACTTTTTATGTCTAGAAATAGTGTATCAACTTACAAGGCCACTAGTAACATTGGTTTTCCCCATTTCAGGGTTTTCTGGAAATTGTATCGGTTGTGGAGAGAGAGGATTTCGGTATTTCACAGAATTTTCCAACCACATTAACTTGAAGCTAACCACACAGCCTAAGAAGCAGAAGCACTTAAAGTACTACCTGGTCAGAACCTCCCAGGGCGTGTTATCAAAGGGACCTCTCATCTGCTGGAAAGGTAATCAAATTCCAGGGGGGGAGGGGAGGAAGGCCAGTGACCCTGCAAGGTTCAGAGTACAGGTGTGGGGTAGGTAAACGGCTCAAGTTCAAAAGGCAGTTCAGAAATGTGAAGTCCTTCTGTGGGCCTCTGACTTGCCCCTTGTTATAATGAATGGGAGCATTTGAGTGGAGGGAAGGACAAAGCTGTAGATTTGCCTCCAGAAAAGGTGTGCAGCTCTGGGGCTGGGAAATGCACTCCTGGGTGTCTTCATTTGGAGAGAACCTGAGCGTAAAATGCTGTCTTTATTTCAGTTTGTTAGTAATTCTTACCAAGCTACATTTCTCTATTTTTATTTTACCAAAATATACCCCTCAGTAAGGAGTCCAGATTTCTGGATGCCTGGGGAAATGCATGATCGAGTTGGCAATTTTGTTTCTTGAAATTAATAACAACTTTACTAGTTAATTTGTAAAAAGTCACACCTTCATGTGCTTGGTAGGAATTGCCAGTTTTATCTACTGTCCTAATGCAGTCTTTGATGCTGAGAATTTTTTCTCCATAGAATAATTAATTGTCTTTATCCTTCTTGCCTACACAAGATTTTTGCCTGACTATGAAATAGCATAATAAATCCAAATTGCAATAGCTCATTTGTCTCTGAGTCCTTAACCATAATTACTCTTGGCTGTATTTGAGGTGGCGTTATATAGCACCACAGAAAATGATGTGGCAGGTCCCAAGACATTGTCATCAGAGCTTAAATCTTGCATCCACTGAATCATAAGAATGCTGCAAAGTCTACAGATTTTTTCTCTAGAAAGCCTTCTTGAGTACCATAAACCCTGATTAAAAAATGAAAATAAGATAAACATCATCTCTCTACTTCTTAACTTTTTTCTTTAGCTTTTGCTTTGCTTGTGTAAATATGCTTAACTTCTTGGTGCTCAAGAGAGCCCATGTTTCTAGTGAAGAATCACATTTTTACACGTATTGATAGGTTGGTGTGCGTGCAGGTGCACTGATGTGTGCCACCACAGCACAGGTGGAAGCCAGAGGTAACCTGTGGGAATGTTTCCTCCCATCACTGTGTGGGTTCCAGGGATTGAACTCCTGTGCCAGGCTTGGTGGTAAACATTTTTACACTCTGAGACCCCTCACTGGCCTTATTTTAAAGTAGCCTCGTATTGGAAGCAAAACTGTGTATTTACCTATATAAAACCACATAATATCAGCATGCATATACGTGTATTATATGCATAAGGCGAAGTTAAACTTCGTGACAAAATACAGTTGCTGTGTCAGAAAGCCATAGCATAGTGTGCTTCAGAAAACTGCTGTTAGCCCTTGCATGTGTCTCGTTGCCATGGAAACCTTCTTTAGCACCCTGTAACCCTGTTATACAACCATTTATATTTCTATTCCACATGCTACTTTTTAAGACTAATAATAGTATAATTTAGTTGGAACTTAACATCAAAGAGACTATCACAGCATTCCCTGAGTCAGTGGTAAATACAATTAGAGCCATATCAGAGCCCCATTAATATCAGATTCTTAATGCAAAGCTTGCCATTGCATTATCAATAATCACTTTGATTACCACTTACCTATTTCCTTTAATGAGAACTGAGAATAATAATTTGCTTCTAATTTTTTTCTTCTAGCTATATAGTTTTTTAACCAGTTTCCTTATTTTTCTTCTTTCATACAATACATCCTGATCCCCTTTTCCCCCTCCCTCTACTCCTCCAAGCTCCCCCCATCTCCCCTCTCCCTCAAATCTACCCTCCTCCACCACCAACGAATATTATTGAATGAATACTTAATGAATATTCATTAAGATTGAGTAGAAAAGTCTGAAAACAGCCTAGATGGACTCTAAGTCACTGTTGTACATTTAAGTAAATTATGAACAGGAAGTCACCTGGCATCCAAAAATATGTTTTTTATAAATTACTGACATTTTAACCTCTGTCTTACCCATAAAACTAGCAAGACTGGGTCAGTTACTGGCACTTTTCATGTGGGAACTAATCTGTGGGCCATAAAGTTTGGACTGTTCTTTGCCTTAAGCGTAACACCTGGCTCAGGAAGGCGTCTTCACCAGCCTGAACAGGATGCTGGAGGCAGCAGTTAGGAAAGCTGCTACCATCAGAGAAGCAGAAACTTGCTTCAGAGATCCTACACGCTGTGTCTCTATCACCTGTTAAAGTAAAAACTAGCTTCTGCATATCATGTGTTTCTTAATTCCCTTCCAGAATGTAGAAGCCGACAACCCTCTGCTATTTGCCACTCCGCTAAACCTGTTTCTTCAGTGTCATCAACTGTGGCTCCAGAAAATGGAACAGCTAATGGATATAAAGCGGGTTTTACTCAGACAGGTATGGAATCGTTTCACGTTATTGCAAGGGCAGATATGTATTTAATGAAGCGTCTTGAAACTTTCTTAGCTGGTTGAGTGAGATGTTTTCAAATAAAATTCTACTTAAGTATTATTAAGATACCATTTGAGTTGTTATTAGACTTAGAACCAAGCATTGAGATGGATAAGTCTCTAGACGACCAGGACTTGAGTCTCAATAGTCCTACCAAGATTAGACAGAGAATGGAGGAAAAAACTGATGGTTGGCAGGAAATTTAGCTTAAGCACAGAGTGGGATGCCAGCGGACCAGACAGCAGAGAGTATGTAGAAATCAGACACCACAGCTATGGGGTAGCACATGCTGGGAACATATTCATGAAGACTAGAGTCCTAGGATAGACTTCTGTTTAAACCCTGAGATGACTCAAATCTCTCCCCTCAGAGTTCAGGGAACCCCATGGAAGAGGAAAGTAAAGGAGTGTAAGAGCGGGAGGGGGTCGGGGGGAGGATATGGAGGATAGCAGGAAAACATTTTCTGCTAAAAGAATAACAAAACAAAACACCTGAGATGGCTAAAGAGAATAACACACTAGCTGGATATAAAACAGGGCTCCAGGTTGGACTGTGTATCACTGAATGAATCCAGGATCTAGTTTTTAATGCTACAAGATAGGAGCTCAGTTACAAATAACTAGGTAAATCTTGGTGCTTGAAACCTTGAGTACATCATCAAAGCTGGACCAGCAGAACAGCTAACTGATCTGATAGGGGAGCAGATTGGCTACTGGGCCAGCTTTCTAAAACCCTCCTATTATACAGCACTGGCTGAAATCTGAGGTCAGTAAAAGACTTCAGGTGGAACTGAATAGCCCATGCTGAATGTTGATGAGCTATTGATTTTTTTGAGAAAATTACTCAGAGTTAACATAGCAAGGTCTTAGGCAGGAAGAGGAATATGTTAAAAGAGTTTATGAATTATTTTTCCAGTTCCCCCTGTTTGTACTTTTTACTCATCTGACGTAAACTTCATGTATGCTTTGCCATTGTCTGTTCCCCCATAGGATAAAAAAAATAGACAAATGGGGGGGGGTCTTCATTTGCTGTATACCATGTTGCTTTCCAATTTTATGTGAGCTTCTCACGAGCTGGTAAACTATACTTTTTGTGAGATGGAACTGCATATTTAGAATATGTCAACAGGAGTACAAGTATAACAAGGCAGATTTCAATGGAATGCTTCTTGCTGTGTGCCTGCAGCAAAATCTGCTTGGTCCTGAATAAAAATGTCTAATTTTTAAACTGTCCAGGATAGAGCTTATTACCTAAGATGAGAGACTATTTCTTTCTAAAATAAATGAAAGAACATCATGTCACTAGCTATTTAAAAAAGAAAAAAAGTTGGTATTTGGCTCTTGACATTGAAAGACCAGGCTTCATTACATCATCATCAGCATGCCTACACGGCTGTCCTAGAGTATCATTTTAGTGATTTGATGGGTTTTTATGATATGTTATCTGTCCTTAGACCTTGGAGGTAATAAAATAAAAAGTTAAAACTATAGTGTTAAAAACTGACATTTACTTTATTCCAATAAATAGAGACCAAGGGTTTATTATATTCTAAGAACCTCACCAGATGTTGTGAGGCAGGGTTCCAGGGCGAGACTAAACAACTCCTGCTCACAGAAGGGATTAAAAGACAATAAACCGTGCTCGCTTTCCTGCAAGGTAGACTAGATGTATAAATAACAAGTTGTCTCACCCTCCAAAAATGAAAAATGTTAAAGTGTCGTAAGCACTAATGTAATCTTAATCATACCAGGAAATATGTTTTGAAGACAACATTTTTGTTCTGAAAGGAAATCAGTCTTTTGCAGAGATCCGGGCATTAGCAAAGTCCCTCCCACAGTGCCCTGAGGAGACATGAGCGAGGAAGGGGGAGAAGGCCATCGACTGACTCACAGTAAACATAAGTGGCCAAATGCTATTTCAGTATCCCTACGTGGGGGTCCCTACGTGGGGGTCCCTACGTGGGGGTCCCTACATGGGGGTCCCTATGTGGGGGTCCCTACGTGGGGTGTAAGAGCTGATTTGACCATGACATATTTATTAGCAATTTTAGGTGCAATCCAGACAGTTGACTAGAAGAAATGCTTTTCTCTGAGGCTTCATATGGAAGACTCGCATACTGATATGTTTATGTCCACAGGTGAACCAGCTGTTATTTCTTCTGACACAGACGGACTGTATTGGGCTGTAAGGATTTCACGTTAGCCTAATGACAGCACGTCTAACACTAGGGTACATCTTGTTTTTCTGATAGATTACAATTCACCTATCTATAGATAATTGGACTGCCAGCAGTCAAGGTTTGTTAGCCTGAAATGTGAATGCACATTGTGCAGTACTGGAGGAAGGGAGTGATTCACCACCCGCATAGCTCTGTCTTGAGGCCGCCTGCCAAGCTGCGGCTGTTCTGACCTGCTGCTGCTCGTCCTCTGCAGATTTTCATGCAACGTCTTTGTGTCACTGATCATTTGGATTTTAGTCACCAATGCCAGTGGATTATTTTACCATTGAATGTGACTGTTTCTTTGGTTACCTACATTATAACACGTACATCTCCCACATATACACACTGAACAAGAAATAATTTCTAACCCAAAGTCTTGAAATTTCCAGGTTTCTTCTTAAAAAAAAAAAAAAAACTTTGTTGTTGTAACTCTTACGTTTAAGTCAAGGTGCCATTTTGAATTAAGTTTTTTTGTATGATATGAGTTAAGATTCACAGTTGATCTTTCTATATGTGGCTTTCCAGTTGCTCCAGACAGTTTTATTTATGGGAGGAAAGGTTTATCTTGGCTCATGGTTTTAAAAGGGTTTGGTTTACAATTGCTTGGCCCGTATTGTTAGACAGAATATGACAGCAGCAGGAATGCACGGGCAAGGGGAGCTGTTGATTGCATGGCCAACCAGGAAGTCAGGAGTGTGACCTATTTCCTCCACCCAAATCTTACTCCCCAAAGTTCCTATGCCTCCCCCAAACAGAGCTGGAGAACCTCAAACTATGAACCTATGGGGAACATTTCAGATTCAAGTACTAATAGACTGCCACTGACCCCTCCCCCAAAACAGGTTCACGACCATCTCTTAATATGAAATGCATTTAGTGCAGTTCAAGAGTCTCCAGAAGCTTAACAGTTCTAATGTTGTCCTGAAGTATAAGTCCAAAGTCCCTGACATGAGTCAAGGTACCATGGACACCTCTAAAATCAAAACAAATTGCAAACTTTGAATACTCAATGGCCCAGAGAGAATGTTCCTATTCCAAAAGGGATGAACAGGACCACAGAAGGAAGAATTATGGTCAAAGAAGGGCTGAAACACAGTGGGGCAAACACTAAATCCTGCTCCATGTCTGGCATGCAATGCCATCATGGACACTCCAGTGGGTTTGTGCAACCCTGCCCTATGGCCTTGGCATTTGCAGACCATGTAGCTTTTCTTGTAAACTGGGTAAACTTGTTGCTTTCTGCTTTCCTTAGCAGATATTCTGTGTGTTTGACATCTCTAACATCCTAGAGTCTCTGTTGCAGCCAGGAATTTTTACTCTTATAGTTTTGTATAACATCATCACAGAGGCTCCCTGCCCAGGATCCAATCCTGCTACTCATTGCCTAGACCCACAGGCTTTTCCCTGGATCTTAATAGAAACTACTATGACCCAAGTAACCCTTGCATTCTTTGTTCCTGAAAGACTAGTACTATATGGATGATAAAGTTGCCAGTAGCTGAAGTAGTAGCTAGCTGGGTCCCTTTGAATCATGGTTACAGTGGCCTCTGGGTACCAAGGCAGCCAAACTCAGGAAAACACTTCCCTGGGAAGCCCTCTGGGAGCAGGTCATCCTGGAAGCAAGCAATTTCTTCCCAAATGAGTTTATAATTCTACACTTTGGAGCCTGTGATGATTGGGTCTGGCTGAGTCCTGAGATGCACTTAAATTGTCTTCCTTGTTGCTGTGGTATTAGATGCTTGGTTTCTCTTTAATGGCACTGATCTCCTTTTAAAACACACACACACACACACACATACACACACACACACACACACACACACACGCACATTTCTTGTTTATAACTTTCAGTTTGTTCCTTTTCTGTTCGGTTTACATGCTTCCCAAATCCCCTTCTCTGCTTTTTGTTCTTAATTCTCATTGTAAATCTAACTAAAAGCTGCCATCAATAACCATGCCACAATCTCAATTCTAATTCATCTTGAAATTTCTTTGCCAAATTGAGTAGTCTGGCCACCTTTAAACTTAGCCTCTTACAGTTTCAAAGCATACAAAACAAATTGTGGACAAATTCTTTGCCAGAATGTAACACACATGGCCTTTAGTGATTTCCGGTACAATCCTTCTTTCAATTTTAAGCTTTATCAGCACAGTCTCTACTCTCCACATTTCAGTCATCACCTGGTCTTTCGAGGTCCCATTAGAACTGCCAATGGACTCTGCTTACAGCATTCCAGAACCTGAAAGATGTATGAAATATTTTATTTTAATATTTATTTTAATTTCATCTTTATTTAAATTTTATATTAGCCCTGGGAGAGTATTATTTTATTGGTGTGTACCATTTTTTCTAAATAAAGGATGATGCTTTTATTCACCATTAGGCCAAAGATGAGCAACTTAAGGCCTACCAAGACCAGTAATAGAATGACTTTAATGAAAATTCTGTCAGAAGGGCTATGGTATGATTTTGTGGGATGGCTCCATTTTTTGTCCCTGTTTCTCCATAGATAAATACTATAATTATGTTGTGTGATTTGGCATAAAATGAATAAATTACATTAATAATTATTATATTATATAATAATTAAATAATATAATATAATATAATATATAATAATAATAAATAAAATTACATATAAAAGCACTTTCTTAGTGGAAGATATGGCTCAGTCATAATAGTGCTTGCCTTACATGTGTGGAGCCCTGGATTTGATCCCCAGCCCCACAGTAAGTCAAAGCATTTTCCTCCATTTCTCCTTCTGATTTTAAATAAATAACTGAAGCATTCCTGTAAGCCTGGAAAAGTGTCATGGGTGCTGTGCCTTTTGTGTCTAATGAAGTCATCCCTGGTGTTGGAATTGGAGATACTGTCCATGAAATGAGATTTTCCTCTCTGTGAGCCACTGTAGGTGGTAGCTTCCTTACTGTAGCTTGTGTATTAGAGAAGTAAGAAAAATAACAGATGAGAGGATTGACTCTTTATAGGCCAAGCCCAGAGAAATTTACTAATAAAAACATGTTGGACTTAACACAAGAATAGACACAAGAAAGAACAGGAGAAAATCCAAAACCAGATTTGCATCTCACATGTGTATTTCAGACTTAACAGGAGTAACTTGCTGATCAGAGGGACCATCCATTCATAAATTGTACTCAGAAATTACATATCCTATGTAGAAGGGAAACTGAGCCCCTCTATTATTCTATATACAAAAATAAATCCCAGGTACTTGAAGATATAAATGAAAAAATGTATGACGCTTTCTTTTTTTTTTTTTTTTTTTTTTTGATGTTTTTAAGACAGGGTTTCCCTTTTAGAGAGCTAGTTTCAAGGAAACCTATGAATTAAGAAAAAGACAGATCAATACAAAGATATGAGAAATGAATATTAACAGGCACCTCATAAAGAAACCTGAATAGTTAACAAACACATGGAAAAATAATTACTCACTATGGTAATTAGGAATCCTACATTAAAAATAGGAGAAGATTGCTGGGTGGGGGGGGACACGCCTTTAGTCTCAGCACTCAGGAGGCAGAGGCAGGCGGATCTGTGAGTTCAAGGCCAGCCTGGTCTACAGAGTGAGTTCCAGGACAGCCAGAGTCACAGCAGAGAAACTGTCTTGAAAAACAAGCAACAAATATATATATATAAAAGAATCTTCCTGGCATGGTGGTTCACACCTTTAATCCCAGCATTCAGGAGGCAGAGACAGGTGGATCTCTGAGATTGAGGCAAGCCTGAAACCCCTACTCAAAAAACAAACAGAAGAAAAGAAAGAAAGAAAGGAAGGAAGGAAGGAAGAAGGAAGGAGGAGAGAAGCCATTTACATCTGTCAAGTTCACAGGAATTTCAAGTATGCCAATAGTAAAATGCTGGCAAAATTTCAAAAAGTAAAAATGTTAATCACCGGATTGGAGAGATGGCTCAGAAGTTCAGAGTACTTGCTAATCTTGCAGAGGATCCAGGTTCAGTTCCCAGGACCTAGAATCAGGTTGCTCACAACCACCCATAACTCCATTTCCAGGGGATCTGATGCCCTTATCTGGTTTCTGTAGGAGTACATGGTGCACATAGAGACAAGCTGGCACACACAAGCAAAATTTTCAAATAGTTAAAATGTCTAAAATAAAGAATGTTAGTAGATGGTACCACTTTGCAAATAATTTGTGAATAGTAGAGTAGAAAGTGTGTGCCTTCTGAAATCTTGCTATCCCTAATAGGTGGTAGCTTCCTACTGTGGTAGCCTTGTGTACTAGAGAAGTAAGAAAATAACAGATGAAGGGTTGACTCATTATGGGCACTCTGTTCCCCAAAGAAGTTCTTGCAAGAGACATATATGTAACTCTTCTTCACAAGTGAAGAAGTCCCTCACAAGTGACTAAACTGGAAGCAGCCTAGTGTTCATCAGCAATATAATGGAGAAGAAAACTGGAGATATTTCCATAATGAAATACCTGTGATGCTGAGAATGAGCAAGTCACTCCTTAAACTAGCACCGTAACTGAGTCTCATAGATAAGACAGATGAACAAGAAGGTCGTTCACAAAAGATTTTACCAATATTGTTTCATCAGAAAAAAGAAGGACCTAAACCATTCAGGGCTGCGTGCAGGGCACAGTGGGTATTCCTAAGCAGAGGGAAGGAGATGGGATGGGGAAGGGGAGAGAGGAGGCTACCAGTTGTTGATAGTGTTTGGGTTCCAGTCGTCCCTCCCTACCCCTCCATCTCCCACCCCCCCATCCCTTCCCCTGGGTGGCTTGGACCTTGGTTGTGCTAACCAGCTTTCCATTGCTTTAACAAATATCTAAGATAATCAACTTACAGAGAGCAAAGGTTTCTTTTGGCTTTGGTTTTAGAACTTACAGTCTCTGGCCAGTTGACTGTTGCTTGGGACCTGTGATGAGACAGACAGCATAGTGAGGAGCACCTGTGGGAGCACCGCTGCTCACTGCACAGCAGGCAGAATGCAGCTGTACAGCGAGGCTGTTGCTGTCATCTGTCATAATAGTGCTGTAGCCTGGACCCTCCCGGGGGATGATGTTCCTATAAAATATAAGATTGGAGACGAGGCTGGGGAGATGTTCAATGGGTAAAAGTGCTTGCTAAGCAAGCATGAAGACCTGACTTTGGATCCTAGAGCCCATGTAATAACCAGGAGCAGAAACACATTCATCTATACTGCTTATGCTCCTGTGGGATGATGAGAGATGGAGACAAGAGCCAGCTAGCCTATCATACACAGCTGTGAATGAGAGATCCTGTCTCAAAACCAAACGGAAGGTGAAGACTGACACCCAAGGTTGTCCTGTGACTTCCATATGTGTACTATACCGTATGTGCAAACCCCCTCTCTCATGCACACATGCATTACACACACACACACACACACACACACAAACAATAAAAGCTACAGCAGCCATGAGCAGACCTGGATGTGTCGCTTTTCCGCAGGAAAACAGGGGAAGGATTACAAAGAGGCACCAGGAAACTGGAGGATCATAAACATACAAATGTGCCCTCCCCCGCTTTTATTAAAGATTGTTTCCTCATACCCTATATCCTGATTACAGTTTCACCTCCCTCTACTCCTCCCAGTTCCTCACCATCTCCTCTCCCAACTGGATCCACTTCCTTTCTGTCTCTCATTAGAAGAGAACAGGCTCTTAAGAGGCAACAACAAAACATAACAAAATAAACTATAATAAGATAAAACAAGCCAGGCAGTGGTGGCGCACGCCTTTAATTCAGCACTTCGGAGGCAGAGCAAGGCGGATCTCTGTGAGTTCGAGGCCAGCCTGGTCTACAGAATGAGTTCCAGGACAGCCAGGGCTACAACAGAGAGAGAGAAAAAAAAAAAGATAAAAACCATCAAAGTTATACAAAGCAAATCAACAAAAGGAAATGAGCCCTAAGTGAAGGCACAAAAATACTAAAGTGAGAATTATTAATGCAGAGTGCCTGGTGCAGACCCATGCGAGCCCTGTGCTTGCTGCTTCGGTCTCTGTGAGTTATGAGAATTGCTCAGTTGACTCAGAGGGCCTTGTTCTCCCGGTGTCCTCCATCCCTCTGGCTCTTACACTCTTTCCACCTCCTCTTCCTCAGAGTTTCCTGAACTCTGACAGGAGGGATTTGATGGAGACATACCATCTAGAGCTGTGTGTTCCAAGGTTCTCCCTGTGTGTAATGTCTGGCTGTAGGTCTCTCTCTGTATTTGTTGCCGGATCTACTGCAGGAATAAGGTTCTCGCTTTACTGTTTTAGCCATAGGCCCTAGCAAATTTCTTGACCTGTGAGAAGAACTCAAAAAAGGATTGCTTAGTAAGCAAGCAGAGGCAGCAATGGGACTCAGGGTGATGGAGACCAGGACTTGTCTCTTAGATTTGGAAACTAGATCGTTGATCACTTTACGAAAGCAGTTATGCTGGAATGGAATCTAACCTTTTAAAATCACCGTGTGAGACGGTGAGACGGCTAGCCCATATGGTGTTTGCTATCCAGCCTGACAACCCAACAATCCCCAGGTCCTGCATTGTGGAGGAGAGAACTGACTCCTACAAACTGTCCACTGACGTCCTCCACACGCGTGCTGTGGTATGTGTCCACATGTGCACACACACAGTAAATAATAAATAAATTAATATATGTCAGGAAATTAAAATCAGAGGCTAGAAAGATGGCTCAGCAGTAAGAAAGCCTGTACTGGTCCTCCAGGAGACCGGGTTTGGTTCCCAGCCCCCATATTAGGCTGCTCACAACCACCTGTAACTCTAGTTCCAGTGACTCTGAACCCCTTCTGGCTTCCTCCAGCACCAGCATACATGTAATGCACAAACATACATGCAGGCTCACACACATACACATAAAATAAAAAAATAAATCTTTTTAAAAATGAAAATTGCTGTGGGTAACCCAACACTGAAGTAAACATTCACTTTATATATTTAATAAACACTTTTGTTACCAGTTGTCCACTTATGTGTAAGCATCTTTATATTTATTAGAAATAATCTATTCTACTGTTTTGAAACATTTAAGATTTTTAAGAATACCTGTTGCACTGGCTAGCTTTATGTCAACTTGACACAAGTTAGAGTCATCATTGAGGAGGGAGCCTCAATTGAGAAAATGTCCCTATAAGATCAGGCTATAGGCAACCCTGTGGAGCATTTTCTTAATTAGTGATTGACAGAGGAGGGCCCAGCCCATTGTGGGTGGTTCCATCCCTGGGCAGGTGGTCCTGGGTTCCATAAGAAAGCAGGCTGAGCAAACAGTGAAGAGCAAGCCAGTAAGCAGCATCCCTCCATGGCCTCTGCTTCAACTCCTGCCTCCAGGTTCCTGTCCTGACTTCCTTTGATTATGAACTGTGATGTGGAAGCATAAGCCAAATAAATGCTTTCCCTCCTAGCTTGCTTTTGGTCTTTGATCATGGTGTTTCATTGCAGCAATAGAAACCTAACTAAGACACCTGTGTGCAAGTGTTTACATACATGTGTACATTTATGGTATGTTCTTTTATTTATAGTCAATTTCTCTTCCATACCACCTAGTTTCTACATGCCTGCCTGCAAGCAGATAATCACCATAATTAGTTTCTTCTGTACCCATTATACCTTGAACATGATGAACTGACACCATAACCAAAATAAACCCTTTCCCTCCACAAGTTGCTTCAGTCAGACACTTGTTCACACAAATACAAAAAGAGTAAGATATCTTTCTTGATGCCCTTTTATATCTATTTAACCAAGCACAAACAGACTTTTCTTGATACTCCTTACTTATTTCAAAGGCAGCAGTTTCTGCACATTGCCTGCATGTCTCACTTTCATATTGCTTTGTCTGAGAGGTCTTCCCAGGTAGAGAGCTTCCTCTGTGTTTTTCCTTTTTAGTGAAGTGTGTTCTCATGCTTCCCAGATGTGCCATAATTATTTAGACTGACCCAGTACTGGAGGGTGAATACATTGCTTCCAAAGAATTCAGCAATGAGTAACATCAACACATAATCATTTCATTTTGTTTTTATTTTTGTTTATATATTTTATGTATATGGGTGCTCTATCTATATACACACCTACATGCCAGAAGAGGACATTGGATCCCATTACAGATGGTTGTGAGCCACCATATGGTCACTGGGACTTGAACTCAGGACCTCTGGAAGAGCTGCCAATGCTCTTAACCCCCGAGCCATCTCTCCAGCCCCCACATATCATTTCTTACTTGTGTTTCAATGTCCAGAAATTACTGGACTAAATATGTACTCATCCATAATTTCCATAGATCCTGTCTCCAGGGAGGTTGAACTAGTATATCGTGGCAGTTTGTATTTTCACAGGTGTTAACAGAATTTATTATGAAAACTGGATTTTTGTCACTCTGATAGGGAACAATGATATCTGAGTACATCTCCCTTATCACTGACAGTGAATCTCTGAAGCTATTTAACTTTTCAATAAGGTCTGTTTGTATGTTTTGCCATTTTCTTTTGAAAATTGTTGATATGGTTTGGGTCTCAATAGAATCAGAGCCTAAGATAAGAACCTGTGTGTTGGATTTTCTTTGGGGAAGTAGTTCCTGGAAACAGGGGTAAGCCAGTGTAGGAGAGTATTTTCTACCTGATTGTTATAATCCAGAAGTTCTGCATCTATCAGATTCACTAAGAAGCATGCAGAAGGCCTTCTAGAATTACCTTGTAGGGCCGGGAGGCTGGCCACTTTCACTGAGGCAGTTAACTAATCGGGGCTGCTCCAAACACTGTACTCACTCCCATTTCTGGACTGGTTTGCAGGGTTCAGGGATCTTGATGGCCTGAAGAAGGCCTGGAGACAAAAATCTGGAAAAACCAGATGTGAACTTGTAGGAGACTTTCTCCAAGAGAATGAGTTCACAGGGCACTGTCCACTGGAGCTCCTGCTAACATCAAAGGTGGAGCAGTGAGATGCAGGGCAGCAAGCAGGGACTGACTGTTTTCCTTCTGGCTTCTGTTGGCTCTGCATAGGGAATTATGTGTGCTGTCACTCACACATTTTCCTCTGGCTTATAATTTTACTTACAGCATTTTTTTTTCTTTTTGAAGATTTTATTTATATTATTTTAATTATATATATATTAGGGAAGTACTTGCAGCATTTTTAATAATGGCTTTATTGATATTGAGGTGTAAATCATATGCCATGTAGTTCAGCCATTAAAAGTTTGCAAGTCAATGTGTGTGACCCCACCTTACCCACAAGCAGTTCCACATCTGCCTCTGTTTCTGCTGACTCTCTAGTTTGGGCATTTTATTGACATTTGCCAACTAGCTTCTTTCATTTCCCTCATTTGTAGCACATGTCAGTGATCCATTCCTTTCACTGACAAGTAATGCTCTGTTATCTAAACAAACTGAAATTTGTGTATCCATATATCAGTTAGTGGGTATTACATTAACATCTGGAGACTTACAGGAATATCAGTGGGGCTTACTGGAGGACTCTATGGGCAGTGTGTTCAATTCTCAGCCAACAAACCATCAACCAATAAAATGAAGATAATTCTTCTGTGAACATTCCTGGGGAGTTTCTTTGTATAGATATGTGTTTTCACGTATCTCTCATTTTATGCCTGGGAGAGTTCTGGGTCACACACTAACACTGTGTAACGGAGGAACCATTTGCCAACATAGCTGCCCCATTTTGTACTTTGACAAGCAATGGCCGAGAGTTCCAGTGTCTCCAGATCCTTGCCAGTACTGTTTCCTTCACCCTTTATTACAGCCTTCTCTAATGAAGTCGTATCTCATTGTGGCTTTGATTTGCATCCCTCTAGTCTCAAATTATGTTTAACAGCTCTTCATATGCTCATTGACTGTGTGTGTATGTTTTTAAGAAATTCTTATGTAATTAATTTGACCACTTTTTAGCTGGATGTCTGTGTTTTATTATAAATTTATGAGGACTTTATATATTTGGGTCATAAGTCTTTTGCAAAGATTTTCTCCCATTCTACAGTCCCTCTCTCTGTCTCTCTGTCTCTCTGTCTCTCTGTCTCTCTATCTCTCTCTCTCACCTACCTGCCTCTTATATGACATCCTTTAAAGCACAAAGTTTTTTCTGTTTTGATGAACTCTAGCTCACTGATGTTTTCTCTGTCACTTGTGGTCTTGGCTCCTATCTGAGACACTGTGGCCTACCCTGCGGTCCCAAGCCTCATTTCTGTGTTCTCTGTGTGTCACTACATGTAGCTATCACATATTTTTAGAGATAGGGTCTCACTATGTCATCCTAGGTGGCCTGGAACTCTATATATAGTCCAGGCTGGCCTGAGAAATCACAGATATCCTAGTTATTACATTTAAATCCATTTAAACATAATTTTTGTGTGTAGTGTGATGGTTGAGGACCATTGTGTAGGGCTATGCAGTTATCCCTACACTAATGTCTTTAAAAAAATGTTTACTTATCTCATGAAGTTTTCTAACACTCTTATCAACATTCAGCTGATCATAAAATGAAAGGGTTTGTATGTAGACTCTAAATGCTATTTTGTTCATGTGTGTATCCTGTGCCAATACCACATGTGTAATGTTGGTAGATTCGTGGGAGGTTCTGACATGGGGAAGTAAGTCCTCTAGCTATGCTATTCTTTTTATAAATTATTTTTGTTTCCTTGAGCACTCTGTGCTTCCATGTGAAAGTGAAGATTAGCTTGCCAATTTCCAGGAAGAAACCTGTTGGAATATTGTTGTAGCTTACAGTAAGTCTTCAGAGCACTTTGGGCAGTGGTGCCATCTTGTTACCGTGTCTCCTGATCTGTGAGCACCATGATCCATTTACTTAGTTTTCTTTGGTTTCTTTAACATTTCATAGTATAAAGCTTTACTTCTTCTGTAGTTTATTTGTAGTTATAGTTTTAATATGTTTATAAACATATAATTTAAAACTGAATGATCATATTAAATATATCCAATAAATTTAGATATTACATAATTTATAACAATTTACTGTGTTTCGTTGTGTGTGCGCCAACAAGCTCAACTGTTAACATGGGTGCCGAGGGTCTGAACTCAGGTTTTCATGCTCGCTGTCCACATTGTCTACTGAGCCATCTCCACTGCTTCAACACCCTTTAAAAATAGCGTATTTCTGTTAACTCTTTGAGAATCTGTAGGATATGCATGCGATGCATTTTGATCAGATTCGTCCCCCACTGATTCCTTACCTTCTCTAGGCACACTCCTTACCCTGCTGGCTTCCCCAACTTCATAACCCTCTTTCTTTTTTTCCCTAATAACCACTGAGTTCAATTTGCTCAGTCAGACTTTCCCCTGTAGTATATGGTCGACCTACCAGGGGCCACACTTTTAAAGAAAACTGACTCTCCCTCCCCGAGCAGTCATCAATTATCCATAATTCCTCAACTAGAGGTAGGAGCATGAGCCCTCTCTTGTCCTTACTGGAATGTTGACTGCCTCCATCTTGTGAAGGTCTCATGCAGGTCTATGTGGCTATAGCTTCTGTGAGTTCATGAGTCTTGTCATATGTGGAAGGCCCTGCTCCACCTCACCCATATAGCCTCTGGCTCCTATACTCTTTCCATTTCTCTTCCACGATGTTCCCTGAGCCTTGGGGAAGAGGCATGAGAAACAGCTGTCCCAGTTGTGAATGAGAACTCCACAGACACCTATTCTGTGTACTTTTATCTGTTGTGAGTTTCTGTGTTAACCACCGTCCATTTCACAAAGAAGGTTCTCTGATGAGGACTGGGAGCTCCACTGACCTATGGGTAGAGAGATACAAATGTAGAAGACAGCTTGATTCTATGTCCATTTAGCAAAATACTAATAGTTAGGTTCACACTCAGGGCCTGTGAGCTCCCCAGTCATGGGCCTGTGTCGGGCGTATAGTACCGTACATCGTTTCTTCCCGTGGCAGATCCCCTAAAGCCACTCAGAAAACGGTTGCTTCTCCTATCACATTCATGTTGCCATGCACCTGTGGCATATCTCATCCTGCTGGTCATCATCATAACTCTCAGGGCTCACAGCTGGGTGAGATTGCAGACGACTTCTCTCCTTCAGCTTCATGCACAGCACCTTCTGATACTATGAAAGCTAGGCAGCAGGGAAGCCAATACCAATTTTTTTTTAGTTACCATGTGTCCCAGGCTGGCCTTGAACTTACAATTCTCATGTGTCAGCCTCCCGCATGCTTGGATTACAGGCATAGCACTTGTAAATCCAGGGCTGGGAAATCATAGACCGGAGGATCCCTGAGGCTCACTAGCTAGCCAGTTTTGCCAAATCAGTGAACTCCAGGTTCAGTGAAACCCTGTCTCAAAAGCTAAAATGGACAGCAATTGAGGAAGATACCTGACATGATCTCTGTCCTTCACATATGCATGCACACATATGCACATACTTCTGAGCATGTGTATTCATACACATGAATGATATGAGCACATGTGAATGTACACACACAAGAAACATATCTGGACAGAGATAGATATATCTCATTAAAAATTTGAAGAAACTGTGGACATAGTTTAGATATAGAGCATAGCTATCCCAATGTCAAGTCATCTGAGTTTGATTAACTACCATGATCTAAAGTACTAATACTTGCTTCACAGGGTTATCACATGGATCAAGTGAATTCATATATTTGAAGTACTTATTATAGCGCCTAACATATACTAATTCCTAGTGCATATTCATTAAATACAAAAATAATTAAACCTGAATACATAGAAATTAACCTTTCTAAATCATCTGAATAATTCCAGGAAAGAACTAAACCCTCCTTTCTGCTTTTCCTCAGCTCACCCATGTCGACTTAACTTTCTTTCTTCCTACATATATTAATGCACACTAATTTAAACAATCTTTTTCATTTTAAAGATTCGCCAGCTCTCAACCCAGCTAATTCTGCAATCAATCTAAGTGGAGCTCAGGACCTGACCCGGAATAAGAATGCTGTGAAACCCCTGCCTTTATCTTTGCAGGTTGTAGGAAACACTTTTGTTCCAGGTGATGCTTTCCTACCTTAGCGTGTGTGTGTGTGTGTGTGTGTGTGTGTGTGTGTGTGAATGAGGTAAATACCAAAAGATATGTGCAAAATTTAATTTACAAATTAATAGACGGAAACAGAGGCTTCTTCCTTCTGCCAGTCGAAGATGGCCATTGAACTGCCTAAAATGATTTGCAGTGTTGGACAAAGCTTTGCTCTCTGTGTGTTCCAATCAGCAGAGTCCAAATGACATTCAGTGCACAGAGGAGATAACTAGAGTTTGATTCTGCTCAACAAGCATTTCTCGGGCTCTGGCTATAACTAGCAACTGGGGTTATGAGAACAAAAAATGCCTGATCCAGAATGTTCATAATCCTGTGGAAGTAATAGGCTTACAAAAAGATCTTTTCAATGTGCTGTAGCCAGCAATTGGGGGTGGTTCCTTAGAGGAGACTGGTCTTAAGAATGAGGAGGTGGGCAATATCTAAAGGAATGGGGGAAAGACAGAGTTCATATTCCAGTACCAGCAGAGACAAGTGATAAACAGAAATGGGAAGCTGGTGTGGTGATACACATCTCTAATCCCAGCACTTGGGGGGCTGAGAGGAGAGTTGGAAGTAGAAGATTAGCCTGGGCTACATACCAGCGTCTGCTTGGGAAAAAGGAGAGAGGGGTCCTGGAAGAAGGGACGGAGGGAGAATTTTAAGGCATGTTTTGGACTTGAAACGTAGAATGTACAAGTCGAAGTGGCAGGAGCGAGTGCGTGGTAGACAAGCGAAGAGTGGTAGGATGGTGGGCTGAGGACGTGGATTTTACCCTAAACTTACAGAGAAGAGAAATGACCCATTTGGGTTTGAATTTGATCCCGATCATTTTGGCAGTAACGTGCAAGAGACAAGAGGTAGAAATACTACTTGGAGGTCATTTCATTACTTTAAGTGAGAGGTATTGAGCTCCTTAGTGAGAGTGATAACACTGTAGAAGGGAAGGCAAAACAAAGGAAATAAAATCAGATCGACCTGGCGGGTTAATGCGGGCCCGAAGGAGGTGGTGTCTCAGCTGACACTCATCTTTCTGGCGAACGATGCCATCACCCGAGACAGGGACTATGAAAAGAGGAACAGTCTCTCCAGGAAGAGACCGCATGGACATGTGGAGTCTGCGTAAGTGGAACTGTTCATCACTCATTTATTGATGGTTGGTATGGAGGGGAGCTACCAGCAGTAATAAAACCATCAAGGTTAATAAAGATACAGGATGAGGCAGGCTGTGATGAAGGATGGAATCCTAGAAAAGTCCAGCACTTAGGGAGAAGAGGGGGTAAGACAGAACAGGAGACAGAGCCCGTATTGTTTTTTGGACATGTTCCAAAAGTTAGCCATCACAATTCGCAGAACCCACCTTGCTCTTTACTCCAACCCAGCAACTCTTGCAGTATTTATCCCCTAGTTAGATTTTAGACATGAACAAGCTATAAAGTCTTCACAGTGGTGAGAAATTAATGAAGTGATGGCTCAGTAGTCGTCTTAGTTACTATAATCATCCGGTTGACTTTGTAATGCAAGAATTGGGCTCAGTAGTTATGAAGTTGCTTCTGGCAAAGGGTGGAAACTCGGTTCTCAACACCTACCTCAGGCAGCTCCCAATTGCCTATAACTCCATTGCCACGGGATCTAATGTGTTCTTCTAGCCTCTGTGGGTACCACATGCATGTGCCCAACCCACACGGGCAAACATGCATACACATAATTAAAAATAAAAATGAATTTACCTTTATTTATTGCTTTGCTTTGCATTGCTTTGCTTTGCATTGCTTTGCTTTGCTTTGCTTTGCTTTGCTTTGCTTTGCTTTGCTTTTGAGACAGGTTTCTCTGTGTAACAGCCCTGGCTGTCCTGGAAGTCTCTCTGGCCTCAAACTCAGAGATCCACCTGCCTCTGCCTCTGAGTGCTGGGGTGAGAGACATTCACCACCACACCTGGACCCTAAAAGTGAAATTTTAAAAAAAGAAAAAGAATTAGGCCAACAACTTTTGAATCCCTACCTATCATTCCTGTTATCCCCAGAATAGAGAAAACTGTACACTCTTTGCCTACCCTTGAGATTCTTTTGCAAAAAAAGAAAAAAAGTATAAATTTGACTAGGCCTCTAACAATTAGTCTATTGGAAATACAGTGGACACACAGGGACATTGAGTCAGCAAAATCCACGAAGTAGGAAATTCTCTTAGGTTCTTCAAAAGAAAAAAATTAATATAAAGAAATAATTTTTAAAGAAAGAAAATGACTGTAGATTAAAAGAACCCTAAAATGATTGGAGATATGGCTCGGTGGTTAAGAGTGTCCGCAACTCTGCAGAAGACCTGAATTTAGTTCCCACACCTACATGAGCTGGCTCGCAATTGCTTACAACTCCAGCTCCAGGGTATCCAGCCTCTCTTTGGACACATGCACTCACATTCAGGGACACACACACACACACACACACACACACTTAAAAATAACAAAGGTAAATCTTCAAAAAGCCTAAGGCATATGTCACCTAAATTCAAACATACAGTTCTTTTTTGAATCTCAGTTTGAACAAGCCATTTCCTGAAACTCTTTCTGAGGTTACTGAGGAAATTTTAATACTAGTAGGATATTTGATGATATTAAATGATTAATAACTGTTGGTTTGGGTATAATAATTTTATTACAGATATATTTTTAAAAAGAGTTCTTGTAGCAATATCTGTAGACATGTTTATCAATGGAAGTATATGACGATTCAGTCGCTTCTGACTAAGCAGAACGCCTGTGAGTCTGTGAGGGGAAACAGGTCAAAGCATGATGAAATAAGATGGGCCGCACGCGATAAACGCTGAGCCTGGGCAGCGGGCATATAAATATTCACCATGCTGTTCTCTCTCCTTTTGTATGTTTGAAATTTTCCGTGAAGTAGATTTAAAATTCTAATAAATGTTCCCTTATTTATACCTCCCATCTTCAAAGATTCTTCAAAAAGAATTCTAAAAAATCGCTCAGGTTCCCAGGAAAATTATTCCTGGGTACGTCTAATTTTTATATTTATTCTAGTCATTGACATGCCTGGCATTTAAGTTCAAGGAAGGTAATCGCTCTGATAGTTGTAATGAATTTTATGCAATGGGACTGAGTCCTATCAGTGAAGTTTCCCTGAATCCTCAAGTGTGAGGTTTACCAGATGTCTGCCACTTCACAGTGTCCTCCAAACCTCTGTTCTAATCTGCTGCTTTTCTGTTCTACAGAAGCAGTGAATGGGACCAGTAGCCATGGAGGGAAGAGCGGCACAGCTAGTTCTACTCCATCCCGCCCTGGGAACTACTCTTTGTCACCAAGACCTAGCTACACATCCATAGACCAAGGTACAACTTGTGTGTACATGTTTGTACGTGATGGGGGGGTATACATATGTACGTGGGGGGGGGATCGAAAGTCTACATTAGTTGTATTTCTCTATAGCTCTCTACATTATCCCTTGAGACAAGGTCTCTCACTGAACCCGGAGTCCACAGACTCAGCTAGCCTGGCTGTTCAGTAAGCCCCGGGACTCTCTTGTCTGCACAGCATCGATTTTAAAGGCATGCACCTCTTGCCCAACTTTTTTTTTTAACAGCAGTTCTCAAGGTTGTTCTTAGATCCTAGAGTTCGCATGGCACTTTACCAACTGAATCATCCCCCTAGCCCAGTGCAAATTACTTTTGAAGAAGTAATTATCTGAAAATACACTGGAGAGTCTTCCCTTTGCTTAAGATACAGCATCTTAAAATTTTAGGATTAACATAGATGGTAACTGTTAAATGTCTTGGTGATTCTACATGGAAGAGCATAACTGGGAAATATGTGTTTAATCAAAATTATAGTGAAGTATCTTGAAAACTCACATCTGACTTTTGCTTACCAAAGTACGGAACTCTGTTCTAAAAGATTTGCATGACACTAGATACATTCTCTACATTTACCAAGTAGATTTGTTCCATGACTTAACATAGATGTCAATAGAATCAAATTAAATAATCTGTTTAAAATTGTAAACTGTAAAACAGCATGAGGCTGCAGTTGTTAGCTGTGTTGGGTTGCTGGTGTGACCTTTCCTAGCTCCATTATTGCCCACAGGAGAGTGACTCAGACCCTCTGAGTAGATCAAAGGAAAGGCCCTGTGATCCCTTGGTGTTCTTTCTTCCTTCCCCATTGCTGCGGAGACAAAGCTGTTTTTCCTTTTTGTTTCCAGCTAACATGTTCATTTCTGGCCCACCAAAGAAACGACACCGGGGATGGTATCCTGGGTCGCCTGTCCCCCAGCCTGCTCTAGTTGTGCCCATTCCCACAGTCCGTCCTCTTTCAAGAACTGGTGAGATTTTAACTGAAGGTTTATTTAAAAGTTTCTCCTTATGTTAGCAGAGGTACAGTCTTCTCCTGCTCTTGACACCCTCAGTCAATCATTGTGATTAGTAGTATGTAAGTAGTAGTATGCAAGGGTGTGATCGCAGCTAATACTTGGTCTCCATCACATAGACCTTCCCTATGAGTTCATGTACTATTACAACTGATCTTAGTTTTAACCCATTTAATGGATAAGCCATTTGTTGCATAGGGCCTGATGCTAACAGCTTACCACCACAGGGCACAAATGGACTTGCTTTGTCAGCAGCGGTGTTAGAGTTTACCTTTTGTGATTTGTTCTCTGTATGACACTTCTGGATTACTTTGGCTCCATGGTTTAGTCTGTAGCTATACTACAAAGAGCTACCTGGCTGACCTTCATACTATCCAGACTATGTCCAGTGTATCACAGCTAAGTGTTCAAACATTTGTTCTCCTGTTCTACTAGGTAGACAGTAACAAGTCATCCAATCCTAAGAACTAGTAGGGATTTTTACATTTTTTAATTTCCTTAAATAGTTTTAAAGACTCCATAGAAATCTCATATATGCAAAGAACTATGGCAATATGTTACCATGGTAACATATCTATCTGCTTCCAGATAGAAATTAATGATGAGTGTCTCTGTCACATGTTTTCAGCTTTATGTAAAGGAAGAACTACACTTTTGGTCACTGGGGGTGATAAATATGAAATACAAAGCTAAATCCAAAAGAATGCCTAGAAAAAGCCACCAAAATGCAAAATCAGTGGTGATTACCTTCAGGGATATGATTGTGGTTGGTTTGCTTTTCTTCTAGTTTTCTGTAATGTGTATGTTAATGGGGAAAAAAGCAGTGAATTATTAGGCTTCTAAAACTTCTATCTTTAAAGTATTAAAACTGCATTGGTTTCTGAAGTATTTCAGTTAGCCCCCATTCCTAATCTTTCTTATCAAACAACCTTTTTCTTCCCAGAGCCCCTTTTATCTACCCCAGTTCCACAGACCCCACTAACTGGAATTCTACAACCTCGGCCTATTCCTGCAGGGGAAACTGTAATTGTTCCTGAAAACCTGCTGAGTAACTCGGGAGTTAGACCAGTAATTCTGATAGGTAAGGAGAGGAATTCCACCATCTGGATTCCTGTTCTCCAGTCCCTGGGGTGGGGGCTTATTCACATACTCATGAGCATACTTATTCGCCTTTATTTATTGTATCAGCTTTCCTTGGCCAGCCCCTTCATGTTGTATTAAGCATATGATTCGGAGCTGGGAATCTTGCCCTCAAGAATTTCTAACCAGTGCAGGAGTCTGACTCTTTGTTGGAGTCAGTAAACAGCGGTTCCTACACACTCAGATAACACGACACATTGGAATAAGTGAGCTGGCAGAGATTCACAGCTGAGAGCTTCAAGAAGTCTTGGGAGACAGGGCTTACCTCTGTCTGGAAGGATCTTAGAAAACCTTCAGACCCTGAGATTCGAGCAGTATGCTGAAGTGGACAGGTTGAGGAAGAGGGACTACCCTGTCAAAGGAAGCCAAACCTCAAAGAAAAGAAACAAACTAAACCAACTGACGGACCTCTCTTCAGAAATCTAGGAACTCCCCTCAGGCATAGGTCTAAACCAGGGAGAAGTCTCTGGGAGTCTGCATCTTTGTAGACTCTGATCCTCCCGGGCTGCTGTCTGCCAGAATGGTTATTTAGGAGTCTAAATTATAGGATTCTGATATCATTCTATGACTAATTGAGTACCTTTCATACCCATATCTGAAGATCTCTTAGGCAGTCTAGACCAGAAAGAGACTGCCTGTTTTCTCTCCATGATAAAGCAGGTAGGGTATGTTAACTTGAGTCATTATCTACTCTTGTGGCTGGCCTGACGCTGTTGACTTGGGTATTTTTTACCTCAAGCCCTGTCCTTTAAAATGAGGTCACCCTACCCACTGACCCTGGTCTGGAGGTATGGGGGGAATCCCAGTGGTTTAAATTCCATATGACTCAGGAGGCTCTTAACACCAGCATAATGCCATTAAGCCCTTTGCTCCTTTGGCACTTGGCTTTTAGAAAGTCTCACAAGGCCAGGTGTGGTGGTCCATACCTTTAGTCCCAGTGCAGGACACAGAGGCACGTAAATCTCTGTGACTTCAAGGCTAGCCTGATCTACATATTGAATTCTGGGCCATCCAGAGCTAAATAGTAGGGCCCTGTCTCAAAAGAAGTAGAAAGGCAAGAGAGTCTCACAGAGAGGGACGGCTCTCTCCACTGTGTATCTTTTCAGCATGCCCTGGCATTCAGAAAAACTAACAAGACCCACCGATACAGGAACCAAAGTGATGGATCGCTTGTTGAGCGCACTTGCTGCTCTTGCAGAGGACCCAGCACCCAGGCAGTGACTCACAGATACCCTTAACTCCAGTTGAAGGAGACCCAATGCCCTCTTCTGAACTCCATGGACACCAGGCACCCGTGTGGTGCACAGACATACAAGCAAGCAAGATACTCATACATGTAAAAATCTTTAAAAAAAAAAAAAGCCACTAATATAGTAAAGCAAGCAGGAAATCCCCAAGTACCTGCAACTAGTTGATAGAATATTAGTTTATCAATGAGTTTAGCTTATCTTCCCTCACCTTCCAAAACACTGGAGAAGTGAAATATTGTAGTTTGTTTTTTACTTCTGAAAAGAAAGTTGACCATGAACTATTTGGCATCACATTGATCCTCTGTGACAGAATTCTCATGTTAGCAGTATCCCTCCTGTGGGAAACAGATGATGTAACTGGAGTGGCTCATCTCAGTGTCTATAGAATGTAGAACATGAAGGTGGGTTCCCTAAGGTAGCCTTCTCAGAGGGCAAAGGGTTTTTGAGCATCCTTGCGTCCCGCTGAGGCCGTGTGCTTGACTGAACTCCTAAGTGCTGAGCAGGACTAACTTGTTTCTTTTGGGGCAGGCTACGGCACTTTACCCTATTTCTATGGAAATGTTGGTGACATTGTTGTGAGTCCTCTGCTGGTGAATTGCTACAAGATTCCACAGTTGGAGAACAAAGATCTGGAACAATTGGGATTGGCTAGCACCCAACTCCTGAGTGTGGAACACATGATCCTTCTGACTATACAGTATCTCGTGCGGTTAGGTAAGTCGCTCTCCAGAGTCCTGGGCTAGGAACCTTTTAGATTGTTTCTTGGAGTGTACTGTGTCCTTTTTCAGGTAAGCCACCTACCTGGCTCATATTTTCTTTTTCGTTTCTAAGTTTCCTACCCTCTACCAATCTTCTGACTTCATCCTTTCCTCTCTACAGTTTTTCCTTCTCCTTCGCCATGCTTCTGTCATAAAAGAGAGAAATTGCTCCCCCTAGTGTCCAGTCACGATGCTTCCTAACCTCACGTAGGGGCAGAGCCTTAGAGCCTTTTTTTTTTTTTTTTTTTTTTTTTTGCTAGGGGTTTCTTTGGGAAAGGAAAGCCTTAGGGTAAGAGGGACGCAGAGGTCATGACCCCTTCACTTCCTCTGAACCTACAGTGAGTATATGCAGGTGTCCGGACCACACTATGGTAAATGCTCAGCAGCATTTACATTGAAATGTCCTTTATTTTGCAAACCACAGTGAGCCATCAAATATGCAGCCTAATGACACACTCACTCTGGGATTTCACGCCATTGATTTGCTTACAAAAATGTTTGAGGTGCAAATTTTCATATAAAAAATTTTGTTGGTACTCATGAGTTTTTTTGTTTTTTTTAATGTTAGAAAGTACTATGGTGTTAAGAAACCATAAAAATACTGAGATAGTATTTAAAAAGCAAAAGTTTTAGCAAGCCCAGACTCAGCCTTTCCAGAGTCATGTAGCAATCCTGGCAAGGATCTTTAATTTCCCAGGAGGCTTCTTGGTGTGTGCTCTGTCCTGCCTTGAAAGGATTTTTTTTTTGGGGGGGGGAGCAGGAAATTCTACATTTTCCATGAAACCCACCTCCATAATAAATTTCTAACTTGTAAACTATGCTTGTTGGTAAGTAATAAAGTTATAAAAAATCACCTGTTCTAGCTCATTTGATGTCATAAATGTAATTGATACATACTGTGGATCGTGGATTGTCTTCTAAGACCTGAAAGCCACATCCGGATGCTCTCCAAATCGGTGAAAACAAGGCTGCCTGGGCGGTAAGCAAGCAGGCCAACCACTCGTCACTTTTATTCCAATCTTAATAACCTTCAAAGAAAACCAGGGTCCAAGTTAATTAAATAAACCACGTGACAAAAACAAAATATCTTCTTTCAAGTTATTAAAACCTCTTAACTCAGAGATTTCTGATTTAATTAAGTAGGACTCTTGTTTTTTGCCCTCCAGGATCAATTCTCTCCAGAATTTTACTTCCAGTCATTAGGTCTGTTGGTATACAGCATAAATAGCTCATCTTCCTTCCCTCCCTCCCTCCCTCCCTCTTTCCCTTTCTTTCTTCCTCCCTCCCTTCCTCCTTCCCTCCCTCCCTCCCTTTCTTCCCTCCCTCCCTCCCTCCCTCCCTCCCTTCCTTCCTTCCTTCCTTCCCTCCTTCCTTCCTTCCTTTCTTCCACCTAAGTTTGTGTGTTGGGACTTCTCCATCCCTCAACCAGTTGTTTTGGTATGATTGAAAGTAAGAATTGTTCTGTACCTCCATGTTTGAGAGTCAGCAGGATTATTCTGACATATGCATAGATTACAGACATTTAAGAATTATCCAAACTTATAAAATGACAGCTTTAATACTGTGTTTCTCTGAGTGCTGAAAGGGGAAAAGAAAAGCAAGGTTCTTTAGAAAGAAAGAGCCTTTCTATGATGGTCTCTTAAAATGTTTTTTTCTGTTATTGCGAAAGCTGAAAACCCTTTTGAAGTGGATAATGGACTCAGTGGATCCAGGTGGGCTCTGGGCTGTGGGAAATGTGCTCCTTCCTATTGTGGTGGCTCTATCTGAAAGGCCATCAGAGCTGATGTTCCAGGAGATAGCTCTCAGAGGGAAATTACCGTTATTGAGCTAAGAAGGAATAGAGAAAAGGCTCCTAGCATCCAGTCAGGATTGGGACTGGTGGTTATGGAGAGGTGGGAACACGTGGTATGCTAAGAGATCATCTCTTGTCTGGACGTGAGTGTGTGTCCTCTCATTTTTTTGTTTCTTAAAAGTAATTCATCCAAAACTTTGCAAATGAGTTTTAAGATAACAAAGAATGCTGGGACCATGTTATGCCACTTTATTTTTCCCAAATACCTTTGCATGGATTCATTGTGTGTCCCTGGGTCTCACATGCAGCTATGAACTGGGCCTCTGAGCCTTTCAGGTTTTCAATGGAAGACACTAGGACTGGAGATGAGGCCACCTGCTTTTCATTTGTTGTGTGTTCTAATGGAAGAAAGCTATAAAAATGACCCCTTCCCTTCATTTCATAGTACAAACTCTTTGTACTATGTACTATGTACTTTGAGCTCACTGCACAGTATGAATGTGGTGACTACAAACCATGATTCTAACTTGTGTTTTGTTTTTGTTTATTCTAATTTGTTAAAGCTGAATGAAGATCAGAGGCCGCATGACTCCCAACTGATCTAAAAACAAAACACCTTTCACTTCCTCCTAGCAAGTGGTAGTAGAGTCAGGAAGGATGTGAGAAACCAGCGTTTGGGGCGGGGCGGGTGGAGTCCTGGAGATCAAACCCAGAGCCTCACTCGTGCTAGGCAAGTGCCAGAGTATGCCTCTAGCTCCAGAAACAGACGTAATGTGCCCATTGCTGCTGTCTCGCTGCTACTGTGTACAGAGAACAAGTACCTACCCATGAGGTTTGCCTCTCCTACTTCTCTCTGGCCCTCAACACTGCATAAGTGGCTTCTCCAATATAAATTACTTATTTTTAGAAAGTGTTATATTTTTATGTTCTATTTTGTATAATCCCACTTGTCTTTTAAAAGTAATAATTAAACCTCCCATTTTCTTACTTTCCAGAAAAGATGAGCAGGGACAGGGGATTACTTAACTTACCATCAGAGGAAGGAACAGTTTCTGACTCTCCAAGTTGCCTCCATCCTTATCTCTGGGCGGTAGCCTGAGGTTCTAAAGCCTCAGATCACAGATACTGAAGAGTCTGAGGAATCCTTGAGTTTCAAGTCTCAGATTCACATGGGGAGGGGGGAGGGGTGATGGTGGATCAGAACAAGTCACTATATTCCATAGACTTTAATTTAAACTAAAGGTAGAAATCTTAGTTTGTGCCACTTGGATGCCTACTGATTTTGTTCTAAAGACTGGTTAAGTTTCTAAAGAGAAAAGAAACAAAAAACAAAATCCCTCTAATTCCAGGGCCACGGGTCATTAGTACAGGCTTAGCTCAACTGTGGCTGGGGAAAGAGGCCAAATGTCATATTTAACAATCCAGAGTCCAGGGGAGATCGAGGTGATGAGAGCATCCTCTGTGCGGGGAAAGTTGGAGGCTGTGCAACGTGTAAAGTGGAAATGAAAAATATGTTTTCTGTGATTAATATCAAAATTAGGTGAACACCATACATCAAAATAATTTTAAAGTATCTACGCATAACATGAGAATTGAATGGGATATAAAATTGATTATACATCAGCGCATTGGCTCATTTTATTAGTTGTTAGCAGAGTTCTTAGTGCCAAGGTTTGGAAGTGGTTATCTCCCAGGGCATGCAATGGAATTGGTCTTGTGTCTTAGCGTATCCTCCTTGAAAGAGAGCATCTCTAGAATATGGGAGAACAGAACCCGAGTTTTAAAAATTGAGGCCCCAGAGAAGTGAGAAGGGGGTTTCCCACTAGTGGGCGGCTAGTGTGGGCTGTGAGGGACCACGGCAAGAGAAAAGTGCCAGCTCGCTAGTTGGAGTGGGTTTAGAAGAACTGTCGGATGCGAGGTGATGTGTGCTTTTTCTCTTCTCTGATTGTCTAACTTCTAGTTGTGATCTCTTTAACACAGGTCCTGACCAGATACCTCTCAGGGAAGAATTTGAGCAAATCATGCTGAAAGCTATGCAGGAGTTCACTGCTCGAGAGCGAGCCCTGCAGATGAGTACTCCGTGCACACCCATGGCACCCGGGCAGCTCCCTTGGCTCGCCAGATTAGCTGCCAGTGTGTCTCAAGACCTGGTTCATGTGATTGTGACCCAGAACTCTCTGGCAGAAGGCATTTCTGAGACACTGAGGCTGCTCAGTGAAATGAAACACTACCAAAGGCTGCCGGATTATGTGGTGGCAATTTGTGCCTCGAAAATCAGAGGAAATGAATTTTGTGTGGTTGTTTTAGGTGAGTGGGTCTAAAGCATTGTTTGCTGGGCTTGTCGTTTATTTAATGCAATCATTCTGTCATCTGTATTTGGAAAGTAGAAATTGGGTGTTTCCTGCATCCACACAATTATTCCCTGGCTAGTGGCTGTGGCTTGGGTTTCTCCTCCCAATTTTAACTTCCTTTTCTCAGATCAGGTGTTACAGCCCTCAGTGTGGCTGGTTGCCTGGCACCTGGCTCTGAAGTCACTCTTTTAAAGCTTCCTCTTGAAATAGATAACTTTGTCTCATGTAACTTCTGTCTTTAAAAGGTTTTCAAGTGTTGGGGCTGGAGAGATGGCTCTGCAGAGGGCCCGAGTTTAATTCCCAGCACCCCTACATGGTGGCTCACAACTGTCTGTAACTCCAGTTCTGGGGGATCTGATACTTTATTCTGATTTTCAGGACCCTGCGTGCATTTGTGGCACACACACACACACATGCACATAAAAATTAAGAAAGTAAATCAATCAATCGTGGCGGTTTTGCAGGCGTTGCCACTCTGTCATGTGGTAAAGCTTGTGCCACAAGCACCTGTGCCAGCCGGCCGCATTCGCCAGAGCTCTCATGTCCGCCTCTCCACACTGCAGAGCCTATTCTACAACACTCAGGAAACCTCAGGAAGCAGAGAAACAGCAGAATGGGCTGTGTGCTGATTCTCTGCCACCATCACAGCCGTCAGCCCTCAGACTTCCATTTCTCCTCTCTTCACTGAATGGCTCTCCCTACTCCCTACCAGAGATCTAATCCCATCACCACCACCCGCAAATGTGCATTGACAAAGCTGTCTGCCCACCCTGCTAGACCAGGGTTTTAGAAAGCTGCTGGCTGTGTAATCATTGACATTTTTAATTCTAAAACTGGTTCCATGTAAGTTTATGTTTTTAAGGCAAGTACTTAAAACAACCATGTAAATATACAGCTACTTTTTTGTGTGTGGATTTCTCTAGCCTATAAATATACTCATGTGTGCATTTTAACAGTTACAAATATAAAATACACCATTTCCCCTTAATCACCTGGCATCATACTACAAACATTTTGTTGTTGTTGTTGCTGTACATAATCTTCAAATTGATGTTCAAATGCCGTGTAATGGTCCACACCTTTCAATGTGCCATGACCTTCCTAATTCTAGCTGTTGCGCTAGTTCCAGTGATGAGTCACCAGCTTGCTCTTATGTCCTTCAGGTCAGCATCAGTCTCGGGCTCTGGCAGAGAGCATGCTTACAACAAGTGAGTTTTTGAAAGAAATTAGTTATGAGCTCATCACAGGAAAGGTCAGTTTCCTGGCATCGCATTTCAAAACCACGTCATTAGGTGAGTGTTTGTAAGATTGGGCCGCGCTGCCAGCCCTAGTTGCGTGATTGTCTGAATTTAAATCTTAGTCTGTTGGGATAAATGTGGAGCTTAAGCCTGCTGGCTGAGCTTTTGTTTGGAGCGGCTTATCCTTACACATAGTGACTGACACAACAGGAAGCCATGTGAGGTCTAAGAGGAAGGCACAGGGACGCTAGGATTAAATCCTTGGCTCAGCTGTGACTTTGTTTCGTGACCTTGGCCTGTTTTCTCTGTCTCTCCCTGGATCTAAGCTTTCTCATATGTCAGATAGAAATAGAGCAGGTCCATTCTGCCTGCTTTTGTATATGATGCAAGTCAAAAGAGAGCCAGTGTTGAAAGTGTGTAGCCACAGGATCAATACCATGGAGAGTAACTCTCACCGGAGTCACAGCTACAGAGATGGCCGGGTGGGAGCTCTGACGTAACTGCAGGCCAGCTTATGTATCTTGATGAGAACTCAGCCCAACTGCCTGATTTGCATACTGGAAAGAATGACTCAGGATGTTGCTCATTGTACCCTTCTTAAATACACTTTATTTCGACATAGGTGATGACCTGGACAAACTGCTAGACAAAATGCAACAAAGAAGAGGAGACTGTGTGGTCACCCCTTTCAATGGTGACCTTAATGAGTGTGTGTCACCTCAGGAGGCTGCTGCTATGATTCCTACACAAAACCTGGGTAATGTGGCCTGAGGAATCAGCCCTGGGGACAGACATTATAGAAACTTAAAAAAAAAAAAAAAGCCAGCCAGTGGTGGTGCACGCCTTTAATCCCAGCACTCAGGAGGCAGAGGCAGGTGGATCTCTGTGAGTTCTAGGCCAGCCTGGTCTACAGAGTGAGTTCCAAGACAGCCAGAGTTACGGCAGAAAAACCCTGTCTTGAAAAACCAGGAAAAATATTAAAAAAACAAAAACAAATTTAAAAATTCAGGGTTTTGAGGAATCTTCAAGCCATAAACTATAATAGGCTTTTCATTATTGTCTATATGATAAATTGAGTTCAGGTTGACAATGGTTTGCTGTGTGACCTTCTCCTTACTTAGTAAGAATCTTTTTCCTGAGACACATTCTTGTCAAGTAGCACAGGCTGGCCTTAAATTTGATATTGCCTCAGGAAGTTTCTCTTTTTGCCTGGAATGATTCTAGGAATCCTCAGGTGTGTGTATGTGTGTATATATATATATATATATATATATATATATATATAATTTTTTGGGACAGGATTTTATTAGCCCAAACTGGCTTCAAACTCATTACACAGCTGAGTCCAGTCTTGAACTCTTGATCCTCTGGCCTCCTCCTCCCCAATTCTGGGGTTACAGGCATGTGCATCCACACCTGGATAGATCCGCAGTATTTTTTCCTTAGTTGTTCCCAGAGAATTGCCATGCTTTCTGGGGGCTTCAGAGAACTCCATAAACCATCTAGACTGCAGGCTGTGGAGGACTCTGTCTCTCACCTTTTCCCTCACTCTCTGACGTGTAAGACCTGCAGTGTCAGGGGGTGTGAGGTCTTCCAGGCAGGCAGAACCCCGTTACCCACACATCATCTGCCCCTGCCAGAGGTCAGGGGCCCCAGGGGTGGACAGTAGGCCAGGGAGGAGGAAGCAGATTATTAGATTGTGTTCCTTGGTATTAAACGTTTCTTCTCCAGTTCACTTACTGAAAAGGATATCTATCGTAAGACAGAATAGGAAAGCAAATAGAAAAGAAATACACCCCCCCATCCCCCCCACAATACGCTGCTCCCATTTGGCCTCCTGTAGGTAGGAATGAGGCATTTCTGGAGGGTCACTCAGGCAGTGAAGACAGCAGCCTGGATTGGCATCACCTTTTTGTAAAAAGAAATGTGAATATGGGCCACAAAGTGTCTTGACTTCTGGACAATATTTGGTAATACAGCAACCATTCCAACAATCTAAAATGGATTCAGATTAACTGTTTCGAATTGTTAGTAAGTTTAGAATTTGCTCAGCAGGTAAAGGCTGTTTGCAGCCCAAGCCAGTGACCTGTTAGATCCCAGAAGCCACATAAAGGGGGAAGAAGAGAACCAGCTCCTTTGACCTCCATACATGCACTCCCACATGCCACACACTATGCATACACATATAATAGTAATAATTAGTTAATTAATTCCCAGAATACATACAGATCTCCAAATACATCCTTGGTTCCCCATTTAAGAACTGCCGCTTAAAGGAACTGGAGAAATGGCTCAACACTTAAGAGCACTGACTGCTTCTAAGAGGACCGAGGTTTCATTCCAGCACCTGCATGGCAGCTCACAACCATCTGTGACTACAGTCCCAGGAGATCCAGCGCCTTCTCTGGCCTCTGAGGGAACCAGGCACATACATAAAACCAAGACACTATACACACTTAAAGTAATAATTCTTTTAATTTAAAAAGAAATGTCAGCTAGGCATGGTGGTGCGTACCTTTAATCCCAGAACTCCAGAGGCAGAGGCAGGCAGAGCTCTGTGAGTTCAAGGCTAGCCTGGACTACATAGCGAGACAGCCAGAACAGCCAGGGCTACATAGTGAGACCTTGTCTCAAAATATCTAAATAAATAAATAAATGTTGCTTGAAGCCAACAAGACGGCTCCATGGGTAAAGGCAACTACTACCAAGCCTGATGACCTGAGTTCAAACCCCAGGGCTCACATGGTAGAAGGAGAGAACCAACTCCTGCAAGCTGTCCTGTGACTCTATGTACTGTGGTGGCACATGGACATACACATACCTGCACACACATACACAACAATACAAATTATAGTAAAAATTCTCACAAATGTTTCTTGGATAAATGTTGCTTTATATTTCATCCAATTTCAGAGTTTGCTAAGTTAAATTATACACACGCACACACACACATTTAGTTCCCAGCTAGCCAGCCTGTGAACTGAGGAACTAAGTGAACTATTTGTGTGGGAAGACAGGTTTGTTTCATTAGTAGTCTTGTTTAAAATTTTTACTTATGTGTATGTGTGTTTGTTTGAATGTATGCCATGTATGTTCTGGTACTCGCAGAGATCAGAAGAGGGTGTTGGATCCCCTAAGGTTGTAAGTCATGGGTGCTGGGAACCAAACTCAGGTCCTCTGCAGGAGCAATGTTTGCTCCTAACCACTGAGCCGTCTCTCCAGCCCTTTTATTGGTAGTCTATGTGGGAAAAATGAAATTATATATGTATGTATATGACTGGAGAGATGGCTTAGTGGTGAAGAGCACTGGCTGCTCTTCCAGAGGACTGCAGTTCAATTCCCAGCATCAACATAGCTGCTTACAAATGTCTGTAATTCCATTTCCAGGGGATCCAGTGTGCTCTTCTGGCCTCCTTGGGCACTAGCATGCACATGGCACACAGACATGCATGCGGTCAAAACACTCATATGCATAATCTTTATTCTAAAAAAAACTTAAAATTATTTATGCTAGTATTACTTTTTCTTTTGTGCTGGAGATCAAACCCAGGGCCTTACACATCTAGAGGTGTGCCGGACCACTAAGCTGTTCTCCCAGCTCTGCTGTTAAAACTCACAGCATTGAGTTCTGTTGGCTTCTCTGCCAGCAAGGAGACCTGTATCAAGCTCCACTTTGGAGTTGGTGTCCAGCGTAGTTTGGGTATTGTGAGTACTGGCTTCCTCAGCCACACCTCAGTTGAGTTTAGACAGCTTTAATTAGCACTGGTTAATTAGGCCCTTGTGATTGCATCTCAGTCAAACTGCCAACATGTGCTCCCGATAAGAACAGCCCTTTCAAGAAGGTGAAACAGTCGCCTGTCCAGACATCTTGCTCACCACACTTAGTTCTTTTGTTGTCTGTGGGGAGGCAGGGCCCTGCACAGGGGTTGATGGCTTGGTGAAAACTTGCTATAAAGAGCTACTGACATGCATAGAGCATCTGGACAGTGTTTAGCAGTACATCGTCCATTGAGAGGCCAGCTGGCTGGGTCACAAGGCAGGTCTCTTTGGACAGTCTTGGTGTCAGCACTGGCAATCACTACACCACCCAGGCCTGCCAGCTCACAAGTGCTGGCAAAGCCAAGCCCAGTAGGAAGAAAGGTGAAGGTTATGTCTCTGGTCTATGTTGTCTAGTCACAGGGAGGGGATTTCAGGCCATGTCGCAACTGACCTGCTGAAGAGGAAATGTTTGCTGTGGTATCATCCAGAAAAATTCAGAAAAATCCTGCAGTATTATGGCTAAGCCATTGCTTCCCTCCCTAGAATGAGCCTGGGCTTGACCACTGGGCAGTGCTGAGAGTCCTAAACAATAGGAATACCCCTTTTCTGCAGCTGGTCCGGCTGGTCTGGTTCTGTGGTCTGTCTCACCATTAGGAAAGGGTTGTAAGAAAATCCATCGGTTTCTAAGTAGTTCATTTGTAAAACTATCATATCCAATTCCTTAACGTATTTTCTCAATCAGGTTTTAGGGGTAAATGGGCAAATCTATAAAACTCAGTATTGAATGAGAATAGCAAGTGGAAATTCTTGGTCATGAAACCATCTTGTGTTTTACATCTCCATATGGAGTCATGCTACCTGCCGAGAAACTAAATTAATATTGTTCTTATAACTTGTTTTTAATTTTAGATATAGATAACGAAACCTTCCAAATTTATCAACCACAGCTCACAGTTGCCAGAAGGCTCTTGTCCCAGGTGTGTGCAATCGCAGACAGTGGCAGCCAGAGCCTGGACCTCGGCCATTTTAGCAAAGTGGACTTCATCATCATTGTCCCGAGATCCGAGGTTCTGGTCCAGCAAACTCTCCAACGGGTTCGACAATCAGGTGAGAGTGAACTCTCCTGAGTTCCTATTTAGTTCCAGCTCGAGAGCCGGTTTATCTCTTCCTCTCACTTAGTCCAAATGTTGAGAAGACATTTAAAACATTCTCCAGCAATAGAAATAATAAAAGCGCTTTGAAAGAATATATAATTTATCTGTAAGTTCCCTGGCCTTTTGCCCTTGGAAGCCAAGGCTGAATTGGCGTGTTTGCCAAGTGCTGTAAGTTGTGGTGTCATGCGTGGGACTGCAGTCTGGTCATTAGCTGTTTAGGGGAACCTAGCCTGTTGGGATGTTGGGTCGACACCACCTGAATTCTTCCTATGTCAGGCAGGTCATTTCTCACAGTGAGTTCTCAGGCATTTAGCAGGTTGCTGTGCATTTCAGTGCAGACACCAGAATACCACCTTCCACGTCATCAGTGAGAAGCCAAGTTAAAATTATTTCCAAAAACTCAGAGACTAAATACAAAGAAACATTTCCTTCTAGAACATGGATGTGGTAGGAAGCAAAAATTTTATAAGTCTATGGTAAATATATCTCTTCATAAAAATAAAATTTGCCTAGACTTATAAAACTATATAGTATTTAGAAAATTGGGACAGCTAAAAAAATATGCTGGCCTATATAAACCAAGGGTTTTTGTTTTTCTCTTTTGGCTTTTCAAGACAGGGTTTCTCTGTGGTAACTCTGGCTCTCCTGGCACTCTCTCTGTAGACCAGGCTGGCCTTGAACTCAAAGAGATTCGCCTGCCTCTGCCTCCTGAGTGCTGGGATTAAAGGTGTGTGCCACCACCGCACGGCTTTAAAAAGAAACTTTTAAGTGCCAGATTCCCTCTGGTTATCTTAACTGGAGGAAAGACAGACTTTAGATGGAGGATGAATCTTTTTGCCACATTAAAGAATTGTATTTTCATTATATTTGAAAACAGGAAACTGAATGAATTCAAAGTTCTAAAAATATAGCTTATTGGTTCCACACCTATAGACAGTGTCTGTCAAACTTTATACAGATTTCCAGGGACTATTTTAAAATGCAGATTCCCCCTCAGTAGTCTAGGGAGTTCCCAGACTCTAGTTTCTCCAAACTCCTAGGGCCTGTGGGTACTGCTGATTAGAGGGCCACACTTGGACAGCATGGCTACGTATGAAATCTCCCCTTGTGGGTTCCGGGGCCACATGAGCTAACAGTAGGTTTTCACCAGCCTCGCTGGCCGTGACTGACACACAGCTTCAGAAGGCCCCAGCACAATCTACTCCTTAGCCTTTAAGTCTCTGAATGCCAAGCTACTAAATGGCCTTTTGGAAATAAGCACAAGAAGGGCAGAAGCCTTCCTTGACAGCTTTCCCAGAGGCCAGGGTAAATGCTAGGTTCCCTCAGCTCTGGTCGTTCTGTATCCTTTCCTCCCCTCCTGTGGAGAAGGGGAGTGCTTCCATGGCACCAACTAGCCTGACCCCTTAGTTCTCGTAGATTTTTTATTCCGTACATGGAGGGAGTGCCTTCTCTTGTGGGAGGTTTACTTATACCATTTGGCATTTGCAGCCTGCCTTGATTTGTGATCTGATATCCCAAGTCATGCTTCAGCAAACATGTCACCCACCTGTTCTGAGTGTCATCTGCAGATCCTTTCCTGGAATAGCCTCTCACTCTCAGTGACTTACACACACACACAGTCCAGGCACAGTCCAGGGCCTTTCCTTCCCTCCTCATAGAGCTCAGGGTTTGTTTTTTGTTTTTTTTTTTTAAATATCTTAAGATTGTAATTCTTCAGAAAGACACTAAATTATGTCCAATTATATAGGTTTATAATCTAGGGGGGAATCAGTGTTACAGTCAGATTTGGAAAATTCAAGGCAAATTGCAATTTTGGTATTATTAACTCCTAGCTTTGGCACACAACATTTACATAAAGAATTTAATTTTCATTATATTTGAAAACAAAAAATTGAATGAATTCAAAGTTCTAAAAATGTTGCTTATGTATTCTACATCTCCAGGGATTCTTTTTAAATGAAGATAAAATTATTGTAATAACAATCACTTTTATATACTTAAAAATAACATTTATTTTATTTTATTTGAGTATTCTATCTATATGTACACCTGCATGCCAAAAGAGGGCATCTGATCTCATTATAGATGATTGTGAGCCACCATGTGGTTCCTGGGAATTGAACTCAGGACTTCTGGAAGAGCAGTCAGTGTTCTTAACATCTGAGCCATCTCTCCAGCCCCAACATTCTCTTTTTATTATAGAAAAAACATGATTGTGATGTGATGTGTGTGTGTGTGTGAGTGTGTGTCTGTATTGGGGTGTGACACAGAGCATGTGTGGAAGTCAGAACAACTTTTAGAAGTTGGTTTTCTCTTTCCACTGTGGGATCCAGGGATCAAACTCAGGATAGTAAGCATTTTTACCCTCTGAACAATCGTTCTGACTCTGTGGTATTATTTTGAAAAATAAAAGTAACAAAATAGAAAAATTTAAACATAGTTTAGTGCTAGGGTACACAGCATGTTTGCGGCTCCAGGTTCAGTTCCCACAAAATTAAACATGTAATATTACAGTCAAAGATAACCACTATAAAAATTTTGTTGTTAGCAAACTACTGACTGCCTAGTGGTGTGCCTCTTTCCTGCCAGTATCTGGGTTTGCTGTTGTTGCAGCGTGCATACATTTCTAGGCCATGAAAAGCTTTTGTAAGCAACATTCTTAATGAATGCACAGTATTTCATATTATAACTATGCCAAAATGTTATAGGAAAATCTATATAAATGTTAATGTATAAAGAGAAGTTGTCCAGGGCAGTGTAAGAAATTGCTCATTAAAATACCACTTAGCTATCACAGCCATTAAAACAAAGGGTTCCCAAGACCACCTGACTCAGTTTCCTCCTATTTCACCATGAGAATAGAGACCTGAATTTACGTGGGGTCACAGAAGGCAGACCCTTGAGAGAAAACCACGTTTTCATCATTGAACGCCTAGATCAGTGGTTCTCAACTTTCCAAATGCTGCTGCCCTTCAATACAGTTCCTCATGTTGTGGTGACCCCCAACCATAAAATTATTTTCATTGCTACTTCATAACTGTACTTTTGCTACTGTTATGAACTGTAATGTAAATAAATATCTGCTATGCAGATGGCCTTAGGTGACCCCTGTGAAAGTGTTATTCAACTCCTAAAGGGATTGCAACCCACATGTTAAGAACCACTGCTCTAAAGAGAACAGTTCAGCAGCCAGCCTGCTGGGGAGCATGACAGACAGGAGAAATGGCCAGGACATTCAGAAAGGGTGTGTCCTTGCAGCTCATGTGTGACTGAAAGTAGAAAGATAAAAACGAACCCCTTGTATTGTTATAGACCCAGCACCGGGGTCAAGCATGTGGTCTCCTGATTAACATTCTGATTAAGAAAAGAGGGGATGGAGGAAGGACAGAAGGAAGGAAGAAAACAGAAAACAATACAAAAAAGAAATCCAAATGTGAAAAGAGAAAAGAAATGGGATAAACCTTTTCAAGTTTTCCCAGTAATCTGATTGTAACAATTCAGGAAACTCCATATTCTGTCAATTAGAACACTGAAATACTAGCACAGTAAAAATGCTAGCCACTCTGAATTCAAGATGGTGGGATCAATAGTAGTGACTGTTCTTAGTTAGAGGCTCCCTGCTTTGTGAAGGCAAGGTACCCAGCAAATAGCAGCAAATAGGGTGGTGGTAGCAAGTGAAGGACGTTTGATACTGATGGTCAATGAAACTAATCCACTGTTTGCACGTGCACATGATTATGAAGAAGACGGAGCTGTGTGTTGGCTACATGTAGATTATCTGATCAAAATGGACACAAGGAAGCTGTAAGGAATTGGCAGCAATTTGGAGGCTAACCCAAGTAGTAGAAGAAAGATTTTCATTTCTGTAATATGCCTTCTTGATCTCATCAACCTTACTCTCCCTTGTAGATCACTTAAAACTTCATTAGCTGGGCAATGGTGGTGCATACCTTAAATCCCTCGGGAGGCAGAGGCAGGTGGATCTCTGTGAGTTCATGGCCAGCCTGGTCTACTGAGAGAGTTCCAGGACAGCCAGAGCTACACAGAGAAACTTTGTCTCAAAAAACAAGGAAAAAAAAAAAAAAAGCACCTACTATGTGGTGACAAGTATCCCAGGGGCTGAAAGTCTTGGGAAGTCACTCTGACCCAGAAAGAAGAGAAAACACTAGAGATTTCCCTGCACAAACAGAACTGAATGTGTCCACTCCTCTCTAGCCGTGTGATCCAGACGGTATCCAGCTTTCAGTTCCCTGAGGCCTCTTGTCTGCAACCACCTGCCATCAGCATATATCCGAGTCCCTGCGAGAAGCTGCAGTCATCCATGCAACGGTTCCCAAGTGTAGACTTCAGACTCCTTGCCACAAAAAGTGCTGGCTGCTGTGGGTGGAGGATGCATCTTTCCGGTTATTTCCATAACTGATTATTTGGCTTTGTTTTACGGCTAGATCTCTCTGCACGCTCTGAACCGGCAGCTGCAAACTCCACCTTGCTCGCTCAGGTCTCTGGCCTCATTTTCCTTTCTTAGCGAATGCTGCTGCCACCTTTTCTCTCCTGCCCTGAAGGGGAAAACTCAAAAACTCCAGATTAAAGCTGCCTTGCATCCAAATCTAGAAATAAGCTTATTCACCTGTCTCCTCGCCTTTCCTCCTGATGGGCAGAGGGTGGCCTCCTGCTTCAGTCCAGCTGCCCCTCCTCGGTGTTGGCACCATCTTCACCCCTTCAGTTGCATCCACCCCCCCACCCCCGAAGACAAGACAACCTGCCCAGCTCCCTCTTCCAACTGAGGAGAGCTGTGCTGGGCTTCCTCCGCCTTCCCATCTCTCCCCATTTCCCCCTCTCTGTAGCACTGTGGTATCTGGCTCCCACCCCGCCCCACTCTCTTGCCACTGTCACCACTGACTTTTTCAGTTATTATTTTTGGTGATGTCCCTTTAAACATTGCAGTTCTTTTGCCTTCCAGAACCTTCCCAGCTTTTCCTCTACTTCCCAGCTTTTCTTACTGCTCAGATGTACCTTTAAGATTCCCTAGCCACAGGGATGCCTAGGTGTTCTAGAACTTTCTCCGCAGCCACAAAGTGAAACATTCAAGGAACATGTCTACCTAGCCATTGGCAGACACTTCATGAATATTTGCCAAACCAAAATTTTATAACATTTTGTTCAATTGTTTTGTTAAGTAAAAATGTGCTTTAAAAGGAAAAGATAACAGTAATAGCCAAGATTTGAAATTCCTCTTGCAAACTCAAATCAGGTCATTGCAAACACATTCCAGAAATTCATGTTGGTCAAGAGTAGAGGCCTTCAGTACACAAGCCTATCAGGCAGAAAGGACTGTGGAGTTGAATGCTATGTGTGTATATAGAAAGGCATACACCGGAATCTGTTTGCAATGCGGTGTATTTTTTAGTTAGCAAAAACAGTGGGAAAGAGCAGAAGAAAGTTCGTATAAACAAAGATAAATTCAACAAATTACATATTATGTTAATAATATAACTGCACAACAAAAAGAATTAGTTTAGATAATTTTTAAAATATTTATTTATTTTGTGTATGTGGATGTCTTGTCTGCATGTTCGTCTGCACACCAGAAAAGGGCATTGAGTCCCACAGGGCTACTGTAGCAGGACACTTTTGTTATTGTGGTTTCTTTAAAAATGTAAAATGTCACTCGGACTAGGTTTCTGTTTCCACCCCAAGTGTGGTGGATGATGATGAGTTTGATTTGGAACGCCTGATGCCGGCGGCTAGAATTTGGTTAGGTGCAGCTGTTTTGCCATGTGTAGCTTGTTCTTAGGATTGCGTGCCGCTTGGATTTATGGGAACTTTTGCTTTCAGCATAGAAGAGTTGAAGCCCCAAGAGCCAGGGCTGGTCCTCGTTCGCTCCGTCTGTCGTTGGTTCATTCATTTTTGCGTAGAAGAGCATCAGCTGGAGAGTGAGTGGAGACACTAGTCTGGTTTACTGTCTGCTCCTCCCCTCCAAGCTTAGGACATCCTAGGGGGCTGGGAAGATGTCTGCCTTTCTCTCCCTATCAAGGACGCCTGTAATGAAAGATTTCTATCCTTCCTTTTTCTTTCTCTAAACTGAGGGTAAAAGATTGTAGTGTACTCTACAGTTATAGATGGTTATGAGCCACCGTGTGGGGGCTGGGAATTGAACTTGGGACCTCTGGAAGAGCAGCCAGTGCTCTTAACCACTGGGCCTGCCCTCCAGCCCCAGTTCAGATAAATTTTGATTCCCAATATGATATATCTTAAGGACAAGATAACTACAGATAATGTTGAATTTTAATTAGTATATTTGTGGTTGAGGATAGTAATATTTAAGAAGTGTTTTTGCACACATCATAGAAGCAGCAGATAAGTGCATATTTTACTATTGAGAACCAGGATCCTCACACGAGGGAACCTTAAGTATGGATTGGGGAACAGTAAGGAATATTCCTTGTGGAAATAAGTGTAAGCTTAAAATTTGAGAAGGAAAAATACATTTCTGTCTCTGCCCACAGGAAGTTCTTGTAAACTGTGGTGTCCTCATATCAGTGGGTACAGTCATCATCCAAACTGCGGCTTATAAATACCGTTCCCACCGTTCTAGCTCTGGCATGAGACTAATCTGAAATATTTTGTTGTAACAGAGAAAGAAGATACCCAAGGACTGGTGAACATGTGTTAAGATAGCATAGAAGCCTTACAATGTTGAGTATCTAACAGAATATTTATGGTGAATGGTACCTGTTGGATTGTTGTTAAATCCAAGGATGTAAAACGGTGTTAAAAAGAATAAGGGGATGGTGCTGCGGGGGATGGTTCAATGGTTAAGGGCACAGTTTGGTTCTGAGCAGCCATGTTGGGCAGCTCACAACCACCTGTAACTCCAGCTCCAGGGAATCCAGAGCTCTCTCCTGGCCTCTGTGGGCCAATTGCACTCGGGTGCACATACCCATGGGTAGACACGCACGTAGTTAAAATACACATACACGTAGTTGAGAATAAAAACAAATGTGAGAATGGCACATCTGTATGAAAGCCATCTCTCCAGTAGAGTGATCTGGGACAAGAGTCACTATTCTAACCTGTAATCAAGCTCTTGGCACCCCCACAGATGCACTGAACTGGCATTCAGACCAAAGAGAAGTACACAAGGTGGCCTGTGAGATACAGTTGCCAACATGTTTAGCATGAGCCTGGTCACAGTGAAGCCCAGGGGATGTAGCATTCTGTAAATTATTCATCCTGAATTGAAACAAAATTGAATGCTGTAGAAAAACAAAAAAAAGGAAAAAGAGAAGGCAGGAAGGCTGTGGAGTGCGTGCTTAACCCTTTTTGCTATTATCTCTTTAATAGTGAACAGTTGTATTTTCTGGTGCACCCCTCGGGTACACTATCCTGGCCCCCTCGGGTATATATTATGTAGGCTAGACCTAGCTCATTACCCCATCGTTGTCTCACTTAATTGTTTTTGTGGTAAGCACATCTGGATGCTGCACTTACCAGCTGTCAAGTATAAAATGTGTTGTCACTAACTATAACGCCCCCATTATACAATAGAATATATAAAAGAATATACAATTCTTAAACTTACTGCTTTTTGGGAAAAGTATTTTAATTACATTTGTGCTGCTGCACACATTCGGAGGTCAGAGGCCATCTTGAAGGAGTGGCTTTTTCCTTCCTCTGTGTGGGCCCTGGGGATCAAACTCGGGAAATCAGACTTGGCAGCAGGTACTTTTACCCACTGAGCCACCTCACCAGCCCCCCGAACTATTCCTTTTCTCTAAGTGAAGATTTGTGTTCTGTTACCAACATCTAATCTCCTTAAATCCTGCTTAGTTATCGGATTTATACGAGGCCTTTATTATTTATAGTGGTATAATTAGTGAAGTACAAATTTGGACTGTGACTTAGACATTTGCATATGGTATCGGTTCAAGTCCTCATGTATGGTCAGGATGTAAAGTTTATATAGAAGAATGACTCTGCTCTTACAAAATTTTGGAGAATTAGGGATAAAATATTAGAATGCTTGTTTATTTCTCAATCGTTTAGTTATAATAATATGTACCGAGTGGTAGAGAGAAGCAGCAGCCAAGGCAGAGAGCAGCAATTGGCTAACAAAACTGAGGTCGTAATCATGTCCAAAATCATGATTTTCAATTTCTGTGGCATTTGAAACAGAAGGCAAAGCAGGGTGCAGACAATTGCTCTTCAGAGCTCTTAGATGCAAGTTTGGGGGTTTTTTGTCTTTAAATAGTTTATAAACCATGGGCAGATATCTATATTCCTCTTTTAAAGAAAGTCTAAAAGTAAATTTTCATACGCTGGTGGATTTGTTAATATTTTTATGATAACTGTACACCTCAAGGTGGTCAGCAGAGTCAGTGCACCCATTCCTTACCAAAATCCCGTCTATCGGGGTTCTTTGCAGAATTCTAAAACTAATCCTAAAATTCATGCAGAAATTAAAAGTGCCTAGAATACTTAGAACAATATACAAAAAGGAAACAAAGTTGAACTCATTTCTCATTTAAGGTTAACATGCTACATAAACAGTAATCCAGACAATGTGTTTCTGGTGTAGGACACACAGATCAGTGAGACTGAATTAGGGGTCCAGAAAAAGGAAACCTTCTCAGTTATGTTCAGTTGAACCTTTACCAGAGTGCCAAGCAATTTAATGGAGAAAAAACAGTCTTTTAAGTAAATGGTGCTGGGACACTTGGGTGCCCTTATACAGAAGAACAAAGCTGGGCTTGGAACGGCGGTATGTGCCTGTAATCAAGTGATCCCAACACCAGAGGCAGAGGAAGGAGAATCAAAAGTTTGAGGCTATCTTGAGCTACAAATCATTAGTTGGTGACTTTTTTTTTTTTTTTTAAGACAGAGTTTCTCTATGTAGCCCTGGCTGTTCTGGAACCTACTTTGTAGACCCGGCTGGCCTAGACCTTACAGAGATCCACCTGCCTCTGCCTCACTAGTGCTGGGATTACAGGTGTGGTCCCACCATACCAATCTTAACTGATGATTACTTAGCTAGAACACCAAAAGCAGAGAGTTTTACAAATAGATAAATTGGTCATCATCAAAACTGAAAATATTTTTGTATCAAAGGACATCATCAAGAAAGGGAAAAGAAAACCCAAAAAATAGGAGAAACTATTTAAAAGTCATATCTATTGCTGAAATCTCACCACTTGGTAGTGGAAGGCAGGAAGGTCAAAAGTTCAAGGTTATCTTTGGCTACATAGGAAGTTTGAGGCCAGCCTGTACTATGTAAGTCTGCTGTCTCAAAAAATATTTATTAGGTAGGAGAGTATATCTACAATATTTAGAGATCTATTACAGCTCAATAATAAAGAGATAAGACAACTAAGTTATAGGTGAAGTGTGTGAATAGTTATTCCAAAGAAGGTGTGTATAAATGTATAATGAACACATAAAAGATGTTCAACACCATTAGATTTTGGTAAAATGAAAATGAGAAACATGCTACAAGTATTACTGTCAAACTGGTTATAGCAGAAAAAGCCGGTGGTCAGCACTGTCGGCTAGAAGTTACAGTCATCAAATACATGGGGACGTGGAAACCCAGTCACTCATGCTGGATGTAAATGGCATATTTAGCCACTTCGGGAAAGTCTATCGTGTGCTCAGATAGTTGAATACAGAGTTGCCGTATGATCTAGCAATTCTGCTCCAATGTATTAAACTAGAGAAAAGTGAAAATATACGTCCACACAAAAGCCTGTCTCCAAATGGTCCTGATAATATTGTTCACAAAGGCCAAAAGGTGGAAACAACCCAAATTTCTATGTCTGTATGAGGGACGATTGCTGAGAAATGAGAAGAAATAGATTGATGATGCTCAGGTTTGGGTGAACATGAGCACACTATGAAATGGGAGAGAAGCCAGTCATGCATGCTTGCCATTACTATTCGTCTTTGGTTGACCTTGAGATTGTGCTAACCTACATGTTTATCTTGAAGGTTTCATCCATGAATTTTGACATCCATTGGTACTGTGATATTTGCATAACACTGATTCCATCGTTTCCAAACATTTATTGGCATTTACTGGGAATTCTGTGAGGAGAAACCCTTCCCACTTCCTTCCTTCCTGGAGGGTTCAATTCCCAGCACCCACATGGTTGGCTCAAAAATGTCTGTAACTCCAGTTCCAGGAGAGCCAGTGCCCTCTTCTGGCCTCCATGGGCACTGCACTCATGTGCGTATATGCACATACAGATACACACATACATACAAATAAAAATCAAATTAAAATATATGTATTTAGGATACACATCAGGAAGCAGAGGTGGGAAGACGTCTGTGAGTTCCAGACCAGCCAGGGGTACATAAGAAGACCCTGGCTCAAAAAAAAAAAAAAATTCTTGAATTAAAATTAGTTTTATTTTTCTTTTTCTGGTATGATGAACTTTTCATATGATAAAATGTTTTTCACTTCATTTCATGCACCTAGAACTACTTCAGATGTTTGTCACATTTTGTTATAGACAGAGCTACTGATACATATTAAAGTCACACAATTTCTAACATTTTGTGAATATGGTAATCATGGGTAATTTCATTCATTTTGTTAATTTGAAAATAAATCTAACATTCTTTGAGGGTTTCCCATGCTCTGCATATATGCATGCCTATATAAAAACATTTACAGAAGGGGATAGCAATGTAATTCAGTGGAAGCAAGCTCTCCGGGCATATGTGAGGCTCTGCATTTGACCTCTAGCACCCCATCCCCTCAAGTAAGTACAGCACTGTTTTAAAAGGTTCATTATCAAGTGTGGCATATTGGACTTCATGTTGTATTTTTCTTTGCTAAATTTGGGCAAGTAAGGCATATATGTTATATTAATTTATTCAAGATCTGCAGACCAAAGGCTTAATTTTTTCCCGGTGACCTATGATAGATACCAGCATTAGCACTTTACCTACAAAAAGAACTTAAGTGAACCGGCTCTCAAACATTCCACAGCTTTTACTCCAGAAATCACAGCATCCCTTGGGTCTGTTCTCAGTGCCAGGTGTGGTGGCACAAGCCTCGAGTCCTTCACTGTCTAATTCTGGGAGGCCAGTGTAGGCTCACGAAACCCTGTCTCAAAGCACAAAAACATCAGAGATGTATTTCTTGTTCTTTATATCAGGAAATGAGACATGGAATGGGATGTTCTAAAGAAAGGGAAATCTGGTGTTTCCTCCTCAAAACTGGTACAGAATATGAAAAAGAAAGAAAGGGCTGCTCTCTAAACCTCTGTGTGGTTAGTGCCCGGTATTGATCAACACTGAGTGTGTTTGTGTACAAAAGTGTGTAAAACTTTTTTCTTCTTGGCAGGTGTCCTTGTAGACCTGGGTCTGGAGGAAAATGGGATGGCTCATCAGAGAGCAGAGAAATATGTTGTTCGCCTGGACAATGAGATTCAAAGCAAGTTTGAAGTTTTTATGAGAAGGGTGAAACAGAACCCGTACACACTGTTTGTGCTAGTTCATGACAACTCCCATGTGGAGCTGACGAGGTGATTGCTTCAGTGTGAGCCGATCCAGTACTCCTTCCATAGCAGTAACTGTCACCTAAAGAAAGCCTTCAAAGGCACACTGTGAAGGCCTAGAGACCTCCACATTCGGTGTCCTCCCATTGGGGACTTACTCCTGGTCATTCCTTGCCCCCTCAACTCTTCTGTCCAATTTATGTTGATTTTCGTTTTTTGTTATTATTGATGTATGCTTGTACATTTATGTAGCATTCATGCACACATGGAAGTCAGAGGACAGCTCACGGGCGTCTATAAGTTCTCCCTTCCACCGTATCCTGGGATTAAGCATGCACACACACAGACTTACACAGCAAAGTGAAAAGAAAAATAGAATAAAATGTTTCTTAGTTTGCACAATAACCTGACATACCCAAACTGAGCAAGACTGAGAAAATTTCAGAGATATGACTCTGGGTTGTAGGGGTGGGGAGGCCTCACAGCACTCCCCTCAACCCCTCAACCCTCCTCCCAGCCCTCCTCCCAGGCTAGAGGCCGTGGTGAAAAGGAGCCTATTGTGGGTGCAGGTCATTGCAGGGCTGGAAGCATTCACGGTAAAACAATCCAACTCAACACAGATGAGCCACTGTGGGCTGTATGACTGAGTTCACCCTCAGAAATACCTTAGGAACAATCTGAAAAGCCAGGAAGGAGAGAGTTAAAATCTGTATGGAAGTGGTAAGGAAGAATATATATGTTTTGTCTTTCAAATTATATTTGTCTTATGAGACATGATCTCATTCTATAGCCCAGAGTGGCCTTGAACTCTCAACCTTCTTGCCTCAGCTTCTCCTGTGTTTCCTGATTACAGGTGTGCACCATACCCGACTCTCAAAGCACGTTCTGATTGTATATACTCCTCTCAAATAAAATAAGTAGGCCATTCCCATGCTGCCACCTGCTTCTGTTCCAGTCAGCTGGCCAAGGAAGCACTAACATGCCTTTTGTTATTTCTACAGTGTGATTTCGGGCTCCCTGTCACATGGAGAGCCAACTCATGGATTGGCTGATCGAGTCATTAATTGCAGAGAAGTTCTAGAAGCTTTCAACCTCCTGGTGCTCCAGGTGAGCTCCTTCCCATACACACTGCAGACCCAGCAATCTCGAATCAGCTCCAGCAATGAGGTTCACTGGATACAACTGGATTCAGCGGTGAGTCTTCCCTGCCTGGCCATTTGCATTTTCTCAGGAGGCAGAAACTGGAACTAAACTTGGGCATGGCTTGGTAATATAGCACAAACGTGCCAAGATGTCTAATTATCATAATGCTTCATTTTTCATATGACCACAATTTTTTTGATATGGGATCTTGCTATTTTGCCCTATCTGGCCCTGACCTAGCTTCATTCTTCTGAGTACTGGGACTATGGACGCTATGCCTTCTTGTGCTAATTGCCATTATTATAACACTAACTGGGGAATAGCATCCTACAGAAAGTTCATTGGGCGGCTAGTCTTTGATTATGCATGTTGTAGATACAAAATAATCCATACTGTATGGATTTTAGTATCCAGGCATGGTGGTGCATCCCTGAAACCCCCGTACTCTAGATTTTGAAGCAGTGGTCTACAAACTCAAGGCCAGCCTGGGTTACAAACAGGGTGATGGCCTATTTCCAAACAAACAAATAAGTAATATTACGCCAGAGTGTCATCAATACCTTGAATTACCTGTGTGAACTTAAATGATTGATGTCAAAGTACTGAGGTGGGAGTCCATCAGTAAAGCTCTTGCCTAGCAAGTGAGAGGCTCCCAGATCATCCTTATACTGAAGAAGGAAAAATAAGACTAATTTTATCTTGAGACCTGAACATTGTATTGTTTTCTTGGGTAGACCAGTAGTCTGACTGATCTGTGTCTCTGGTAATTACTCTCCCCTCCCAACAACTGGATTTTCCATTTCAGTGGGTTCTTAGTCTTCTGATGAAACTGGAGAACAGTGCTGGTACCTTCAGTAGGACTGACTGTTGGGAGGAATCTTCTTAACACGTGCATATCAGACGGTCCTTTATGGTTTGGGCTCTAGTCCCTAAAATCTGAAAATATTTTCTACAGCCCATAAGTTGTATGGTAAATATATTATCAAAGAAATATTCATAAAAATCTCAAACCTTAGCCAGTATACTGTGGATCCCTTGTGTAAAGACATTGAATGCTTTGAGTACTTAAAAGCTGTGTTTGAGTCAGAAGCCCTAGACGTGTCTTACACGTGAACAACTACTTGTGAGCCCTGTGAACTTCACACTGCTGGGAAGCTGGGATGTGGGGGGAGTTTGTTTTTTGTTTTGTTTCTCGGCTAGCAGGCCTGGGACCTTGAGCCTTCAGCAGTTCCCTCAGTGAGAAAATCTCAGCACGTTCACATCGCGCCGAGTCCCCCAAGTTGTGGCTTTCCTGGGGTCTTTTTTTGCCACCTGCGTCCATTCATTGATTTGTCAAATTAGGGTGGCTGTCAGCGCTTCCACTGTCTTCCCCTTCAGAGCGCAGGCTGCCCTGTGGGCTCTTTGGACACAAAGTAGGATTGCAAGTAAAATAGACACAAGGGGAAGCTATCTTTTGAAACTCCTGCTACTGTACCGCGCACACACAACACACTCACAGAACGATCATAAAGCTTTTTACATGTGAATTTTAAAAGATCATCCCTATAGTCAGACATGATAAGCACATGCCTATTGTCCCAGCTACTTGGGGAACTGAGGCAGGAGTATTTACTTGAGCCCAGGTTCCACCTTAAAAAATAATTGTTTTGAATAAACCATCCCTAAGGAACTGAGGTCAACAGAGAGAGAGGAAAATGCTGTGTTGAGCAGTACTCCATCACTCTGAGTCCACCTTAGCAACGTGTAGGAGAAAGGTCCTCTCAACTCAGTTCCTCTGCCTGTTCAGACACCCATGTCCTACGGCGGGGGGGGGGGGGGAGTAATTGGAAGAAAAGAAAGTACTTTAATTCAAAAGCCATTGTCAGCCCTTGTGAACCTGTGTCCACCTTTCATAGAACACCCAAAGGGCCAAAAGTTGCAAGAGGAAGCAAATAGGCTACACAAAAGCAAAAAGAAACACAAATAGACGCTGGACAAGGTTACTTAGTGGTGAGTGCCTCTGCCTGCTGAGCCACCTCATCAGCACCGACTTTAACCCCAAAAGAGGTAGCACTGGGGTTGAGAATAAAATGTGAAGAACCAAGTATCACACGGTACAGCTTTCCCCATGACTGTGACTGCTCGCAGATAAGATGGAAGGGGAAGTGGGCGGGACCAGTACAACAGACGTCCACCAAAAACGGAAAGAGCACATCTTTTGCGACTGTTACCAGGCATCTGGGGTCCAGGTAATCCTCTGGTCCTTGTACAGAGGATGAACTCTCAAATAGGATGCTTTGCCAGCAAACAGGGTTATCTTGTTTGAAGGAGGGTGCTAAAATTTAATAACTTCTTAATAATAATGCCTTATATTTTTAAAAGATTTTTATAATTTCCATGTTCTGTATATTTATTCGTGTGAGTATTAGTATGTACACATGCATGCGGGAGCACACAGAGGCCAGAAGAGGGCATCAGAGACTCTGGAGCTGCAGTCACAAGCGGTTGGGAGCCGCCATGTGGGTGCTAGACGCTGAATCTGGTCCTCTGCAAGAGCAACAAGCACTCTAACCAGTTAGCCGTTTCACTAGCTACCCTGTATTTCCTTCATAGTCTCTGCAAATCACAAAATTGTATAAGATAGGTTATTTAAAGGCTCTGGGGTTGGGGATGTAGTTAAATTGGTAGAGTTCTTGCTTAGCATGCAGGGAATCCTGGGTTTGATTCCCATCACTGCATAAAACCAGGCATGGAGACACGTATCTGTGAGACAGAGGCAGGAGGGTCAGAAACTCAAGATCATCCTCAACTACATATCAAGTTCAAGGCCAGCCTGGGCTACATGAGATACTGTCTCAAAAGAAAAGTTCAGCACTGTAGCTACTTCTAACAAAGTATGCTTAAAACTCCAGCATGTATTTCCAGGGTTAGTACATTTATCACTGTTTATCCTCACTTCTACTCCCCTCATATTCTTCCTCTGAGTTATTTTTATGTTACTACAATTTTAACATAAGCCCTGTTTTCTTTATAAAATAAACTGGAGAATGTGTCAAGAGAATTTCCAGTTCATAATAAATACGGACGTGAAAATAAAATGCACAGGCATAAGAAAAAATGACTATAAAAGCTGTCAAAAGAGGAAAGAAAAGTATAAACAAACAAATAAAACCAAATCTATGAAGTCACAAAACTTACTTAATATTCTGGGCCTTCCTAGTTGAAAGACAGCAGCATGTCCATATCCCAGGATCCTCCGAGGGCATCTTTGTGTCATAGCCCAAAATAGTTACTCATTTTCATGCTGATGGCCGAGTCAGCTAGAGGGCGGGAACAAGGACTGGTGCTGTGTGTTCTGTCTAGTGCCGCAGGATGTTCATATTGTGTTGCATTTTTATCCTCCATTTGTCAAAGGAGTTGCCATAATTAAAGAGCACCAGAAAAAACTTGTGTTTGCAAGATACGAATTTTTTAATTCCTCCCCAAAGCTCTATGATACAACAGAAAAGAGAGCTCCTTCTAGCAGGAAAATAAGACATCCGGCCTGGGTATCTGAACAAAAGGAAAAGAAAACAAACCCAGGCATAGTTCCCATTGGACTAAAGGAAGCGTATCAACAGCCACTAATCATACACTAAGTTCCACGGAAATTCACAGTTGATGTCAGGTTCCACAACCAGTTTTCTTTTACCTCCCACCAATATCTGCATGCGTGCGCGAATGCAGTTATGCGCACGCATGCACGCACGTGCACACACACAAGCACACACGCACACATGCCCTGTCCTCACTAGGGGTCTGCTCTGTTTTCAATCAGGAGGACGTGGGCTGTGAGAAGCTATACTTTGGCCTGAATGAGTACAGCAAGTCTCTGCAGTGGGGGATCACCAGCCCACTCCTGAGATGCGATGAGACCTTCGAGAAGATGGTGAGCACACTCCTGGAGAGGTAAGGAAGGATTGTTGCCCTTTGCAAATGCCTGTTTGGCCATGTCACATTGAGTTTGATGGTTCTCGTGCAAATGCCACAGAGAGGCCAAATATAAATAGCCTTCCCAAGATGACCTTCTCAGTGAGCGTCCAAGGAGAACAGATGCAAAGTGTCCTCCAGTAGGACCCAGTGCCACATTTCACACCCCAGATTGTCTCCTGGCCAGCTTCGCTGCAGAGGAGGTCTGTGTGGTGAAGAGCACTCCTCTGAGCTCTGACCGGTCTCCCGGCATCATACCTCAGGCTTCTTCCTCTTTCTGTGCCCTCTTTCTGTGCTCACTGTGGGCAAGTATCCTTAGTCGGCTCCCTAAGAGCTAAACTTTACTTTGACAGCTGTGGCTACGCCCTGAACAAAGCTAAGGAATGAAAAGCATTTGAACATGCTCTGTCCTCGGGACCCATCCTCTGGCCCTGACCCTAAAAGCTGAGGGTCTTCCTTCTTCTATTTTAGGGATGAGTCTTCCCGCCTTGTCAGCATTCGTTTTATTCCTCGGTCCCAGGTCAGACTCTGAAAGCCTGGATTTTGTTTTTGTTTGTTTTCTCAGAGCCTGACTCATAGACTCAAAAAGAGGGTGCCATGACTTCCTGGACTCCACCACAGTGCTCTGCGTGGGCATCCCAGATGGGGCAGGGTGGGAAACTGGACCTCCTGGTAGCTCTAGTTTCTTAACACTGAGCCCAACTGGTTATCTCCTTAACAGTCTGATCTTATCATTTTGAAAATGTTTTAAGAAGAGAGAAATAAAAATAAAGACAAGTGGATGTGCCCAGTCCAGCAAGACACAGCTGCGGCAGGGAGTGGGGCTCAGAGCTGGCTCTTTCACAGTGGCGGACCTCAGCGACCATAACCGACCCTGTGTCATTAACCTTCATGTGAGCCCAGGTTTCCACAGCCCTCCATGAGACGCCTCTTTACTTTCCCACCCCGTTCCTCCCCCTGCTTAGGCGTCTCTCAGCCCAGGGCCACAAGGGTGCACAGCTTGTATTTTAATAGATGCTTCCATCAAATTCGATTATAGATTTTGTAATACAAACCACAATTATAGTTTAATGCAAACAGATTGGAGAAACTTCACCATTAAGTCATAATTCTGTCAAAGCGTGGAGTGTAAACGTCTGTATTTTGAAGTTACTATTTGTTCTAACTCTGGCGTTTTTACGTGGGTCAGCAAAATAACCCTAAGCTTTAATTATAGCTCGTCTGTGTTCCTTCCCTCTAGCATTCTTCCCAGGCTAATAATATCTATGACTTACTCAACAGCCGAAGGCACCAGCTCAGGACTGGCCCAGCTGTGGCTTTCTGTGCTTTTCCCCAACGTACTAAAATCCTGCAGTACAAAAAGACAGTGGCAGAAACCTGAATACCATGCAGACCCAGTTCTGTCTCCAGTCAGTCTTGTAATCTACAACAGTTAGCTGAATTTCAGACACATTTTCCTGAGAAAGGTAGAGTGGCTAGGACACTGGCCACCTTTGGTATGTTCCCTTCTGCAGTTCCTCATAGCATGGTATCTAGTTGCTGACCCTAACTGGTATTTCACCCTGGGCTTTTATAGGTAAGCTTGAGAACATTTGTTAAATTTTAAAGAGAATTATAAATTAGAGCAAAGGTGAGTTCCCCTATTAGCCTATCCTACTGCAGGGCAGCTCATAAGCTATGAACTAGTGGCCAAAAGGGCTGGACTGCTCAGCCCTGTGCCAGGCTCCAGGGCACCTAGCATCCCCCTGTGCAGCCCTGCCTTGCCGTGCCTACTTTCTTAACCCCTCAGAGGCCAGTGGGTCATCAAGTCTCCCTTCCAGAGGAAGAGCACCAAAATGACAAATTTATTTTCTACCTGTGCCCAAACTGCCAGGACCACCAATGGGGCTCTCTCACCTAGCAGTCTAGGCATGGGAGAACTGGGAGTGCCCTCAGCTCCGATTTCCTAGGCTCCCTAACTGAACAGTCTCTGGTAATTAAAGGACTGCCACTAGGGGGTGCTCTTTCTCCAGCTAGCTCCAATTTTCCCATGTAGCAACTCAAATTTTTATGGAAGATATACTTCTGCCATTCACAGAGATGACCTCAAATTAGCAATAATTCGGGTGTTGGCTTATTGTTTGCTGTTTTGTTGTTGTTGAAACAGCATTCCATTATGTAGCCCAGGCTGGCCTAGAATTTACTATGTAGCCCAGACTGAGCTTAAATCTCTATCCTCCTGCCTCTGGTTCACACGTATCGGTGTTACAGGCTTGCTCTACCACTCCAGCTACAGTTATCCTTTCTATATGTCTGATATGCCAAGAATAATGACAGTAATGTCTCAGTTTCCTTTACTGTGGTCAGGTATCGGAGAAGTGAGCACACAGTGCTCCCAGGCAGCAGCAGGAGGTTAAGACCCAGGGTTAAACGTTGTGACTCATTCATAATTAACCTGCACCGACCAGCTGCCTGGGATTTAATGAGCATGTGAATTGCCTGCGGGGGAGGGAGCTGTTCGGCCTCAGGTCTTGCAGGTTCAGTAAGCCTGTCGTGACCATCTGGCACTTCTAGCTTCCAGGTCCACTAGCCAGGCCGCTAGCCAGCCCTCAAACTCTAATTTACTTCACCTGTCCCAACATGTGCTTTAGAGGTGCAGCCACTTCTAGAGATGTGGGGTCCAAGGGGATTCTGCTCTGTGGCCCCTTCCTGCCACAGAGCTCCATTGCGTTCTGTGCCCTGCTGTTCCTGCTGGCCCTCTGCTGAGCGCTAGCTCCCTGTGTTCTGTCGTAGGTACCCCAGGCTGCACAGCATGGTTGTACGCTGCTATCTTCTCATTCAGCAGTACTCAGAGGCCCTGATGGCTCTTACCACCATGGCATCACTCCGAGACCACAGCACGCCAGAAACGCTCAGCATTATAGACGACCTGATCAGCTCCCCGGGGAAGACCAAAAGCGGGAGGGGATACATGCTCATCATCAGGGTGCCCTCGGTGCAGCTGGCCATGCTGGCCAAGGAGCGGCTGCAGGAGGTTCGAGACAAGCTGGGGCTGCAGTATCGCTTTGAGATCATCCTGGGAAACCCGGCCTCTGAACTCAGTGTTGCGACTCACTTTGTGGCACGATTAAAGGTTAGCAAAGGACAGGCACGCCGTTTGTTTCTGTTTTCTAGGACTCGTGGATAGATGGACCACCCAGATGACTGGGCTGGTAAGTTTCTGCACGTGTGTAAGTTTGACCTCCCTGACCAGACTAAGGCTAAAGGAAAGGATGCACTTGCTTTTCGTAATTGAAACCAGATCCTATCAAAACCCTCTTCCTATGTATGTGCAGTTGGTCTCCATGCTCTCTAAGCACAGGTGCGAAAAAAAAAAAAAAAAAATGAGCTGACCTAATTTGGCCCCGCGTCTCTTGGCCTTGCTGGGGATGCATGTAGCCCACTGCCATCTGTTTCTCAGGGAAAAGGTAAGCCGTTCTCTCGACCCCTCGACTCACTAATTCTTTTCTGTGCATCTAGCCTACATGTCAGCTGGCGCTGGTTGGTAAAGTATTCCCTTCCGTCTTAGCGGTCTTCTGGAGCAGCTCTGAGTGTCCTTGCACGTGGATTCCCAAGCTTGCTTCTTTGTATTCGCTTTGGCCCTGGGCATCTAGGCTTTGGCTGGACTGACTGCAACTGTCCTACAGAGGGATTTAGTGCATGAACAGCCCTTCTGCATAGCCAGGAACTGACTGACTGCCTATCCCCTACGCCTCCTGTCAGGCATGAACCAATTAGCCTTAGTCCTTGCCTTCCTCCTGGCCCAGGCTTTCTTTGGGGACTTGTGTAATCTTCCTTGTCCTACCCATTAGAAAGCACTTAATCAAATGCCCACATTAATACAGATGTGGGACAGCTACTGTATGTCTGAGTCAGACTGAGGGGATCCACGCTACGCATTAAATCCCAAGCTAAACCAGGTTATGAATTACCTAGTCTGGCACACACTTGCTGAAATGAAAGCTCGTGGTCTTGGGGGTTTGAATTTCCACCTTGCTGCACTTTCCTCTCAGCCAAATGCAAGGTTTGAACCACATGACTTCCTCGAGCTCTAACTTGGGGGCTTTTATTTACTGTTCATAAATAACCTCACAAATGTTAGCTTTCCTGTTTACTATCTAACTAAACCGAATAACCCAAAATACCTGATAAGCAACTACAATTAATAAAATTATCTCCAAACAGAAACCCATTCAGAGCAGTTACTTCTGTATGTTCACCGCTTACAGGCCAAGACTAGACTTTCAGAGACCAGACCTGCCGCTCTTCTCTGGAGGCGTTTCTTCAGATGTGTAGAGGAGGGGTCCAGTCGTGTGCGCATGCCTAGCATGAGGCTGGCTCTTGGTGGTGTTTCAGTGCAGCTGCCGTTTGTCATTGGTGATCACTCCTTCTCACCCTGGGAGGGCCAGGGAGAGCGTGCAGCCTGAGCACATCCTTTCCGTTAGAGCTGGTTAAGAAATGCAGACACTTTGCGCTTTCACTGTTGCTGAGGGTTCTGCTGTCTGAAGATTGTGAGAAGTGGTCAGGTGGTCTTCCTGCCTGGACTTTCTTGTGAGTAGATGTGTGTCATTAAGGTTTGAGCGAGGAGGAAAGTAAAATTATGGTCAAAGGCCACCTTACAGAAAATCCGTAGGGTGAACACAGTACCCCTGAAGCCCTCCTCATGGTGCCACCCACTGAGATGCAGGGCTCAAGGCAGTCTGAAAACACTAAAGAACTGGACGATAGACATGCACACACGGCATCGGAATCACACGCCTGTCGCTGAGCCACGACACGATTGCAGGGTGTTCGGGGTCAGCCCTGACTCTCCTTACCTAGCTCCTTACACAGTTTTGGGCCGTTTGTGTAGAAGGTCAGTATGCATCAGTGGGTTGTTTGAAAACACGATAAAGCTGTTTATCACTCATCTCTGAGTATCAAGTCATGGGCAGTGCTTAGGGAAGGGGACACTGGTCTGTGTGTGCATCCTGGGTGAGGACGGCTGTTCTGGGAGTGTGCCCTATGTGGAGGGCTTCCTACATGACTATTTCCCAAGGCAGTGAGAGCCCTCTTCATTTATCTGAGTAGCTGCTACATACCAGTGCATAAGAGAGTCCCAGACTCTCAAAACCTCTGCTCCCCTCAGTCTCCTCTTCTGCTACGTGAGGGCGAAAACATAAACTCCTACTGAAGTGATCACCTCTAAGCAGCACTACCAGGTAGATCCTTACCTGTTTATTTTAAGCTCCTAACCTCCTTGACCATTCTCAGGAGGCGCCGAGGTACCTTTTATCTTCAGTCTTGGGTAAAATGCAACAGTGATCCTATTATATGACCTCATTTTTATATTTATCCCTATTTATCCTGTTATGCATTATGGTTAATCAAGAGATGACAAGCATTAAAATTTTAATCTTAAATCAACCAGTTTGCCCACAAGCATGTAAAGCTTCTATACGATTACCTTGGTAGTGAGCCCAGTATAGAGCCGAACTAATCCAGTACTTATCCAGGCGTTTGTGTTGGCTTAAGTACCTCCAGGAAAAAAATCATTCTGAGACCACGGTAGATCCAAGGAAGAAGTCACTATTCGCCACAAGTAGCAGTTTGACGGGAAAGCAACGGCGGAGTGGTTTGACTAGTTGTTGCTGGTTAAGAGTAAAAGTGAGCTGTGTTTAGCACTTTTTGGGAGCTCTCCTCAAATGGTGAAACACCTTGTCTGTTATCCTGCTGTCGTCATCCCGGCCGCAGACCCTGGGTAGAGCCATGACCTAACGGTGGATTCCAGAATCTAAAACACTTTCAGGGAAATTCCTGTTGTCAGGAAAAGCATGAACCCTGTGCGAAGGCCACTGAGTAAAATAACCCCCTTCCAGGACTGTCTGCTCCGAGTGAGGGAGTTCATCGCTCCCCTCGACGTGCAGTGGTCTGGGAAATTGATGTCCCTCTGAAGAAAATGTCTGTTTGGAGGCCAGGTCTCAAGTAGCCAGGCTGGCCTTAAACTCACCGTGTAGGATGACCTTGAAACCCACTCCACAGCCCCCACCTCCTGAGCACTGCTATGGTAGGCATATGGCACCATGCCGGGATCCCACAGTGCCGAGGGGCACCCCAGGCTTTGTGCATGCTAGGCTACCAGCTGAGCAGCATCCCAGCCTGAAGCAAGTACTTTTTTAAAGGATTTTAAAAATGTATCTGCGTGTGTGTGTGTGTGTCAGAGAGAGAGAGAGAGAGAGAGAGAGAGATGTGGATATGGGTACCCAAAGAGGTTAGAAGAGGCTTCAGATGCTCCTGGAGCTGGAGTTACAGGTGATGTGAGCTGCCTGAACGGAACTCCGGGCCTCTCACAAGAGCAGGAAGTGCTCTTTAACTGCTGAGCCATTGTTCCAACTGAAAAATGTATTTTTTTAGAGAAATATTTCTAGAAGGTTTATTTTTTTTTAATTAAAAACGTTCCATACAAAAAAATTGACCATGCCCCCCAGCTCTCCCCAGAACCTTCCACCTTCTTACCCACCCAACTTCTCATTCTCCCTCTCTCTTTCCCTTTCAAAACAAAAACCAATTAAAATGAAAATCAGAACAAACAAGCAAAAGACAGACAAAACAAAAAGTCCAGATGAAACAAAACAACAAGAAAATTAGAGTCCATTTTGTGGTGTCCAGCTACTCCTGGGCGTGGAGCCTGACCTGGAGTTGGTCGGCATGACCAGTAACTCCACTGGAGAAAACCGATTTCCTCTCCACCAACAAGCACCAAGCAGAAACAGCTTCTTGGCTAAGGGTTGGACGATGGCGCCTACCTCACCTCCCACCCCTAACCCCATGCTGGGATTTTGTCTGGCTTGAACCTGTGTGGGTCTTGTGTGTGCTGCCACGGTCCCTGTGAATTCATCGTGCATCTGTCCTGTTCCCACCACTTCTGGTCCTTATAGTCTTTCTGCCTCTTCTTTCACACGATCCCTGAGCCTTGAGGAGAAGGATTTGGGAAATCCAATTTAGGACTCATCGTTCCAAAGTTCACTTTGGCCACTGTCCGATTGTGGGTCTCTGTGTTAGTTCCCATCTACTGCGAGAAGAAGCCTCTCTGGTGTGGGCTGAGCGAGGCACTCATCTATGGATACAGCCGTATGATGTTAGGAGTCATTTTCTTGCTACGTTCCTTCAGCAGAATAATAGCAGTAGGTTTTACCCTAGGCCCATGACCGGCCTACTCTCATAGTCTTGACCTTTTAGCAAGGTTGGATGTGGATTCCATTTCATGGAGTGGGCCTTAAATCCAATCAAAAAGTGGCTTGTTACTCAGCTGTTAAAAAATAAATTATGGGGGCTGGAGAGATAGCTCAGCAGTTGGGCGCACTGGCTGCTCTTCCAGAGGACCCCAGTTCAGTTCTCAGCACCCACATGGCAGCTAACAACTGTCTAACTCCAGTCCCAGGGGATCCAGTGCCCTCTGTGCACACATGCGGTGCACAGACACACATGTAGGCCAAACACCCGTATACATAAAATTTTTAAAAAAGAAGAATGAATTTTTCAGGTAGATAGATGGAGCTTTCTTAGGAAAAAATCATCCTGAGTCAGGTCACTCAGACCCAGTGTTCTCTCTCCTACCTGGATGTCGGCTTGTAAGCTTTCAGTAGGTGTGCTATAATGAATAACCACAGAGGTTAGGTACCAAGTAAGGGCTAGAGGGACAGGAGGATCTCCCAAGGAGGAAGAAACAGAATATAGTGTTGTGGGCGATAAAGGGGAAAGTGGAATAGGATCACATGGGGAGGGGGAGGGGAGATAACGGTAAAGGAGGGAGGACGGGGAGGGACAGCTGACACTAGAGTCCATTTGAAAAACCACATGGAAGCATACTGTAGGAGCGTCCTGGTATGCCTGGATTTTCAAAGGCATAAAAAAGCTCTCGCGCTGTGAACAGTTATGAGTGTATGTATTTACACATATGCATGTGCTTATGTGTGCGTGTATGCACACCTGGAGAGAGGAGAAATAAAAAACTGGACAAGTAAAAGCATAAGAATACTTTGGGTCCTTTGGGGCGCTAGTTATTTTTAAATATTGGTTATGCTTCATTGTCTTCCGTTTCTCCCTCCTCCCTTCCCTTCCGCCCTTTTGACAGGGTCTCACTATGTAGCCCAGGCTGGCCTTAAACTCAATCCTTCCACTTCAGTGTCTTGAGTGCTGGCTACTACAGCGCCAGCTCTCATTAGGATTCTCTAGGTATCAACAAAGCGTTAGTTAAACCATTATCTTTTGCCTCATAGACTTCAATGCATTTTAAGCTTAGCAAACACCCTTGTGTTTGAAAAAAATGTGTGTGTTACTTAAGAATGTCCTTATTTTGTTTTTGAAACAGGGTCTCACTATGTAGACCGGGCTGGCCTTGAACTCGGTGATCCACGTCTCTGCTTCTCCAGTACTGAGATTTAAGGGTTGCGCCACCACAGTGAACAGAAGTTTACTTCTTAGTCCTTGTTTGCTAAAGCATTATCAGAAGTGCCAGTTAACCCCGGCTGGAGAGCTGACACAAAGCCTACTCACATGCTACACATATAATAAATAATAATCTTTAAAACCTATCTACTTGAGTTGGCCTAGTTTCATCCTGTTCTAAGCTAGAGAAATTTGGGTGCTGAGGATGTAAGTTGGCTGTTAGAATGCTTGCTCAGCACACACGAAGCCCTCCATATTATCCCCAGCACCGAGGAAGAACAGGTGTGGTGATGCAAAGCTGTAATCTCAGCCCTTGGGAGGTAGAGGCAGGAGAATCAGATGTCCAAGTTCATCCTCAATTATACATGAAGTTTAAGGCTAGCCTGGGGCATGCAAAACCCTGTCTCAGGCAAAAACAACTCAACTGTAGATCCCTTTACTCTTGAACATCTTCCAAAAGTAGGTTTTCCCTCTTTTGTTGACATGGTTATGTTTTCAAGGTTGATGTCTCAGGTACTAAACTTGCTGCATGGATATCTATTTGTGGTAAAATATGGGAAAATTGGTGACATCAGGAGCAAATTACATCACTTTTCAAGTAAAGGCAGTTGGTTTTCCTTTTGATACAGCCTGGTCAGTCTTACAAGAGAATTTGGAGGCTGTCGGTCATTACTTGTTCAATTTGGTGGGGAACTGAGCCTATAGAATTGTACCTGTTTGCTAGGCGAGTTCTACCACTTTGTTATTTTCCTCGTCCTCTTTTACCTTTCATTTTGATACATGTCTCCTTAAGGTTCCCTCAGGGTGACCTTGAACTTGGGAGACTCTCCATCAGTCTCTCCAATGATGGGATTACAGCCCTGCACCTCCAGGACAGTTATTTTTAAAGTGAATAAAGGGAGAAAAAGCAAGATTAACCACCGGAAGTGGGTCCAACTTCATTATTTGCTTAAAACATTTTGGATGTGTTTTGAGATTCTTTCTCAAGTCCCTGACAACTGAAACTGTCCTTTCTCATCACCTGATCCCAATAGTTTGTCCATTATATGAAAACTATAGTTCGGTGCCAGAGCCAGCGAGCGCAGCCATGACCTGTGCTTTTACATCGCTGGCAGGACGCTCCATGGAGCATTTCTCTGGCTGCAGAGCTAACTCGTGAGGGCTTTCTATGCTCCTGCAGTGGAAACTGAAGTCCACACTCTCACAGAAGTGCCTTGTGCATGCTTTGAAGGTAGCTTGTAAAGGCAGCAAATGCAGAGTCGGGCGTGGCAAACACACCTATAATCCCAGTGTTTAGAAGATGAAAGCAGCAATATAAGGGATTCAAAGTCATTCTTGGCTATGGAGCGGGGTTAAGGCTAGCCTGGGCTACATGAAACTCTGTCTCAAGTATCAAAAGCCTGTCACACAAATCAAAAGCAGGCATTCCAATATGCATGGTCTATACACTTAGTGGAGGTCATTAGGAAGCTTGGTGTGTCTGAAGCTTGTATCCAGAAACCTTTAAAAAAGATATGTCTGAATGAGGAGCTTTAATGATTTCTTCTGTATCCCTTCTGCAGACCTGGAGAGGAAATGATCAGGAAGAGTGGATTCCTCGGACATACCAAGACTTGGAAGGTCTGCCCTGCATAGTGATACTAACTGGCAAAGACCCTCTCGGAGAAACTTTTCCCCGGTAAGATGTGAATTATTAGTTCAGTGGCTCCACAGTTCCCCAGCTGAACTGCCACATGACTGATGAATCAGTTTCAGTGTCTGGTGGTAACTGTTTCATGAAGGGACAAAAGAAATAGAGCCTCATTCATTTTCTCTTTCAGATTTCCAGGGAGCAACCAACAGCTCTGGAATGGGACCAAACCACAGTTGAAAAGTGGTTGTGCCCCATAGCAAGGCAGCCAGAGAGGCTGAGAGGAAAGTCAGGAGCCTAGATAGATAGTCTATCTAGATGATAGATAGATAGATAGACAGACAGACAGACAGATGACAGGTATTCAAATATATAGATAGGAAGATAGTAAACAGATGATAGATAGGTATTCAGATGGATGTATGGATGGATAGATAGATGAATAGACAGAAAGACAGAGTTAGAGGTCTTTAGATAAAGCACTTTGTCTTGTTAATCTGATGTTCCAAGCTCCCTCAAGGACCTCGGGGCCCTAGATTGGAAGGCAATAGCAATAAAAGCATCAGCTGGATGTTTCCTGTGTGTGTCAGCCACACCCTGAGTGTCTTCCACGCCTCTTTCCTTGCATCTACCTTATAATCTCACCCTCTCTACTTTGCCTTTGGCTTTTTAGTGACACTGGTGCTGGGCCTCACATGCTAGGCAAGTTTTCTGCCACTGAACTACATCTCTAGCCCCTGTCCTCTCTATTTTATACTTTGGGGATGCAGGGGAAGTGAAGCACAGAGAAAGATGGCTAGGTGGGAGGTGACGGAGCTGAGATTTTAAGCACACTTAGCCAACACTGGAGCCTTTGGTCTTCACTGTCCCATGGGTCACAGGACCTTCAGGCATGCTTAAGTAGTCTGTGTCGGAGGGACATGCCACCAATATAGTTCCTTCTGTACAGGTCCTTAAAGTACTGTGACCTTCGATTAATTGACTCAAGCTATTTAACACGAACGGCCTTGGAGCAGGAGGTGGGCCTGGCATGCTGCTATGTCTCAAAAGAGGTCATCCGGGGCCCTGCAGCTGCCCTGGACCTCAGTGGAAAGGAGGCTGAGAGGGCCCCCACCAGTGAGAACGACTCTGAGGAACTGCTCATCGATTTGGAGCGGCCGCAGAGCAACAGCAGCGCTGTCACGGGAACCTCAGGTCAGAACTCTCCTTCAAAAGATAGAGCCAGTTACTGACCCCCAGGGTCTCCATGCAACAGCAGAGAGCACCTCTCCAGACCTCAGCTGCTGGGAAGGCTGCTTGCAAAGCAAGAAAGCTGAATAGCTACAGCTCTCTCTGGGTTTAAACATGAGCTTAGTGACAGGCAAAACTGACAGGCAAAAAACAGTTCACCTCTCAGTCTTCATAAATACCCTGATTTCAGTCTAGAGATGGAAGCTGTAAAGTTCTACTAGGTGGCTTAGTGCCTGGCACAAATGTGTATATGGGTGGGTGGGTGGATGGATGGATGGATGGATGGATGGATGGATGAATGGATTGCTAGTTTTCCTAAGTACTTACTGGCAAGTGTTTGTACACTGCAGGTTTTTCAGGGGCTACTACTGACTGCAGGGCCTGGTGTAAATTGTCTTTTGATAAACCATAATACAACAGATGTAGCCTTATTTCCAGTTTCTTTTTATTATGAAAGTTATGAAGCCTGATACAGAAAAAAATCAGAAAATATAACAAAGTACAAGGAAGAGATTAAAGTGAAGCACCCCCAAAGGTAGCCATGTGTCCTGCCCACTCTGAATCAGCATGGAGATCAGGTCATCAGCTCCACATGCACACGCAAGCATGCACACACTTACACCCCAAGTAGCACCAGCTTTCTGACCCCATGCTCATGGGCCCTCCTGTCTGTAGTGACCCGGGGCCTGGGGAGACATGAGACCCACCCTTCCCTAGCCTGCCCAGCCAGTCTCCCTCAGTAGAGGTCCACTTGTTTATTCCTCCTCCTCCCTCACCCCTACCAATGTAGGCTCCTCGATTTTCCTGAAGTCAGCCCAGAAAAAGCCAGAGGACAGTACAAGGCAATAAAACAGAGGAAGTGTCATATCTAGGATCTTGGGAATGTAAGGTCAGGAAGGGGCATGAATGGCTGGGGGAAAGACTGTCCCCTTCCCAGTGGCTCTGTTTAAAAGAGATTTTTAAAAATTATGTGTATGAGTATTTTGCCTGCATGTATGAGTGCCTGGTACCCATGGAGGTCAGACAAGGACATCAGGTCCCCTGGAATTGAAGTTACTAACAGTTAGAAGCCACCATGTGGGTGCTGGGAACTGAACCTCCACCTTCTGCAAGAACAGCAAATGTTTTTAGCAGCTGAGATGGCACTCTAGCTCCCCCCACCAGTGGCTCTTTAGTCACACCCCTCCCCCACTGCCTGCCCAACTCACCAACGTGTCCTGACTCAACTTCCTCTGATAAACCCACAAAAGTCTGGTAACAGAGCCCTAGTCAACACTGAATATTCAGACCCCAGCCCCTGAGTTCCCTCCATGGATGACGGATGACAGGCAGACTCCGCTGCGTGGCTGTTCCGTGTGCACTAGGCCTGAACACATACTGACACAGTTGCGCCTTTCCACAATGTCAGAGTATATTAATACAAAGTTTATTAATATTAAAGTTTATTAATACAGAGTTTATTGACACAAGGTTCGGTGGCTGCAGTGACAGTGATTTATCATATAATCTGCCTTCCTTGGTAGCCTGGCTGAGGTGAATACAGGTACTTTATTCCAATCTTATTTACTAGTTAACTTTCCTGTCACCCAGCACACAGAAAATATGTATGTATGTATGTATGTATGTATGTATCTACAGATGTATATGAATGGGTCAGAATGAAAACAGGTTAAAGCAGCTGAAGCAGAGTTCAAGAGGGTTCAGAAGTGGGCTGAAAAAAAGTTGTATTGAAAACAAAGCAGGCTAAGGCAGGAGGGAACTGTTGTCAGGCTCCAAGTGAAGCTGCAGAGGTCAACTGCTAGGTGAAAGGCTGAACCAGTGTCCAAGAAATGGGTCAGGAGCTGGGAAAGGACAGGTTAAGTCCAGGTCCAGATAGGGAACAGGCAGACAGGCAGGCAGTCCAGTAGGCTGTGCCAACAGCCCAAGCTATAATGACAGTCGGGGAATCTGTGGTCCTCGGTATACACACCAGGTATCGGATGACAGGTTGATGTGGCCATGCCATCACAGTGTTAGGGGTCTATCACTGTATGGGGGCCAAGCGAGGGAGTTACCCATACCCTTTCCTTGGCCTGGCATGTCCAGTAAGTTCTATAGGATTTTTAATATACTCATACCCCACTGCAGTCTCAATTCACCCTAATAAACTTACAGGGTGGCTCCCTTTCTGTTTCCTAGAATAAGTCATTGATCATTCTGTGATGGATGGGTGGTGTCTGGCAGATGGTGCGGTTTCTCCCTCAAAATGGAGTATATAGCACTGTTTTATATACAGTGTGGAGTAACTTAACAGAGTGGGCAACCCGATCTCACAGCTGGAAGCCCCCACAGTCACAGAAGCAGTAAAGAGGCTTGCTTGGTTTATTTATTTATTTGTTTGTTTATTTAGAAAAGCATTTATTTGTATTTTTAATAACTGCTGGGCCATCTCTCCAGCCCAAGAGAGGTTTGCTTCTCACTCCCTGCCACCCCCCCACCTTTTTTTTTTTTTTGAGACAGGGTTCCTCTGTTGTAACTCAAGCTGTCCTGGAACTTTCTCTGTAGACCAGGCTGGCCTTGAACTCACCGAGATCTGCCTGCCTCTGTCACCCGAGTGCTAGGATTAAGGTTTGCACCGCCACAATCTGGCCAGAGGTTTGCTTTTAAAAAAAAGTGCAGTTGATTGCTGATCTGTCAGGTTTCCCATAGGTGGATTGGAACTGCATGGCTGGACAGCACCCATCTGAGCTCAGAGAAGGTCTTCAGCCTTGAGCATTAGGAGCTTCTGAGACCTCTTCAACCAAAGCCAAGTTCATCCACTAGAGGAATGCTTACTTAAAGTTAACAGACAAAAGTTCAGACACTGGGGCTGGAGAGATGGCTCAGTAGTTAAGGACACTGACTGCTCTTAGAGAGGACTCTGGTTCAATTCCCAACACCCACATGGCGACTCACAACTGTCTGTAACTCCTGTTGCAGGGGATCCAACACCCTCACACAGACATGCATGTAGGCAAAACACCAATGTCCATAAAATAAAAAAAAAATTGTTTTAAAGTTGAGACACTGCAGACTCTCACCCCCTTGCCTACTTTCCACCGCATCCCATGGAGGCATCCCAGCCTGGTTTACGAACTGGTTACAGACTGGGGAACTTCCCAGAAGGGTAAGGCTTTCAGTGAGTGCCTCTGAAAAAGACTTGAATGTGGAACCTATAAGAGCAGTGACTTCTGAAAGAGGAGGTGGGGGATACTTTAATAGAGGGACCACTTCTGAAAATGTGGGAAGGCTCTAGAAAAGGAGCAACAGGCAAATAAGTGGTAGGATCTAGTAACCCGGTGAACCCTGCCTGGCTTCCCAGAGAAAGTAGTCACCCAGGGAACAGTATGGGAGGAAGCCAGGGGAGACAAAACCAACTCCTAGCTGGTGCTTCCCATTGCCAAGCCCAGCCACAACAGGGCAAGGGATTGGGAGGGAGCAGCCGGGAGACAGAGGCAGAGAAAACACTCCATCACTGTCTGAAGTTCTAAAAGCTTTTAGGAGCTTCTGAGTCCTCTTTAACCAAAGCCTAGCTCACCCACTAGAGGAAAGCTTTTACCTCCTGACCTTGATATCAGGGAGGGGTGGGAACAGGATGAGTTCCTCTGTCCTCTTCCAGGTTCCATCATGGAGAACGGAGTGAGTTCCTCCAGCACAGCTGACAAACCCCAGCAGCAGCCTCCGACCCCCAGCTTCCAGAGCCCCACCACCTGCATGCGGTTGGACGAAGGGGTCTCCGCCAGCACTGCTGTGGCTGGGGAGGTCCTGAAGCAAGAGTGTGACTCCTTGGGCCCTCCGATGGCCAGCAGCACCACCTCCAAGCCTTCTTCGTCTTCATCCTCCAGTGCCCAGGCTGTTGCGTGGTCCGGGCAGCCGCCCAGAGGCTGCCAGGGCCTGCACACATCCCTGCCCCCGGTGGTGATCTTATCCAAAGCCGCATACAGCCTGCTGGGGTCCCAGAAGGGTGGAAAGTTGCCACCCTCCTCCTCCCTGCTGCCCCACGCTGATGTGGCCTGGGTGAGCTCGCTGCGGCCAGGCCTGCACAAGGACATGAGCAGCGAGGAGCAGTCCCTTTACTACCGCCAGTGGACGGCGGCTCGGCAGCACCACGCTGACTACAGCAACCAGCCAGACCCTGCCTCGGGCGCCCAGAAGTTGCACCCGAGGCGACTGCTGCTCACCGGGCCTCCCCAGGTAGGGCTCGACCAGAGTGGGCCCCGTCTTGGCTATCAGGGGCATCTCGGGGGTTGGCAGGGTGGCAGAAGACCTCATTCAGACCTCAGCTGAAGAACCAAAATGTGAAAGAAATCTCTCTTCTTTTTCTTTTCCCTCTCTTCCCCTCCACCACCATTCCATAATTAAAAATATCTCCATCAGGTGGGAAAGACTGGCTCCTATTTACAGTTCCTTAGGATCCTTTTCCGCATGCTCATCCGGCTGCTGGAGGTAGACGTGTATGACGAGGAAGAGATAAACACAGGTGAGGCTTGACCAGATGACCAAGATGACCAGATGACCATGAGACTCAAGAGGCAGGGTTGCTTCACCCTCTCGGTGTCTAGGACGCCTAAGCTTCAGGGCTATCCTGAGGCTGATGACAAGATGCCCAGCAAATAATTCCAAGTGCTTAGCTTAAGCTCTCTTAGCTTCTGGGGCCTCTCTCCAGTGGGCAGCACACTATTGGGCACAAGGCATTTCACACAGTTTTGGTAGGTAGGTTCACTGCCTGGTTAGGTAAACTCTGTAGTTCTTGCCAGCTCTGTATTGTACTTTTAAGCACCACATCCTTTGATTTTACCCAAGATGTGGCTACAGAGATGCTGCAGTCTCCCCCTGGGCTGCCGAGGTGTTCTATGTCACTTCCCATCCAGCAGGAGAGCCTAGCTTTCTCCTTTCCCCATCTTTCTGGTGTGGGGCAAGTTAAAGGTGCACAAGGAGGCATAAAGACCCTTTCCTAACTAGAATATGCTTGAGATTGCAAATAAAGTGTCAACTGCAATTCAAGGTATAACTCAGGATAAAAATAAAATGTTATTTATATTAAAACGATAATAGCTGTACTTCTGATCTTCAGTTTTCCCTCAAAGTAGCTTATGCTACTTAAAAGAAAAAAAAAAAACTATTACACTTTATTGTGTGCATGTATGTATGGGCGGGGTCCATGTGCCACCCTGCATATGTTGAGGTCAGAGGACCACTTTTGGGAGTCAGTTCTCTCTTTCCACCAATGGGTTCTGAGGATTCTACTTAGGTCATCAAGTGTGGCCACAAAGCACCTTTACCTACTGAGCTAGTCTTCAGCTACTTTTTGATCTCACACATTTTATTAATAAACATCATCTATTGTACACATATTATGCACCTGCCACTGTTTTAGTACCTTAAGTATCCCAACCCCAATGTCGCTAAGACCTGCAAAAACCCAGGTACTTGAGGGGTTAAGTTTGTGTCTGGAGAGGTGAAGTACTAAAGGTGGGACAAAGATTCGAGTTCTGGAAATGCCCAAAGGCTACAGCTGGCACCTCGCTAAAGACTTTTACTTCACCGCTCTGGGGGATCTGTGAGGGGGATGGGAGCGGGCCAGTGTGTGCTAGAGTACAGAGCTCCCAGGTAATTCTAATGCACTGCATACACTGGGTCTTTAGCTCATTGCATCCTAAAATTTCAGGCAGCTTCAGGGCCCAGTCATCAGACTATAATCCAAGGCAAGGCAAGAGGGGTATGCCTGGGCTCTAGCAGAGATTCAAGGTGAATCTGGTCAACTTAGTGAGAAATATATACATACACATGCATACATATAGTTTATTAGAGTGCTTTACAGGCTGTGGTCTGCCTAGTCCAACAATGGCTGTCTCCCATGGAAAAGCCAAGAATTTGATGGTTGAGGAGTTGTTCAGTCTACCAGGCTGGATGTCTCAGCTGGTCTTTGGTCTACCCTAGAGTCCCAAAGAAGTAGGAAGGGATGCCTCAGCAGCAGGCTGGATGAACTTTGCTAGGGTGAGGGCAATCAGGCAAAGAGCAAAAGATTTCTTCTTCCATATCCTTTAATGTACACTGCTGCAAGGTGTGGCCTAGATTTAAAGTGGGTCATCTGACCTCAAATGATCCAGTCAAGAAAATCCTTCACAGGTGTGCCCACCTGCATGGAGTTTAGTTGATTTCAGATGTAGTCAAGCTGACAACCAAGATTAGCAACCGTTGTCTCAGATTTGTATAGAAGGTGCTGGGGCCGTGGCTCATCGGTAGAGTGCTTGCCTGGCATGTGTGATGCCGGAAGTTCAAACCCCAGTTTGAAAAATAACAAAATCATGTAAGACATCAATACCTTAGAACCCCACAGCTAAAGCTAAGAATCTGGATCATCCAATAAGAATGCTTTTTAGAAGAGTTGGGAGACTCTGGATCTTACAGCATGGGACTTTGTAACCTGGGCCTGCAGAAACTGATCAGGGCTAGTGAGGGGAAATGCTCTTCCCAGCCAAAGTCTGAAGGAATGATTCTGGTTCTTTCTACTCGGGGATGAGAGAGCTCATTTCTCAGAAATACCTTTGTCCCCTTCCTGGGCTTTGTTTCAGAGTGTTGGTGAGGAGGGGAGGGCTGGGCCCACCTGTTCAGGGTGGTGATGAGGAGGAGGTAAGCCAACCTATCCTGTGCCCTGCCCTAGATCACTGTGAAAACAGTGAAGTGAGCCAGTCAGAGGGAGAGCCCTGGCCGGACATTGAGACCTTCAGCAAAATGCCTTTCGACATCAGTGTGCACGATCCCAAGTACAGTCTGATGAGCCCGGTTTATACTGAGAAGCTGGCTGGAGTCAAACAAGGTCAGTGCATGCAGAGCCAGGCTTGGCTTTCATGAAGGTCGAGGGGACTCTAAGATCAGGGAATGGGGTTGGGAGGGAGACAGTTCAGTCCTTTGAGTAGAGCTCAAGAATTTTCTTTTTTACTCTTACACACACACACACACACACACACACACACACACACACACACACACAAATCTTGATTTTTAAATTTGTTTATCAGGGCTCATTTATATTTATTTTTAATTTATGTACATTGGTCTTTTGCCTACATGTATGTCTGTGTGAGGGTGTCAGATCCCCTGGAACAGGAGTTATAAACGGTTGTGAGCTGCCATGTGGGTGCTGGGAATTGAACTGGGGTCCTCTGGAAGAGCAGCTAGTGCTCTTAACTGCTAAGCCATCTCTCTAGCCCCCAAGGCTCAAATTATATAGTCCTTTGTGAATCTTTTTGAGAAATGAGCACTTCTTTCCGAGCTTTATGTGTGCACCATGGAGCTAACAATTTCTCACCCCCTTATATACAGAAGTGATTAAAGAATACAAAGCTGAGGAGCCCCGGAAACGAGAAACCATGTCTATGATGCTCACCAAGTATGCGGCCTACAACACCTTCCACCACTGTGAGCAGTGCCACCAGTACATGGACTTCACCCCCACTTCCCAGGTGCAGCCGTTTGCCCTTGCTGGGGAACTCTGTTGCCAGGATGGACCCTGGGTGTACAGGTGGAGAGGGGAGGACTCCTGGCTTCAGGCCCTAAACAGAGTGTAAATGAATCCTTAGCACTCGTCTCTTCCTCCATCTCCCTTGGTACAGGAACCCCCTCTTCCAGGCTGGCCTCCAATTCACAATCTTCCTGCATTCTGAATGGACTTAGAGGCATGCCCATCATGCCTGGTTTTATTTTCTCATATTTTGGGCATTAGGGATATATTTGCCTAGTGTATCTTTACACACTAGGAAACAGCAGTGTTGCTAGGAGCACCCCCACTTTGTGGGGGAAGCTCCACATCATTTCTGTTTCTCTGTTTGAGTTTTATGTCTTGGCACTGAGGCCCTGGGACCCTGCTGCTTCTAGGCTGTGCTGAGCAGATCCCCCAGCCTCCCCGTGAAAGCACAGCTGAAATTCAGTGCACACTAGAGTGAAGGCACTGAAAACTGGGTTGCAAGTTACCTGCTGACAATTCTTTTAATTAATTAAATTAACTAAAAGAGAGAGAGAGAGAGAGAGAGAGAATATGTCTGTGCCCACACAGACATGCAGGAGTTGGTTCCTTCACTGTTGTGGGTTCTGGAGATCAAACCCCAAACACAAGGCTTGGCAGGAATCCCTTTCTCTTGTGAACCATCCACTGGCCCTGTTCACAATTCTTCATAGGATATAGAAGACACAAGTGCCTTGGCCTATAAATTATAGGTCTTTAGAAATTCTCTGTGCAAAAATCCCTCTTGGTATAGTTTCTGTGTGACTACAATACAAGTAACATGTCCCCACATTTGTGATATAGAACAAATGAGAATTTTGGGGAAGAACTATTTTATTTTTTCTGTAATGTAATATTTAGGTTAAAATTACTAGGAAAACTACCTGGATTTTAAGTGCTGATGAAAATTTTGATAAAATTTGTTATCCTTCCATTAAACCAATTATTGGCTTCATTGTGCAGCCCGTAAACACCTATTTTGTAATTATTCATGGATACGGGTTCCTGAGCATGAGAACTTCCCAGCAATTTCAGACAGGTTAGATTTACACTTGGCTTTTATGAGTCACACAATCTTCCCCTGATGTCAGAGTTCTGTACTAAATGTTTGAAACACTTCACCTTCTACTGTAACCAGGAAAGATGGGGCCACAGACACATTTTAAATTCTAGCCCTGCCATTTAAGAGCTGATACTTAATGTGTTCAGTCTGACTCACATAGAGCAGATGTGTTCTCTGCAACTGGAGTCTTTGGGGAATGTGTTATCTAGCAGGACAGCCCATAGGGATGTTTGTCTTTAACTGAGCATTTGTCAAGTCCGAAGCTTCTGAAGAATACAGACTACTACAAGTGTGACTTTACCCTTGGAGAGGCTTTATCAGGGCTGCATACTTGGCTCCTGCATCTGTGACAGCTAGTAAATGATACACCTTTTCCATGTTGCTCCTCACAGCCAGAATGTCTAGTAGCACTTATTCATATCAGTCGCTTGTGTCAAAAATCTAAAGGAATGGTCTGGAAGCTTGGAAACCATATACTGACCTTCCCTTTCTTTGCAAATCTAGATGTCTGACTCCACACTTCATGCGTTCACATTTTCCTCTTCTATGCTGGGAGAAGAAGTTCAGCTCTATTTCATCATTCCCAAGTCCAAAGAGAGTCATTTTGTCTTCAGCAAGCAGGGCAGACACCTGGAAAGCATGCGACTGCCCCTGGTTTCTGACAAGGTGGGCTGGAGTGTCTGGGTGCAAGGGCTGCTATGTGGGATTCTCTAAGCTGCTTGTGTCCAGAGATTTTACTTTCCCATTTTGGTCTCATTTGTTTTCCTTCCCACAGAATCTAAATGCAGTCAAGAGCCCTATTTTCACCCCTTCCAGCGGCCGCCACGAGCACGGACTCCTAAACCTTTTCCATGCCATGGAGGGCATCAACCACCTTCACCTCCTGGTGGTCAAAGAATATGAGATGCCACTGTACCGAAAGTACTGGCCCAACCACATCATGCTGGTGCTTCCTGGCATGTTCAACAACGCAGGCGTGGGTAAGGGTGCCCTTAGGGTTGGGGAAGGGCTGAGAAGACAGACTGAAATTTCCTTGGTGTGCCTCTTCCAAAGGTTGCCTCTGGGAACTGTCCTCCTCATCAAAGGTCTTTTTGACTCTGGGTTATTCCCCCTACCTGTTTTGTAGTTTTGCAGATCCTAGCATTTTTGTTTAGTTTTACAGAATTTTTAATTTCTAAGAACTGGTAAGAACTATCAGTGGAACACAGAGCATCCTGGGAAGGGTTGAGAATATCTCAGTGTAGACTGTCGATATTCCCAGGCTGGACATTCTAGGGCCAGAATGTATCCATGAGAAGAGAGATGTTCCCAGGGTGGGAGGTGATGTATCTGATTTAGAGGATCACACACACACTTATGTCTCCTGCCAGGAGCACAAGGCAAGTTCTAGTCCTGTGAAGGAATTGGAAGGATCTGCCTGTGACACAAAGTGTCCTGCTTTTTCACAGGAAAAAGAACAGGCTGATTTCCCAGAGAGCATAATAAGCTGCTGAGTGTCATTTCCCATACACATGAAACCACTATCCAAATAAGTGTTTCAGAGCTGGACCATTCTGGATACTTCTTGTGCTGCAGTTTTTAAGTCTACTCCATTTCTTTCTGCCAATGTCTGAGGGTGATCCTTAATTGAGATCTAATTTGCGGTTTTGTAATGAGTAGTGGTTTTAAGTTTCTTTCACCTCAGTACTGGGATTGAACTCCGCATTTCAGATGCTAAGCCTCTCACCACTGGTCCATAGTCCCATTCACTTTTTATTATGAGACTGTCTCCCTAAGTTGTCCACGCTGGTCTTAAACTTGCTTTGTTGCTCAGGCACAGATTAAGTGATTTTACTGCCTCAGTCACCTAAATATCTGATATTACAGGTATGTGTCTCCAAGCATGGCTGCTAAGCAATCCCCATGTTTTTAGGCTGTGTCTTCTTTAGAGAAATGTCTTCCAAAGTTCTTTACTCGTTTCCTCAACTGGATCACTTTACTGTTAATTTACAGAGGTCTTTTATACATTTCAAAATTAGCTCATCAGATATATCTTTACCCATTCCACTGTTGGTATGTCCTTCGATGCCCTGAAGTTCTTAATTTTGATGAAGTGCAGTTTGTCTGTTTTTCCTTTTGTTGTATTTTGGTACCACACATAGACCATTACCAAATTCAGTCACTATTCCTTATTCTGTGTTCTTTTAAATGTTCTATAATGCTAGCTTTTACTTAAGTCACTGAAACATTTTAATTAATGTAATTTTTATGCCGTAAGGGTGGAACTTCATTTTGTCATGTGGCTATCCAGGTGTTCCAACAATACTGTTGAAAAGACATTTTCTCTCCCATTGAGTGGCATTGACACCTTGTCATATATAAGAGGGCTTACTTCTGGGCTCTCTATATATCTGTCTTTATGTCATCACTAACACACAGTCGTATGTTATAAAGGGAAGAAGTATAAAACCTGCATCTTTTTTAAAAAATCAGACTTTTTTGCATACTTGTATGGGCTATAGTATAATAATGTATGTAATATAGAATAATGAAATCAGAGCATACACACTTTTTTTCTCTAAATACAAATCAACTTATAAGTGTTGGGAGTTTTGTATTCTTCCGATCATTTCAAAATGTATCGTGTTGTTTTAACCAAGTTAGCCAACTATGCTATAGGAAACTAGAAGTAAATCTTCCTGTTTGGAGTTCTCAACTGACTTCTTTCCACCTCCTTCCATACTGTCTTCCCAATCTCTACTGACTGTCTTCCACTAAGCTCTTCTCAGATGAATGAGGAGAACAGCATTCTCCTTCTGTTTCTGGCCTGATTTTGCTTACATAATGACCTCCAGTTTCATCCCTGTTGCTACAAGTGTATAAGTGATAGGATTGTTCTTTTTTTTTTTTTTTTAACAAGACAAAATTTTTTTTGTTCATTTCTTGCATTTGAAGTACTTGATGACATTCTTAGTCTGAGATTCTTTGCCACATCCTTTAAAAAGGTCTACATGCTATCTACTGATGTTTTCAAGATTAAATTCTTAGAACTAGTGATAGTGAAATTTTAATTAAAAGTTTATAAAAATCTTTTTCAACATTATAATATTGTAGCCATTTACAGGGGCCTGAAAGTCTTTAGTCATCTTAAGGCTCATAAAATTCTTTTTATGGCCGAAAGTATTCTGTGTTCTCATACTGTCTTTCTGTATTCACCCAATGATGGAAATCTAGGTCGATCCAACTATTGAAGTTGTGAATAGACATGAGACTGCAAGAGTCTCTTTAGTATAATGGTTATCTCTCTGCTGGATATACACCAACCAGTGGACTTGCTGCATCATATGGTACTTCCAGCTGTTTGCTTTAGGACATGATATCAGGGAACTTCATTTTACCACTTTCTGTCTCATATCACTTTCCTTTTCTTCCTTAATTGTTGTAGCTAGGACTTCTAGTACTGTTAAATGGAAGCAGGCATCACTTTCTTGTTCCTGATCATAGTTTAAAAACCTTTGATCTTTCATCACTGACTGCCATATTAGCTGTCATTTCTTTCTATGTGGTACATACTATGTTGAGGATGCAAAGTATTACACAGACTCTTGAGAGGTAGATGTTCCTAAACCCTAGTATTATCTTGATATAATCTACTGTTTGGGGTTCTTCCATACACCATAATGGGGTTCTTCATTATAATCTATAGTTCGTTTTACTTTAGGGTGGCCCACTTATATAATTTTGCTAATTCTTAATTATCATTAACATTCCTTAGAGTACTTGCTGTATTCTAGGTACCATCCTGACCACACATAACTTTGCCATCACTTCTTACAGGTAGGGAAGCAAAAGCTCAATGCAGTTAACTCATTCAGTCACAAGGCTACCAAGTGGCAGGGCTAACTCAGGCAGCTTGCCTCTGCTCTCTGCTCTTGCTCTGTACCACATGTCTACTCTACTATTCTATCTTTCTCAAAATGCAGATCTAGGACAGGTGCCTGTTTCCAGAATCTTCATGGGTGTTATTGCTCTCCCCACTTCCATGGCCCTGGCTACTCTCTAAGGCAAGACATGTAAGTGGCTGCCTGTAAGAGCAAGCTCCTTGTCATGTTCTAAGGAACTAGTCACCAATATCATTTGCTGTACGAGGTGTCCTTTGTCTTATCAGGAAAATGGAATTCTTGAAGTATATTCCTCAGAGTGTAGTTTGTACATCATCAAATTTGTTCCTGGCCTTTCACTAGACTTACTCAAGAGAATGCGTTCTAGGAATCTACATTTTAAAATGTGTTTCTCAGTGACTCTATTTTTTTTGTAGATTTAAAAAACATTATGTGTCTGTGCACAAGTACAGGTAGGTGTCCAGGTAGGTGAGGCTAGAAGTATCAGATCCTCTTAGAGCTGACTGACCTGGGTGCTGGGAACAAAACTAGGGTCCTCTGCATCTCTCTCCAGCATGCCTCCATCTCTGTGACTATCTGCTTCCACCCACACACAGGATCCCCATAGGAATATGATGCCAGAGGAGGTCATGTGACCAGTTGAAGGATATAAAGCTGTGGTTGTACTGCCTTCCAGGTGCTGCTAGGTTCCTCATTAAGGAGCTGTCATACCACAATCTAGAATTGGAAAGGAATCGCCTGGAGGAGCTGGGAGTCAAACGGCAGTGCGTCTGGCCTTTCATTGTTGTGATGGATGACTCCTGTGTCCTGTGGAATATTCACAGTGTTCAGGAGCAAACCAGGTGGTGATACTTCCAAGTAGTTGAGTGTGGTGAGGGAGGGGGGCTTACACAATGGTCTAGAGAGGATATTTTGGAAGTAAACGAGAGAGTTTTCTGAGCAAGAGGAATCATGAGACCACTCTCACTAGCTCACTGGTGGTTACTTGGAGATTTTTCTTTTAAAAACACTGTGTCATTAAGTTCCTGGGCCATTACTGCAACCTGGTATTGGTTAGCTGCAAAAATCTGTTCTGGACCAGGTGCAGTGGTACACACTTTTAGTCCCATCACTTAGGAGTCAAAGGTAGAATGACTCTTTGAATTTGAGAGCAGCCTGGACTACACAGCAAGTTCTAGAAGAGCCAGCACTACATAGTAAGAATGCGTCAAAACAAAACAAACACAAAAAGTTCTGATGCTCTGATTCATTTATACAGACATCTGACATGAATGAGACTCAGCTCTGTTTTAACTACTGAGGTGAAGAAAGCTATGTCACCTCTATGTCTTAAGCCCATAATACCTATAGTATAGCGGGCCTAAATCAGTGTTGACTCCCTAGGATTCCTTACAGATGGCACGATGCTATGGGTGGTGGTCAAGGGAAATGCTAAATATTAAAAAGTTTGAAGCCGGTCAGTGGTGGTACACTTCTTTAATCCCAGCACTTGAGAGGTAGAGACAGGTGGATCTGAGTTCAAGGCCAGCCTGGTCTACAGAGTTCCAGGACAGCCAGGGTTACACAGAGAAACCCTGTCCCCCCTAAAAACCAAAACAAACACAAAGTTAAAATGCAGCAGTACCCCTAGTGAAACACTGATTTATTATTGTTTCTTCTGTGGACTTGAAATCAGTGAAGTACTCATATAGTTCTTAGTTTATGTAGTTATCAGAACTGGCCGTTTCTGTACTTCTAACCTCTGGGCATGTCTTTGGTAACTCATGTTCATTATTCACTTTGAAATATGATCTGGATTTCTTTTTTTGTCCTAAAGCTGCTAATTCTCCAAATTAGTTATGATAGGCAGTGTGACTGGACTTAGCCTTCTCCAGCCCAACTTAATATAAATTATCTTATTATATCCTTTACAGTATTCCTAATATATAGTAGTGTTGGTTCTTCAGTAACATTTATTGATATTTTATATAAACTAACTTTACATTTTATAGCCAGCCCACGGAAGCAGGAATTTCCAGTAAGAACGTGTCCTTGAAGAGTGTCTTGCAGCATATTGAAGCCACACCAAAAATTGTCCACTACGCGATCCTGGGCATACAGAAGTGGAACAGCAAGCTGACTTCTCAGAACCTAAAAGCCCCATTCTCTAGATGCCACGTGCATGATTTCATTCTCCTCAACATAGACCTGACTCAGAATGTACAGTATGACTTCAACAGGTAGGTCAGGCCTCCTGGATGCAAGTCATACTGGCATCTAACTGGTGGATGCTGCCACTTCAGCCTCTGCATTGTTTTTATTCTGCCTAGGACCATAAGCCCCTTCCAGCTAACTCGACCCTGGCCCAGAACTCATTACATGGCCAGGATAGCCTCACACTTGTGGTCCTCTTTAGTACTGGGATTACAGGTGTGTACCATCACACCTATCATGACCTAGACACTTGACACTATAATGTAAATGATTAGAAAACTCAGGCTAGCCATCTGATTATTCAAGAATTCAAATAGGAACAAAAATTGTTGAATCAATACTGGTCAATATGTGGACCCATGAACATCCAATATCAACTCTGTATTTATCCTCAGAACTCAGAAGGAAATCACTTTCTCCAGACTCTGAGCTCTCCCTGTAGGGAAAAAGCAGCAGCCAGGCTCTTTGAATTAATCATACCCACATTTCTGAGAAGCCTGAAATGGTCAAGGAATAGTATCATGAGGCCACAGTCACTTTTAATGTCCACCCCCACCCCCCACAATCTGTAGCTATTAGAATAGCCACTGCTTCCACGCTTCATCCTGTATGTGACCAGGGTTTTAAAACACAAGACCTGGCTCTCCTGCTGAAGCACCCAGGAATGACCTAAAACCCTGTGGCATAACAGACAACTCTTTCCCGCCTTCCTTTAAAGCTTATAATGCTCAAATCAAGAGTGTAGGCCAACTATTGAGGACACGGTCGATGTTTTGGGCCCTCCCCCAATGTCTACCACATGTTTCTCTTGTGTAGTTGTCATAGCTGAGATTAACAGGAAGTCAAACCTATCACTGTGGTTATGATTTAGGTATTTTTGCGAAGATGTTGACTTTAACCTGAGAACAAACAGTAGTGGCTTGCTCATCTGCCGCTTTAACAACTTCAGTCTCATGAAGAAACATGTTCAAGTTGGAGGGCAAAGGGACTTTATCATTAAACCAAAGATCATGGTAAGTTTTGCAAAGCTTGATTCTATTGTTAACAAACACAAACGGTTTCTTATAAACAGCTTTATCATTAAAGTACTTTATGATTACTTTCCAAAAAATCTTAACTTACTTTAAATACCATTGTACTATTTCTAGAGTGGGAGAGGGGGGACCAGAACAAAATGAAACATTTGAACCCACCAGGCCACTGTACTATTAATGTAGCACTTCCTCTTTAGTTGCTAGTTTTTGTAAGTTATTTATTTTGTATGTATGAAGCTATTGCCTGCAAGTATGTATGTACACCACAAGTGTATCTGGTACCTGTGGAAGCAGGAGGAAGAGGGTGCTGGGTAGTTTTGAGCCACCATGTGACTGCTGGGAAGTGGATCTGGATCCTCTGCTAGAACAGCTAATGTTCTTAACCACTGAGCTCTGCTCCTCAGCACCACCCCCCCACCCCGTCATCCTTTATCTGGAGTTTATCATCATCAACTATGGTCTGAAAATACTCTCAAGAAACCACCCTTACATATTTTGTGCCTGATTTGGAAACACACACACCACCCCCCTCTCTGTGTATGTGTGAACATTCATGTAGAGTTGGGTGCTATGTGTAATTTCAGATATCCATTGAGGGTGCTGTATATGGAGATTATTAGGCTGGAATCCTGTATAATCTTAGGCATTTCATTTACTAACAGGCACATTTCTCATGATCATCTGATTTCAGGTTTCAGAGAGCTTAGCTCCCATCTTGCCCCTTCAGTATGTCTGTGCTCCCGACAGTGAACACACGCTACTGGCAGCCCCTGCACAGTTCCTCCTGGAGAAGTTCCTTCAACATGCTTCATATAAACTTTTCCCCAAAGCCATCCATAACTTCAAGAGTCCTGTGCTGGCCATTGACTGCTACCTTAACATTGGACAGGAGGTAAAGGCAAGACTGACTAGTCCTTTGTGCCATATCCATCCTTTCCCGCTTTATTCCATTGAAAAAGGTGGTTCTAAGAGAGTCAATGACAATATGATTCAAAGGGTCCCACAAGAACAGAATTAGCCAGTGACTCATCATTAGCTCAAGCTGCTCTGAAGAGCTGCCTGATGACTTGGACAGAAGCAGCTACTTGATCAGACTCCTTTTAAGCACAATACCTTAGCATATAAGATACTTAACAAATAAGTACCAGCTATGTAAGACCTGTATAGCTGTCATTTCTTTTTCCATTCAAGTTCTTTACCAGTTTTAGTCTAATTTTTTAACTGCCACTTGCACCTCCAGGTTTCTGCCACTAAGTTTTTCCCTTGGGATTATCTTCAGAGTCTATTTTATTATCTCCAATAATGTAACATATCCTTTTAATTAATTTTTAAAAATAAAGACATATGTTAGAGGTGGCAAGATGAGATGGCTCAGTGAATAAAGGCACTTGCTGCCAATCCTGACAGCTCAAATTCAATTCTTGGAATCCAAATGGTGGAGAGAACCAACTCCTGCAAGTTGTCCTCTGAACGTCACATGGTCACCATGGCATATGCATAACCGAAATTAAGAGACACAAAAAAAAAAAAATCAAAATAAACCACCAATAATCTGAACAAGACATTTTCCTGTCCTTGATTTTTTTGGGGCCCTTTTTTGGCACATACTGACAAATACACATTTATCCACTCAAACTTTTAAGTCCTAGTGCATTCAATTCTGGAATCTAAATTTAACTTAACGCTAACACTTTACATCCCTATTTTGATACTTCAGTAATCCATGTTATGGGTTATGCCATTAATTTTATAAATAGAAACTTTAAAACCATTATGACTGAGAAAGGAGGTACATGTCTGCAATTCCAGCATTCAAGAAGCTAGCCTGGGCTAGAGTGAGATTCTGTCTTAGAACACAAGAACTAATCATGTGTCAATACAATCTCAATACTGACAGCAGCTAACATTTGCTGAATACTGAATATAGTAGATTATATAACTCAAATACTTCTATCAAACAGTTTTTGTTACCTATGTAGATGAACTGTACAGTGCCATATGGCTACTAATCAAAGAAACCAGTGTTTGAAATCAAGCCAAGTTTAGCTACTCAATTGTTCTACTATGCTGCTTTCTTGTAATTTTTGTGGTTATCCTCTAGACATGGAAGCCACATGGAACTAAAATTTAACTAATGCTGTTTTATGCATCTATCATTGAAACATTTATTCTTTCCTAAGTATGCCTCTTTATGGAATGTAGTATTGTTTTGTGCTTTTTATATGTATGGGCATATGGGTGTTTTATCTGCATATGTACCACATATGTGCCTGGTATCCATGGAGACCAGAAGAGGATGTCAGGTCCCTTGGGACTGAAGTCACAGCGTGAGGTCCCATGTGGATGCTGGGAATTAAACCTGGGGCTCCAAAAAAGCAGCCAACTCTCCAGCCCCAGAGTGAAGGATTTTTAAAAAATTTATTCACACACAGAGGAAGTTTTGTTTAATATTTGCCAGAACAATGACTTACTATAATAGAGACATCTAAAAAATACTGAAACTTGAATACTAAATAAGTACAAAGCTTGTGTAACCAACTCACTTAAGACTTGCATCTCAAACTGAAAAGGAAGGCACTAATTTAGCATTCCTTAGCAAAAGTACGGTCCCTTTGTTTGCTTTTGAAACGTCTTTGTTTTTGTTTTTTGTTTTGTTTTTGTTTTTTTTTTTTTTTGCTTACTACTTTCAGGTAGCCATATGCTATGTCAGTTCCAGACCCCACTCCAGCAACGTCAATTGTGAAGGGGTGTTTTTCAGTGGACTCCTCTTGTACCTCTGTGACTCTTTTGTAGGTGCTGATCTTCTCAAGAAATTCAAGTTTCTAAAAGGTAAGTCAAATTCAGTGTCTTGAATGTGAATGTTATTCTGACTAGAAAAAAAGAATCAAGAGTTGAATGGTACACAGCAAGCAAAACTTTGGCCAGTAATTTGGATTCTAAACCAGGGCTGCTGATATTATTGGAGAAGGAAGATTATGTTGTTTGGAAAGAACATCATGCTGTGTTAAAGATTAAATTAAGTGCAGGAGAATAGTAAGATCTGTGACTTAATAAGACTATTTCAATGTGTATGCGTACAAGTGCTGCAGAGGTCAGAGGGTGTCAGATGCCCTGGAACTTGAGATTGTGAGCCATCTGACATGGGTGCTGGGAATTGAACTTGGGTTCTCTGTAAGAGCCAAGTAAGGCTCTTAAATCATTGAGCTATCCCTCCAGCTCATACCTGTGACTTCTTTTTTATTTTGGTTTTTCGAGACAGGGTTTCTCTGTTGTAACTCTGGCTGTCCTGGAACTCACTCTGTAGACCAGGCCAGCCTAGAACTCACAGAGATCTGCCTGCCTCTGCCTCCTGAATGCTGGGATTAAAGACATGAGCCACCACTGCCTGGCTTATCTGTGACATCTTAAATAGGCTTTTACCATCATTTATTTTAGAAATATATGCTTCTGATATCTAGTTTAATAAAAATCTAGGTTGATTCTACCTATGGATGTTTATAAGTAATATATACAATCTAATGTCATTTGATTCTGTCAGAAATCAACTGCAGAAAAATTGCATCTCCAGACATACTCTTAGTTATGATTCTGGTACAGAAACTAAAGTTGTATTAATAGGTATGCATCATAAAGAAAGTTCAACTTAACTAAGAATAATCTACAGATCCAGCATCACAAATAATCCTGACAAAATGACCTGAGGCCAGTGATAAAAGTGACACTCAGAACTCTGTATGTGCCATGAAAACAGGAGGAGCTAGCTGTCTGCAGAGTGCTTCCCTAGCAGGGAAAGGGGATGTGCTTCCAGAGTTTTAGTTGTCACTGTGTGTGATGGGGAGGGGGCAGAAAGCCAGAGATACTGCTAAATACAGTATCTACAAGGCACAGAATAGTATCCAACACACACAACAAAGTGCCAAGGTTGAGAACCCGTTCCAGAGAAAGACACAATACTGGTTTTGTCAGTCACTACAGGAGGGAGGGCTAGTTGACAGAAACCTCTGTCACCACTTTATGCTCCTTGGAACTTTTGCAAAACTATTTGGAATAAAATGAATATCTACCTGTATGATGTTTTTCAAAGGTGGTGGTGTTCTTATCGATTTAATCTCCTTTTTTCCTAAAGGTGCTACCCTGTGCGTCATCTGCCAAGACAGAAGCTCCTTACGCCAAACAATTGTTCGCTTAGAGTTAGAGGATGAGTGGCAGTTCCGCCTCCGGGATGAGTTTCAAACTGCTAATAGCAGTGACGACAAGCCTCTCTACTTTCTTACTGGACGCCATGTATGAGTTTTTGAAGAAACCAAAAACAACAATCAGATCCCTAGACGGAGTGGGACAAACAATTATTGGGGATTTTTTTTTTCTTTAAAGTACAATCACTGTGGAGCAAAGTGCAACATATTTATCTCTTCTCCAAAGAACTTCCCAAATGTGACCAAAGTCTTTGGGGGCATTGTCTTTCTTAGTTCTGCTGACAGGACCCAGGTTCAGGTCAATGCCACAGTGGGCGGTTATGCAATTATTTAGGATGTGCTCTGTCTGTGGGAGCCTGAGGATATATTCTGGAGTACAAACATGAAGTTTGCGTTGTTTTTTCTTTTTTTTTCCTACTACACTACGTTGGGGGAAAAGGGGCTGACTGTCAGCATTAGCCAGCTTAAATGTGTTACATGAGACTCACACCGTTGGTGTGGAATTAATTGAAGATTAACACTTGAGGCCTGAACCCTCAGTTTCTCTTCAGATCTGTACTTTGGTACAGTATTACTCAGGGGTCTGAAATGATAGAATGTAGAAGATATTTGTATTTAAAAAGAAGAAATAGTGTTGTCTTTCTCTGTGCAGTGTTAGTTTAAGATTTATAATCTTATATGTATCGAAACCTTTGGCAAAATTTCCACAGGAGTTAAAGTTTACTATTTATACTGAACAAACAAATCAGTAAATGCAGAGCAGGCACTGTGTGCATTTATGAAGGTTCTCTGAGCTTTTGCTTTCCCCATTTCCAGTCTTTAAGCACAGCCATGTCTATAAGAATGTAGAACAGTGATTTCTGCAAGAAACTATGGACAAATGAGCATTCTGCAGTTACGCTGTACCACTGTGTTTTTGGTAGAAAGTACCAGTTGGCACCTGGAAACCCACATATGAGGCTGGGATTTTATTGTGGAGTCTAACTAGTTGATTTCTGTGGCTCAGGCTAAGCATCTTTTAAAAGACTTAGCAAGTAACAGCTGTCTTACACTGACACAAAAATGGGCAAAATGGGAAACAGAATCATAGAGACGTCTTTCCTAATTTTATCAGTGACATTTTTTTCCTGAAGAGTAAGGAAGACTCCATGAAGAGTCTTTTGGACTCATTAAAATTAGGAGGTAGTGTGTGACTAATAACAGTAGGACGCATAAGTTTCTATGTATTTCTCACCAAATATTTTAATCAGAAACATTTTTCAGAAAATATTCAATAGTAATCTATTGGAAGTTTACATTTAAATTGCTCTAGTCCATGATATCTCCTCAGATTTTTCTCAGTTCATGTGCATGATTTTATCTCCAGTTAAAATGGTCATTTTTACTTGAATCTGCCTTCGGATGAGACTACTGAGAGCCCTATTGAGCCTGCATTTACTGCAAGTGTTAGCTGATGGGCTTGGTTATCCAGGGATAACACGGTGTTTACAACTAGTGAGAAGATAGAATGTATTAGATGGAAATGGTTTGCAGATGTCTTGGTTTTAATATAGCTACTTATGATGTTTAAGTGTATTTTAAATGGATAATTCCTTTAAACCCCATTTTATATTGTCCTTCAAAGAGGACCTGCCTTATTATATGCTTACTCCTTAACTTTAGTACAGCAGAATTTTGGCAAAGAGGTACATTCCAGGGCAGTCTGATTAACATATGAATGTATCTAACTTGTTCCTGTTTTGCTGAAAGAGTCTAATGCAGGTAATATCAAGAAAGCCACTGTTTGTGCAATATTCCAATAATACTATGTAGGGTAAATACTTGAAATAATTCCACAACAATTGTACCAGGGGCAGAGGCCTCTTGGATTAAGTTACTTTAATGCAGGCACTCCGTGTCAGTTAGGGCTACACTCTGGAAATTCAAGTGATCAACTGTAAATACTATTCAACTCTGTTCAAGAGAAATACCAGAATAAAACAAAAAGACCATCACTCCAATAATTGAGAAAGTCCAATTTACCTGCCTCTTTTTATCCAAAGCCTAACTTAATTAAGGTTTGGATCTTTGAAAATCACCTTAATCAGTAAAATTCTTTAGTGAATGCTAGGCCCTTTTTAAGGATGAAATTGCACAAGCCCAGGCCACCATGATTTGTTAATTCATGTCTTGGTGTGTTTGATTTTACCCTCTTCCATCCCTGAAGACATGGAGGTAGGGCAAATAGATTCACTAAGTCACACGGTAACTTACCTACAGACCTGCTGATCCTTGGCATGCATGACAGTTCACACAGGTTAATACTGAATGTAAGCGTAAAAAAAAATAGAAAAACTAGTTAAGTTTTGGCTGTAATTTATGCAACTGCTTCTTGTGATTTTTAGAAAAGGGGGCACGGCACCTGTGTTAACTTTGTTACTGTAAAATTTTCTTAACCAAAATTTGGTGAATTTCACTCACTAGTCAGTCTACCTCACATTTTGTTTATGACTCTAAGTTGTCTTAAGTTGTGTCTACAGTATGTTCCTGTCCTTTCATTTGGTGAATGTATTAAAATTCTCTCCCATCCCTTACCCATTAAAAATGTTTGTTTTCTTTAAACCAATTTTTCATACGTTAAAAGGTGAAACGAGCTCCTTGACTATGGCAATGTCCAAGAAAAATCTGGAAGTTCTGGTATCATACCTCAGATGGCTCTAAGATTCTATTATTTTGGCATAATAGTCCAAGAAAATACTAAGTAAACAGTTGAATGCAATCTATAGTTTACATAAAGCAGTTATGTATATCAAATCCTCTACTGGGAAAATTGTAGACTGCTACATAATTATAAATGGCAGACCTATGTAGAAGGCAACTATATTCACTTTGGTATCCTCAGAAACAACTCTGGGCTGCTAAAATTTTTATTACTATTCATGGATTTTATTTCTAAATTCTACTTACTTTTACCAATTCTTGAAAAAAAGGGGGGCCTTCCAGCACCAATACATAAAGAACATTTATATTAATAGGATTTGAGACAAAATCACTCACCTAGGCCAAAGGTCACCAGAGCAGCAATAAATATTTTCGAGGCTGGTGACAGACAGGGGAAGCAGGCTTCCACTACCTGTTCCCAAGTAAGTACCCTGAACATTTAACAACATGTCAACTTGGAGCCTTGGATGCCACAGGAAGGATGTATGTGTGTATAACTATTAGAGGAATCACCTCAGCAATTTTAACTCTCGGTAAATGAAGCCACATTTCCATATAACTAGGCAGCCAGGCTAATCAGCAATCTTAACTCTCCATAAATTGAGATTGTGTTCCTACTGTTTCTATGTAACTGGGCAGCCAGGCCAGGAAAACAAGAACCACTAAAATGTCATAGTACGTCTGACTTTGTTCTCATGCTTTTGGTAAATACACTGAGTTCACTCACACATTATCAAGTGTGTGGTTATCAATACTGCTTTCTTAAATTCTTGTTAAAGAAACCATCCACACAGGTAAGAGCATAACCCATCAAAACTCATGGTTCCTACAATATGCTAGATATTTTCAAAAAGGACCAACAACTATTTGAGGGCCAGTAACAAAAATTTATATAACCAGCAAGTACGTAAACTTCTGAAGTCTTGACGGTGGCCACTGGCCCATAATGTGACTACTACCTCCAACACCCCACAGATAAATGCTGCTCTTTATCTAGCATCAGAGACTTCCTTCTCTTCAACTGTGGTTTCTGAAGCTGTTTCCCTGGTTCCCACCACTGTCTTCTGACTCTCTTCCCTAGTTTATACCATTTCAGGTACTTTCACATGATGGGTGCTCCTTACAGATCTCTAGTTTTCCTTTCATGGCCTCAGGATGATTTCATCTAAATCTTCAAATAAGAGCTTAAGTTCAAACCTCTCTCAAACTTGAGATCCACATACACAACTGTGAATGAAGGTGGCAATTCCACTTGGAAGTTTTATAACTACCTTAAACTTTGACCAAAACTGAACCTGCCTTTCTTTATCAAATCCTCCCAACCCAATTCCTGTTTTTCTCTCTTAGCTTTCAACTTATCCACTGAGAACCAGACCAAAATTTCTGCTTACCCCAGATTCTTTGTAGTTAGAAACACCTATCAATCCTTTAATTCTCTTTGAGGTGCACAGCCATCTTCTGACCTCTATCTCTATATCAGAGTTTAGTTCAGTGTCTCCCCATTTTTTACAGGCTGCTTAAGTAGTCCCTTGTCTTTCACACTAAAATCTTTTCTTATAAATTCTATTTCACAGTGTTTTTATAAATAAAATGAATCAACACTAATCACAGGGTATGACATGGCAAACACTCAAATGGTAATATTTTCAGACTACTATTCTTAAAGAGATACCTAGGTTGTAAAATTTGAGGAGCTGTTAACATTTAAAGCAGCCAATCAATATTTTTCCTGTTCTCTCTTTAGGTCTTCATCAAGCATGGCCTGTTAATTAATCCAAGTAGTGTTAAAGTTCACATGGAAATGGGACCTGTATTAATGAAATTAATAGTCCCAGAAAGCTAAAACTATTCTAAAATTTCACTGTGTTTACAAAAGTCAAGGTACTTATCAGGCAAATAAGGAGAATAAAGATGACTTAGAAGAGTCTCAACCCCAAGAGAAAATGATAATGTCAAAAGTCAGATCAGAGGCTGAAGAGATGGCTCAGCAATTAAGAGCACTTACCTTTCTTGTAGTGGACATGGGTTCAGTTCCTAGCACATACATGGTACATATTCATGCAGACACACATACACATAAATAAAAGAAAAAAGAATAGTGGCACATGCCTTTAATCCCACCATTCAGGAAGTAGAAACAGGCAGTTCTCCGAGTTCAAGGCCAGCCAGTGCTACACAGTGAGATTCAGTCTCAAAATTAATTAATTAATGAAACGTACAGAAGAATAAAATGTATACCAACTGTTAATCATAATGTAAGTCACTAAATTTTAATTGTTTTCTGTGAAAATATAATCATTTCAACTCATAAAGTGGCACTTCAGTCATGGACGGTGGTTCTTTATTTTGTTGAAAGTTAATTAAGAGCCAGGTGGTGGTGGCACATACTGTTAATCACAGCACTCAGGAGGCAGAGACAGGTGGATCTCTGAGTTCTAGGTCAGCCTGGTCTACAGAGCAAGTTCCCAGACAGGGCTACAAAGTGAAACCCTCCAGAAAAAAAGAAAGAAAGAAAGTTAATTATGTGCCATGTTATTAAAATATATAGGAAGGGCTGGCAAAATGGTGAAAACTACTTTTAAGAAGCCTGTGTTTTAATCTGAAATGTCTTAAACCTAAGAAACTTTCTCTAAGGGTACAAACATTCAATACAACATTGTCTCAGAACATTTATCACTTAGAAAAAGCTATCAAGTATTTTATTATTTTATTCTACATATGTACAGGTCATAAAAGGCCACAGCAGTTTTTCAACATATAAACCCTTTAAAAGTAGAGGGCACTATGAAGGATAGACAAGTATCAAAATGAAGTCCAGTAATGAGGGAGTATACTCAGTGCAGTATTTCTGAGGAATAACCGTGCAGATACCAAGCCATCCACATTTAGTTTACAACTATCTGTAGTTCTTTGTGACTCTAGTCATTTATGGCTCCACATAAGAGGGCTTCCCACTACCACCATCAGTGACAGAAAAGGAAGCAATTGAAACACACACTACTGCAAGCTCATTTGGAGCTCTCCTCTTCTGTGGGATTTCTTTAGAGTATACTTTAATAGCTTCAAATTCTTAAGCATGTAATACTGTACTCTCCTTGAACAAAAACTCAAAAACATTGGATTTCACTCTGAAAATACAATCTTTAAACCTATAACTGGTATCAGCAGATCAATATAAAAAAAATACAGTACCAAGCTACACTGGTATATTTCCATATTAAGAACTTCAAAATATACTTATCACTGAGACCATAGTCCTTGCATTAATTTTCAGTCCACTATGAACAATTATCTGCTGCATGTAAACATGTCTAAATAACTATAGATAAAATACAATCATAAATTTCTGTAAAAGATAATAAAATATTTTCTTTTAAAAAACAAAACAATAATAAGCTATTACTGTATTGTTTCCAATTTTATCAAAATGGAACAACCATATGGTTGTTGCCAGTCCTGAGTTCATTTGTAATAAAAATGGCCCTAGTTCCTGGTTAAAGTCAACCAATTCTTTCTCTTCAAAAGATGTCTTCTGGTACAGTAGGCAAGATCTGTTAGGTGGCATTTTGTCCATTAATAAAATTATAGACCAGAAACTGACCAGTGCCACAGTACTGTGTTGCAAACAACTTTCCATCAGGAGTGGGATCTGAGAAAGCAATTTCTTCTTTACTCAAATATGAGCCATAAATAAAGTTACTCCTATTAAAAAAAAAGGGGGGGGAGGGATGGGGGAAAATGGGAAGATTGAAAAGTTAATCTTTCTGTTCATTGAAACTGAACAATCTATTAAATTCATTTAGACAAGAAAGACTTAAGCAATGCTATGTTATTTGAAAAAAATACCTGTTATCTAAAATATAATTTGAAGTAGGAAGACTTTTAGAAAAACAATTATAAAAATATTTGCCCAACATCCTGTCATAAAGTACTCAACAACTAAGTGAAGAACTTCTTAATCAAGCTATCAAGAAACATAAATTTACAGTGAAAGACTGAACTGTTTCTGAGAGATGAGGAAAAAGGTTAAGTCTGTCTTGCCCCTTCAGTAACATCACTGACAGCTCTAGCCACCATAAAAAGATGAGGGAAAGAAATAAGCCTCCTGATTGGAAAGAAACTCTTTCTTTGGTAGATGATGTGATCTTGTATACAGAAAATTCTGAGGGATTTATCAAAAGACCACTCAAGACTTACAAGGGTTGCAATCCAAATTGATACTAAAGTATGAACTATATTAGCTATATACCTGAAAAGAGCAATCCAAACATGAACCTAGAAAACAACCAACCTATAAAACCAAGATGAATACAATGCTTAGGAAAATAATTACCAAAAGGCCTGTAAGCTAAAAACTATAAAATACTGTTTACAAAAAACCCAATACAGAGAAACAGCCCATATTTATAAACCAGAATATTTAATACTGTTAAAATGTTATTATTGTACAAATTAAACTATAGCTTGTTCCTTGGACTGCTAAGCTGATCTTAAAATTCAAAAGAACAAAGCTGAAGGACTCATACATCCTCACACGAAGCTACAGCATTCCAGATGTGTAATACTGACTGACACAGACACACAGAACAATGGAACAAACTCAGAAGTCTATATACAAACCTTTACAAGTATGCCAAGACCAACAACTATTCAGAGGAAAGTCCAGTCCTTGTACTTGTGGTGGGACAACAAGGTATCCACATGCCAAAAGTACATCTGCATGTGGTTATCACTTCTCATACAATAACGAAACTCAATAGAGCCAAAGCCTAAATGTAAAAACTAAACTTTGAACTCTTAGAAAGTGGTTCTCAACCTATGGGTCACAACCCCCTTGGGGGGGGGGGTTGAAGGAACCTTTCACATGGGACTAAGAACATCTGCATATTATCAGATATTTATATTACAATTCCTAACAATAACAAAATACAGTTATGACATAGCAACCAAAATAATTTTATGGTTGGGGAGGGGGTCACCACAACACAAAGAACATAGGAAAGAGTCGCAGCATTAGGAAGGTTGAGAACCACTGTCTTAGAAAGATAAGCATGTATCTTTGGAGGCATGTATTAGGCAATGGCTTGTTTTGTTTTGTTTTTTGTTTTTTGAAACAGGGTTTCTCTGTTGTAACTCTGGCTGTCCTGGAACTTACTCTGTAGTCTGGGGTTGCCTCAAACTCAGAGATCCACCTGCCTCTGCCTCCCAAGTTGCTGGGATTAAAGGTGTGCACCACCACTGCCCGGATAGACAATGGCTTTTAAATACGACAAGAGAAGCAAAAGAAAAAAGTATGAAGTACTTTTTTGTATGTCAAAGGACATATACAGGCATGGTATATAATCCTAGCATCTGGGAAGTGAGGCAAAGGATCAAAAGTTTAAGACCACAACTGAGGCCAAAGGCTTACTTAAGCCTTTAATCCTGGCACTTGGGAGGCAGATGGCTCTGAGTTCAAGGCCAGTCTTATACAGCAAGTTCCAGGGCAGATAGGACTACATAATAGGACACTGGCAATGAGAAAGAAAAAAAGTTTAAAGCCAGCCTAGGCTTTATTGTGGCCCTTTATACAGTATCAAGAAAATGAAAAGACAATCACAAAATGGTGGAAACTATTTACTAATTATATATATAAAAAGAGACTTGTATCAACAATACACAAATGATTGTAACTCAACAAAGAAAAATGTAAATAAGCCAATTTAAAAGCTGACACAAGTTTGAATAGGTTCTCTTCTTTTTCTTTTTGTGTCTATGAAAGAGAGAAAGAGACAGAATTGAGAGAGTGGAGGGGGGAAGTGAGAGGGAGGGAGAGAGATGCAGGCATGCCACTGTGGGTAGGAAGGCTAGAGGCTGACATCAAGATGCCATCTTTAATTGCTTTTTCACATTTTATTTTATTTTTAGATTTTCTTATTTAATGGGTGTAAATGTTTTGTTTGCATGCATATCTATGTAGCACATGTGTTACTGGTGCCTGCAGAGGTCAGAAGGGGGTACTAGATGCCCTAGAACTGAAGCTATGGACAGTTGTGAGCCTCTATGTTGGTGCTAGCAATTGAACTGGGGTCTTCTGCAAGAGCCTTAATCATTCTCCAGCCCCACCCTCCCACATTTGCTCTTGTGACGTAATCTCACACTGTGTAGCAATGGCTGGCCTAGAACTCACATGTAGAGCATGCTAGCCTTAAACTCACAGGAGATTCACCTGCCTCTGCCTCCCAAACTCTGGGAATAAAGGCATCTGCCACCATGTCCAGATTTCCATCTTATTTTTGACATATTTTTGACAAGCTGGAGCTTGGAGTTTTGGCTAGACTGGCTGGACAAGAGATCCTGAGATCTGTGTCTCTAGTTCCCAGCACTGGAATTATAGGTACATGGTACCACATCCTGCTTTTACATAGGTGCTAGAGATTTTGAATCTCATATTTACACAAAAAGAACTTATCAACTGAGACATTTTCCCACCTCTCAATAGGTTTTTGTTCTAAAGATGATGAAGTGAAGAACTTGGAACTCTCATATATTGCTGGTAGGATTGTAAAATGGTGCAGACACTGCACAAAAGAGTTTGGCAGTTCCTCAAAACATCATACTCATCGATACTACAAGGTCCTCAAAATGCTACACCTAAGTGTACACTTCTTAAAGTAATACACATTCACATAAACACTTGTATAAATGGTCATAGCAATACTATTTATTATGGCCAGTAGCAGCTCACAACTGTCTGTCACTCCTGCTCTAGGGGATCCGACAGCCTCACACAAACATACAAGCAGGCAAACATCGATGTACAAACAATTTTTTTAAATGTTTTAAGTACAAGGTTCTGAGTTCAATTTACCACAATCCACATTTTAAAAAGCTAGGTGTGGTGACACATATGCTTGTGATCCTAGCACAATGTGGTGGAGACAGGCCGATCCCTGAAGCTTACTAGCTATCCAACCTCGCCTTCTTAGTGAGTTCCAGGCTAGTGAGACACATTGTCTCAAAAACCTAGATAAGCAACACTAGAGAAACACTACCTGGGATTATCCTGTGGTATCTACACACACATGTACACATAAACATATATATATATATATGTACGTACACACAAACACACAAACAGCAGACTAGTACATGCTGCTGCAATGATGATACTTGAAAGTATTATGTTATATGAAGGAAACTGGAAGAACCAAGATGGTAGTGGGGCAGTAGGCAGGGTAAGACAGGGTTCTAGCCACTGCCCCACTACCTCCACTCAAGTCACCCCAGCTCCTCATGTGTTCATAGATGGAGAGAAGATGCACTGGTGCCAAATCTGGTGAGGAGAACTCAGAGAATTAAAAGTGGTTGGAAAGACACAGTGGTGGTGAAAGATTTGCAAAGTCAGCTGGACCACAAATACAGAGAGGAGAGATGGCGGACAGAGCCCAAGGGCTCAGCCTATGGATGTGGGGGAAGCAAGCTGGGAAAGGAGTCTAAGGAAGCAGCACCTCCACGTTACAGCCCCCATCATGCCCCATAGCTTCCCACTTGACAGGGGCTCCAATTCAGCCCTCCTTGCCATGTTGGGGCTCCCATTTGGCCCAAGGGTGCTTCCAAAGCCAAGACGAAAGCAAACCAGGCCATAAGAGGAGTCTAAGATAGAGGAACAGAGCCTTAGATAGGACTCAAGTTGGTGGCAGGGCAGAAGAAAGAGTCCAACAGGGCTCTGCTGCTGTCCCACCACCTCCATTCCAGTCAGTGACAGATCTTCACATGTTCAGGGACTACGCTAAGAACCCTACACTGGCACCGAATCTGGTAGAGAGAACTTTGAGAAATAAAAGTGATTGAAAGAGGTAGCGATGGTGGATCCTGTGGCCCATGGGCATGGAGGAAGCAAGCTGAGAAAGGAGTCCAGGAAAGGAGTTTAGTGGAGCAGCACCTCCACGTTAAGGCTTCCATCTTGCCCCATATCTGCCTGCTGGGAAGGGGCTCTCACTTAGTCGGAAGGTTCCATCAGCAGCATGGAGAAGTAAGCTGTGAGGAATGTCTAAGGTAGAGTAACAGGGTGGGCAGATGCTTAAGGCACCTGCACTACCCACTGGGCAGGGTTGCTGGGAGGCTCAGCACACAGCAAGAAGAAATAAGCCTGGAGATGAGTCATAGATAGAGCATGGCAGCACTGCAACAGAGAGATGCTGAGAGGGCCCTGGTGCTTCCCCAGGCATGGAGGAGGAAGGCCGAGAGTGGAGTCTAGGATAGAGGAAGAGAGCTACGGACAGAACTCAAGATGGTGGTAGAACAGTGGGCAGAGTCCTACAGGGCTCCAGCTGCCACCCAGCACTTCACTCAAGTCACCTCCCACATGTTCATGAACTGGAAGAGCACTACACTGGTGCCAAGTCCAGTAGAGAGAACTTTGAGAACTGAAAGTGGTTAGAAAGAGGTAGCAGCAATGACATCTGGAAAGTCGGCTGGCTGCTGAGTGGAGAGAGGAAAGATGGCAAAGAAAGCCTGCAGGTTTGGCCCACAGATGTGGAAGACACTGAACTGGAAGACACAGTCAGGCACTGGCATAAGTTAAAATGGAGGACAAAGAAGCTCTGTGCCCACAAAGGAACAAGTACTTGGGATGCTGGAAGGCTGAGGCCAGAATCAGGATGCCCTATCACTACTTGACAGGCCAGGGCTCCTGCTTGGAGAATGGAGTGACATAGGTGGTGAAAAGAAGCAGAGCTAGGGACTCAGTAGACAGGCGAACAGCAGAGACACATGGGTAGAGGCAGTGGCAAGCACAGGTGAGCACCCAAGGTGGTCAGGGGATCAGTCCTCCGGCTACCACCAGAACCTCCTGGCTCCTTCACTGCTTGCCAGGCTAGTACTACCACTCCCATGGCTGAGACAACTGCTCATGTTGCTCTCCCCAATGGGGTGGGTGTGACCATGGGATGCAGTGCCTCCCGTGGGCTATAGGCACAAAGGTTAGGTAGCAGGACAGTAATGACAGCAGAGTAGATCCAGCAGCCTGGAGCTCAACCAGGCCCTGCCCCAAACATGCTTTCAAACATAGGGAACACACCAATCCTGAATAACAAGACATCTCAGCTGAAGAATATTTCATCTTCATGGTTGAGTCTCCGCCTTTTGGGAGGGGTTTTAAAAACCTCAAAATGTTCATATGGACCAAGACAATTAAAGATCTTTCTGTATTGCTGACACCAATGAAGTTCACTGGATGCTTGAACCTGGTTTCATAAAGTACTCATTCTGGCAGGCTGTCCAGAAGAACTTCATGATGTTCAGAAGCCTGCCTCAGTCCAAAAACCTGTGGGATACCCAGGTGCCGGCAAAAGTTCAAGTCCAGGTGCCTACGAAATGCCCGGGTACCTTCATGAAGCCTGGGTACTAGTGGGATGCTTGGAAGACTGCGTGATGCCATGGTCCCTGTGTGATAGCCATGTGTCTGGGCAATGTCCAGGTGACGGCGGGATGACCAGGTACTGGTGGGATGCCATGGTTTCTGTGGGATGCCTGGGTGCCTGTAGGATGTCCGGGTCCTTGTGTGATGTCTAGTGCCTTCATGATGTTAAGAGTGCCTTTACCATAACCAAGTGCCTGTGGGATGTCTGGGTACCTGCGTGATGTTAGGGTAATGGTGTCTGCATGATGCCAGGGTGCCTGTGTGATGTCCAGGTATAGAGGGATGTCTGGGTGCCTATGGGGTGTCTGGGTGCCTGCAGGATTACTGGGTGCCTATGCAACATCCAGGTGCCTGTGGGATGTCCTGATGCTTGTGGGAAACCATGGTGCCTGGGGATGTCTGGATGCCTGTGTTATGTCCGGGTGCCTGAATAACAGCCAGGTGCCTGGGGATGTCCAGGTGCCTGCAGGATGCCATGGTGCCTGCGTGATGTCCAGTGCCTGCATGTGTGAGCAGTGAAGCCCAACTTCAGGTTGAACTTTGTCCTGCTTAATCTCAGGCCAATATAAGCCAAGAGAATATCCGTGATCCAAGCTGCCTACCACCATCAAAAACAGGATCATGCCCATGATCCATGCTCCTGCCGCACAGGCTTAATTTTTTTTTTCTTTTTTTCCTTTTCTTGAGGGCTCAGGGGTGGGAGAGTGGACCTGGGAAAGGTGTGATCAACATACATTGTATGGTACTCAACTAATTAACAAATTATTATGTTAGGGGAAGAAAACATCCACAAAGAAACCATCCACAAAGGTCAAATACTATAGAATTCCATTCATATGAAATGTTCAGAATAGAAAAATACATTGATACAGAGAGTAGGTTGGTGGCTGCCATCAGCTAGAGATGTGAGAAAATGAATCACTGCATGAGCTGGGTTTGGGGGTGGGGAGGGGAGGGAGTAAAAATGCTCTAAAATTAGACACGTGATAGTTATATATGATCTGTTTAATATATATTTAATGTTTGATATATATTGAAACCCACTGAATGGCAAATAGATGGATTTATAACTCTCAAGCCTGCCGGAAGCCTTTTCATATTGTAATCTTCAGAGTGCTGTGCACTAGTAATAAAAAGACCCATGTAAGAAGAAATAGTAAATGAAAAAGCCGAGGCTTTGTACATTTTAACAGGAAGCTTATTCACTATAATAGGAATAATTACAACACTGCTGTTTTAATATTTTATGAACAAGAGTCACCTATATGTTTGCAGTAAGATTTAAAGGATGGATAATAAATACTCTCACTCCTTTAGGTCTATTTTCACTTAATCAGCTTGTTTCCAAGACTTAATACTAAAAGAACTAAAAACAGATCTCTCGCCACGAAGAGCAGTTAGTTGTAAGTGGTTACCCATTAAAAATACACACAGTAAGGAGCTGAGATCCTTGAAGCTTTAGGCATTTACTGTGACAGTGGATTATTTCAAAACCTATTCCAACAGGAAAAGAGTTGATAGTCTATAAATTAAGACACACTAAAATAAACTGACCTAAAAACAGTATTTTTTAAATACTACAGATTGTACCTAGGGCCCGACACTTGGTGGGCATGCACTCTGCCATCTAGCTATACACTCTGCCTCCAAAATCTCTTACGATGATTAATTTTAACCTTCTTCATTTTATTCTTTATCTAAGGGTCTTCATTGGAAGAAGAAAATTCTGATTCTTTTCTCTGTATTTGATGAACAACCACATGACAAGAGAAAAACAAACAGCACAGAAGAGAATATAAATACTTAAAAAAAATTTAAATTTATTATTAGTGCATGTGTGTGTGTGTGAATGCTCATGCTGCAATGTGTGTATGGAGGTCATACAACTCTGTAGAGTTGGTGCTCTTCTTCCACCTCTACGTGGTTTTATAACTGAACTCACGTAACTCATCAGCCCAAAAATAATATTCTTAAGACAATTTTCTCTAAAAGCTAATTTCCCAGAACATTGTCCACATTTTCTGGTTTTGTTTAGAAATCTCCAATAGTGACCATAGGTTGAAATATATCTGTTATATTGGCCTGATGTCACATAAATAACTAAAATCAAAGAGGTTTATGTTATCAAACGTTTTAAACAAAAATGACTTACAGACTTAGTATTATTTATACAAAATTTACAATTAATACAAATAAAAGTTATACAGTTATGGTTAAATACTAATCTTTATACTAAACTCTAAACTAGTGCAAATGACTTGAAGAATTACAAAAGTTACCTTAGGCATTCAATCATTCGAGAAGCTATTTTCTTCCGTCGCATCATGCTGAACACCCATATTCGACTGATCCCACATATTGCAGGCTCTGGCAACGTTGAGCAGCACCAGGCTTTTTGCCTTTCAAATCGGACTTTTTCTTCTTCTGACCTGATAACTGGAAGTTTCTCTTCTATAACTCGATAGCCCTATAAACATCAGAAATGGGAAGGGAGATAAGGTGGCAGCTGTTTAGTGTAAATCTTGCTGAGGTGTCCACTACATTTGTTTGGCTGCTTAACAAACTAGCAGACCACTTACTAATCTGAGTCTACTTCCATTTTGACTTAACTAGATATGCAACCATATAATTAAGCATATCTACCATTAATTGTTTTGAGAGATTAAACAAGGAAACAAAGCATTTTGCCATCGAAAGAGAACACAACAAGAATGGAAGGTGTTTTTCTCTACCATCTGCATTCTAAGCAGCAAAAGTACATGTTCAGAGCTCAGCAGTCATAATGACTGTTCTTACACTGCACAACTCATGAGCTCACCACTACACAAGAACTCATAGGGAGAGAAGGGAAATTAAGAACACCTTTTCATCAATTCTATGATCTCAGTAAACAACTGTAAACATAAATACACATTCTTATGCCAATACAGTTAAAAAGGGCATGACCAGTCAGTCTCCCAACAGGACAGTGGTTCTCAACCTGTGGGTCACAATCCCTTTGTGGGTTGAACAGCTCTTTTCACAGGGGTTGCCTAAGACCATATGCATATCAGATATTTACATTATGATTCATAACAGTAGCAAAATTAGTTATGAAGTAGCAATGAAAATTATTATATGGTTGAGGGTCACCACAACATGAGAACTGTAGTCAAGGGTCACAACATTATGAAGGTTGGGAAGGTTGAGAACTACTTCAATAGGACAAAGCACAAAACTTAAATTAGAAAGCAAAAATTAAAAATGATACATGCCTGCAATTCCAGCAATTGGAAGGCAGAGTCAATGATTAAAGTACTTTCTGAAATTGAAGGGAACTTGAGTTCAGTTTCCAGCATCCACATGGTGGCTTACTACCATACGTAACTCTAGTTATCAAGAGATCCAAAGCCCTCTTCTGAATTCCACAGGCACCACCAGGCACACACAAAGTGTAGGAGCACACATGCAAGTAAAACACTCACATAAGCAGGATATGGTGGCCCATGCATTTAATCCCAGCACTCAGGAGGCAGAGACAGACAGATCTTTGTGAGTTCAAGGTCAGCCTGGCTTACATAGTAAGTTGTTACATGATAAGACCCTGTCTTTATAACAAAACAAAAACCAAACAAACAAACAAACAAAAAAAAACAAAAAACCACACGCAATAAATTAATCTTTAAGAAGAATTTTTTTAAAAAAAGTATTACATATTTATCTTATGAACTATGTCTCTAACCATTTCTGAAAATGAGTAGAATAACAATTTAAAAATGCATGGTTTGTACTATATAAAATTGACTCCATATCATGACAAATTTCTATGAAGTACTGTATATTAAATATATAATTCGAAACCATTAGCTATTTAAAATCAATTATGTTACTATAGCAAGATTTCTAAGAAAGTATAATTTCAAATTGAATTTGTAAGACATATAGCTTCACATATTAAACTCAATTACAGTCATGTTTTGCATTTTACTTTATTAAAAATTATAAAGAGGATTCAAGACAGTTATGGGGCAGCAGAGTCCATCAGTGTTCCAGCTGCTGCCTCCCTGCCTTCACTCAAGACATCCACAGCCCCTCATATATCTGTGGAATGGGAGATGTCATATCGGTGCTGTGTCTGGTGAGAACTCAGAGAATGGGGAGTGGTTGGAAAGAAGTAGTGGTGGCGACAGATCTGGAGGAACCTCTGACCCTGTGTCCAGAGAAGAAGCATAGAGGAATGGGACAGCAGTTTTATGTGTAGGAGGCAAGCTTGGAGTGGGGTTTGGCAACAGACTCCACTGGGGAGACCTCTGCTGGGCAGGTCCATTGTACTCCATCACTGCCTGCAAGCCAGGGGTTCACACTTGGCCTGTGGGGTCGGTCTGCAGTGTGGATGAGTGAGCCAGAAGAGTCAAGGCGGAAACTACAACACAGAGACTCAGGAGCTGGCCTGCCAGGCATCATAGCTGCACAACAGCCCAGCGCTCCCACTCAACCCAGGGTGCTGCCTAAGACATGGAGAAGGTGGGCTGTGAGGTGAGTCTGGGATGGAGAAACAGAGCCGCAGACAGAATTCAAGATAGCAGAGTGGCAGTAAGCAAAGTCCAACATAGCTCCAGAGGCTGCTTGTCGCCTCCACTGAGGTCTGTGTCCCATACCCTTCTCACCCCCTTACCCCACCACATACCCCCTGGCTCCTCACATATTCATGGATCAAGAGAACTACACCAGTGCCTAGCTTGGCGAAAAGAACTTTGTGAATTAAAAGTAGTTGGAAAAAGCAGTGGTGAAATATCGGGAAAGTCAGCTGGCTGTGAGTGGAGAGGAGAGAAAGTAGAGTGAGTTGCAGGCTTGGCCTGCATGGAGGACACAAAACTGGAGACCCAGTCGAGAACAGAATAGAGGAAAAGGGAGCTAGGCGCCCCCAAGAGGAACAGGTGCTTGGGATGCCACAAGGCTGAGGCCAAAATCTGGCTGCCTTATCACAATCTACCAGCCTGGAGTTGCCACTTGGAGAATGAAGCGCACACACACACTGGAGCCACCAGGAAACACATGGCTGGAGGCAGGACAAGCAAGGGTGCACACCCAGGAGGAGTGATAGGTCCTCAAACTGCCACCAGACTATCTGGGCCTATCCACTGCCTACCAATTGAGTTCAGCCACTCCCAAGGCAGGGGCCACCACTCGTATTGCTCTCCCTGACTGGTGGGAGAAAGCATAAGCTGTGGTGCCACCACCAGCTGCAGGCACAAAGGACATTCGATGAAGGCAAAGCGGATGCAGCAGTATGGAGCTGGACCAGGTTCTGTCCCCAAGCTAGCTGCCAAACTACAGATCACCCTGCTCTGAGCAATGACTGGATAGTTCAGCTGAAGAGTGTCTCATTTCCTATACTGAGTATACACACAAGGGACCTGTCTTCTGGTTACCAAAAAACCTTGCGGGCCTCTTCACTGAATGCCAAGCCAATTCTGCCACTCCCGTGGCTGCTAGTCATATTGCTCTCCCTAATACGGTGCAGGAGACCATGGACTATGGCATTAACTAAGAGCTATAAGCTCAAAGCCAAGGCAGCAGAATGGATGATGAAAAGGGTGATAAAGGGGAACAATCAGAGCTTCAGCAAGCCCTAATCCTGAAAACTCTGCCAAACCTCAGGACCACCCTGATCCTTAGCAAGATGTCACAGCTGAATAATATTTGATACTGAGTCTCCTCCTTTTGAGAAGGGTCTTAGAAACCTCAAAATGCTAAAGTGGAAAAGGACAATTAGAGATCTGCATTTCTGACACCTTCAGAGTTCACCGGGTGCTTAAGCCTGACTTCAATTAAGCATGCATTCTGGCAGGCTGTTCAGTGCCTACGTGAAGTCTGGGTGCCTGCATGACATTCAGGTCCCTGTGGGATGCCTAGGTTCCTGCTAAAAGAGCAGATCCCTATGGTATAACTGGGTCCCTATGGGATGGTCAGATGCCTGCAGGAGGTCTAGGTGCCTGTGTTGATGTCTCAGTATATGAGGCCCTGGTGCTTGCTCGGTGTCTGGGTGCCTGTGCTATCTATATCCAGGCATCTGTGGAATATCCCAGCCAAAGTGGGAGGCCCTGGTACCTATGGAATGTTTAGCTACCCACAAGATGTCTGGGGGCCTGCAGGATGCCCTGGTGCTTGAGGGATATCTGGCTGTATCTGCATGATGTCTGGGTACCTGAAGGATGGCTAGATACCTGCACAAAGTCTAAGAGCCTGTAGGAAGACCAGATGCCTGCATGATCCCTGGGCATCTGCGGGATAGCCTGGTACCTGAGTAATGTCTTGGTACCTACAAGATGCCCTGGTGCCTGTGGGATGTCTGGTCATCCGTGGGAAGCCCTGGTGCCCTCAAGATGCCCTGGTGCCTGCGGGAGGCCCTGGTGACTGTTTGATGTTTGGGTGCCTGCATGATATCCAGGTGCCTAAGATACGACCAGGTGACTGAGGAGTGACTCGGTGCCCATGTGATGTTCAGATACCTGTGTAATGCCCCTGTGCCTGCGAGATGTCTGTGTGCCTGTAGAATGTCCAGATGTCTGCAGGTTGGCCCAGTGTCTGCATGATGCTGGGTGTCTGCAGATGCCCTGGTGCTTGTGGGATGTCTGGGCACCGGCAGTATGCCCTGGTGTCATGAGATGTCCAGGCATTGCGGGTTGCCCCAAACCCATGGGATGCCTGGGTTCCTACAGAATGTCTGGGTGCCTGCAGATTTGGGTACTGAAGCCGAACTTCACATTGAACTTCAGGCCCAACCTCATGCTTTGTCTCGGACTAGTATGGGCCAGGTGAATGTTTATCATCAGAGCAGCCTGCTGTCTCCAAAGACCATGGTGATGCTGGTGTTCCATGTTCCTGCCATACAAACTGGCATATTCTTTGTTTTGTTTTTTTTTGTTTGTTTGTTTCTTTGATTTTTTGAGGCCACAGGTAAGGGAGGCTAGAACAGGGAAGAATGGAAAGAGGGTGCTACTGAGATACATTATATAAAAAATTATTAATAAAAGTATTGTAAAAATTATTATAATAAAGGCTGAAGAGATAGCTCAGTGGTTAAGAGCACTAGGTGCTCTTTCCAGAGAAGCCAGATTCCATTCCCAACATCCACATGGTAAGCTCACAACTGTCTGTAACTTCAGTTCCAGAGGATTTATACCCTCTTTTGGCCTACACGAGCACAAGGCACACACATGGTACACAAACACACATGAAGGAAAACCATATACATAATTTCTAAAATTATCATGATAAAGTATAACATTTGTGTAGACAATTATTAATAAAGATAACAATGGAACAGTAGTTATGCACAAAGTACAATTCACGAACTATACTGAATTCATGAGCAAGAACTTGACTGAAGTAAGACAGATTTCAGGTCTGGTTCAAGTGAGATTGATTAAGGAATCCAGAAGCTTCTGTTCTCTTAGGCTGGTCTTCAGTACTATGTAAAACTCAGTATGTGAGCACATCACTGGCTCATTTGCTTTGTATATAATCTGCCTCTTAAGCACAAACCAACTGCTCACTTAGAGCCTACTTTAGCTCACTTAGCTAAAGAAGTGGTCCGTTATGGAAACAACCTTTCTGCAAAGGCACAGACAATAAATATCTTAGGCACCTCAACAACTACTTTCTCTGTCTTTGTAGTATGAAAGCAGCTATAGCCAGACAGTGGTGATGCACACCTTTAATCCCAGCATTTTGGAGGCAGAGGCAGGAGGATCTCTGTGAGTGCCAGATCAGCCTGGTCTCCAGAATGAGTTCCAGGACAGCCATAGTTACAGAGAAACCCTGTTGAGAGAGAGAGAAAGAGAGAGAGAAGGAGAGAGATGGATGGGGAGAAAGGAAGGAAGAAAGAAAGAGAGAGGGAGGGAGGGAGGGAGGGAGGGAGGGAGGGAGGGAGGGAGGGAGGAAGGAAGGAAGGAAGGAAGGAAGGAAGGAAGGAAGGAAGGAAGGAAGGAAGGAAGGAGCTGTATAAAAATACGACAACAAATAGGTGTTGTAGAATTACAATAAAATTATAACAGCCAGGCATGACAACACATGCTTTTAGTCTTAGCACCAGAGAAGCAGAGGCAGGAAGATCTTTATGAGTTTGTGGCCTTCCTGATCTACATAATGAGTTCCAGGCTAGCTAGGGCTACATAGTGAGACCCTGACTCAAAAATTAAAAAAAAAAAATATATATATATATATATATATATATTTTTTTTTTTTTTTTTTAAATAAAAGTAGGTCATGAACTGGGTGCCCTGGTATATAACTGCAATCTTAGTACATGGGAAGTGGAGGCAGAACAACCTCAGCTACTGAGTAACTTCAAGGCCAGTAAGACTATGTGAGACCCTATTTTTATAGAAAACAAAACAAAAAAATAAACAAGACTTTGCCTACTATACCTTAGCCTCAAGTGCTAAGAGGATCAACTGAGAGAGGTATTAATATATAACACAAAAACCTCCTAAACAAGCTTTAACAGTACTCTTAATTCTATGCCTTTATCTTACTGATTTGAAAAACTGATTTCTGCCAAACATGGTGGTATGTGCCTTTAATCCCAGCACTCAGGAGACAGAAACAGGTAGATCTCTGAATTCAGGCCAGTCAGAGCTATATAGAGAGACCATGGAAGGAAGGAAGGGAGGGGAGGGAGAGGAGGGAAGAAGGGAGGAAGAGAGGAAGGAAGAAAGGAAAGGACTAATTCCCATCTGGACATGGTGGTGTATACCTATATTCCCAGCACTCAGGAGGACAGCCAGTTTGAGGACAGCCTGAGTTACAAAGTGAGTTCCAGACTATATTACATAGCAAGACTATGTCTCAAAAAAAGAAAAGTTAATTCCTATACAAGATACAACTACTATAGTTCAGAATTACATATAATAATTCTTGAATTTATACCCTTACCTAAAAGGTAGATAGATTTATTAGGATACTATTTAAGATCACATAGTAATACGCTAATTTAGATATCAAACTTTATGAGCACTCTTTAGAAGTCACTTACCCACTGAATATGTTCTGCAATCAGGCAGCCAACTACTTTTTTGTCATTAGAAATAAAGAGAAGTGTTTTAGTTCTGGAATAGCACATTAATGGAGCCTGCTGGAAACCCAAATCGTTGTCAACCATCTCTCTAATTTCATCAACCTGCCAAGTAAAGAAAAATAATACTTTTTTTTTTAAATGAAGAAAACAATGTATTCAGGTAAAAACCATTCAATGAGCTGAATATATTATAGAGAATACTCTCTATAAAGATCTTTTTTCTTTTGGGTGTCATTTTTTGGTTGTTGAGATAGACTCTTAGTATTTTGCTATGTACTTCTGGTTAGCCTAGCTCAATATATAGCCCAGGCTGGCCTTGAACTAGTGGCAATTCTTCTGCCTTAGCTTTTTGAGTGCTGAAATCACAGGTATGTACCACCACACCTGACCTGAACAGTTCTTTTAGTTGTTAGTATTGGTTAACACTTTTTTAAACACTAGAAGCAACTTGGCAAAATGGGGGAATAAATAGAGAGCAAGTCATTTTTCTTCCCAAGCCTTAGTTAGAACTCTCACAGTTAATGGAACATAGGAAAAAAAAATCATGTTTACCATCTAGCAAGCATCTAAAAGCAAGACAAACCAAAAACTGTATTCATTTCAATCCAATATTACTTGGAGTATTATAGTTCATTTTATATGCAGTAAAAAGAAACTCAAATGTGACATAGTTCTCTTAAGTCAAACATTAAATGTTTAGAAAGTCACGGAGCAGAAGTGAACCCTCAAAATTAAAACTGCATTAAACTGCTTCTTCCAAGCTCAAGCTCTTATAGGCACTGAAAAATCACAACTCTATTTGGTCCTGCACACTAATTCTCTCTTCAGTTAGAAGAACATAAATTGTCAGGGTGGTGGTACATCCCTTCAATCCTGGCACTTGCAAGGCAGAGACAGGAAGATTTCTTTTAGTCAGAGGTCAGCTTGGTCTAAACAGCAAGTTCTAAGCCAACAAGGCTACATACTAGATCTGTCTCAGGGGAAAAACACACAAACACAAACACGCAGAGTATCCCTTGTCAGTGATGAAAACTCACCCCCTCATAATCTCTGATATCCTATAAGAGTATTCTTCATTGGTTCTTGGAGGCAGGTTGCTCACAATTCCTTCTATTTTAATTTTAAGCCTACTATGGATTACATAACTAGAAATATAATTGTAGGCTTTCCCTGAAAAGCTAAACTGAGGAAATTCATAGTTATTGAGACAATTCTCAGTAAGTGAAATCTGGCTGTCATGTAAGGTATTGTAGAAAAGTTCCTACAATGCACTTTTGAATGACAGTTAGAAATTTCTACTTAAATTTCTACTACTTAGTGACTCCACAAGCATTTGTCTTTGTGCAAAGATCAACGTCTTGTTCTATTTTATTTATTTATTTATTTGTTTGTTTAGGTTTCTCTGTTGTGACTCTGGCTGTCCTGAAACTCGCTCTGCAGACCACACTGGCCTCGGATTCAGAGATCCGCCTGCCTCTGCATCCCTAATGCTGAGATAAAAGGTGTGCACCACCACTGCCAGCAAAGAACAAAGTTTTAGATACAAGACAAATTGAACATGTTTTATGTGATTCTAGCATTAGGAGCTAGATAGATAGTATCTGCAACTATCTTACTACGTAAGTGATCTAAAAATGTAAAGAGCCACAGAATAAACTTCTTATATCAAGTAAGGTATTAACTACATTTTCAAATAATAGGTATTTTCTTAGTCTTCGTTTCAGGTAACATAGTCCTAAACTTAAAGATGTCCATTATAAACCTAAAGAAAATATAACAAAAAAATTATTTCTCTTGTATTTCTAGACATTTTGAACACATACTAGTGTAACTGCGTTTTTAGATAAAGAACTAAACTTATACCCACATTAAGTACTTTTCATGAAACAAAAAGTAATCTTGAAGACAAGAAAGACATACTAAGTGTATTATTTGTAAATGTAATTAATATTTTTTTCCTTTTGCATTAATGGTGATTGCTGGGTGGTGGTGGCACAAGCCTTTAATCTCAGCACTAGGGAGGCAGAGGCAGGATCACTGTGAATTCAAGCCCAGCCTGGTTTATAGAGTGAGTTCCAGGACACCCAGAGTTACAACAGAGAAATCCTGTCTTGGGAGAAAAAAAAAGGTGATTGAACTCAAGAAATTGGCACATAAGTTTATGCCATAGTCCCTTTCAAAATACTCTGTATGAAAAATATACCATGCTTCATTACCTAATTCATTTCTCAATAAAGTAAACTCTATGAACTACTAAAGGCATAATTATACCTTCCATGTTACCACTTACATTGTTGATAATACTGGACTGATGTTCAATCTACTTCACATATTTTGCATGTGGTAAGGTTTAGCGTAATGTTTCAAATGAGTTGTATTAATTTTTTCTTTGGGTGGGTTACAGTCTTTAAATGCTTATTTCTTGTTTTCAACATTGGTGTTTAATGTGCAAAGCCTGCAATGTCTTATTCTCTTAACCTTAAGTGAAGGTTTCAGTATGAATTTTCACTGAAAACTTACCTTTTTCAGGGCATACTTTGGATCTTCAGGAAGAACCATTATTATCCTACCATCAGGATATTCGGCCAGAATCCTTTCTTTTTTCCAGCCCTAGACATAAAAGAATGGATTTTATGTATTATGCTTTAGTCATTTATGTACAAGGCAAAAAGTACATACATTTGTCTAAAAGTTGCAAACATGAAAAATACACGTTCATTAATACTTAACTAATAAGGTATGATAAGTCATCTGTTTTCTTACTATGCAACAGATTGAATGCAAGCTAATTTCTAGTTCTTGCTCAGAGATGTCACATCACAAAAGTTCTAATTTATTATTTCCCATCTTAACAAATTTTGAAAATAACACACACCAAAAAAAAAAAAAAAAAAAAAAAAATCAAGCCCCTTAAAGTCAGTGATTCCCAGAAGTGAAAGGATAACTCTCCCAGATTCAGGACAAAATAATTCAAGTCTTAGATTTCTTTGGAACATGGTTACCTCTACAAATAAACACTCATATTTACGTCTGGCATGCCAAAGACCTCCAGGAGGTTTCAGGTGAACTGATTTGCATGCAGTAGCCCAGTATGAAAGGAACAGCTTTTACTCTTATTGTTCACAACTATCAAAGTCACAAAAAGGAGACTATAAAAAAAATTATAACTACCTTCTAAGAATCTAATAGGGAAGGAGAGGCTACGTTGTGTGTATCTGAAGTTAGACATACTCAAAAAAAGAGAGGTAATAAACTCTTCTTCAGATCCACACTCATGGTGATTAATGAGCAGAACCTGCATGAAAAAAAAACAAAACAAAACAAAAGCCACTTAAATCTAGTAAGATGGGACTGAACCAGAGGTTAAAACTAGGAACTTTGAAGTTCAAAGTAACTACAGAAGTGAGCTTTATCTAGTTGTTCCATTTGTCTTACCCAACCAATGTTACACAAAATGGCCTTTTAAAAGCAATGTGTAATTCTATTCATGGAAAAACTCTTTTCTAGGATCACTTCTAAAAATATAAAAGCTCAGTAAAGAAAAATGAACAGCTAATTTTTTGATATACAATGGCAAGTCTGAAAGGATGGAAACTGGTTTTCTAATTTTTGTTTTGTTTTTTTTTTTTTTTTTTTGATGGAATGGGAGCAGGATCTTAGGTGGAAACAAAAATTTCTAGTAACAATGGTCAGCTTACATAAAATTATAGAAAAAATATTTAAAAGTAGAAATCTGCTTAAATATCCAAAAACAAATAAATTTCAAGTGACTGAAATGAACTAGGATAGGAAATTACCTCAAGTTCAAAACATCAGGCTAGAGAAATGATTAAGAGTACTTGTTGCTCTCGCAGAGGACCCAGGTTCGATTCCCAGCACCCTTATGGTAGCTCACAACCATCTAAAACCTCAGTTCCAGGAGAGTCACCAGGCAGACACACACACAGTGCACAAACATACAGGCAAGCAAAACATTCACACATATAAAGCAAAGTAAAAAAAAATTAATAAAAATTTTTTTCTAAAGATTAGGAAATCAGAATAATGTGGTCAATCAGAATCACATACAGATTTGAATATAAGTAAACAATTTTTAAAGGCATAAAAGATACCTCCACTTAAAAAAATAAATTTACATTAATATTACTTTTTGGAGAACCTTTGAAACCAATCCATTTTCTACAATGTGAAAAGAGAAGTTATTGGTTTGTGCGTATGTGTTTTTTTTTTTTTAAATCAAACCATAGAATGTAGGAGGAAATCAAACTATAAATTCACTAAAGAACTACAGATTTCAGTAATTTTAAACTATACAAAGTCATTTTTTCGGACCTGAATTATCTAAAGAATTACATTCTACTTCCTAGTAATTGCCTTTAAAAAATAACAAAACTACCATAATTACACCACAGACATTACATTTTGTTTTAATAACATTTTAGTATAAAATTTTCTTGTGAAATAACTTGAAATGTGCTTGTTGGTATGAAAACCATCACAATTAGATTAGATAATTTTTATTTTAAATATTATTATTTTGTTATGTACCAAAAAATAAGCCTTTTCATATAAAAAGGAACTGTGAAAGACAAAATTACTATTATTTAGATTTCATTGATCTTCATGAGGGCATAACTCAGTGAAAACTTTCTAAGAGTTCTGTAGTAAAAGTTTAGGTTCTTTTTTGGTTTTGAGACAGGGTTTCCCTGTGTAGTCCTGGCTTCTTTGACTCAGAGATCTGCCTACTACCTCTGCCTGTGGAATGCTGGGGTTAAAGGAATGTACCATCACCACTTAGCATACTTTACTTGGGTTCTTTAAAATTATTTATTTTATTTGTATAAGTGTTTTGCTCATACCACCTGAGTGCCTGATGCCCTCAGAGGTCAGAACTGTAGTTAAGGCTAGTTGTGAGCCACCTTGCAGTTTCTGGAACCAAACCTGGTACCTCTGAAATAAAAATGCCTCTTAACTATCCAGCCATCTCTCCAGCCCCAAGTTTGGGTTTTTACTAATACATGTAATAATTTGTTACCTTTGGACCAATTATTACAGCTCTGGAACTGTTTCCTCACCTAAACAATCTAGAAAATCTATCACCAGAGGACTATATTAAAAACAAATTTGTAGTAAGTACAGAGCCACTCCGTAACTCAGAAGCTTCCATTCTCTCTTCCTACTGATACGTCCAAATAAAGCCAATGTACTACTCAGCTAATCAGCAAAATGTCTCCAAATTACAACAATAAATCCAATCATGGACAAAGAAAAATAACCACAGTAACTAATGTACTCAAAACATTTATGTGACTCAAGTGCAGTAAATGCTTTGCCAGTATCACTGACAACTTGACTCTTAAACAGAATTTGCAAAGTTGAAATTTGCCTACTCGTTGAAAATGAGACAGAGGTGAAAGATGTACATTTAAAGAAATTCACCCAGGAGCCACTACATTTTTGCAAATATATCAATTCTAGTGTAGTACACAAAATACGTCTTACTCTTAACTGTTACCATATTACATAAACCAAGAAGTATTTTCCAAAACCTAAATTTTCTTAATCTAGCCATCTGGATGCTATAAAACATTTTATATTTCCTTTGGTTTTTGCTTTAAGACATTGTCTTAAAACAGTGTTATGTAGACCATGCTGGTCTCAAACTCAGAGATCTGCCTGTCCCTGGCTCCAAAGTCCTAGCACTAAAGGTATGAGCTAATACATCAGCCACATTTTATATTTCTCATGAAAATCCTTGTCTGTGTGTGCTGAGGCTTGAAACTAGAACTAACAGCATGCTAAGCATATTTCCCTATGGTACTTCACCCCTAGCACACTAGTTTGGATTTCTAATAACTAACAATTAATTTTTCCTTGTTCTAGTTGTTTAAATGTCTAAAAAGTAAAGTTTTTTTTTTTTTTTAAATCTGGTCAAAAAACACTGGATGATAGACACCAATACAGCTATAAAAATGCATCCATGGCAGGCATGGCAGTACACGTCTTTAATCCCAGCACTGGGAGGCAGAAGTTGGCAGATCTCAGTTAGTTTGGGGCTGACCTGGTCTACACAGTGAGTACTAAGACAGACAGTTCTAGACAGCTGTCTCAATAAATAAATTCATCTAAATACATGATGTGTACAAGTAATTATATATATAAATTGTACTTCTATTTAAAAGTTTATACTAAACACTTTCATAAGAGGTTGAACAAGAACACTTATCTGAAAAAATACCTGGGAAATAGAAGTGACAAGGAGCTCAAATGAAAATCATCAACAAATATTGCAATGGAAAGAAGAGAAAGAAGGAAAACCTTCAGACTAAGAGAGACTTAAATGTATATCCATCAATGCAATGTATGAACCTTAAATAAAATAAAATAGGTATTTGCAAAGCTCTGAACCATATGGGAATGCTTGAAATTAAAGATTTGCTATTTTTTTAAAGGCACAGTTACATTCATTAAACCATTTTTGTTTAAAAAGAATAATCTTTAACATTTGAAATATCTACTAGAATATTAATCTAATGCCAAGATTGAGAGAGTTAAATGAAAGAAGAATGCCCATATTAATAACTGTTGAAAGTAAATGAGTAATAGATGAGGTTCATTACTCTCTGTGGAATAGAGAACTGAGGGGCAGAAGACAGAAAATGAGATAGAAAAAGACAGAGAAATAAAGTACAAAAACAGAGAAAGTGATTAAATTTAATAAACTTATCTTGGAAAACACAAATCAAGCATGGCTGCATCACATACATACCAAGACCTAAATCACTCAGGAACCAGAGTAAGGAAGATTGCTACAAGTGCTGGGCCAGGCAGGGCTATACAGAGACTGCCTCAAAGACAGTTTGGTGGGTAAAGTATGTAAGCATGAGAATCTCAGTTCAGATCCCAAGGACCCACCAAAAAGAAAAGAAAAACGAAAAAAAAAAAAAAAAAAAAAGTCAGGCATGGTGGTATGTACCTGTAATCCTAACACCGGGGTGCAAAAAGACAGGATGGCCTCTGTAGGCAGTATAGCCAGATCACCTGTTATTCCAGTATTGAGATGCAAAGAGGAGAGGATTCATGGAGCTTGTTGGCCAGCAGTCTAGCCAATCAGTGAGCTTCTGGTCCAGTAAGAGATTTAAAAAAAAAAAAAAAAGAGGGGGGTATAATGCTATCAAGGAAGAAACCTGACATCAACCTCTAGTCTCTGCAAGCACATACGTATGTACACACACATACATACATACACACATATACACACATACACATACACACACACACACATACAACTTTAAATTTGAGTAAATCCTTGGGATATATATACATATATATATAATATATATATATTCAAATATCGTGTATTTAGAAAAGAAAGTAGGGGCTGGAGAGATGACTCAACATCTAAGAGTTCCTAAAGAGGACTCAGGTTCAGTTCCCAGAACCCACAAGTCGCCTCAGAGATGTGTCTAATTCCAGTTCCAGAAAATCCAATGCATATGATGCATAGAAACATGCAGGCAAAGCATTCATATACATAAAAATGAACGCATCGCTTAAAATAGCTTCAAAGCAAACACAAAACTGATCTAGTCAGGGCAGTAGTAAAAGACCTAAAGTGGAGAAAAAAAGAGTATCCTCAAAGGACTGACTTTGAGGCTAAACATTATTTTTTGTAAATAACCTGATACACATTTTTAAAATTTATTTTACTTTATATGTATGGATGTTTTGCCTACATATATGTATGTGTACCACATGTGTATCTGGTGCCTGCAGAGGTCAGAAAAGGGGGTCAGATCCTCTAGGACTGAAGTTAGACAGAGTTGTGAGCCTCCATATAGGTGTTGGGAACTGAAACTAGGTCTAAAGAACAAGTGCTCTTAACTACTGAGCCACCTTTCAACCATGAGCTAGATATACATTTTTAAAAGACCACTGTGAATGCCATGGAGAATGGGCCATAGGAAAATTAAAAAAGTAGTAGCATGGGTTAGAAGAAACCTGCATAAGAAAGAAATTATGGCAGCTTGCTATGGAGTGCAAACACATGTGTGCACACCAACATATACACACAATTAAAAATAAAAATAAAATTTAAAAATAACCTAACTTCTGCTCTACTATTCATTTCTCTTGCCCCTAACATCCACACTCTTCTTTTTCCTAGGTATCTACCAAAGGAGTGAACACAAAGTACAAAGAAGTAAGTTCACATGTATCTATCAATACCATATTAAATTAGCAGAATACAAACCTTATTCTTACTTATTTACTGCCCTCACCCCACAATGAAGTATTTCTCTCCCTATATCTAACAAAAATATTATAAAATTCTTTTAAAATATCACTCATGGAACTAAAAATTCTTCAGCATCTGAAAGAGTGGAAAGAATGTTATTCCAAATAACATTCAAATTCAAACTATCACAATTTCACCTAACTATATTTTTCTTCTCTCATTATCCATAAAAATCCTTTGCTTTAATCAAAGATGTAGCCATGCCAGGTGGTAGTGGCACAGCGCACGCCTTTAATCCCAGTACTCGGGAGGCAGAGGCAGACGGATCTCTGTGAGTTCAAAGCCAGCCTGGTCTACAGAGTGAGTTTCAGGACAGCCAAAGTTCTCCAACAATGAAAATAAGTCTCTCTTCTTACCACTGTTCTTCTAACCAGAGTTGTCTGGTTTTAAATATATAATTTCAATAATTATATACTTAATGAGTTATTGCTTCAATAGTTACTTAAATCTGTAATTGCTAACTTCTCATTTCTTTCAAACTTTGCTCCCGTGTGCAGGACATATCACACAGTTCTAAGAGTAGTTTCTCTGAAAAACACCCACACATTATTTATTTTCTGATAGTGCAAAATAAAACTTAGTTTCTGATAGTGTCTGATGGTTTCCTGGTTCTTCCTACTTACTCCTCACACTTTACAGAATTACTGCAATTACCTTAGGTCACCAAGAAAACAGTAGTTTCTAGGTCCAAATCAGAGTCTTTCCCTGAGACACTAAGAGGCTCCTTCCTCATAGTTTATATTGAGTCTAATAAAATTCATTTCTTAAAATGGTATTGATGAAGCACATAGAATAAAATGAAGGAACTGAGAAAGTATCTGTGTACTCTTACCCACAAACCAACAGAAATGTCAGAGATAAGGAAAAAGAAATATCAACTGAAAGTGGGATATGTGAGCATCAACTTCTACTATAATTATATAATTTAAATATTAGTTTAACCCTTTTAAAAATACAGAATATTAGCCAGGCATGGGCGCACATGCCTTTAATCCCAGCATTGGGGAGACAGAAGTAAGCAGATCTCTTTGAGTTCCAGGCCTGCCTGATCTACACACTTGAGACCCTGCCTCAAACAAACAAATACAAGAGTAATTTCTAATTGTCATTTGATTATTACCTGTTTAAGAATTTTTTTTCATCCCAAATACATAAGGTGTTATTTATTTCTTTTTTAAATAATTTATTTATTTTATGTGCATTGGTGTGACAGTGTCAGATCCCCTGGAACAGGAGTTACAAACAGCTGTGAGCTGCCATGTGGGTACTGGGAAATGAACCTGGCCACGGCTCTTAACCGCTGAGCCATCTCTCCAGCCCTGTATTATTTACTTCTTAAACAGTGTTTCTAATTGGCTGGGTATGGTGGCATACACCTTTAATCCCAGCACTCAAGAGGCAGAGGCAGGTGGATCTCTGTGAGTTTGAGACCAGCCTGGTCTACAGAGTGAGTTCCAGGACAGGGAGGACTATGTAAAGACCTTGTCTCAAAAAAAAAAAATCTAATTAATTTGATTTTTGAAATTATCAGTTTAGATTTGTCTGTTTTGGTATTTTCCAGACAAGGTGTTAGTACATATATCTGGGTGGCCTAGAACTCACACATATACTAGCCTGGCCTCAAACCTGCAGTGAAATTCCTGTCTTCTGCCCAGGAAGAGCTGGTACCATAATTATGTGTCACCACACTCAGGTACTATTTTACTTTTAAATTATTTTAACTAGAAAAAAATTTTATTTCCATTTCCCATTGTCCATTTAGCATGAGAATGATCTCTGTTCCATGTGTTTTTTTACATAAAACATAAAATTCACACTAAATAAAAGTAGGTAACTGACAATCACTATGCAAGCCAGAATACAAGGTGGCTAACAAATTATTTCAAAGTCACAGCCCAAAATCTAGAGCTGTGATCAAAGTAGAATGTGAAGGCCTTTTTTATCGTCTCTACATATACTATAAAAGAACAATACAATGTTTTGAAATAGTCTCCACCTCAAACTAGGTAGATCTACATTTCAAAACAGTAAAAGTTAAGGACATTGACTGTGACATGACCAACTGCTAAACACAATTCCTTCTTTTGAGCTTAACTCAAATAAAATAATCACTAGCTCTGTTCCATCTAAGGAAGAGTGATTGGCTGGAAAGATTGGTTGGAACCAGGAGGCAATCTTTCCTAGGTTACAACAGTAACCTAAACTTTGTACCATGAGTCATCTACTTCTGGAGCCTTGAAAAAGCAGAGCATTTACTTCTTGAATGAATTTTTTGTTCCCTTCAGAAATTAAGAATTTTCCTAATGTAAACATTTAAGCTTTTAAATACAGTTTTTTTTTTTATAATTTTAAAAACTAAATGAATATGAGAATTAAACAATTTAAATTGAATACAAAGGACTTGCCTCAAGTTCATGTATTTTTGCCCTAAACAGTCTATAATTAGCTACCTAACAGCACCACTTTCTTTTCCAGATGTAAGAATATTAGAAGCCATATTAGGAAAGCCTAAATTGCAAAAAAAATCAATCAAGTTATTGCTTATACCCACATACATTATATTTAATTCAGTGAAGTTCTAGAAAGGAGTAAGTGGAAAATATGCATGAAATAAGGAATACAAAAAATAAGCAGAGTAGGAAACCAAAAAGGAAGGCCTCATCTAGCCTGGGTAACACTGGGTAAATGATAAACGGGTTCAACCATGAAGCAATGAATATTAACCATCCAACTAAAACCATGTATGTGAATTTAGATGAGGCTATCAAGACCTTTAAGTGATCCAGTATCTAGTACCTAATGAAATGAATTGGTGAGCTCAGTTCAGATATCCTGGAGGTCTTATTAATGTCAGTATACAATAATGTAGAATAAAAAGATTCCATTTCAGTTACAGATAAATAGAAATTATACCAAATTATTCTTTTTAAACCAAATTATCCTTTTTACAGATATTGAAATGGACCAAAGCTACTGATTAATTTGTTCTTTCTAGAAGCAAATATTAAGCAAATCTATTATGCCTTAGATGCATTTATGATAAAATTTATTTTGTACTAAAATACATTTTACACTAAACTTTATTTTATGGCAGTTTTAAAGTCTATACACTATCAATCCTCAAATATAAATTGCACTAAGCTACATAAATATTTAATAGATTTACCTACAGTAATTACTGAAGTCAAAGGAAAATTTTAAGAACTATACACAAGCTAAATAACATAGTTAGAAAGGTACAATAACTTTTTGAGAATCAATTACACTGAACAATATAACCTAAATTTAAAAAGCTCACAGTATCAACCTATCAGGATAAATTCCCTAGTTTTTATATTTGGCTTTGCTTTAAAGGAAGCTAGTAACTATGCATACTGTATGTGCTCTGTATATATTATTGATCTCTAAAAACAAAACAAAAAAATTTCAGTGACTTAAATTTGGCAATTCATTTCATTAAGAACCTGACCTAATTACCTGCCATCTACGCTTTAATTCACAAAGTCTACTTACCACATACTTTACAGCACTTATAAATTGGTTGTGGAAAAGCAGGTGCTGGGTTTCATCTTCTGGATTTGAGGCCGTGTAAAGCATTCCACAGATATTACAGGACACTGCTCCAAATCTTTTGTGTCCTGCATCCTATTTATAAAAACAAACAAAGATTTTCTTCCTTGCCAAAATGCCTATTTCTGACACAGCCTCCAAAACTATGATGTGACTATAAACCAAGAACTGCTTAATGTATAAGCAATATTTAAGTTTATTACAAAAACTAAGATGCTGAAGTCTAAAAACTATATGCAGTAAAACTGTATTCTGACCTCCACATGGACACAGTGTTATATACGTACACATGTGTGCTTGCACAAGCTTGTTCTCTTTCCCTCACTCTCTCTTCTCATAGTAATGATAAATAAAAGCAATATCTAAAAAAGCTAGTGCACTGGCTCAAGTCTCAAATTTCAGCCCTGGAGTTTGCTGGCCAGCCAGTATAGCTGAAATGATGAGCTCCATGTCCAATGGAAGAACCTGTCTCAAAATAAGGTGGAGAGTGACTAAAGACACTGTTTACTGTCCTTCACACACAGGTACTCATATAGGCAACACATAAAAATATTCCATTTTAATAACCTGTTGACTTGTTCAACAGCCTACTACATTTAAAAGAATTGAGAAAATATCAACATAAACTTAGTCTAAATACACCAAATAATAAATAATCTATACAGGAAGGCTAATATATATTTCATACTTAAAATAATTATAAACTAGAGAAAATAATGTGTTGCAGATTCTACTGGGACTCAGATGGAGGAAAAAGGGAACCAATGTCTACCAGATGTCTTTAGACTTCCACACAGGCACCAGGGCACATGCTGGTGTACATATACGCACATGCATGTGCACTCGGCATCACACACACACACACGCATGCATACTAAAATGTAATTTAAATTATTTAAAGGCATAAATAAATTTATTTTCTCTGTCCGCAATTGTTCAATTTGACCTAAACCAGGTACTCAAAAGTTTCAGAACAGGATCTTAGTTAACAATATCACTAGTGTGTTATATACAACTAGGGTTGTATATATAACAATAAACAATAAACAGACATCAACTGCAGGTAAAAGACTGCATAAAATAAAGGGAAATTCATCCTAAAGGAATCAAACTATTAGCAAAATATTATCTGGAATTTATTTCAGGTAGTATTTTTCTTTCTTCTTTTTGACACGGGTTCTCACCATATAGCCCTGCCTGGCCTAATACTCACTATGCACTCCTGGAGGGCCTGGAACTCACTATATAGACCAGCCTCACGATATAGTCTAGCCTCAAAGTCCCAGAAATCTGCTACCTCTACCTTGTGAGTGCTGCAATTCAGGTGTGTACCACCATGCCTAGCACTTTATTTATTGATTGATTGATTGATTGATTGATTGATTGTCAGAGAAAAATGTAAGCAAAGTTTATAGCAAATATACATAAAAGTAAGTATCTTAAGCATATTTAAGTATACAGTTTGGTAGGATCTGTTTTTATTGTACAAAAGCTCTTTTCATTGTAAAACTGAATTCTACATCCATCAACTAGTAACTTCCCATTCTTCTATCCCTCCAAATCTCTAGCAATCACCATTCTACTTTCTTGGAACTTCATGTAAGTAAAATCCCATACCTTTGTCTTTTTGTGACTGACTTATTTTACTCAACATATTGTTCTCAAGGTTTATCCATGCTGCACAGAGTATAAGGATTTTTCTTTGTAAGGCTGGTAACTAATCATTGTGATTATACACTCATCTACCAATGGACAGCTGACTTGCTTCTAGCCTTTGGCACTGATAGACACGATACACAAACATTGTTATTTGTACAAAGTTCCATGTCATTTTAATATTTAAATAAACTTCTAAAGCAGGGTGGTGGCGGCCCATGCCTTTAATCCCAGCACTCCCAGCAACCCAGGCAGAGGCAAGCCGATCTTTGTGAGTTTAAGGGCACTCTGGTCTATAGAGTGAGTTCCAGAACAGCCACAGTTAACACAGAGAAACCCTGTGAGAGGGGCTTCTGGGAAAAGGTAGTAATCAAGCAACTCATCTAAGAAAGTAATAGATGCTTAAAAAGTATGATTATGAATAAAACTAGAAACAAGAAAACTGAAATTTATTATTTATTTTGGGAAGAAAAGACTATAATAATACCAGGAATATTTTCTATAATGAAGACTTATGATGACCAAAAAAGAATTTATATTTTAAGAACTTTGCATAATTTGTTTACAACACCACCTTACCAATAAGTAAGTTGTGTACTTACTATGACCAGCTGTTTTTCATCCACTTTCTCTGATTCTTTCAGTTTCAAGGCCTTTGGAATTGTTATTTCCAAATGAGAATTACACTTCAGTTGAGAATGACTTGGTGGTATATCCCTTTTGAAAAAAAAAAAAAAGGAACTATAAGATATTATACATACATATAATGTCAAGTCATTGAAGACAAAAACACATCTTTTATATAACAAATTTCAATTCCAAGGAGGAAAAGAAAACTTCTTAAAAAAAATCAAGGTGAGATTTTTTTTGGAGATTTAATCAGTGACAGAGTATAGGCACAAGGCACTAGGCTAGGTTCAATGCCCGGTATCAAATTTAAAAAGGAAATTATAAAAAATCAAACAAACTAGACAAAGCACAGAATCAACTTAGATGTCTTAACAATGGATTGTAAAGAAAATGTGGTATTTATACACAACTGATACTATGTGCAGGTATATGTACATGTGGCTTCTTGCTCCACGGGCAGGCCCCATAGGTCTGCATTGATCCCATGGAGTTCATCAACCCTGACTGCAGCAGCAATGATTCTCAAAGTGAACTGGGAGGTGAGTGTGCAGGTAGCAGACACATTAAACCTGCCCCGGGTAAGCCACAAGAAAGCTATGAGCATGACATGTGTTTGATGAAGATATGTCATGTGTTACTTGAGGTGGATGTGCTGGGGGGCACACTGTGGTGCTCAGAGTCTTCCCCTATGAGATGCCCAAAATGCTGCTGAGTGACAGAAGAAACCCAGAAATAACCTTTCTCAAAGCCACTCTGGCATTTTGTGACTATATCTGTTAACTAGTTATGCCATGTGTGACCTAGACCTCCTCCAATGGTGCCCAGAGCAGTGTTCTTGAAACCATTAGTAAACAAATAAACAAACAAAGCCATTGCCATTTGCAGCAACACAGATGAGCCTGAAGGATATTACATTACATGAAACTTATCAGGGCTAGAAAAGCAAATATTTTATGATTTCACATATGGACGCTAAAAAAGTTAACCTCATAGAAATAACAGTTACCAAAGCTAGGAAGTGAAATGGGAAGTTTGAAAGATGGAGGCAGAATGACTGACAGGTAGAGAGGCTGCAGCTGAAAAGGAGAAATAACTTCTAATATTCATAGCACACAGGGCAACTGTATATTTCAAAATAGGTATGAGAGGATTGCCAGTGTTTCCTACACAAAGAAATGACATATGTTTGAGGTGATAACTATACTAGTTATCCTTATTCAATCATTTTTATTATGCATTAGATACCTATATTCAAAGATCACAATACATCTCATAAGTATGTATTATTATGTCAACTAAAAATTAAGACAAGAGGAAAACAAAGCTACTAATTATTAATAAACAAAATTGCAGGATCTACTATTGTTTGAATGTCTTTAGTTTTAGGGTTTTAGTCACCTAAATCACTTCAGCTCTCCCCAGGTGGTTGTAGCACACACCTTTAATCCCAGCACTCAGGAGGCAGAGGCAAGTGAGTTCAAGGCCAGCCTGGTCTACAGAGTGAGTTCCAGAACAGCCACAGTTACAACAGAGAAATCTTGTCTCAAAAAACAAAACAAAACAAAACAAAACAAAAATCACTTCAGTTTGTCCTATAGACTATCTGGTGATCAGGCAAATAAGTCAAATATACTTACCGTTGGCATTAAAGAGAGAACACTTTTTTATTTACTTAAAACACTCTTATATATCTATGACACCTAGTATTTCAAGGAGTGCAAGGAAAACAGCATTCTTAAACATTATTGCTGGCAACATAAATCACAACAATTGTGAGAAGAAATAAGGAATTAAAAACTAAATCCTACAACTAGAAATTTATCCCAAAATACATACACAAGTTGGCAAAGACATTATATCTTAACTGAATAATCTGTCACTATTGTTTAATAGAAAAAAGCTACAACCATAACGTATATTAAGGAGACAGCTTCTGAAGAGACCATGAGGAATTAAAAATGTAGAATTTAGATGAGGTAGGAAGGTAGACGGAAAATATGCGCAGAGCACAGTACTTTTAGGGGGGAAAAAACACTATTACATGTATAGGCATTTAAAAAAGTTCAAGGGCGGTGGTGGCGCACTACACAGAGAAACCGTGTCTTAAAAGTGGGGAGCAGGGGGGGAGGAGGGGGGAGAAAGAGGAAGAAGATGACGACAAGGGGGGGGAGGAAGGTGAAGGAGAAATTACTAGAGTTAACTTTTTATAGTAAGTCTCCATAACTAAAAATTTTCAAGTACAATGTCCTAAATTAAACTGATACCTTACCTGTGCTTGCTATTAGCAGACGTTTCACTGTTGAGTATGCTGTGCTGCTGCTTAGGAGCTGAACCTGTAAGTTAATAAAGCACATAGATTGTTTAAAGATTTTTTTTTTATAATTTATTTACAAAAATTATTAAAATTTATTTTATGTGTATGCGTGAGTATTTTCATGCCTGCATGTATGTCTATGCCCTCAGAGACCAGAAAAGAGACAGCATCAGATCCCTTAGGACTGGAGTTACAAGAGTTGTGAGCCAATACGTGTGTGTGCTTGGAATTGAACATGGTCCTCTAGGAGGAGGAGCCAGTGCTCTTAACTGCTAAGTCATCACTCCATTCCAATATCTTAAGCATTGTAATAGGCCTCTTTCTACTGGAAGAAATCACGCTTTCTCTCTTCCTCTTCCACCTCTCCTTGACTGGCCTGGAACTCATAGAGGTTCATCCACCTCTCCCCCCCAAGTGCTAGGACTAAAGGCATGCATCACCACACTTGGCAAGAAATCATTTTCTAATTAAGCATTAGTACACTCAAGTTACTTTAAGATTTATTTTACATGTATGTATGTATTAGTGCCTAGATATATGTAAGTGCACTGCATACATGCAGTGACCAAGGAAGACAGAAGAAGTTGTTGGACCCCTTGGGCTAGAATTAGACAGTTGTGAGCCAACGTGTGGCTGTTGGGAACCAAACCTAGGTTCTCTGCAAGTGTTCTTAACCTCTGAGCCATCTCTCCAGTCCCATTAAGTTACTCTATTTTAATAAAAGAGGCCATGAATGTGAAAGAGAGGATGGAAAGGTATGTAGGAAGGTTGGAGAAAGGAATAGGAAAGGGGAAATGATGTAGCTATAATCTCAAAAATAAAAGAAAGTTTAAAATAAACAATAAAACTAGAATCTCCCTCTTGGAAATTAGCCTTTAAAAAAAAAAGAGGCAGAAAAGCTCTGTACTATACAAACTCAGACTAAGGAGCTACAGAGATCTAGTAGATTCAGTTTATCTCTTAATTTCAGCAATCACTAATAGATATTGAGTAAAAGAAATTGGCTTAATGCCTGCATAACTAAACTCTAAATAGAAATAAAAACATTTTATTTAAAACTTTTTTAGAATCTTAACTATATAAATAATTAAATTTCAAAAAGGCACTTTTTTTTTTTAGTAAATACATTTTTCATGTTTGTATTATACTCATTCCTCCCTTACTGTGAGTGAAATTTAGGCATTCAGTAACAGCTGTGATTACCTGGCCTCAGCATTTTGCTCCAAGTATACCTCTTCTCTAGAGGAAATAATACAATTAGAAAGTTCTAATTGTTCTGATGCTTCATTTGACACAGTAATCAAACATCCATTCATTCAATAGTTCAAATAATATTAAAAAATCATGAGGTATAAAAATAAAGCTTCTGTACAATATAAGTGGAAAACATGAAGCACAGTTAAATCCTTAATTCAAGGACAGACTGAGTACTAAGGATTAAAGAGAAAAACCCACAATGGTAAAACATAAAAAGTAAAGTCTGAGAAATAAGTTACTACTCCCAACTTAAGCAATTCATTAAGGAGCACTTCTCTAGAGAATATAAATGTAGGAGCTACAGAAACAAAAGAACTTTTGGTAGGCAGGCAAAAGATTTAGGTACTGTCACAAACCAGTCAACATAAGCAATTCTCCTGAAAGAATTAATTATAACTACAAATTTTAAAACCATAGCAAAGGCTAGAGAGATGACTCAGTGGCTAAAGGCAACTGCTATTCTTGCAGAATATGAAGTTCAGTTCCCAGCATCAAATTACACAGTCTCGCAATCACCTAAAACTCCAGTTCAGGGGCTCAGTTGCCCTCTTCTGTACTCTATGGGCATACACACACATGCATACACATAGATACATAAATAAAAGTAAAATATACCAGCTGGGTAGTGGTGGCGCGTGCCGTTACTCCCAGCACTTGGTTCGATGACAGCCTGGTCTAACAGAATAAGTTACAGAATAGCCAGGGCTACATAGAGAAACCCTGTCTCAAGAACAAATAAATAAATAAATAAATAAGCAAGCCTATTTTAGAAAAACATGGCAATGCTCAACAGGCCTATTCCACATTTAAAATTTTCTGTAACATTAACAATATGGCACTGAACCCTGTAAAATTCAAATAAATTTTTCAAAGTACTACCTGGAAATTTTCTGTCTCCATCAATCTTTGCTTGACTGAGAAGTGTTGAAACAGCAGCAGTGTCTTCTAATGAACTATTCTCCACCTTAGATGCCAAACTTAAGCTGAAATTCTGAACACATATAATTCCGACATTTTAAGTCAACCTCTGGGACTTATTATAATATATTTTCAGCAAATTCTGCCTACTAAAAATGTTTTTAAGGTAATACTTTATAATCGGAGTAATTCTCATAGATATGCCTTAAATCCATCCATGATCTTGCCACAAATCAGTTACCATTAATCCCATGCTAAATTTAAAACAGTTCACTATGAGGCAGAGAGGCAGGCAGATCTGTTAGTTCAAGGGCATCCTGGTCTACGTCAGGAATTCTAGAACAATAAGGGAACACAGTGAGACCCTATCTCAAAATCACCAAAACAAAAACTTTAAATATCTTCCACAGTAACATAGTTCTATGGCTTTCCTCAAAGTTCATGTCTCCACTATACTGTCCAATATAGTATCCACTACCATATTGGGCACTTGAAACAGAATTACTATGGTCTGAGATGTAGTAAACTTTTATCAAGTCAGATATAAAGACTTGAGCGCGTGCACGCATACACACCCCTATGTTAAGTAATATTTTTATGTAACAGATTAAGAAAAATATATAAAATAAATATATAATAAATATATAGTATTTATTCTGTGCAATTTATTATATATAGTATTTATTATATAACATATAGTATTATAAATATATTATGTACAATAAAATACAAATATAATTTCTCTCTGCCCCATTAATATAACTAGGTAATCTAAAATAATCTATTTCATATTACATTTCTATACAGTCCTGAACAGACTAGAGTTATCTTTTCTCTTATAAAATTTCAACTTATCACTTAAAAATTAACTCCTTTCATGAGACCTTTCCCAATGTTTCCTAATTACCACTGTCATCTACTTTCTCTCTCATGCATTCTCACTTTCTATTCTAATGTTTACTTTTCAATAACTCTTAAAAACAAAGACTACATTATAATTATCATTTTACTCAGAACTTTAATCTTAGCACACCCAAGAGGCTGAAGCAGGATTCTGAGTTCAAGGCCAGTGTGGAGTACATGGCAGGACCCTGTCTCAAGTCACCCTCATGCTTCTCCCTCCCCAAAGTCAATTATACTAAAAAAAAAAAAAAAATTTTAATGAGAACAATCACATTATTAGTGATTCTTCTCACCACTAATAAAATGTTAATAAGTTGATTTAAAATAACTGAGCTTTAAATCCTATCTGGAATTGGGGAAATGGCTCTGTGGTTAAAGTACTTATTGAGCAAATATGAGGACCAAGTTCAGATTACCAGAAACCTCTTAAAATGCCAGAGGGGTATGCAGCTCTCCTGTAATTCTAACTTCAAATGGCAAAGACAGGCAGGAGATTCCCGAGAGCAATCTGGCTAGTGAGACCAGCTGTAGAGTAACACCTTGGAGTTGACTGAGACCCCGCCTTATTGAATAAAGTAGAAGAGTCATTTGGGATGATTCTCAACATTAATCACAGGCCTCCACATGCACACACAGATGTAAGCATGTGTGTATGTATATATGTGTACACACACACACACATACACACATGAAAATGGAAAGAGATGAAGAGACAACTCAGCAGTTTATAGAGTACTTGCTGCTCTTGCAGAGAATCTGAGTGTAGTTCCTACCACCATGTCCTGAGGCTCACAACAGACCCTAGCCAATGGGGCTCTTACTCCCTCTTTTGGCCTCACAAGTACCTGCACATATACACACAGCATTCAATTACAAAGATACACACACATATACAAATAATTATTTTTAAAAATGGAAGAGCTGGTGTGGTGGCATACATCTTTAATTCCAGCACTTGAGGTAGAGGCAAGTAGATCTCCGAGTTCAAGGCTAGCCTGGTCTACAAAGTGTGTTCCAGGTCGGCTACAAATATACAGTGAGCTCTATTTTTTATTTTGTTTTAAAGAAAATTTCATATCTGAATAATTAAGTTTGTTTACATTCCCTTACTATAAATATAAATGTAAATATAAATCTGTCTTAATTTTTTATCAGTAATAAGGATTTGAACCTATGGCCTTGTGCATGCTAACATGCACTTTGCCACTGAGTTATATCCCAGCCCCAAATCTGGTTGAACTCTGAAGCCATCCATCCTTACTTTAGTTTGTCATTCAATCATTTAGGTTAAGTCACTCAAGTTACATTCAAGTCTCACTTTTCCTATCTGTAATATAAAAGAATCTATAGTGTAGATTGTGATTGAGATTTATGACACTTTCTTTGCCTACAACAAAGAGGCAATATTCATTAAACAAGAACGTAAGGGAAGTTAAGCCATTCTTCCTCCCTCCTCAATGAAGGTTATGAAAAATCTCTAAAGGAATATAAATTCTTTAAAGTAGGAAACACATCTTCCATACAGTACCCTGGATGCAGCAGGTGCTGAAGCATGCTCTGAAATGAAATGATGACTACTACTTTTCTAATCACATTATGATAAATATCAGTGTTCATGTTTTAAAAATTACAGTCTAACAGTCCTTTATTAAAAGAAAAGACAGCAGGGTAGTAATGGTGCACGCCTTTAATCCCAGCACTTGGGAGGCAGACGCATGCAGATCTCTGTAAGTTCAAAGCCAGCCTGGTCTACAAAGTGAGTTTAAGAAACGTGTTTGTTCCAGGTCAGCCAGAGTTACAACAAACAGAGAAACCTTGTCTCTAAAAAAACTAATAAATAAATAAACAAACAAATAAATGAAAATACATTCTTTTACAGCTCTTAATAATATGCATGTATAAACACTGACTACACGGAAAATTCAAAAAGGTTTACATATATACAAAGTACTGCTATTTATATAAAATTTAAAATACACACAAAGCTAAGTCTTCTTTGTATATGTATACATAAAATCATAAAAAATAAAATCAGAGATGTCAGAAACTCAGAAGCATGTTTTAACTAAAGAAAGGCCTGGAACAAATCCATCCTCCTGCCTTGGCTTCCTAAGAAGCTGAGATTTCAGAGCTGTACCCCCAGATCCAGTTTGCTTTACTTAAATAATCTGAAATAATTTTTTTTTTAATTCTCATTTTGTCAAGTCTGAGCAGTAGATATGAGAGCAATGTTCACTGCCATTAAATTCTGAATACTCAAGAATTTCAAAACATACAAATTTTAACACAGCAACAAATGTTGCTGTTTCTTGTAATGAAGAACTGCACAAAATCAAGCACTCAACACTACGAGCAGTATTGAAAGGGCCAAACAATGTGTAAACATTACTGTTCTACTACACCTGAGTCCAGAGAAATTATTTGGTTTCTTGTCTTCTCATTAACCACCCTTGAACTTTGAAGAGCATCTATGAAGCAGGAGTTAGAAGATACTTTCAACCACTACACTTGGAGACATAACCCTAAATAAAAAGCCACACCTTTTCAAAAAGCCATTTCTACCACTGGATCTGGAACTGGACCCAGTGAATTACGTAACAGGCAAGGAGTCCACCACTAAACTACATTCCCAGCCCCACAACTTGCTCATAATATTATTCACTGCTTACTTCTAATTGCTGTCATTATCTGTTTATTAAACATTTTGAACGATCATCTTAATTGATGCTTTTGCTTTCATTCATACAGAAAATTCCATATAAAAGCAATAACTGGTATCTGTTCTTTTTAGTTCACTTTGGTTTTCAATCCAACAATGGACACTGATTTTCAAAGTTTTTGCATAAATCCAATCTCATTCAAGTCTGCTCATAGCCAAAATGTCTCTAAAATGAATAGAGTAATGTAGGTCTATTAACAATGACTTGTTTGCTCATATAATTTTCTAATGTTCAGAGTACCAGGATATGGTATACTAGGAACTCTGTGCTGAGAATTAGAATACTTGTGTACCAGCCCTAAAATATATCACCAAATGTGACTTATTCACATTCTGCTCTCAGTTTTCTCATAAAATTAAGTAATTAATGCAAATTCACCTGTATTACAGGGTTCTACACATAAGAAATTTGTTAGTTGGCATCCATGGGTAATTTACTTTAGAAAGGAAAGGCTTCATTCACTTTTATAAAACTTGAGAAAATAGTTTCTCAAGGTATGCATTAGATAGTCCAGATATAGAGCTCTGGTTCTCAATTATTTTTCACTAATTCTTGATTTTCAAGATATAGTTTAGTGGCAATAGGAATTGCCTACAATTGCCTACAGGCCTACATAAGACTCACCTCAGTTTGACCCTCAGCACCATTAAAAAAACAGCATTATAATATTTTCTTAAATTAAAAATCGATTTACAGTTTCAGAAATTTTCCTTACCAACTGTTCAAAATCATCATACAAATCAACACAAAGGTTTTCTTTTAAAGATATTTAACTTTTACATTTCTTCAGATCAAACAGATTATTTTATCAGTTAAAATAAACTTTAGGGTTTTATTGTGGGGTGGGGGTATGGGAAGAGGATTCATTCTGAGCTAATCCCTAGCTCACAATATTACTACTCAGAAATGGGCACAAGTTCTAAGTTCTAGATTTTAAATCATTGAGATGAGCTTTCTGTTGCTTTTTTTTTTTCTTTAAAAAAGGAACTACATTTATGTGTTAAATTTAAAAGCTAGAATTCCAGTTATGGTTTTCATAAAATAAAATGGTAAAATAAGGAAACATGAGAAGCATACACATAAAGGTGAAACACTGAGTCACTCGGTTTCATCACTGTAAGACTGGGTTAACAATTTTATCGATTTCTGAGATAAAATGTTTCAAATATTTATTAATAGAAAGTAATCAGCACCTCTACTGCCCATAATAAAGATGATTACCTTATCTGGTGCTGACTCACAAGAATGTTTCATCTGATTATCCAATGGTGAGTCAGGAGAGGGTTTAACATGATTATCCAAATGACAATTTCCAGGAGCCCTTTCTGTGGCTTTGTTAATTTCAACTGCAATATTATTAATTTTAACTTCTTCAGATTTAATTCCTTTCACTTTATCCTGTTGGCAAGTTACATTATCATGTGGTCTCATCTCTAAAAATGTACTTTGAGAGACTGGATGAGGCATTTCTAAAACTGGTGGTGAAAAACCAGCTCGTAATAAGCCCAATTTAGGAGATACTTGAGAGTCCAATTTATGTTGCTGCACAGAATTAAATTTTGAGAGTTTAATTTTAGTCCAGTTGGAGTTCTTCTTAGTTGAGTTATTAATTCCATTTAGTATGCATTTCACAGGCTTTGTTTTCCTACTGGGAAAGAAGCGATTACACTGCACATCCTGATTTGTTTCTTTTTGATGGAGTATTTGTCTTCCAGCATCAGTCCCTTCCAATTTTACTTCTGTGGGCTTCTCCTCCTTTACACTTTCCATGTGTGATGATTCTTTTTTTACCTCTACAGTATCTGATTCAATTTCACCAGCAATTTCTTCACAAAGTTGGAGAATGCTACCTCGTTTGCTTTTTCCAGCTTGCTCCAATTCATGATCAGTACTTTGTTCAGGCACTAATGGCTGTGGAATTTGGGGGGATTTTGTGCTAATATTCACTTGTACATGAGCTGATTTCTTCAGTTCATTACTTTTAGAGACCACTGAAGTAGTGGGTTTTAATTTTCTAGTCTCAGAAGTTACAGGCACAGGTTTTGTTTCTTCTCTTCTAATAGTCTTCTGGAGACACTTTTCAGATCCCTGGATGCACTGAGTACTACAAGTGTAAGTTGTCTGATGCTGGACTTTGCGCTTCTTTCCTTTGGGAGAATTTATTACTTCATTAATAACTGCATTTCTGTCCTCCTTACAATCAGACTTTACTTCAAGCACTTTTCTTTTCACATGTTTTTGATTTACTTTAATTTTATTAGATTTATTTTGAGTACTGTTACACTGTTCTCTTCTTGCTGGTTGCAAATTCTGTTTAACTGCTTGAATTTGACCCTGAATCTCCCTACTGCGCAAAGACCTAGTTGAACACTCTGTTAACTGTTGTAGTCTTTGTGATCTCCTGTTAAACTGCTCATTTCCTTTGAAGGTTCCATGTGCCAATTTTTCCTGACATAATTTCTTCTTTTTTGTAGACTCTTGTGATTGTCCCTTTATAGTTACCATATTTCTATTAATGGATTTAGTAGCATTTTTATCAGCTGCCAATGCTGACCTTGTACTCATTCGTGTTCCCAATTCAGGCTGATTTATTTTAATTTTGTTGGAAGATCTAACCCGTGTCTTTACAGCTTCCGTGGAACCTGATTTCTTTGCTAGACTGTTTTGAGAACCTTGAAGTTCTAGTTCTAAATTCTCATCTTCATTTTCTTTAGTGACTTTGGAGGAATTTTCTTTTGATTTCTCCTGAATGGACATTATTCCTGAGTAATGTCTTCCTTTCTGAGGAGTTTTTGAGGACTGTGTCCAGGTAGGTGCAGATGCTAAGTACTTAGTATTATTACTAAGGAGTAGATCTTAAAAATCAATTTTAACTTATACTGATGTGCATTTCCAGGTTGTTTCAAGTAAGGTTGCTCTCTGTAATTCCTAAGACATAAGAAAAGCTGGAGTAAATGCTGAAAAATTTTTGCTTTATGATGGATAACAAAATGAAAATCTGAAGAAAATTTAATTCTAATTTAATATTTTCAGAAGTTTTAATTTTTTTAATGAAAATAAGTTTCATTCAGATCCAATTTGTTTTAATTACTTTTAGTTTTAGGCCTAACCCTATTACTAGAAGTTATTTATCACTGACCTGTCTGCTTTGACAAAATTTCTGAAAACTTTTTTCTTCTCAAGTCTACAGCTACTGGACGTTGATCCACTTGTAACATGTCTTATGGCTAACAGGTTCCTTTCCTTATTTGCCAAGTTTTTTGGTTTGTGGCTTCTATTCAATCTCCTTCGCTTAATAAAGTCCGCTATTAATATAGATTTCCTTTTGTGCTGCCATTTCTGAAAAATTAAAAAAATAGATATTAAGTTTTATATAATCGAAGAAACAGAGCAATGATAATACTATGCAGAAAGACCAAAATTTAAATAAAATATAACTTCTTTCACACTATATTCTTTAGAATATGACAATGAAGTCTCCAAAATATATTTTTTCTATTTTTTTATTTTTTTGAACTTCCTATAGCTTTAATAGCTTTATCTTTTTTTCTTTTCTTCATTTTATTGAAAATATTTTTTCCCCCTCACAGAATATATCCTGAATACAGTTTTCCCTCCCTCATTCCCTCCCATCTGGATCCACTCTCTTTCTGTTTCTCATTAGAAAACAAACAGGCTTCTAAGGAAAAGATTTGTTTTAAGTGTATGAATATTATACCTAAATGTATGTGCACTACAGTGCCTACAGAGGTCAGAATGAGATGTTGGATCCCCTGGAACTAGAGATAGGAATGATTTGAGTGGCTGTGAGTCAACGGGTGAGTGCTGGGCACTGAGCCCAGATCCTCTGCAAGAGCAACAAATACTTTAAACCACTGAGTCATCTCTCCAACCCCTCCCATACATATCTTCAATAACAACTTATCATATAAAAACATAGAATACTTAAAGATTAATTTATCTCTTGATATTTACTTACAGTTCTTTTCCCACAAGATAGAACTGATGTTTCAGCCACCATAACTCAAGAAAATCTGATAAAACCATTCCTTTTAACTTAACACATTGTACAGCACCTAAAAAAAAAAAAAACCCACTTACTTACAATATTTAAAGAGATAAAGATACAATCATCCACTAGCCTCTCATCAATCAAATATAACATTCTAGAATTCTACCCTGACTAATCATTAGTATAAACTCACCAAAGCTCATTTTATAAGCATTTAATTTCATTATTTCTACCTTGAACTACACTATGGTAGTACATGCACCCATTGGAACAGTATACATCCATTATGTACTGTGGGAGAAGTTTTAAAATACAAAAAACAATTCACAATGTAAACATTAAATGTATTAAACTGACAAAGGAAAAATTGTATTTTAAGAAAAACTACACATATATGTAGAAAAAATGAGGTACATAACTAAAGCTGATTTAGTAGGTAAAGGTAAAATCTATTAACTAGGTGAAAAATAGAAAAACGGCAAATAGAAGTAAAAAAGATACTAAGAGCTAGAAATGAAGCTCACTTGGTAGTGATTGCCTACAATGTGCAAGATTTTGATTCCCAGGACCTCATAAAATTAGGTGTGGTGGTACAAGTCTATAATCAGACCACTTGAGAAATAAAGGCAGGATGATCTGGAGTTCAAGGCCATCTTCAGGCTACAGGAGATCCTATCACAAATAATAAATAAACAAACAGAGTAGCATATTAAAACTAAAGGCAATGGAGAGACAGCTCAATGGTTAAGAGTACTTATTGCTCTTGGAAAGAACCCAGCGGTTTGGTTTCCAGCACCCACATCAGTCAGCTCACGATCATCTTTAAATCCAGGTTAAGAGAATCCACTGTTCTCTGACCTCTGTGTGCACCTGCAAGAATATGTGTACATAAGCTCACACAGGCACATGTACATAAATAAAAATGAGTAAGTAAATCTTTAAAAAAAAAAAAAAAAAGTAAATAAACATATGCACTCAAGAACCACCAGCCAGGCACTCAGGAGGCAGAGGCAGGCAGATTTCTATAAATTTAAGACCACCCTGGTCTACAGAGTGAGTTCCATGACAGCCAGAACTATAGAGTGAGACCCTGCCTCGAAAAAATAAAAAGAATCAGAATAACAATAAATTGTTTTGATGTCAATATACAAGCAAGAAAATGCAAATTCTTCAAAATGCTGGAGGAAAATTTTGCTCCAAGTACAATATTTTACCCAGGGAGTTAAGTAAAAGTCTAAAACAAAAATATTTCAGATATGTCATCAAAAGTACAGTCAGATGGGGTTGCACTGGCAACCTAGCACTTTGGAGAAAGAAGCAGATGGATCTCTGAGATTCAAGGCCAGCCTAGTCTACACATACCTAGGCCAGCTGGGGTTACACAGAGACCCTGTCTCTAAATAAATATGTAAAAATAAGGAAGAGAACAATGCAAAAAGACAGTGCCATCCACATGTACATGCCCATGTACACATATAAATGTGTATACACACAAACTCTACACACACAGAGACAAAATAAGAGTTATAAATATCAAATTTCAAAGAATTTTATTTCTAGGACTTTACAAATACACAAATGCACAGATACATATAATGACAAAAGTTTATTTCAATATCATTATCAACAAAGACTAAATATCCCCAACAAATAAATATCACTGTAACACTGCCTGTATCATTGATGACAATTATACAATAGAATAACATGCAATTGCATCAAAGTAGGTCCAAGATTCAATTTAATTCTCAGCAAGTCCCACAAGCTTCTTATATACTAAATGACAGCCTGATTTAAATTTTTTATTCTTTATTTTATTTTAAACAGTCTCACCATGTGTCTTAGTCACTGTTCTACTGCTGTGAAGAGACACATGACCACAGCAACTTATAAAGTATTTATGTTGGGGGGCTTGCTTACAATTTCAGAGGCTTAGTCCATTATGTTAATGGCAGGGAGCTTGGCAGTACACTAGAGCAAAAGCTGAGAACCTCACCCTGATCTGAAGGCAGAGACAGACTCTGGCCTTGGCATGGGCTCTTGAAACCTCAAAGCCTACCCTCTGTGACATACTTCCTTTAACAAGGCCACACCTCCTAATCCTTATAATCCTATCAAAGAGTTCCACTCCCTGATGATTAGACATTCTTATTCAAACTAACCACATCAGTAATTCTGGCTGACTAGAAAGGAACTCAGTGCTGGGATTAAAAGTGTGCACCACCATGTCAGCTCAAAAAATAATTTTTTTAAAGTGAATCTTGTTGGTGCATGCTTGTAATCCCAGCAATTGAGAAGTGAAAATAGGAGGCTCAGAAGTCCAATGTCATGCCAGGCTATATAGCAAGTTTAAGACCAAGCTTAAGTCAAGGTGGCTGCCTTGACTACATGAGATTCAGTCTCAAATATATATATATATATATATATATATATATATATATATATATATATATATATATACACACACACACACACACACACACACACACACACGTGTGTGTGTGTGTGTGTATATAAAATCATGTACAAAAGCCAAAGAACTACTTTTAAAATTGAAAATCAGGCTGGGTAAAGTGGCACACATTTACACATTTTTAATCCTAGCACTCGGAGGCAGAAACAGGTGGATCCCTAGGTTTGAGGCCAGCCTGGTCTACAGAGCAAGATCCAGAACAGCCAGGGCTACATAGAGAATCTCTGTCTCAAAAAAAAAAAAAAAACAGGGGGAGGCAAAGAGAGAGAACACAAGCCTAAAGATGGAGAGATGCTTCAGCACTTAGGAGCATTTGCTGCTCTTCCAGAGGACCTGGATTCAGTTCCCAGCACTCACTAGGCAGCTTAAAACCACCTGTGACTCTAGTTTCTATGCCCTCTCTGGCCTCCATGGGCACAAGATACATACACAGTGCACATAGATATATACAGCTAAATGCCCATACACATAAAAATAAGTAAATATTTTTAAAAAATTGAAAAGCAAAGTTGTATCAGCCTAGTGTATGTGAGGCCCTAAATTCAATCTCCAACAGTGCCCTCTCCCCACAAAAACAAAACAAACAACAACAACAAAACCAAACCAGAAATATTGACAATAACCAATTTCCAATCTTATTATAAATCAACATAACAGTGACAAGACACAGAGAAAAACAGAGAATGGAGAAGCAGAGCCACATATATATCATTTCATTTCCAGCCCAAGCTTGCCTTGAACTCATCATCAATCCTGCCTCAATCTTCTAAGAGCTGAGATCACAGATCTGTGTCACCACACTACAATCAGTTTTCAACCAAAGAAAGCAATGGAAACAAGCCATCAACAGATGGTGCTAGTACTAGACAGACATGAAGCAGCATTATAAGCAGGAAAGTAGGAAGAACAACATCTTCATCAACAACATCTTTATCATCCCTTTCCTCAGACCACCCACCACCCACAAAAGTAATTTCAAGTTGATCAAAGACCTGAATGTAAAGTTATCAAACTTCTTTAAAAAAAAAGAAAGAAAATCTTTGCTACTCTAACAAAGTTTAGGTAGGAAGATCTTTAAAATTCCTCAAAAAGACTGGCTTAAAATCTTTAAAACAGTTTCATGTACACTAACTAAAATCTGAAAACAACCCCAATGTACTTGAGAAACAGCCCATAAGTCATGTGGGGATAGACAAAAGTGATACTTCACTACAGCAGAAAACTCTCCAGTACACAAAAGGAACATGCTAGTACAAGGATGAATCTCAACCATGCTCAGTAGCAAAAGCAATGCACAAATACATATTGAAAGAATCTACTTTTCATGAAATAATAGAAAAATCAATTTTATGACTATGGAAAGCAGGTAAGTTATTGCCAAGGGTTAAATGTTAAGGAAAAAAATGATATAATTTGATGGTGATGGAAATGTTCTTTATCTTGATTGTGGTGCTGATTTCCAAAAGTGTCTATCAAAATGCACCAAATTAGTTTGTTTATTTTTGGGTTTTTGAGATAGGATTTCTCTGTGTAGCCCTGGCAGTCCTTGAACATGCCCTGTAGACCAGGTTGGCCTTGAATTCAGAGATCCTCCTGCCTCTGCCTCCAAAGCGCTGGGATTAAAAGTCTGTGTGGGCACCGCCCAACCCAATTTAATTTAATTAAAATCAAATTTCAAAAAAGAAAGTGAAATTTATCATATAATTATACTCTGATACAGCTGTTCAACAAATAAACTAACACTAACAGGCTCCAAAAACCAAAAAATACAATTAAATCGAAAAGAGAAAGTAAAGAACAGGGTGCAGTTAAATGGAGGAAGCAACACACAGAACTGGGTTTACGTACTTAGTGTCTATAGGAGATGACTTCTAGAAGAACTATGGGACTTTTCATTACATAGCTACTTAAATGTTTTATTAAGGACACACAAGATGGGTCAGCAGGTAAAGGCATTTGAGGCCAAACCTTAGTTAGGCCTGACCTCACTTTGATCCCCAAAACCCACATGGTAGAACTCCTTAGAAAACTGACTTCCCATACACATGATATTTGAGACACACACACTTGTGCATGCACCCTAAGGGGGAGTTGGGGATGTAGGAGCTAGAGAGATAACTCAGCAGTTAAAGGCATTGGCTGGTCTTCTAGAGGACCCAGTCTAGATTCCCAGTACCCACAGGACAACTTACAATCATCTGTAACTCCAGTTCAAGAATCTGATAACTTCTCATGGCCTCCACATACAAGTGGTACACAAACATACACATATGCAAAACACTCATCTATATAACACAAAATAAAAATTTTAAACTGGATATGGTATACACATCTTTAATCTCAGCGCTCAGATCAAAGCCAGCTTAGCCTACATAGCAAGTTCGAAGAAAGCCAAGGATACACTGTAAGATCCTATCTGGATGTCGGTTAGCTGCCGCCAGGTGGTGGTGGAGTGGTGTAAACCCTTTAATCCCAGCACTCAAGAGGCAGAAGCAGGTGGATCTCTGAGTTCCAGGCCAGCCTGGTCTACAGAGTGAGTGCCAGCACAGCCAGAGTTACAACAGAGAAACCCTGTCTCGGGAAAAAAAAAAAAAAAAGCCAAACAGCATTGGCTGCTCTTCCACAGGATCCAGGTTTGATTCCCAGAATCCACAGTTCCAGGGGATCCAAAAAGCATTACACATGGTATACATACATGCATGTATGCTGAACATTCATATAGTCAAAATAAATCTAAAAAATAAAAAAATGTAAACTTAAATTTCCCTGAAAATCCAAAATATATCTAGCCTTTTAGTTATCTCAGAATACACAAAATTAATGAAGTTAGAAGCCACTTACCTTAATGAAATGGAAATTCTGTATCACCTTTTAAAGTTTCTTGATGATGCCTCTACTAAGTGATAACTTCTAATTACTTCTGTATATTTGGAACCTTTAAAAGAAAAAAAAAAGAAAGTTCTGTAGCTAAAGCAAACAAGCTACTGAAAAAATTATGTAATAAAAAAAAACAGAACTGTCTACTAAAAATTGTTATTAAAAATTGCCAAAACAAGGCTGGAGAGGTGGCTCAGCAGTTAGAAGCACTTGCTACTCTTGCAGAGAGCCCAGATTCAGTTCCCAGCACCCACAAGGTGCTTCATAACTGTCAGAAATTCCAGCTCCAGAAAATCTGATGACACCCTCTTCTGGCCTCCAAGACCACCAGGAACACTCATACATAAAATAAAAATAAATCTTAAAAAAAAAGCTAAGCAAAGCTAGCCTGTAAACACCAGACTACTGGTGATGACTTTTCAACATAAGCAGAATGTTCCTGAACTACAATATGGTCATCATCTCAAACTATAATAAGTTATGTTTAAAAAAAAACAAAGAAACAACAATAACACACACACATACACACACAAAAAACTGCTACCTTCTATATCAATCACTTCCTCTATGAAAGAGGTATATTTTTCCATCCTAGTTGATGAATGCATTATTTGTATTTTATGGGCAGAATACACTTCAATGCCCTGGCTACCTACCTTACTTGCATTAGCCAGTAGAATGTTAATGGAAATGATGCAAACAGAACTTTAACATATCTGCCTATCTGGGTTTGCACTCTTACATCTCTTCTGTCACTGTGAGACTAGCTTCACTAGGAATCTGCTGGCTCTGCCTAGGCCTCAGAATAAACATAAAGACAGAGCTGAGTTAATCTATAAATTGGGTCCAAGTCCAATCCAAGAAAAAGTAAAGCCCACCTACACCTGTATGTTAATCATGTCAGCCACAGCCATTCTAGACTTAAGTTCTATCAAAGTTTCTTATACAACAAAAGCTAAATGATACAAATGAGAATTCTTCTAATATACTCTAAATTTTCCAAATATTAAACACCAAAGGGATAACTTGAAAAAGTAGAGGGGGAAAAGCTTATGTAATTTCCTTTAACATGCCTACATTAAGAAGCTTAATTTTTAGGCTAGGCATGTTGGAATACACATTTGGAAGGCAGAGATGGGATCTCCATGAGTTCCAGGCCAGCCTAGTTTACATAGTGAGTTCCAGGCCAGTCAGGGATAGTAAGACCAGACCTGCCTTCAAAGAAAGAAAAAAAATTACTTCAAAAAGAAAATCAGGCTGGGCTGCACCTTTAAACCTGGCACTTCAGAGGCAGAGGCAGGTGAATCTCTGAGTTCCAGGCCAAGCCAGCCCAGTCTACATATCAAGTTCTAGAAATGCCAGGGATATACAGAGAAATCCTGTCTTGAAAAACCAAAAAGTAAGTGAGTGAGTAAATAAATAAATAAATAAATAAATAGAATTTTGGAGCTGAGTATGAGCCAGCGATAGCCAAAAGACTCCAAGTTAACATATATTACAAAGATACTTGCATATCAATGTTTGCTGCAGCCCTAGTCTCAAAGCTAAGTTATGAAACAACAACATAGAAATGTACAAAGAAGATGTAGTTTTATAACAATGAAATCTTTTCAGCCACACCAAAAAAATTGAAACTGTACCACTTGCAGGAAAATATATGAAATTGGAAATTATCATATTAAGCATGAATTCAGTCAGTCTCAGAAAGACAAGTATCACAAGTTCCCTCTCATTTGTGGATCTTAGACTTTACAAATACAAAAAAATCATATATGTACTTGATGACATGAAAGTAGTAGGGAGAGATGCTCAAAGAACAAAGAATTATACTTGCCTGAAAAAGGTTTTATGTTACCCTGAATAACAATGAAATCCAGGTATGGAACCCATGCACTTGAGATTACAAGTGAAGGCAAGAACATCAGTAGTTCAAGGTCATTCTTGGCTATCTAGAATTCCAGACCAACTGGGATATATCAAACCCTATCTCCCGCAATCACTATACAGGTATAAATTTTTTAAATGTTTCTGAATGATAGGTTAGCTCAATGTTGTGGCCCAGATATATAGTCCCAGTTACTTAGGAGGCTGCCATATAAAGGACACCTGAGCCCAGGAGTCTGAATCACTCTAAGCAAAACAGTAAGACTCTATCCCTTAAAAAGTTTATTTCTACTATTTCAAATTTTAAAAATTTTAACTCAGCAAATGGAAAAAGAAGCGGCACACACATCCACAGTAAAGAGCAGGGCATGGTGGCATGTGCTTTTAATCCCAGAATGGGAAGTAGGCACAGTAGTCTCTCCGTGAGTTCCAGGTGAGCAGAATTACAAGATGAGAATTGTGGTGGCTAAAGTTATGTTTTAAGTTTAAGAGACTTTGCTTAAGAGATCTATAACTCAAAAATGCCTCTAACCTGTAAGCTCCACTTCCCAAGACAGATAAAGATAACTTCCTGGAATGTTGTTGTTTATGTAAGGTAACAAACCATATGTTTTCACTTCTATAAACAAATTTGGTGGCCCCAACTGCACAGGATGTGTTTAATCACACATAGGTGGGAGGTAAGTAGTCAGGAAGTACCTCAGGATGTATGCTTGTCCCTGACTGGACGAAGGTGAGTTTTGCCTTTAAACTTCTGACTAGTAATTCAGCACCATACTCTTGGAAACCCTGGCCAGTGCCCATCACCCTGATCAGTATTTAATAAAGCTTACTTCAAATTTGGCTCAAAAACTGTGGTAGTAGTCTTATTCTTGCCCAGTGGGATTAACATTTTTTGAGAACTTATCTTTAAAAAAATAATAATAAACACTGAAGAGATGTCTTAGCAGTTAAAAGCACTAGTTGTTCTTCCAGAGAACTGGAGTTCCATTCCCAGCACCCATTTTACATTTCACCCAGCTATATTTGAGTATTCCAGTTTCTTCACAACCTGTGAACATTTTTTTTATTTAGTTATCCTTAGGAGTCTAAAGTGGTATTCAGAGTTTTTATTTGTGACTGCATAATGGATAGTAATATTATTCATCATATGCTTAGTGGCCATTTGTACATTTCTTTTTTCTTCTTTTGGAAAAACATGTTTTCAGATCTTTTGTCCATTAAAAAATTTATAAATTTGTGTGTGTGAATGTGCACACACTTTTACACATGTAGAGATTAAAGGGCTGTTATGGGAGTTGCTTCTCTCTTTCCAACATGTGGTTTCTAGGGTCAAACACATATTGTCAGGCTTTATAGCAAGAGCCTTTACTCACAGAGCCATCCTACCAGTTCTATTTTTGTTTTTTAAGCCAGGATCTATTTAACATTAGCTGACCTTACTGTGAAAAGTCAGGTTGCTTTGAACTCAATATTCTAGGTCATGCAGCTGAAGAAATGGCTTCTGATGGAACTTCCCAGGGCCGCCTACCAGCCTGAGCCCTTGCTTTGGAACAGCATTCCAGGCTACTTCTAGGCAGTCTGTACTTCCCTAGCCCCAGATAGCCCCACAGAACCCAGGCAGTAAGAGCAAAAAACAGATGTTTCTGGCTATTAACTGATTCCTACTTTCCCAGCCTTTTGACTAGCATTCCACCATTCCTGGCCCTGACAATGATGCCTCAATTTCAGAAAGAAGTAGGTACAGAAGAGACAGCAACTAGCTTTTATTATTAACAAAAGTTAGAATGTCTGATCACCCACAAAATTCTTTTTTCCAAGGTCAGGAATTTAGACAAAAGCCATTATTCCCTCAAGGGCTTGAAGAAAGTTCCTACTTGCTAAAAAAGAGTCAAGTCTCCTTATCTCTGGCAAAAGGAACATACGGTTCTTTCATTAACACATGACTATGGTGCCTATTAACTTGTCAAGGTCATTGCTAACTTCTAGGCTCCCTCAGTCCCACAAACCCCATGTCAAATCTTTAGCTCCCTTTCTCCTATTCTCATATAGCCCTGGAAATTTTTCATGTGTTGCTTCCACTTGTTGCTCTACCTGAGGACAGGAGTTGGGAGTCTCAGCACCCACATGGAGGCTCACAACCATCGGTAACTCCAGTTCCAGGTGACCCGATACCCTCTTTGACCTCTGAGGGCACCTGACAGGCATGTGGTACACAGACATACATGTGAGCAAAACACAAATATAGTTAAAATAAAATTTAAGTAACTTTCAAAACAATTAAATATTCCACACTAGCTTCAAATTTGCAAATTTGCCTTTGCCTCTCAGTTCTGGAGTTTCTTGTTTTCTTTTTGATAAGTCCTGTCATATAAGTAGTATAGAATGGCCTTGCAACTCTTCATCTTCCTGGCTCAGCCTTTTCAATGTTAGAATTACAGGTCAGGGTTTTGAGCAAGGAACTAGAACTTGATTTAAAATTTAAAAGATCACCTGTTGCTATTTTGAGAAGAAACTTAAATATAGGAAATGGACCACAGTTTAAAACAGGTTTACCAATTAGGAAACTTGAATCCAAGGGCACTAATTGCATGTGCTGCACGGACATACATGCAGGTCAAAACACCCACAGACACAGAAAATTGAAAACAGAAATAAACAAGTAAATCTACCTGGTTCTTCATTATATTCCTTTTTCTCTAAGGCTCTTTAGTTCTAGGCCAACAGGTGCTCCCCAAAGATATCTGTGTAGAACCTGTGCATGTGGTTTTCTTTTTCTTTCTTTCTTTTTGTTTTGTTTTCTAGACAAGAGTTTCCCTGTGTAGCTCGGGCTGTCCTAGAACTGGCTTTGTAGACCAGAGAGATATGCCAGCCTCTGTCTACTGGGATTAAAGACTTGTGCCACCTCTGCCTGTCTGTGATTTTCATTAAAAAAAAAAAAAAAAAAAAAGACTTTATAGCCCAAAAGCACCCACTTTTTAAAAACAAAAAGTCTTAAGCAGTTCATAAAGTGAAACTCTAACCTCTTAGTCTCTCTACACCTGACTATCCTAGAGTGAGTTCCAGAGGCCGGTGATGCTCAAGCAGGCAAAGGTGCTGTTGCCACGCCTGATCACCCTATTTCAATCCCCAGAATCCACATGGTGGAAGAAAAGCATTGACTCCCACAAGCTGTCCTCTAATTTCCACATACACACCAGCGCACGAGTGCACGCATGCACATGTACATGTACACACAAACACACACACACACACAAACACACACCTGAATAAAAAACATTAAGAGTGGGTTTCTAATCACAGAATAGCCACCAGATAATACTGCAGGGTTTATCAACTTCGTCATTATTAACATTTTAGACCAGATAAAGGCCTTGTTGGGCAGAGTTGTCTGTGTGAATAGAGGGTGTTTAGAAGCAATATCCATGTCCTATACCCAGTAGTGGCCAGTAGCATCCCTTTCCCCAGTATTGATAAAAATACCTCCAGATACTGCCACATGTCCCAAAAGACAAATTCACCTAGTTGAGACAGACAAGATTAGCAATTACAGAACACCTGAGGAACTGAAACAGGGTAAACCAATTCCCAAAGCTGTACCAACTCCATAACCTTGTGAGTCCTGAACTACATCCAGGCTTACAGGACCTGGTATGGTTTCCATTAAAGCCTAATGTTCAGTGGTTTCTGTTCTTCTCTCTTACAAGCTCTGGCTCTGCAGTCTCCTTTATTTCTCTATGTAACTTTCCAATGAATTCCAGTAATTTAAGGTAATTTAAGTTTCTTCCTGTTCAAAAATGCCTAGCAAGGGCTGGCAAGATGACTCAACAGGTAGATATTTGTCACAAAAGCCTGGCTACCTGAAATGCACATAAAAGTGGAAGTCTCAAGAAAGCTGACTCCACGCCTATATACTCATTATGTGCACACACACCTCCAATCCAGTAACAAAAAAGGTGGCCCTCATGCATGCTAGGCAAAAACACTACCACTGAGCTACGTTCACAAAACTCTGCTATCATGTCAGCTTAAACAACTGTCAGTCAATTCATGATACTATGCCCTTTCTCCACCCATTCACAAGGATCAAGAATTTAATAAATCATAAAAAAATAACTTAATCACAGGAATGACAAACAAAAGCAACATTTATATAAACAAAAATATCCAAAATGGTCCCAAAATACTCAAGAAAAGCAATAAAGATCTCAAGACAGACTTTTGAGATAGGGTTGCTATGTGACCCAGACTGACCTTCGTAACTTCTGACTCTGCCCCACGAGTGTTAGGATTACAGGTGTATTTCACTACACCTGGTTTCCAAGATAGAATTTGACAGCCTTTAAAAATAGCAGATACATAAACTCCTAAGTATAATTTTTTAAAATGAATATAAGACAGGTGGTGGTGGTGCAAGCCTTTAATCCCAGCACTCAAGAAAGAGGCAGAGGCAGGCAGATCTCTGTTGAGTTCTAGGTCAGCCTGGTCTATGGAGTGAGTTGCAGGATGTATTTGTGTGTGTGTGTGTGTGTGTGTGTGTGTGTGTGTGTGTGTGTGTATATACACTAAGTATATTATATAAATTTTAAAAGATGAATACAAATCAACACGTTATAGAGAAAACATATATACCAGGTCTTTGGTTCTGTCCCAAGAACTTCAAAAGATAAAAAGACCAAAAAAAAAAAAAAAAAAAAAAACCCAGCAAGGTTCCCTATAATCGTATATACTCAAAGAAGCTGAAGCAAAAGGATCCCTTTGGCCCCAAGAGTTCGAGTTCAAGGCCAGGCTAGTCAGGGCAACAACATAGTGATACCACACTCAAAAAAGTATAAAAGAGGCCAATCATTTTACAATTGTATACGAAGAGTTTAGAACATTTTTGACTCCATATTGTAACAAGCCTTTAACATATCCTCACTTGTTTTGTGGTAGAATCATAATTATCTAAAGGTTATTAAATATCCCTCTCAACATATTGCTGTGAAACTGGATTTTTCTCCAAATACTTCAACTAGAAAACAGCTAATTTAGATGCAGAAGCTAATAGGACAATCCAGTTGTATTCTATTAAGCCAAATACTAAGGAGATCACAAAATGTAATACAGCTGCCATTGTTTAGCAAACTAATTTGGAGTATTGCTGTGTATCATTAAAGATGATACTTATATTTAACTGTTTAAATTTCTTTATTGAATGTGTATGAGTGTTTTGCCTGTATGCATGTATGCCCACCATGTGTATGCCTGATGTCTAAGGATGTCAGAAGAGGATATCAGATCTCCTGCAACTGGAGTTAGGGATAGCTGTGAGCCACCATGTGGATTATGGAAACGAAACCAGGTCCTCTGCTAGAGCAAGCAGCAAGTGTTCTTAATCTTGGAGCCATCTCTCCAGCACCTTATATTAACTTTTAATTCAGGCATTATTATACATTTACTCAATATACTTATTTATAGCGCAATAACTATTAACACAGGACAATATCAACAAAAGCTATTTAGAATCCTACATAATTTTTACAAGGACAAAGGGATTCTGAAATCAGAACAAGAACATTAGCCACAAATAGTGGCACACACCTGTAATCCCAGCAGTTGGGAGGCCTGGGTTACATAGCAAGAACCTCTAAAGGAGGAAGTAGAAGAGGAGAGGGGAAAAAAAGGAAGAAGAAAAGGCAGGTGTGGTACTTCACACCTTTAATCTCAGTACTCTAGAGGGAGAGGCCAGTCAGGGCCATGTAGTGAAAGCATGTCCTCCAAGAGAAGTGGAGGAGGGGAGAGCAAGCTGGTAGTTATGACAGCTATAATTTCTCACCACTTGAGTTGAAGCAGTTGTACTTCAAGGCCAGCCTGTGCTACAAGAGACCCTATCTTAAAAACTAGGATGGCTAGGCGGTGATATCATATGTCCTTAATCCCAGCACTAGAGACAGAGGCAGGCAGATCTCTGTGAGTTCGAAGTCAGCCTGGTCTACAGAGTGAGTTCCAGAACAGCCAGAGTCACAACAGAGAAACCCTGTCTCAAAAAAACAAAACAAAACACTAGGAGGGAGAGAACCACTACATTAAAATAATACGTAACATATTTCTATTTACTACTTAAAGCTTTACCTACAAGAGCACAAAGAATCTTGCCATCTTCAATCATTCATTCCATCAGCCATTAGAGATAACTCCCTCCCCCAACAGGAAAGACCCAGAGCCCTGTAAGTTGCCATTGCTCCCCTGAATAAATTCCCACCCACTCTGCCAAAGACATCTGATGAAACTCACGAGGACACATGCAAATCAAGATATGAAAGTAGGAGGGGGACTCTTTTGGGGAGTGTCATTGGGAGAGGGAAAGAATGAGGTAAAAAAATGAATTAAATTTATTATATAAATGAAACTGTCAAACAAAAAAAAAGCAGAAAACCAGGGAGAAAGCTTCATTACCAATTAGAATTATAGTAAAACAAAATTTCTGTAAACATACAGCCAAAGAATTTTCATTGATTCATGTACACACGCAAAAAAAGCCTAAGCTTCAAAAGGGTTATCAAAATTCTTTAATGAATTACCTACCTACTTACACTACTAATAATTTTACTGGTTTCTATCATCTAAACTCATTACCATCAGTAGAGAAGCACAAATCTAATAAAAATCATGGAAAAAATATTCAACTACTATAAAAATACATTATTTTGAATTAAGCAACCTTAGTCACTTTCATTTTTAGGACATATACAATCAAATGTCTTTTGATAAATTACCAAGCTGGAAAAGACCAAGATATCCTACAAAGGGAGTTAATAGTATTCATAATTAGAGTCCTTTCTGTGAACCATAATTTATCAATTTAAATTTGGGAACAAAAACCTTGCATGGGACAGACGTTAAATGAAATAAAATAAAAAGAGCTTGAGGTAGGTAGTTCCCTTACCCTCCTCAAGAGACCCCCATCCTTCCCTGAAGATCTATCTACAGTGGCTGGTGGGGTAGGGGGGGGGGAAAGAGACATTTTCTTCCAGGTGTAACCACTGTAAGTTAGGTTAGTTCATGATCCCATGAAGAATCATAATTAAACTCACTGGTGTTCCCCTGCACCCCTACACACACACACGGACACGGACATGAAAATACAAGGGGGACTAGTTGAGAAGAGGAAGGTGGTCAGAGGGAGTGGCAGGGGAATAAGAAAGGGTAATGAGGGAGTAAATGCGATCAAAATATATTAATACATGTATGAAAATGTAATAATGAAATAAAACTTTGCTCATTACAAAATTATAATTGCCAGGTGTAGTGCCTTTAATTCCAGCTCTCAAGAGGTAGACACAGGCAGAGCTCTGATTTCAAAGGCCAGCCTGGTCTACAAGTTCCAGGATAGCCAGGGGGGCTATACAGAGAAACTGTCTCGAAAAGAGAAAAAAAAAATGCTGTTGACAGAACAAGGTAAAACAAAACCATATTTTCCTAAGAAAAGGACTAGGTAAAAGCTAACAAGCTTTAAAAAGGAGGGATAGTGTGCCTACAATCAAAACTTTCTCATTTCCTCAGATGATAGCAGTCTAAATTAGGATCTTCCAAATTAAGCACTTTCATTTTGTTTTGTTTGTGACAGTCTAGGTGGGAATTTTAATTTTTTTTAATTAAAAAAAATCATTAGTATTAGTACCCTATGTAAAACACAATCAGAGAAGCTAAATGTAGCTTAGTTCACTGAAACCTTTACCAGCACAACTGAAACCGTGTTTCAGCAGCTTTCTTACTGAACCTAGGACCTTGCTCATGTTGAGCTATACACACAGAACTACAAACACCCCACCCCAGCCCAATTTTTATTTATGCGCATATGTACTGTGACACCTGAACCTTGAGTCAACGCTCTCCTTCCACATGTGGGTCCCAGGGATCAAACTCGGCTTGTCAAGTTTAGCAGCCTTTTTTTTTTTTTTTCCAACTGGCTGAATCATGTCCTCAGTCCCTCGTTCCTACTTCTTAATTGTGCCAGGCACAGTGGTGTCGCCTTTAATTCTAGTACTGGGGAGTCAGAGGCAGGTGGATGAGTTCCAGGCTAGCCTAAACTACATGGTGAGTCTCTGAAAAGGGGAAAGAAAAATAAAGCTGTTTTGTAATTTGTAATACCATTTAGGTACTGTATGCTGCCATTACTTCCTGCTACGAGAAACTCATTTCAGCTAAGACGACAGTACTTCTTCCTGTACTCCCCTCCTACTCCCCCGCCTACCGCCATCACCTACAAAATTCAGTACCTGTCGCATGTTCACCAAGCACCATTTAGAGGCAGGGGCACGATTTTTGGACTTTTGGTGACACATACATACTACTCTGCCTGTGCAAATTAAACCCTCACTATAATCTTAAGACCCAATGCACTTCTACTTTCCATCTCTCCAGCAATACAAAACTTCCCTAGGGCCCTCAAAGGACCTATTTCTACCTGTGCTCCGACCCCCACCTCCAGCCTGCATTATTTCCTGAGATTGGGAACCCGGCCATGGCTTCACTCCCAAGGGGAAGACTCGGGATCCGGGATTCCCACATCCTTCCCACAGGGCACAGGGCCTTAGCCTCAGGCCCTTAAGGTCAGCGGGGAAGCGCAGGAGGCTCCGCCGGCTGCTGCAGGAGCAGGGTAGCGAGGGCGGAAGGAAGGAGGGAGGCCGGGGGCCGGTACCAGGCCCGGCTACCTGCCGGGTCAGAGCGCAGGCTGCCCGCGGGAGCCGTGAGGAACCCGGCTCCGCACCGTGACAGCCGCCGGGCAGCGGCAGGTGGCCACCTCCGGCGCCCGCGCCTGCGAGCCGCTCGGCTGGCTCCTGGGGGTGCAAGGAGCCGCACACGCGAGGAAGAGGTGTGCAGCAGCAACACGGAGGGCGGGACAGAAGGACAGCCGTCCGCTCTCCGCGGGGGCTGGGAGTGGGCGGCGAGGACGCGGGGGCCGTGGGGAATGCCCACGTACCTTCCTGCTGCGCGGCCGGGGTCCCAGCTGGAGCCCGCAGGTCGCCTCACATCCGGGTACGCGGAGACACTCAGCTGCTTCTGCCGCGGCGTCGCCGCCCCGCGGCACAAACACCAAACTTCCGGCGGCGGCGGCGGCGGCGGCGGCTGCGGCGGCGACGCCTCTCCCGTCAGATGGGAGTTACCTGGGGCCGTCGTGGGTGCGCTTGCGCACCGCTTCTCTTCGGCCCGAGCCGGCTCAGCTGACGTGCCCAGAAGACGAAGATGGCCGCCACGCTTTCGGCGTGTCACGCAGTTTTCACCCGGGCCGAGACAGCTGCGCGTCGGGGAAAGGCAAGCTGGCGCCCACTCTCAGCGCAGGCGCGGTGGGAGGCCTCGCGTGCGCGCCTCCGCGGGTGGGCGTCTTATAGGGAGGTGCCAGCGCCCCCTGTTGGTGGCGACTTGTTCTTGCTGTCATCTCTGACCATGCACCCACCGCGGAGCGGGTGAGAAGGCTCAGAGGGTGAAAACACTTGGGGGCAAAAGGCAAAATTGAATTCCATCCCTATGAGGCACGTGGTGGAAGGAGAGAACTGACTCCCGCAAATTGTCCGTGGCACATGCACCCACACACACATTAATGAAAAATCTAATAAGTTTCTAAAACCCCTTAAAAATAAACTCACCGAGGCCCCAAAAGCTGATGGTTTGCTACAGGTTCCCAGCACTTTCTGTGGAATCTATCCCAAGAGCCTTATCCTTGGATCTTCAATAGGAGCCAACGTAAAGAAAAGGGGTGAGAGCCTTTAATCCCAGCAGAGGCAGGCGGGAATCTCTGAGTTAGAGGCCAGCCTGGTCTACAGAGGGAGTTCCAGGATAGCCACGGTTACAAGAAAAAACCCTGCCTCAAAAAACCAACCAAACAAAAAAAGTAAATAAGAAAAGGGGTGAAAATAAATGGCCATTCTCCTATCCCCTAAGCTATACTACAGCACACAAGGATTCACCCTTTCCTTGCCAATATTCTCCCTTATGCCGGGAAGCTAAGAGCCTAGATGAAACTGTTGAGTTTCCACTAAGTTTAGGCAAGGTGATATTCGGACAGACTGTAGTCTGTTTGAAAGATGCATAATAAAAGCCAAAAAGTAGTTGTTTTGGTTTTTGAGACAGTTTCATGTAACCCACGCTGGCCCCTCATTTTCTATGTAGCTTAGAATAACCTTGAACTCCTATTCCGCTGAGAGGACCTAAAAATAACTCCATCTCAGGTATTTGACTTAACCAAGAAACCTCCCCAGCTTCTCTGTCCTTGAAAGAGAATGAAGAGTAAAATGTCAACTAGAAAGTAGAACTTAATTGCAACTCCTAGCAGTACCCCCCTCTTCCCCTAGGGAACATAGAGTCCAATGGAGCAGAGACCACCCGTGTCAACGGGTGAAGATAGCCCCAAGGTTGCTTAATTGCTTAGGTGCAGGGAGACAAAGACCTGTGCCCCCTGCCTTACGCGCCCTGTTTTTATAGTAAGATTTATTTAATATTGGTTTGCTTTGGTTTATAGCAGTAAGTTTGTAGCAGTAAGTTTGTGGTTTCTGCCTCATGCATTTTTTCCTCATGTATTTTTGCTTCATATACTCTTGCAGACCCTTTTTTAATTGCTTGCGTTTTTTTCCCTATATAAACTCCACTCCTCCTGGAAGCGGGGCGCCGCTCCTGCTGTGTCAGGGAAGGTATAGCCCTGGTTCCAGCCTGAATAAAGCGATCCCGTGTGTTTTGCATCAGATCCGACTCCTTGGTGGTTTTTAGGAATCTGAACGTGGGCACAACACCACCAGTCTCTACCTCCTAAGAAGAGGAGCCTCCACACCCAGCCTCCCAATTTATGCTTTAATGGCATATGGGAAATGGTCCGACTAAAGTGAAAACATCATACAACTATCATATCATATCCCCATCATAGAACTAGAGAGGTTTCTTCTCAGTTGGATGATTCACTTTATCTTCACTAAGTTCCCACACACACTCACACACACACACACACACACATGCAATTATTACAAAGTAGGCCTTCTAAGTAATATGTTCCACTCTGTTTGCTTTAAAAAAGAGCATTAAAAACCCATGTCAGAGCATATGAAATCATATGTACTTATTTTTGGTAAAGAAGTAATTTGAAAGGAATATATATGATATATAGATATATAAATATATAGATATATGATATATATAGAATATATAGATATATATGATATACATAAATGATACATATCTATATATCATACATATATTCCATGATATATTATATATATCATATATCTATATATATCATGGTGCTATAATTCTAAAACTCAGTAGGCTGAGACAGAAAGATCATGAGTTCTAGACAAGGCTGACCTGGGCTACAGAGGGAGACCTTGCCAACTCCAAAAAAAAAAAAAGTAATTTAAAGTATAATTGATAATCTATTGACTGTAGATATTCATCTTTAAATCTATATATAGCCTGTTACTTAAATGTGCAATGAAAAAAAAAAGTTTTAGTCTAGCTCCTCATAAGATTCTAACAGCAAACCAAGGGATGATTCCACCAAAGTTCATCCTGGAAAACCAATGAGCTTACTGGGATTACTCACAAAGCATGAAAAAGAGGTTACTCACAGCAGCTGCCCTGTAAAGTCTTGACCCAACATGGATGATAGCATCCCCATACACTCACAGATGGAGCCCCCCACTTCAGTCATCCTTCCTTGCCTATATACTCTGGCACCTCCAGAGACACCCCATGCCCAATGCAACCACATGCAATTAGGGCTGAATTGCATATAAATGGCTGGAGAGAGCTGCTGAAATCTGATGAGGGTCTCTACCCTCACAGTCAACAAGCCCAGTGAAGAATGAGAGGCTCTTGCAAGCAGGTGCAGCACATCCACTGAAGACCTTGGCTATTAATAAATGTCCATGGTTGATTTTTCCAAGGTATTTATTAATTACAAGCCATGAGAAGTCTCAGGGGTCCATACCCAGGCAGCTTATGCAGAGCTTACTCCATTGCTTCTCACCCCATTCTCTCCTCTCTGTTCTCTCCCTTTTTCTTCTCTCCTCCGCACCAGCCCTAGGTGCTTTTTCATTCCAAATCCTCCCTGTCTCCACCCAGCCCTCCAATATACAAATGAATGGAGCCTAACCTTCATCTGCCTTAAGGTTAAGAATGGCCTATTCATATGGAGAACTGGGTGGACACTTCATTGTTTAGCAGGTAGGAATGGTTCCCCTACATGTAGTAGGGCATCAGAAAACACCCTTCTGCTTTTCCAGCATATAGGAATATTATCCATAACTATGAAATATCCCACAACACTTGGCTGTTTTGCTCAGATGATCACATTGTACATTTGGGGGAAAGTAACCTTTTCTAGCATTATTATTTATATTTTGAAGATCATTTCCCCACTTCTGATTCAATACCAGAAGTCTTAACTAAATCTCAATTATTCTATATCACATATGACAAATTTTGTTTTGCTTTTTACCAATGGCTTTCTTCTAAAATTATCTGTCAATGAGCTTTGGGACTTGGCTGAGTTAATCTGGTTACCCACCCAGTTAATCTGATGATCCTTGACTGAGTTTTTAGTCTCCTCCAAACCAGACTAAAGAAATCAGGTTTTGCAAATGAGAAGATTAATATTGAAGTGATACTATTGTACCCAGTTTTTGAAATCCCCCTCCTCCCCAAGTACCACCAGGAGTCCACCAATTCTGTTGCAAAAGCAAGGAGTCTTTATTCTGCAGAACAAACCAATGAACTAGGGTCTGGCACCACCACACAAGATGGCCCACTTTGAGAAGCTTCCCGCAAGGGATTTTATAGGGAACAGGAGATCTCTCTGATTGGTCAGAAGCTAGGCACTGGATTGCCTCATTAAATGTTACATGGCAACAAGGATTTCTGGGAAAATGAGTACTCGCCATTAAACAGAGAGGTTTATGGGATAGTGAGTACTTGACATTAAACCAAGGAGAGGTTAGTGCTTTTACCACTAGGGGCGCTGGCCTTTCAGTACAAAAGTATATGCCACAAATGAAAGAAAAACAAGTTTTAGGTCAGGGATCTGAAACTAGGAAAGAAAATATTTCCTTAAATAACTGCTGTATAGAAAGACATTCACCTTAGGAAGAAAAAGAAAGGAGAGCTGGTGCTGGGGCCCGGAATACAGCACTTGCCTTACATCCTTGAGGCCATAGGTTTTATCCCTCAATCTCAGGGGATGAGGAGTGGCTCATCAGATGTGATGACTCAAGCTATCATCTCAGCCTTCAGGAGGCAAGGATAAGACAAAGACAAGAGAGGCAAGACAAGATCCACCAGTCAGAGAGCTACAAAGCAAGACCCATTCTCAAAAAAAAAAAAAAAAAAAGGGTGTGTGTGTGTGTGTGTGTGTGTGTGTGTGTGTGTGCAGGACTTCTCAGCTGATGAAGACTCATGCTGCACAAGCTTATCAACCTAAGTTTGATGTCTAGGACTGACATTTAAGGTGGGGGCAGTAAACAAACTCCACAAAGTTGTTTTCTGACCACTATATGTGCTCCATGACACACATGGCCACACACATACATGTGCACACAAGTGCACAGTAATAGTAAAAATTATAATGGTTTGAAACAAAAACAACAACAAAAATGGGCCAAGAAGATGTCTCAACAGGTAAATGTAGGAGCTTGCTACCAAGGCTGACACCTGAATTTGATACCCATAACCTAGTGAAAAGTCCAGCGCCCCTAGTGGTAAAGGCACTAACCTCCATTTAATATAAGTACTCATTATAAGTACTCACTATCCCATAAACATCTCTGTTTTCCCAGAACTCCTTGTTGCCAACAAGCCAATCCAGTTCCTGGGTTCTGACCAGAGAGATTAGCTGCTCCCTTTAAAAAAGTCTAGCCAGAAGGTCCTCGGGGTCATTTTTCTCCTATTCTGACTTTCAGGGTACGTGAGAGATGACCCCAATGCATTGGATAATAAAAGCCTCATGTTTTTTACATCGATCTGGAGTCTTGATTCCTTGAGGTCACCCCTCACCCTGAGATCCGGGGAGGGCAGAAGCCCAGCCAGTCCTTTCACTAGGAAGTAGAAAGGTGGAATCATTCCAGCAATTTGTCCTGTTCTGCATAGGTGTCCCTGTGGTATAACAGTTTTCTTCCAGATTAAAACATCTCATCCTACAGGAGGCTTCTTAGGCAGGTAAACAACTCAAAATAGCTTCAGGAAGTCCCTGAAACTAATCAAAATCAATAAACCCCCTCTCTCCCAAAACAAGCAAAAAAATCTCAGAGTCCCTCTCACAAGAGCAGAGCCAAGCTGCAAAGAAAACCCTCAAACAAGACCAAATTCCTAGAAGACACAGAAACCAGCTGAGCTGCCTGGAAGAGATTTTAGTCCGATTATGGCACCTGGAAAAGATACTCTCCAATCTGTTTAGCTTCTGCAGGCTGTGCATGTGCTCTAGGTTCCTAGCTTTATGAACTGTCACTCATGCTTGGGTGGCTTTTGGTGATACAGCTGTCCTTTAGTCATTTCTGGTCCCGTAAATAGCTCATTACCCATATTCCTGTAAGTAACCTGATAAAACTCATTTGTTCACCTAGTTGGACTTTGATGGCATCTGTACTTTGGTCTTCATGAGCTCCCTTATCTGGAGTGAGTAGATGTATGTGTTGCATCTCCCTGGGAAAAGTTTTGTAATACAACATTCCTCCCACATATACCCAAATAAAATTGTAGTGATTTTTTTTTTTATTCTTAAAGGAGAGAAAGAAATGTTTAATAATCCAAATAAAATACTAGCCAGATCTCATTAGTTTGAAATAATTAAAATCCACTCGAAATTAATATAAGTAATATTTTTAAAGTCTTTTTGCTACCATAATTGGAAGCTGTGGGGGGAGCGGCTGACCTTAGGCCATCCTAAAACTCAAGGTTCAAGTTATATCAACACAAGGGCTGGAGAGATGACTCAGTGGTTAAGAATACTGGCTGTTTCTCTAAAGGGCCTGGGTTCAATTGCCAGCACCCACATAACTAACTCCAAGTCCAGGGGCCCCATGGCAGCAGGCATGCATGTGGTGCACATCACATATATGTTCACTAAGACAAAATATCCGTACACACAAAATAAAAAATACATCTTTTTTTAAAAAATTACGTCAACAGGACACCACAATGCTCCTCTCTTCTTTCATCTGCACTCATTCTCAAATTCTCTTCTGACAACTGGACAAAGGTTACTTAAGCTCAGTGCAAACTAACATCAGTAGAATGAAAGTCTTAGGAGAAAGTTCTGATTGATTGAACTTTGCCATCTGCCTGTTCTTGAAACATAGGCAAATGCCCACAACTATGTTCTCTGGCTAGACTAAGAACTGTGAATCTGTCTCTTGGCCTTGTTACCCACTTTTGTTTTCCTTGATGACTTTAAGCTTATTTGTTTTTGTTCTTTGTGTAACTCAGGCTGGCCTGGAACTCACTAAGTAGCTGAAGATGACCTTCAATTTCTGATCTTGCTGCCCCTACCTCCTGAGTGCTGAGACTGCAGCACCATATCTAGTTCATGCTGTGCTGGAGACTGAGCACTGAGCCTTGTACAAGCTAGGCAGACACTACCAACTGAATTACATCTCCAGCTCAAGATGTACATTTCTGTACTTGATTTTAATGGATGACATCCAGCTCTTTAAACAGGCACATTACCCCCTCATCACAGTCTCATTTGCTTTTTTTTTTTTTTGTGACCAATCTAATTGCCACAGCATACAAAACCTGTAACTGAAAGCCTGTTCTCTTGCCCCAACTGCTACTGTTGCAGATTCCTATCTTGTAACTGATTCCTAACTTGTAACAGATTCATACTGTCCCTTTTTTTACCTTCTAGCTCTAAAATGATAGAAAGGAAAGAGAGACATTTTCACTGCTCTTGAAGGTGGCCTTTAAAGACAGAAAGAAAGAGAAATTCACTGCCCTTTTTGGCTGTCCTTAGCTTGGATAACAGGAACTACAGAGAGAGAGAGAACTAGCTGAACTGAACTGTCAACTCCAACGGCCAACAGTCTCCTTTATAACCTAAGCAAAGTTCCCAGAAGTCCAAGCAGCATGTAGTTATAAGGAGAACTGCACTGCACAGAACAAAAGAAACAAAAACTAAAACTAAAAAACCAAAAACTTCTTGACAAAGCGTTCTGCTGCATGTCCCCCATTTTAATAAGCCATAAATTGCACAATATTACTTTTTCTCTGAGGCCTTCTGCTAGGCCATCTCTTTTCCTTTCTGGTCTTCATGAATTTACCCTTAGTATACATACATGATGCATTACTAACAGAAAGCACAAGAGGAGATTTTTATTTCTCTTGTCAAAACTAGTAGAAGACACTACCTTTATGGCTCTCAAGAGTATACTGTTTCATTGTGGGCTGAATATGGTTTGGGTTGTTCACCTTTGCAGATTGACATGAAGTTAGTTTACTTGATAAACCATTAACACACATGGATACATTTTCTATAAAAATGCTGTGGGGATCTTCATGTTTCAAGGAACTCTGTGGTTCATTAATATTAAAGGCAACACTTTTGCACTGACTCTTTTGCGTAGAGGCAGCCTAGTCCCTTGAAAGCCTGGAACTTTGGCTTTAAGGTATTTTCCTCTGATTTCTGTTTGCTGTAAATGAGCTCAACTTGAGCTCAAATTCTGCTGTGTGCCTTTGGCTAAATGCCTCTATTTCATTTGGGACAGCTGTTGAGCAAGGCTAAGTCGTAAAAAAGACAAGCCCAGAGACAGCTCGTTTCAGGTAAGTCAAGGATTACTTAAAGAGACCTTCCTTCTTAGTCTCACAAGGCAGAATGACTATTTTGTAGTTAATTAACCTTGATTGATTGTAACCACGTGACTGTACCTATGCCTTCTACCTCATGATCATTTACCTTGTGCTTGTATGCACACCTGGTTTGCCCCTTGTGATTATTGCCTTGGAAACTACACGTTTACCTCTGGTGAGGAAGGGTATAAGAAACTGAGAATAAATGATTTGGGCAGTTCGGCCCCTGTGAACTCAAGATACAGTGTGTGCGTGTTTGGGTTATCAGCCTAACTCTCTATTCAGCACCGACTGAACTGTAAGCTGGCCTTATCACTCATCACTGTCAGTGGTGTTGGAGGCAGGTGGAAATTTAGGATTCAGAAACTTTACTCCATAGTTAGTATGGCTCCCATGCTCTGTCCCAGAACATAGCCAGCTGGGTTTTGGTTCTTTGTACTGGCCAGGCACAGGGAACCCATGCTGGGGGAGTGTTGGGGAGCACAGGAGGAGAGGAGATGGGGTTCTGGGACCACCATGGACCCTGATTCCCCGTGCTGAGAACGAATGAACAAGACACAATGAATCAGTCCCGGGACTCCTCTGGTGGAAGCAGAGGTTGTTTATTCAGAGGTGGGCCAGGAAATTTATAGATAGGAGGTGAGTAGGTTCCCGTCCCTGGTGCATGGTTTACACATAGGCAGGCAATAGAGGTGGGCGGCTATCACCCTTAATATGGATCACAGGTAGACAGACAGCAGGGGGGAGGGCCTGGTTTCTCTCGCCCTGTTGGGTGGGGTCCCTAGCACCTTCAACCCGTGCTGGATCCAGTACGGCACTCCATGAACCAGGGATGATTCATTGTTGCTTCTAGTTTTTTGTACTTTAGTACAATTATTAGAAGACTCTATTTAAAAGAACTTTTATTTCTATAGTCACACTTTTCAGGTCAGCAGTCAAGGTATTTAGGAGATCTCCCCCACTCAAATCTAATCAGTTTCAATGGTACCCACAACTTCTCATTTCTATTAGAAATATAGGCATACCCTCTACCCCAGTGCAAAGCATGACCTGATTTCCATTCAGACTTTAATACATATTTATGATATATGGGTTGATTTAACTCTGAAATTCTTTCTATTGTCCAATGTGTCTCAACCAATGTTATTCCTGTCTTGTTAACATTCAGATTTAAAGTTAGTAGTGCACTATGTAGTCTATCTCTGGGGATCTTTGTTATTCTTTTTTATCTTGCAAGCATTTTCTTTAATATCTGATTAGATCTTTCTATACATGCTTGTCCTGTAATATTATGTGGTATACCTGTAATATGTTTTATGCCATAGTATGCAATTTTTTTCATTTTACTGGAGATATATGTAGGGGGTTATTGGTCTTAATTTGTAAAAGTATTCCCATAATAGCCATTAGTTCCAGTAAATGTGTACTTACAGAATCGGCCCTTTCAGAATTCAAGGCAGAAGCCCACTAAAATTTTGAATAAGTATCGATAGTATGGTGTACAAACTTTAGCTTCCCAAGTTCTGCAACATGGAAAACATCCATCTGCCAGATTTCCCCTCTTTTAGTATCCTTAGGGTTACTTCCAGCAGGCAATGGGGCTTGATTATACAAGGAACATATTGGATAATTCTTTATAATTTCCTTGGCTTGTCTATAAGTAATGGAGAAGCTCCTTTCTAAATTTTTGCTGTTCACATGGTGCTTTTCATGAAAATTTGAGACTTCTAATACATTTCCCATTAATAACTGATCCAGCTAATCATTACGTTGTGCAAATGGGCCCTGTGTGAGAGCTAATATGAGTAATATATATGCATATTTCTGTCTTGAATTGCTTGTTGTAGTTGCATAAATAATGATGTTAATTCTGAATTATCAGAAATAAATTCAGCAGTTTCTATATGCAAAACAACCCTTTCTGCATAAATCAGTGATGATATTAAGAGATTCAGGAAAGTCTAGCAATATTGTAATAGCATAAAACTCTGACTTTTGAACTGAAGCATATGGGCTTTGACTGACTTGACTTAATTTTTTCTGACTTGTAGCCTGTCATTCCTGATTTATTTTCATCAGTATAAAATATGGTGCTCCAGAAATAAGTTTTTCTTTCACTACAGGAGGGAGTATCCAATTAGTTATCTTGATAAAACTGAATTTGCTTGCTTTTAGGATATTTGTTATTAATTTCTCCCCAAAAAATTGCTTCAAGCTCTTTGTCAATTCACTGATTACCCATAATGACATAATCTCAGCACTTGTATAAGGCACCACTATTTCTGCTGGATCTTTCCTAACAGCTGACAAAGTCTTAGTCTTCCTTTTAAAATTAAATCAGCAACTTTTTCTATATTTCTGACTTTAAAATAGGTCTTTAATTTTTTACTGCATTTATATGCTATAAATATATATTCTAAGATATTATCCTCTCGGTGTATAAGAATCCCAGTAGGGAAATGTTTTGAATGAATGAAGACCAAAACACAATTCAGGTGTGGATCTATATGATCCACATATGCATCTTGTTGTCTCTTTTCTACAAGAGTTAACTCTTCTCTGCTTCGGCAGTTAAATGTCTTGGACTATCTAGGTTGGATTCTCCTTGTAACATATTTAACAAATTATTTAACTCTTACATAGTTAATCCAACTGTGAGTCTTACCTAATTAATATCTCCCAATAATTTTTGGAAATCATTAAGAGTTTGCAACTGATCTCTTCTCTGTACCTTTTGTGGCTTAATATTTTTGTTCACTTATAACTTAGACAGTTAATAGAATCTCCTCTCTGTACATTTTCAGGAGCAATTTGCAAATCCCACAGGGTAAGGTTCTTTTTGTTTCATCAAACAATTTTTCTAAAGTATCTGCATCAGAATCGGCTAACAAAATGTCATCTATATAATGGTAAATAATAGATTGGGGAAATAGTTTTTGAATTAGTTCTAATGGTTGTTGCATAAAATATTGACATAAAGTTGGACTATTAAACATTCCCTGAGGAAAGACTTTCCACTGACACCTTTCAGCAGGTTGAGCATTGTTATAGGTAGGTACTGAAAGTGCAAACTTTTCCTTGTCCTGCTCTTGCTAGGGGATTGTTAAAAACAAAACAAAACAACAACAACAAAAACAGTCTTCTAATCAATCACTGTCAGATGCCATGTCTTAGGTAATAATAAAGACGAAGAAATTCCAGGCTGTAGTGGACCCATGGCCTAACTCACAGAGGACAGAACAATCCTGCTTTCAGACTGACACTATTGCTAGCATCAAATAGAGGGCTTGCTTTGTTCTACCAATGTCTTCACTTCAGAGCACACCAGCTTTGTACTGTGAAAGAATAAGAATAGAAATTCTTTTTTAAAAAAGTTCAAAGCTGCTGCAGTATTTTTGTTACTGTCCATTCTGCTGACATTTGCAACATACTAAAAAAAAAAAAATCAAGTTACAAAATAAAGACAAAAGAAAACATATTACATGTTTGGTATTAATCTACCAACAATGGCTTCTGTTTTTCTTTTTTACTTTTTTTGGTTTTTCAAGACAGGGTTTTGCTGTGTGACAGTCCTGGCTGTCCTGGAATTCACTTTGTAGGCCTCCAACTCACAAAGATTCACCTGCCTCTGACTCCCAAGTGCTGGGATTAAAGGCATGCACCAGGCTGACAATGGCTTTTCAGACATCTGAGAGTCTCAATACTAGCATATACATATAATTATGCTGGGCCCACATAGCTGAGAGAGAATAAATAGGTGCTTGCTAGGTTATAAAGTTACAAGTACAAACTTCTGAAAAGGAGAATGGGCTTGATGAACAAGACTTTAGATATTCCTCTATTACTGAGGGGAGAGAAGATGGATTAAAAGGAAGGTGGAGTCCAAGGTGAAAAGAGAATTATGGGTAATAAGGATTACCAGGTGCTCAATACTGGCATTTCTTCAGTGAATGATATATACAAGATCTCCATCCTTATAAAGCATACATATTAATGGTGGAATGCATTTAATTGTTCATGAATATTAATCAAGGACTATAGATTTATCTTGACATTACTGAAACTATCTTGAGTAATAACTATCACAATTGCCCCTGAGTCACCCTGGTCAGTTTTCCCAGCATAAAATTGACAAAAATAATGGGAGAGGTATGTGAAGCTTTAAGGCCAGACCTTGGACTAAGATGTGCCTAACTCTGATACTAGCTTGAGATAAACTAGGTATAATCTGACTTGGGTGAAATCCCATTTTAAGGGGAGGAGGAGGTTTGAGATACAGCCTAGTCACTATGGCCTCAAACCTGCACCACCATGCCTAGCTCTAAAATAACTTTTGCCCTGTTTTATAACCCATCTATCTTCTAACCCAAATCCCAAGAACCTATGAAGTTTTCTTGATGCCCAAGCCCCTGCTTCTGTTGTAAGTCACCCATAAAACTGCACACTGCAATTCTGGACCTGTTAGTGTCCTTCTTTGGTCTCATACACCCTTTGGGACCAGTTACTATACCTTGGGATAGGCCTATTTTGTGAGAAAAAAAAAAAAGATACGTCAAAGCAGTATTCTAAATACTGGAAAGTACAGTTAATAGATCCATTTTCTTGCTTTGAGACACTACATTCTCCTGAGAACAGTAAAGACATAAATAAATTCTAAGAATCAAGCAAGCCAGGTGGTGGTAACACATGCCTTTAATCCCAGCACTGGGTGGGGTGGGGTTGGGGGCAAGAGCAGGAGGATCTGTGAGTTCAATGCCAGCTTGGTCTATAGAGTGAGTTCCTGGAAAGCCAGAGTTACAGCAGAGAAACCCTGTCTCGGAAAAAAAAAAAAAGCCAAAATCACACAAATATGATAATAAACTAATATTATACAAACTTCTTGTTTGTAGAAATTATCTGCACTGTAATCAGAGACAAATATAGATGTTATAGTTATAACGAAGATATTGCAAATAAGGAATTGAATTTTTAATTTAACTGAAATATCCACATACAATTTTTTCTAAGTCGAAGGACTTACTATATAGTAAAGGCTCTATTTAAAACTGCCCTGAAAATGGTTTTTCCTGGTTCTAAAATGGTGCCCAGTAGCTCTGGGGCTATTACAATTCACATCCCCAAAGGAAAATCATTCTGTCCAAAGTTCTGATTGGCTCAGCTTAGTTATCAAGACAACTCAAGACAACTTGCGGGACTGAGTTCTCTGCTTTCGACCTGTGGGTCCCAGGGATCAAACTCAGGTCTTGGAGGCCTTCTCTCAAAATCTGTCTTCCCTCAAGCGTGAAAGCTACAGACAGGGCTTCTTAGGGTTTTAACGTCTCCGAATCCTGCAGATGTCCTCCACCAGACCTCACGCCAGCCGACGGCGCAAAGCACTCCTCCAGTCGCTAGGGGCCGCTGGCGCACTCCCGGCGGCCGGAAGACCGCGCGGCTTCCGCGTTTCCGCCGCGCGTCCGCAGGCCTCCGCGCGCTTTTCCGGCCATTCATACGCCTGGTCGGTAGGTCTTCGGAGCCCGAGTTCCGTGTACCGTCGGACCAGAAGGGAGACTGCGCCGCCAGGATGAAGCTCGTGAGGTGAGGAGGGTCCCCAGGCGGGGCGAGGGCGGCGGGGAGAGGTTTGGGGCCGGCTCGGGAGGCCGGGCCGCCGTGCTCGCTGGGAGGCGGGAAAGCCGCGTGCGCGGCCTGCTAACGGCCTCCGGCGCTCGGCCCCGCCGCGCCCTTCTCGCCGCCGCCTCTGCTCGGGCGAGCGGCCGGCCTCACGGGTCTTTCGGGAGTGGAGGGGCCGAGTCGCCTCTGACCACCTTTGTCCGGCCGCCTAAACGGAGCAGGGGCCGGCGTTCGTGGCTAGTCGGGGTGCTTGCACCGAGGAGAACTCAGAACTAACGTGGTTTATCTGCAAGTAACGACGCCGATTTGCAAGACGTTTTAGATTTAAGTTCTTAATTTTATCAGAACTATGTAACGCGTTAATGGATGCTTTTGATTCACGAAAGACAATGTTAACAACTTAATTTCACCTGATTGCACAGACTGTCGGTTAGTGGAACCTAACTAGAGGTTTGTTTGCTGGTATTGCAAACTAAATAGAGTTGAGGCCGAGACTGAAACCGGGTATAATAACTTAGCCCTTTATTAGAAATATTTAGGGTTTTTTTTTGTTGTTGGTTCAAGTACGTTGTAGTTAACTAGACTGCCATTAAAGTTGTACACAATTCACAAGATTTTTAGAAGTTTTTGAAGTTTTCTGTTTAATGGTTAAGACAGAATAAATCACTTTTACTGTTTGAAATAACAAATACTCTGTTCAGGGGGAATTTGTAAAAAAAAAAAAAAAAAATCCACCTGTTAGGGGGATAGCGCCCAGAGCTTCCAATAATCACTGTACCTTTGTACTATAGCCCAGTTCATTTATATTGGAATATAACGTTGGGTAGAAAGTCTCAGAATTTAAAGTATACTCTTGCCGTTTCTTTATACTACCTAATGTGAACTATAATGTATTGTAGTAACATTATGTTTTTCTCATTTAAAGATTCTGCTATGATAAATTTGCTTTTGGGTGGTGGTACTGGCCAGCATCGTAGACAAGTGCTCATTCTGCTACTAATGTGTGATTTTTAATGGTTTGTTCTGAATCCCATTTTGTGTAATGCACAGTATAGAAACTTATTCTTACAGAGGAATGTATTTTGCCTTAAGAAAATGGTTCGCGTTTTCAGTGTGCTTTCTTGTTTGTGCATCGGTTAATTGGACTGCGCTCTTCCTTTATCCCCACTTTGCCCAAAGCCTAGGATGTGAGCTTGCTTGCTTGGCTACTTTTCTCTTGGTCCTCCTATCATCTGATAATTTTTCCAAATGAAGACACCTCTCACTATCCAGTTCCCTTTGGTTTTCTGTTCAAATAATTAAAAGGGACCCCTGATACCTGACTGTTTGGTGTCCCACTTGCATTAAGAAGGAATTCACAAAATGAAGGATTCACTGGAAAATAATTTGAATTTATTTGTTCCTTGGCCCAGAAAGGGTGATAACTGTTTTTCTTGCCCATGGTGCCTAAGTTTTTAGTTCTTTTTTTCCATTCATAAGAGACAAGATCTTGCTAAGTTGCTAGGCTGGCTAGCCTCAAACTCATGTAGCCTGTGCTGGCCTTAATTCACAATTTTCCCTCCTCTGCCTCCCAATCCTAGGATAATAGGCATGGGAATAGATGCTGAGATTACTCAGTGCTGAAATGGCACCCAGGAAGAGGGTCTTTGTAAGCTACACAAGTACTCTACCACTGAGCCACACTTCCAGGTGGTTGTATTTTTTATTATTGAGTTTTAGGAATTCTTTATTGTGGATACTAGTTCTTTAGGATTGCTTATTTCCTTATTAGTGTGTATTTTTAATTTTATTGTTTGGTTTTTGTTTGTTTGTTTTTGTTTTTTTGAGATAGGATTTTTCTGTGTAGCCCTGGCTGTCCTGAACGTCCTCTGTAGACCAGGCTGGCCTCAAACTCAGAGATCCTCCTGCCTCTGCCTCCCAAATGCTGGGGTTAGAGGCGTGTGCTACCACTGCCTGGCTAAAAGTTTTAATGCATTCTGGTTTGGGTATGTTTTTGTCTGTTTGGTGATTGGGTTTTTGTTTTGGTTTTTCCTTTTTAATGGCCTAACATATATACTGCTTAAGAAACTTCTCTTAAAAGCTTCAAATTTGAAGTCAGGAAAGAAAAGTAAGGAAGATTGCTGCCTTAAACCATGAAGATACTTTCCAGCATGTAGTGTTTTGTTGTTGTTTTTCTTCTTTTTTTTCTTTTCCCCTCTGAAAGCTTTGTAATTTTGGCCGAAGTTTAAGAATATAAATTTATCATGAGTGAATTTTTAAGACTTATTTTTGTTTATATGTGTATATATGTATGTCTCTGGGTACATGCATGTGAATTCAGGTACTACAAAGGCCTGAGGTGTTGCAGTTACAGGTGATCATGAGGTGTCCAACTTGGGTTTTGGGAACTGAAATTAGGTCCTCAGGAAGAGCAGTTTAGTGTTCTTTAACTGCTGTACATCTCTCTAGCCCCAGCTGAACTGATTTGTTTAGGTAGGGTTTCACATTGTAGTCATGCTGGCTTTGGATTTGCTGCCTTAGTTGTTAGATTTCTAGTTGTACCACCATCATTTATTTGAAAAATGTACCTTTGCTTCTTTGTAGAAAGTCAACCATATGCAAGAGGTTGTTTCTGGGCTCTCCTTATTGTTGTATTGATCTGATGTTAGGTTTTTTTGTTTTTTTTTTTTTCTTTGCCCCTTATGGCCTGATTACGGTAGCTTTAACCTCTGTACTGTTATAGCCATCTAACATGCCCTCCTAAAGATATGTTTACCTTGCCTCCTTGAAGTTGATGTTTTGAATATCTGCCCTAGGTTCTTTTTACAGTAAGCATATGACCCTAATGCTCCATTCTACTAATGTTTTATTTAAATCCAGGGCTTCATGCATGTTGGCTTAGTCTCTACCACTGAGCTGTATCTGTTTTTACTTTTATATTGAGACAGGGTCTCACCAAGTTGTACCAGATGACTTAAAACCACTTCATATTCCAGGCTAACTTTAGATATAGAATCATCCTGCCCCAGCCTCTGGAGAAACTAAGATTTCAAACCTGTGCTTTTTTTTTTTTTTCCTCCCCAGAGATAGAGTTTCTCTATAGCCCTGACTGTCCTGGAACTTTCTCTGTAGATCAGGCTGGCCTCGAACTCAGAGATCCACCTCCCAAGTTCTGGGATCATAGCTGTGTGACACCCTCCACCCCACCTCCGCTGTGCCTAGATATTTTAAGGGAATTTGCTTAGCAGAGTATTACCTCCAAGAAAAGACCATGTTCTATTCCCTGCCCCCCTTTCTTTCTGAGACAGTCCTTATGTTGCCCTAACTGGACTCAGATCTGCCTGCCTCTGCCTGCAGAATGCTGGAATTAAAAGGCATGCCCAACCATACCCAGCGATCTTTTTTTTTTTTTTTAAACAAGCTATTCAAAATCATTTGGATGATTGTATTAGAATAGATGGGCTTTGTTTTTTACTTATTTTATGTATGTTTGTGTGATTTGTATGAGTGCTCACGTGTGGGTGGTGCGTGTGGAGAAACATTAGTGTCTTCCAAGATTGCTCTCCAACCTTATACATTGACTCAGGATCTCTGACTTTAAGCCAGAGTTTTGCATTCAGCTAGTATAGCTAGCTAGATTGTCCTGGGGAGCAGTCAGTCTCCACCTCTGAGCATGGGAATTACAGGCAGGCAGACACCCACCCAGCATTTACATGGATGCTGAGGATCTGAGGATGCTTGATTCTCAAGCTTACATGACAAGAAACCTACTGAACCATCTTCCCAGCCCCAAATGAACTTGTAAAGTTTAGGATTTGATCTATCCAAAATCAAGTAATTTCTCTTTGTGATGGCTGTCTGTACTTGCACCAAAAAAAAGAGAAAAGGTGGGGCTGGAGAGGATGTCTCAGTGGTTAAGGCTGCTGGTCCAGGGAATCCAAAGCCCTCTCCTGGCCTCAATGAGAACTCATCACACATGTGATTCACAGACAGGTAAAATACCATTCACATAAACTTTTGTTTTATTTTTTTTTTTAAGACACAGTCTCTTTATGTAGTTTTGGCTATCTTGGAATTAGCTACATAGACCAGGCTGGCCTGGAACTCACAGGGATCCTTCTGTCTCTGCCTCTGAAGTGCTGGGATTAAAGGTCCTTGCCACCATACTTGGCAAAATAATTTTTATAAGGTTTTTGTTTGTTTTGTTTTCAAGACAAGTTTCTGTGTGTAGACCAGGCTAGCCTCTGCCCATGAGTGCTGGAATTAAAGGCGTACACCACCATTGCCCGGCTATAAGGTGGTATTTTAAGATTGGCCTTTAGTTGCTGAAACTTTCAGCCTGTACCTAGTGTCAGTTGCACTCCACTGTTTGCTCTAGAATGGTCCTGCTCCTTATTTACATGGTAGAATGGTGGGAAGAATGGAATGAGTAATACCACATGTGCAGTTTGCTCTAGTGGATGCTGTAGTGGTATACAAAGGATATTGTAGAAAAATAGGATAGGAAATTTGAATATGAAGTGTTCTAAAGTGATACTGAGAAATTATCATTCTGTGGTCATTTGGCTAAAAAAATTATTTCACTGCATGTAATTGTGGTATTGTGGACTGTAGACTAGAAAGTCTGAACATGAAATGTCTGCTAGGTGATACTGTCGGGTGTGCAATTGTGGTAAAATGTCCTCACTAGACATGCTAAGGATCAGAATGCCAGCACTTTACTTTAAAGATGAAAGTGTAAACTCTAAAGAAAAAGAGGGAGAAATGGCAACATTTTGATAATTTGTGAACTTTCATCTTTTCTTCTTTTGCAGTATATCATGATTAAAAAAATTAGGCCAGAGCAAGGACATGAAGGACAGACAGGTTATTCATTCTGCATTGGAACAACTGCTGTCCAACTAGGGAAAATAATAAAGGCAGATTTGTTCCTTAGACCACACAAGAAGGTAAAGAGTTCCTGGTGGATTATATTTCTAAATATAAAAGAAGAGAATGTATTTGCCATCTTGGTCTGGGAAATACCAACTTAAAAGCCTGTGGTCTAAAATGGTTGTAACGGAATAAAAAAGCCAGGGGGCTGGAAGAGATGGCTCAGGTAAGAGCACTGGCTGCTCTTCCAGTGGATCTGAGTTCATTCAGTTCCTAGAACCCACATAGCAGTTTATAGCTGTCTGTAACCGCAGTTCCAGGGAATTCGATGTTCTTCTGGCATCTCTAGGCACCAGGGACACATACTACACACATACATACAGACAAGCAAAACATTCATACACAGACCATTTTTAAAATACAGGAACACCCCCTCCCCCAAGACAGGGGTTCTCTGTTATAACTGGCTGTCCTGGAACTCTGTAGACCAGACTAACCTGGAACTCACAGAGATCCACCTGCCTCTGCCTCCCGAGTGCTGGGATTAAAGGCTTGCACCACCACCGCCCAGCAAAAAATATAGAAAGTTTTTAAGAAAAAAAAAAAAAACGGTGTGTGCCATGTTCTTGGAGTTTGTAGTCAAATGAGTGGTGATGGACTGATAGAAAAGAAAATCTCAAACTGATGGAGAGTGCATGAATAATGTATAAGCAATTCACAAAAGAAATACACATTTTCTATATTCATGAAAGATACCAAGCCTCAAGCAAATTGCTTATTTTTTTTATAAAGATTTATGTATATGTGGGTTTTGTATGTGCCCCACATGTTTGTTTGATGTCCATGGAGGCCAGAAGAAAGCATTGGATCCCCTGGGACTAGAGTTACAGATGGGTATGAGCTGCTATGTGGGTGCTGGGAACTTAGCCCAGGTCCTCTGGAATAAGCAGTCAGTGTTCTTCACAAACTGCAGAGCTATCTCTTAACCTCTTTTTTTCTTTTCTTTTTTTAAAGGCCAAGTTGGTTTTCAACTCTATAGCTAAGACCTTGAGCTCTTGTTCCTCCTGCCCCCACTTCTCAAACACTAGGATTGCAGCACACTTCTTTCCTAGCTTTGATAAGTTACTACTATTTGTGTGTGCTCATGCACACAACAGGAGCACATATACACACATTAGAAGACAAGTTTGGGGAAGTGTTTTTTTTTGCCTTGCGCTAGGGTCTCGGAGATTAACATTCAGGTCCTTGGCCTACACAGCAAGTGCTTTTGCCTGCTGAGCCATCTTGCTAGCCTTCCTTAGTATTTTTATTAATTTTGTTATTTACGATGATGATTTTTGAGGCAGGGTCTGGATATATAGCCTTGGCTGTCTTGGAGCTCCCTGTGTAGAACTGTCTGGCCTTCCTTCAGGCAAGAAGGACTGTCTCTGTCTTCCTGGTGCTGGTGTTACAGGTGCACCACCATTCCTGGTTCAATTCTTTTAAAGGTCACAATTATTTATTTATTTATCTATCTATCTGTCTATTTATTTATTTATTTATGGGGAGAAGGTTGGCATCTCTGTGACTGTACAAAGGTCAAAGGACCCTGAGGGAGTTGATTCTCTCCATCATTTTGGTCCCAGGGATCAAACTTGGATCCTCAGGTTTGGCAGCCAGTACTTTATCCTCTGGGCCATCTTGCTGCAACACCTCACCCCACACATGCACACTTTTTTCCGTAGATAGAAATTTGAGAGATTGTTAATTGGTATTGGTGAGTACTTGCATAAATGGGTTTATAATATAAAGCTAAAAACATTCACAGTTGGATAATTGGCATTTCCATATAGTGGACTACTATCTAGCTCTTGGAATATTTATTTTTAGGGAAGTATCTCCAGTGTAAACTACTAAATAAGCTCTATGTGTTATAGAAGCTATTGAAGAATGGCCTTATTTGTGTTAAGTTGAATCTTACATGTATGCTTCTGTAAGAAGAATATCCCTGTTCACCAAGAGTACAGGAAGAGAAAAGAGAGGTTGTTTATCTCTCCCATGTAATCTTTGCTCTCAATTAAAATTCTTTTCTTTTAGTGGCTTAGTATTAGTCTAGGGTCTTTTCATTTGTTGTTTGTTGAGATAGTGTCTCACTCCTTATGTAGATCAGGCAGGTCTCATTCACAGAGACTCATCTGCCTCTGCCTCCCAAGTGCTGGAATTAAAGGCATACACAACCACACTTGACGTTACTCTAGGATCTTGTTTTGTAATAGTTTCCAGTATTTTTTATTCTGAAGCCTAGGGTAGTTATAGAATGTGGCCCAACACAAAATCACAAACTCAAGTGTGAACTTTGTAGATGACATTATCATGTCAAATAAACATTTGAATGCCGGTTGGCTGCTCGTTCGACACTCCCTGGAATCTGTTGCCTAGAACAATTCTTCATCCATTGTGGTTCAAAGAAGCCAAAAAGGTGGACACCTGTGGTAGACAGGTGCCAAATGACAGTTTATTACTTTGTTTCTTTATAAATTTGAGAGTTTAGTTCAGGAAAAGTTAAACACTATATTATTAATATTTATTGTTTTAAAGATGTGTTTATTATTTTTATATGTGCGAGTGTTTTATCTGCATGTATGTCTGTACACCACAAGCTCACCTGGTGACCATGAAGGTCAAAATAGGGCTCCAGATTCCCTGGTACTGGAGATACAGATGTGAGCTTTCATGTGGGTCTGGGACTCATACTGGGTCCTTTGCAAGAGTAACAAATGCTCTTCTGAGCGAGCTGTCCAGCCCCCATAACAAATTATTTCAATAGCATTTTAAAGATTTTGAACTCTAGCAATTTCACCCTACTAGCTTCACAAAAAAAAAAAAAACACTTCTAAACGTTTTGGTTGGTTGGTTGGTTGGTTTTCGAGACAAGGTTTCTCTGTTGTAACTCTGGCTGTCCTGGAACTCCCCCTGTAGACCAGGCTAGCCTCAAACTCACAGAATTCCACCTGCCTCTGCCTCTCAACTGCTGGGATTAAATGTATGTGCTACCACTGCCCTGCTCTAAATGTTAAAGGTAAAAATTCAGGATTTTATTTCCATTTTTATAGATTTTTGATGAAATTGAGTCATGAAACTGTAACCATTGAATTGAAGAATGGAACACAAGTCCATGGAACAATCACAGGTAAGGAGGTCAGACCGTGTTTCACCTGCTGGAGAGTTTTTTGTTGCTTAATGAGTGTAGGTCCTCATTCTTTTAGTCTGAATTACTGACTGGACCTTAGTTAAGCCTCATCTTCCAGTTTTGTGCTACAACCAAATCAAATTTCTAGGTACCCCTGTTTTCTTAGTCTGTATACCTTTGCTTATTTGTGTTCCTCTGCATAGAATGTTGTCTCTTCCAAAACACTGTTGAGACTTTTCACTTTTATTACATTTGTATAGCTTTTTATTAGCTTGTTGGTTATATATACACAGTTGATTTCATTACAGTATTTTCATGTTTACATGCTGTATTTTTATCATATTTATCCCTCATTATCCTCTCCTGTTCCCCTCCTGCTTTCTTATTCCCACCTACCCATTTTTATTTTTTGCTGACTCAGTGAGTTTTGAGTATTTTCTTTGCTAATAGTAGATATTCCAAAAGATTTTTTAAGTGATTATCAAAAGAACGAAAATACTGCCATACATGTGTTCCTGTTATCTAAAATGCTGAGCTTGTAGATGTGTACATTTTTGATGTATTGGTCCAGCATATTAGTAAAACAACAGAAATAATGGGGTGCCACTTTGTGGCTATTCTAGAATGTTATAGTACCAATTGTGAATGGAACTTCCCTAATAAGCTTTGTATGGTCTGTCACCATATCTGAGGAAGTACAATTGCTGCCCTTGTTAAAGTTCCTTGAGTGGTGATTTGGTCTGCTCCCTGTAGAACACTGTTAGGCACTGTGGAAGAACTGTTGTTTGTTTTATTTTTCCATCTTTTTTTTTTTTTTAAATACAGGGTCTTCTATATCTCAGAACTGGTCTCAAACTTACTGGGTATAGTGAAGATGGCCTTCTGGTTTTCCTGCCTCTAGTTCCTAGTCCTGAGATTACCAGTGTGCTCCACCACACCTCTTATTTAGTGATAGGAAATGAAGCCCGGGCTTCATATATGCTAAGAAAATACTCTGTCAGCTGAGCTATATCTCAGCCCCCAGAGTGGTATTCTTGTTTTGTTTTTTTGTTTTTGTTTTTTTTAAATCAAAATCTAACAATGAAAGCTGTAATACAAAAAACATAACACAGGTTTCATCACATATATAATAAGTACTTAATAAATGGATGTCCCAGGAGGAAAGTTTCAGTAAACCAGGAGAACAAAATTTAATAAAGATCTCATTCTCTCTTCATAGACAATCACTGTTGAGACTTACATATAAGCATGCACTCACTTAGTTACTGCAGTGTTCTAATCATGCTGTCTGCCGTGGAAGTAGTAGAAGTCTGGTCAGTATGACTTAATGTACAGTTCTTAGGACATAGGAGATCTAAGTCTGTCTGTTCTACCCTTCCTACATAAATCAGGAGATGGAGGAGGTGGAATGTATCAAGGCTGTTGTAGGAAAGAAGAGGGCTTCTTTGAGGAGGGGGGAAGGACAGGATTTGTCATAGTGAATTTTTTGAGAGAATTGTTTTCTGATTATAACTTTCTAAGGAAAGAAAGTAGGGTTTTAGTTGTACAATTTGTTCAGATGTGTTGATTAAAATACTGCTATGCCGCCATATATTCATCCTGGAAACCTTGCCTTCTGTACACTAAAATAATGGCTTAGTGAGAAAAATAGGTTGGTATGGATCACTAAAAATGTATGCAACTTTGTAACCAAAGTATTAACAAAAACAGCATCACCTTGGCGTGGTGGCTCATGCCTGTAATGCCAACAGGAAGAATACCCTTAATTTGAGGCAAATCTGGGCTGCATAGTGGCAGTCTGTCTAAAGGGGTAAAAACAAACCATACAAACAGGCCCACAGTTAAGGGCTGGGTTATTCGGTTATAGAGCACTTATGCAGCATGCTCAGGATCCTGGATTCAGTCCATAGAACTACTAAAGCATCACATTTTAAGACATAAGGGACTAGAGGAATGACCTGGTTGGTAAAGTTCTTACTGAATAAGCATGAGAACCTGAGTTTAGATCCCCAGCTCCCCGTTCTGTGAGGGAGGCCCTGTCTCAAAAAAACAAGGTGGAACCAGGTGGTGGTGGCAGCGGTGGCACACTCCTTTAATTCCAGCACTCAGGAGGAAGAGGCAGGCAGATCTCTTTGAGTTCGAGATTAGCCTGGTCTGCAGTGGTCTATAAAGCAAGTTCTAGGATAGCCAGGGCTACACAGAGAAACCCTGTCTTAAAAAACAAAAACAACAAAAAAACCAAAACACGATCCAAAAAGGTGAAGAGTGCCAGTTCAGCCATGTGAGTAAGGATATCTGCTGCTAAGCCTGACAGCTGAGCTCGTTCCTCAGGATCTACATAAAGGAAGGAGAGAACTGATCTTGTGACTTGTTCTGCCTTGTCACCTACCCATACTCATACAAATAAGCAAAAAAAAGTGGAGAACAATAGAATGCACTGTTGAATTCTTGTGCAAGTAACACACACACACACACACACACACACATCATAGGTGCACACATACTAATGCACCCAGAATCTTTAAATTTTTTATTTTAATTATGTGTATGTAAGTGCAGGTGCCTTCAGAGACCAGAGGCATTGGATCCCTCTGGAGCTGGAGTTCAGGCAGTTACTTAGTTATGAGCCTTCTGATGTAGGTGCTGGGAATCAAACTTGGTCCTCTGCAAGAGCACTGCACACTTAATCATTAAGCCATCTCTCTGGCCCTTAAAACATATTAAAAAAAAAAAAAAAAGACATGTTAACCTGGGTTTGGTGGTGGGTGCCTGTAGACCAAGCATTGGGAGACTTGGGAGGGGATCACAAGTCTAAGGTCAGCCTGGGGTACTTGGATAGACTTCATCTCAGGAAAGCGGAAAAGCAGTTCCTATTGATAGGAAAAATACCATAGGTCTTTAAAAGAAAGGTGAACATGGCTTGATGGAATGTTGGGTAACGAAGTTATGGGGACAGTGGGAGAATTTTGTGCCACAGACACTATCCAATCCTGGGGCAAGAATTCAGTTCTGAAAGCAGCAGACATACACATCACTCATGGTTCCTTCAGAGCTTGCTGCATTCATTTCCTTTGTCTATCCAATTCGTTCTTTCTCTTTAGTCCAGGCTTTCCTTGAACTCATGGCATTCCTCCTGCCTCAGCCTCTTAAATGCTGAGATTACAGATGGGCCTAACCACACTACCAGTGCATTCAATTCTGTAAGTGTGTTTAGCTCTGTACAGTAGTATTGTAGCTAGGAATAGCCTTTTTGAAGGAAAAATTGGTTGATATTGACATCTTTCCCCATTGTACATGTACAGCAGTATGATTTCAACTGTGACCTTCTTTATCGTGCTGATAATTGTTCTGCTTTCCTCCCGTTAGGTGTAGATGTCAGCATGAATACACATCTTAAAGCTGTGAAAATGACCCTGAAGAACAGAGAACCTGTACAGTTGGAAACATTGAGTATTCGAGGAAATAACATTCGATATTTTATTCTACCGGACAGCTTACCTCTGGATACACTACTTGTGGATGTTGAACCTAAGGTGAAATCTAAGAAAAGGGAAGCTGGTAAGTGTAAAGGTGTTTTGTGTATAGTGTATTTAAATCATAATTTGCTGTTTAAAATACATTTGTGAATGACAGAAAGAATACATTTTTGTTGTTTGGAACGTCTTATACTCACATGAGTACGTCTGGTACTTAGAGCTCCTGGCGTTGCTGTTGAGAAGAGTGTGCCAGTCTTCTCTGCTGTCCTGTTCTCCATGTATTCTAGAGGTGGAGGTGACTGCGCAGCTCTCTCTGCCTCCTTGTTCCACCACTTTCTTGTGTTAGATACTTGATAAATTTTTTCACTGTGAGTTTTCTTGCCTGTACAACTAAGAAAACCTTCAATTTGGTGATTCCTTCCCTTTTGTTCTTCCTAGAATTCATATTTGGGCCTTATAGATTCTTTTTCTTCTCTTTCTCTCTTTTCCCTTTTGTTTTATATTCTGAGATAGTCTTGACCTTGCTTTCTGTGTCAGCACATAGTTCATTTTCAAGCCTCCTTTGTTTTTTCATAAAATTCTGTTGTTTTGTTGCTGTCAAAGTTTTTATTGTTGATAGAATATTGAATGTAGTTTTTTCCTGTTTTTTGTTTGTTTTTGTTTTTTGGGTGTGAGGTTTTTGTGTACCCCTGGCTGTTCTGGAACTTGCTCTGTAGACTATGCTGGTCTGAACTCAGTCAGAGATCTGCCTGCCTCTGCTTCCTGAGTGCTGGGGTTAAAGTCATGTGCCACCGTGCCCCAGGATAGTTTTACTTTTTTTCTTTTTTTTGTTGTTTTTTCAAGACAAGGTTTCTCTGTTGTAACTCTGGCTATCCTGGAACTCACTCTGTAGACCAGGCTGGCCTCGAACTCAGAGAGAACTGCCTGCCTCTTCCTCTGTCTCCTGAGTACTAGGATTAAAGGTGCGTGCCACCACTGCCTGGCTAGTTTTACTTTTTGTAGGTTTTGTTGAGAATTTTCTATACATGCACAGTATATTTTGATTAGCTCCACTTCTGAACCTCTCTTCTTCCCAGACACCCTAGCAGTGTGTCTGATTGTATGTGTATGGGTGGAGGACTGTCCTACAAGGCCAAATCCCTGAAGACAGACTGCCCCACAAAGTTTTTCTTTGAGAAGTTTTTAGTATTTTGACATTGTTAGTTTTCCTTTGACCCTTCCTTCTTTTTTTTCTTTTCACCTTTTCTTCTCTTTTCTTCCTCACTAAGATAGGGTCTCATGTAGCCCAAGCTGGCCTCAAATTAGCTAGGCAGATACTCTATTAACTGATCTCGTCTTAGCCCTATTTTCTCTGATTTTTCTATTTGATCTATTTACTTATTTTTATAAAGACACTTCAAAAGGACATTCTGGGGAAAGAGATTGGACTTCTTATCTATTGGGTCTTCTTTGCAGAAAGATGTCTCAAAGAGTAAAATTACCTGCTATGCTAGCCTGATGACCCTACTTTAGTCCCCAGACTAGTATTGGAAAGAAAGAAACCAACTCGGAAACGTTGTCCTCTGGCTTCCACATGTGCAGTGTGGCATGCTTTCAAGTGTACACACACATTGTGAATCACATATACACACATGATAATAAGTCATTTTAATTTATTGAGAACCAGCACTGGAGGATTAAACCTAGGATCTTGTACATACAAGACAAGCACTCTACTGCTTTGCTACATTGCTGTCATTTTGCTTTTTTATTTTTATATTTAGTTATTTTGTGTGTGTGCGTGTGTGCGCGCAGTCTGGAGTATAGGCATACATGTACCATGGTGAGAACAATTTGCAGGGGTCAGCTAGCCTTCCCCCATGTGGGTCCTGGGGACTGAACTCTAGTTAGCAGCTTTATAGCAAGCACCTGTACCTACTGAGCCATCTTACTGGTCCCCATTTACTTTTCATTTTGAATTAGTCTTGGTATAGTTCAGTCTGGTCTTGAACTTATGATCATCCTGCTCAGCCTCCCTAAGTAACTGGGCTTTTAGGCCTGTTCTACCTAGCTTCTAGAGGGTTCCTTTGGCCTCTTCAGTAAGCAGATTCAAAGTTTCAGGATCTGGAAGTCTATCCTAGAGCTGTTTTTCTCATGAAAAGTTTTCAGTTTCCTGATTTATTAGCGACTTTTCTTGTTCCTGTGACAAAATGACTGACAAGAAGCAGCTTAAGGAAAGAAGGATTTTTTTTTCTAGCTGATAGTTCAAGAGGTCACATTCCGTTACCCTGGAGAAAGCAGAACTCCAGGAGTGGACCTGTGTCCTGTCACACTATGTGCACAGCCAGGAAGCAGAAAGTGAACAGGAATGTAGCCATGCAATAAAGCCTCAAGACAAACAGCTTCATGAACTGGAGACCAAGTAGTATACCATGGGAGTCTGTAGAAGACTCTTCACATGGAACCACATAGCATCTGCTTTGGGAGACATGCCTGTGATCCAGCAGTGTAAGAAAGAGCAGGGCAGGTGAAAAGGGCTGTTGTTTCATAGATGTTTAGTCTTTTTGTCTTCCACCCAGAAATGCACTTTGTGTTGTAGCCCACTAGAATTAGTTATAACAATACAGATGTTCTTGAGTTTCCCTTTTTCTACTTTAAAAAAAAGTAATTATAATACATAGCTTGAATTTAACCTATGTCTCCCTTCCTCTAAGTCCCTGCCTTATGCTGCTGTTTTTCTAAATTTAAAGCCGTTCTGTGTCAGTGTCTTTTGATTTGTTCTACTCTATCTTTCCTACCTACTTGTCAAGGAAATGATGACAAACTTAAGATGAGGAGACTCTCTGTCTAACTGATCTGCATAAAGAATGTCAACCATTTTGTTTTTAGCCTCCTGCTTTGTATTAGCTCATTCCTTGTATCTAAGATACTAGTTTATTTAGAAGCTATTATTCTTTACTAAATTCATACCATTAGTCGTAGCACTTGAGAGGCAGAGGCAGCTGGATGTTTGTAAGTGTGAGGCCAGTCTGGTCTACAGAGTAAGGTCCAGGACAGCCAGGGGCTAGGAAGGGAGACTGCTTTAAAATGAATGAATGAGAGAGAGAGAGAGAGAGAGAAAGAACGAGAGAGAGAGGCGGAGAGAAAGGAAGCAAGGAAGCAGTATGCTACAGTCTTTGACCCTAATTCAGGGAAAGAGAAAGAAATCTTCACCGTTTTTGCAAGCTACCTTGATATAGAATTAGAGAAAGGTAGAAATCTTCACAGCCTCTTTTAAGCTCTCCTAAGCTTGAAGAAGACTAGCTGACAGTGAGTCAGACTAGAGTCTCAGCTCGGGTCTATGAACTCAGTCCTTCCCACCTTTGTTCTTTTAAGAATTAACACACAACAACAACCCAACCAATGAAGCACCAACCAACACCCACCCTGACTCTTGGGGCTTCAGACTACTTATAACCTAAGCCAAAACCCATGCAGCACACAATCCCAAAAAACAAGCTACACATGCCAGAACGACTGTGCCTAATCAAATTATAGTCACCTGCATTAAGCATTCCAAATCCAACTCAAAAACAACTACCACATCTGGGGTGGGAACGCAAACCTAATTCAAATGCCATTTTGTATTTTTCAAGAAACCAAAATAACAAAAGCTTCCAGATGTTCCACTACAAAGGAATGCTTTACGGGATACTGAATAGCTCAGTGACAGAACACTACTAGCTTGCTAGCTTGACCTTTATGGGGCCCTGGGTTTGATTCTGACCAATGGGGGAAATACAAAAATCTCAATCTGAGTACACCAAGCAGGTGCATTGTGGTCCGTCCCCCCCCACCCACTCATGATGATAGAATGTTAGGGTTATCGCTATGGGTTAAAGTACTAAGTTATGATTGAGCCAAATAAGTTTTGAAGCTCTGGTGTTATTAGATTGTTGTTTGGTATAATGTATTTATGGTTTCTTGACTTTGGATTAACTTGCTTGGCTTCTATTCAGTAAGCAGAAATCTAACACAAGGTGTGAATTGTCTCTCTGCTGGCAATTCTTGGTTTTACATGATGGTGGCAGTGTTTTTATTTGAGAGAAGCTTAGTTAAAGATTTCTTTACTGTGGCTGCTAATTAAGAGGGAGGGAAAGGGCACAGTGTAAGCTTGTGGTGGCTGGGTACTACGATTGTTGAAGGGAATTTCACCTGCTTTGTTTCTACTTTTCCCCCAGTTGCAGGAAGAGGTCGAGGCCGAGGTAGAGGAAGAGGCCGTGGCCGTGGCAGAGGAAGAGGGGGTCCTAGACGATAATGTCTCTCAAGATTACCGCTTCAAAGTGATAAGGAATTTGGGAATATTTTTTGTACAGCTTTTGTTTGTTTGTCAGTTTTTAATAAACGTAAGTGTGGGAACAGAGTTGTCTGCTGATTATCAAATTTAAGTTTCAGTTCTGGGGGTTAGTTACATGAAATACATTTGCACTGATCATGCATTTGATTTCTTTGAGACCATTATGTGGGGCCCCTTCTAGATGAAATAAATTCTTTGTGTTTCAGTAGAGTTCTTATAGGTGGGAGCTAAAATTTATTCTCTTTAGTTTAGTGGTAAAAAAAAAAAAACATATATATTTGTCAGGCTGTGGTGGTGCATACTGTTTAATTCCAGCACTCAGGAGACAGAAGCAGGAGGATCTTTGAGTAAGACCACCCTGGTCAATAGAGTGAGTTCTAGGATGGTGAGGGCTACACAGAGAAACTCTGTCTCAGAAAAGAAAAAAAAAAATTGATGTTTTTTGTTATTGTTAATGTGTTTTTGAAGAGAAAGTTATCAATAGAATATTACCTTAAATTCTACAGAACGGAAACTCCCAAGTGTTCACTAGATTTACATTTGAGCAGTATAGGAGCCTTCATTTGTGCAGTGTACCAATCAATAACTTCTATGTCAAATATTTATAAGGAGGGTTTTGTTTTGTTGTTTTTTTGATACAGAGTTTCTCTTGTAACTCTGGCCTGTCCTGGAACTCACTCTATAGACCAGGCTGGCCTCGAACTCACTGAGACCCTCTTGCTTCTGCCTCCAGAATGCTGGGATTAAAGCGTGCACCATCTTGTCCAGTCTAAAGATTTATTTGTGTGTTTGAGTGCTCTGTCTTTATGTACACCTGCACACCAGAAGAGGGCATCAGATCCCATTTTAGATGGTTGTGAGTTGACATTTGGTTGCTGAGAATTGAATTTTAGGACCCCTGGAAAAACAAGCCAGTGCTTTTAACTGCTGAGCCATTTCTCTAGTCCCTGGCTTTGAATTTTTTGTGTAACCAAAACTGACCTTGAACTCCTTCCTGATCAGGCTTCTATCAAGGGCTGGGATTACAATCTTGAGTTACCACACCCAATTTAGAAGTGACTTTAATTGGTTAGATTTAGAAGACGATAATGCCTCAGTATATAAAACTTTTTTGTAATGTTTATTACTACTTATTTATATACTAAGGGAAACCACTTTGAAGATATTTGAGGCCTAATCTGTATTTTTATTATTTTTGATAATGCATCTGGGTCTCATTTCTTTTTTATTAATTTCTCTGGGAACTGGAAGATGGTTAGATTTGTGAAAATGCTTGGTGCATAAACATGAGGAATTCCATCCCAATAATTCAAAAAAGCCAAGTGTGAGGTGTGATGGGACACAAGCTTTAGTGCCAATACTGGACGCAAAGGAGGCAGAATTCTTTGAGTTCACGGTCAGCATTGGGGTTCAGGGGCAAGTACATCCCTAGAGTTCTCCAGATGGCCTAGCCTAGTCTGAACTTTAGACCAGTGAGAGGCCCTTTCTCAGAACAAGGTGGATAGTGCCTGGAGTGTCACCCACCATTGTCCTCTAGTCTTCACAGAGAGAAAGAAAATTTCTGCAAGGTGGCTCAACTGTACTGGTTGCTCTTCCAGAGAATGGGATTCCAATCCCAGCACCTACATGGCAGCTCACAGTTGTCTGTAACTGCAGTTCCATGGGATCTAACACTCTCATCTGGCCTTTAAGTTTAGTGTCTGGGCTGGTGAAATGACTCAGTGGATAATGGTGCTGACCACTGAGCCTGACAGCCTGAGTTTGATCCATGGGATCCACTTGGTAAAAGGTGAGAGCAACTCCTACAAGCTGTGCTCCAACCTCCACACGCACATATGTAGCATGTTTATGCTTGCACACATATAGATGGAAACCTGCACACAAAAATTTTTACAGCATTTATTGTAAAGGCCAGTGAGATTGCTTTGTAGGTAAAGGACTACGCTGTGCAAGCCTGATGACCTGAGTTCAATCCCCAAGTGCCGCATAAAAAGGTGGAGATGATCTTCACATGCACTCTGGCTCTTGCCCCTTTCTCCTCTGAAACATAATAAAGTAGCCATTGTTAAAATATTAAACAAATTTCAAGATTGAAGAGATTGTGTGAGAGGCATGTTGGGTGATCCCAGCCCTTACTATTAGTTTGAGGTCTGTCTAAAAATGGTCTTAACAGTGTGTTAGCTAATCAGGGAAATATAAATGCTTGATTTTTCTACAATTGATATATTTATTGTTTATAGGGATTAAAATTATACATCTGATCTATGACAGATGGCTTTATCAAAACTGATCCAGGCCTGGTAATGGTGGGGCACACCCTTAATCCCAGCCCTTGAGAAGCAGAGGCAGGTGCATCTTTGTGAGTTTGAGGCCAGCCTGGTCTAAACAGAAACCTTGTCTCAAAAAACAAAACACTGAATCCAACAACAATTATGTAGGACATCAGTGATTACTACTTTATATAGATACTCTTGTTTTAGATTTATGTGTCACATGTTTTGTTGGAATGTATGAATGTATACCACACGTACCTGGTATTGGAGGTCAAAAGAATGTCAGATCTGAAAATGAAGTTAGTTGTGTATATGAGTGCTGGGAACTGAATCCCAGTCCTCTTTAAGAATAAGTGCTCTTAACCACTGAGCCTTTCTCCAGCTTTTTTGAACAACAACAACAGTTTTTTGAAATCTGATCTCAGTCCAGATTGGCCTTAAACGAATCCTGCCTCAACTTCCTGAACTTTGAGGCATGTATCATTGAGTCGTGAATATATTTTTAATGGTAAATTATGTCCTGTTATGTCTCCTACCCCATTATCCCCTGGATTCCACGTTAGGAAATTCAGCTGAAGGTCAAAGAAATTGTGTCTCAGATCTAGAGAGATTGCTGAACAATTAAGAGCAGTTGATCACTCTTTCAGAGGACCTAAATTTGGTGCCCAGTACCCTTAATGGGTGACTCGCAGCTGTCTGCTCAAGACCATCTGCTACACAGCAAGTTCAAAGCCAGGTTAGTCTATATGAGACCCTGTCTCAGATACTTAAATATGCATTGTATTGTGCATGATGAGTAGACTGGTTCAGTGGTAGAACAAGTGCTTAACACACAAGGATTCAGTACCTAGCACAAAAGGTACGTGAGAATGTGGATAGGCTATATGTAAACACCACAGGTCTTAATACCTGCAAGGGGTTCTAGGAACCAGTCCAAAGGTCAACTGTATTAAAATTCAATCAGCAATATTTTTTAAAATTGATGGCTATTTCTCCCATCTTTTCTCTTTTTCAACACCAGGAATTGCTGTATAGCTCAGGCTGCCTCTGAACTAACCTCACCTGCTTGCTGTGTTACAGAAATATGCCACCATGCCCAGCCTTCGTATCTTTCTAAGACACCAGGGGAAGCTGGAGATGTAACTAAGTGGGGAAGCACTTGCCTAGAGTGAGCAGAGTGCTGGGTTCTCTGTCTGTATAAAGTAGCAGCTAGATGGGATTTTAAGCAAAATGTCAAGATTTTTTTTAAAACTGTTTTGTTTTGAAAAGTTTTAGTGTCTGGAATATCTGCAATGTTCAAACACAGTTTAACATAGGAACATGCCACAGTGAATACTTAATGAATTTATTCCATTACAGATCATCATTTTTATGTGAAAAGGTTTAAAATGTGTGGAAAAAAATATAAACTGGCTTAAGCTCTGCAGCATAATAAGTAATGGATTGGATTTTTAACTTGCATCTCTTGCCCTACCCCCAAAAGAAGCATGTAGGATCTTAGTTTTGCTTCCTTTTGCACACATTCACCTAAATCACAAGATTTTTTTTTTACTGTAACTGTTTGCATGTGTGGGGGCAGGTGTGTGGACATGGGAGGCTGATGCTGGAGTTTTCTTCAGTCTCTCCCCTCTCTATTCACTGAGATGGAATCTCTCAGTTGAACCCAGCACTTAACCAGTTCCTCTGCTCAAGCTAGACAGCTTGCTTTAGAGTCCTGGAATTATAGGTAGGCAGGTAGGTCATCACCCCTACCCAAACTTTACCTGCATTCTGAGGATCCAAACTCCTGTCCTTACACATGGTAAATGCTTTATCCACGACTGAGCCACCTTCCCAGCCCTGAATTCACGTTAAAAAGATTAAAGAAAAATATCAGAAAATCAGATTTTACAGAATTTTATAAGTATTTCAATTGTGGCTTAATATTTAGAAATGTAATTTGATCAGCAAATAAGACACTTGTACCATACCAATAGCATTGCACTCCTGCCTGCACAAAACTTCTATTTTATCTGAAAGGCACATCTTGAGCAGAACTATCTATCTATACCTAGTGGCCATTGGGTTACCAACCAAGTGCAAAAGAAGTGTCTCTAAATAGACCATGTAAGGACAACACAAAACTGGCACTTCATAAGCCTCAGCTAGGAAGGTGCAAGTCAAGTGACAGATTTCACTGCTCTGTGCATACCCATGTGACAAAGTATTTTGGGGCTACAAATTTCAGCAAGCAGATTGCTTACAGAGCTTGTGAATAATTAGCGTTCACCACAGCTAACAATTTGGTGGGATTACAGCTAAATAACTGGGTGCAGTGGCACCTGCCTATAATTCTAGCACTGGGGAGCTGAAGTATAAATATTAAAAGACTACCCTGAGTAAAGCACAGCAAGACTGTCTCCAAAGAAATGTTAAATTGAACTTATTAGGTGATGTGTAGCTCGAGTGGTAGAGCATTTGCCAGGCATGCACAAGCCCCTGAATTGCAGCCCAAACAGTGCCAAGTTGGGGGACTATATAGAAAGTTGCCAATTTATATCAAAATTGAAGTTGGTCACACAACTCTAATTCCTGCACTTGAGAGGCCAAGGGAGTAAGATTGCTGCGAGTGGGAAGCTAGTTGGCCTTAGATATTTGACCAGGAGAAACATCAGTTTGACATGAGTCAGCGCAAGACTCCGAAACATTTTGAAACTGCTTGAAAGCTTCATTAAAGAAAATAGGTGCTAATGTAAGTCCTCTTGCTCCAGCAACATCTTTGACAGTGACAATGGTGTTGCTAAAACTCCCCAGGAGGAAACTACATCTACCCTTTCCCCTAAAGTCCCAACAACAAACAGAAGCTTACCTCCACCTGTCTTGGGGTTGTTATTGCTAAGAAGAAACACCATGACTACAGCAATTCTTATAAAGGAAAACATTTAACTGGCGCTGGCTTACAGTTCAGAGGTTTAGTCCATCATCATCATGGCAGCACACAAGCAGATATGCTGGAGAAGTAGAGAGTTCTACATCTGGATCAGCAGGCAGAAGGAAGAGAGAACAATCCCCTAGCTTAAGCTTGTGAAACCCCAAAGCCCACCCCCAGTGATACACTTCCTCCAAGACCACACCTCTCAATAGTGCCCTCTCTTTGAGCCTGTGGAAGCCATTTTCATTCAAACCACCACACCACCAGAGTTCACTCTAGAGAACCAATGAGCTTCTTGATAGAGCTTAGGTGAAGGATTACAAGGGTATGGGCCCTCCTTCCCAAACCACTGACCTGGAAAGCCTTACCCAGCAGGAAGCTTTTATGAGGCTTTCCCTAGATCTGCATAGATGGAGCCTGGGCTCTAGTCTTCCTTGGCCTATAAATATACTCTACCTCCCCTACCCCCAGGCTGCATGCAAAGTTGCCAGTTGGTAGGGAATACTTAGATACTGGGGAGTGGGGATGGAGTAGGGGTGTTACTTGAACAAGCCCATCTGGGATGATCATTTTGCAGGGGGGCATGGATGAATGCCCCAAGATGGCAGTTGATTGGCCCAGAAGACAATCATGACAATTGGTGAGTGTGGGAATGGGGGGGGGGGATATTTGCCATGCTTCTGTTTGGATGGTAGAATGTAGTGTGTGTGTGTGTGTGTGTGTGTGTGTGTGTGTGTGTGTGTGACAGACAGTGTCACTGTATAGCCCTGCCTGGCCTTGAATTCAGAGAGATCTACCTGCCTCTGCCTCCCAAATGCTGGAATTAAAAGCATGTGCCACTCTACCAGCTAAAATTTAATTCTTTATAGGAGAAGTTTCAGAGATCTAACTACTGTCATCTGTTGTGTGCTGGTAAATATTTAACATTATGTTAACCAGTTCAAAAAAAATCTTGAAATTTAAAAAGGGTTTTTTTGGAGGCAGGGTTTCTCTGTTTTAACTCTGGCTGATCTGGAACTTACTTTTTAGACCAGGCTGGCCTCAAACTCACAGGGATCCACCTGTCTCTGCCTCCCGAGTGCTTATGCCACCACCACCTGGCTGTATTTCTGTTTTTCTTTGTGTAGTTAGTTGTTCCTTTAACTTTTTTTATTTTAGGGCTGGAGAGAGGGATCAGTGGTCAACAGCATTTGTTGCTCTTGCAGAGGACCCGGGTTAGATTCCCAGCACCCACATGATGGCTCACAACTTCAGTTTCAGTGGATCCAATATTCTGACCTCTAAAGGCACTAAATATACACATGGTACACAGACATATAATGCAGACAAAATTTTCTGCTTTATAATAAAATAAAATATGTATTTTATTGTGTGTATGTATGCATATCGCACGGGGGCACTTGTCAGAGAATGTGTGGAGTCAGTTCTTAACTTTCCACTTTTACATGGGTTATGAGGATCAAGCTCATGTCGCCAAGCTTGTATAGCAAGCACTCGTACCCATGGAGTCATCTCTCCAGCCTGCCCCCCACCCCCATTCTTAAAATGGAGTTTTCTCTTGTACATTGGTACCCTATACTAGGAATCTCTCCCCTCTGCCTGCAGAAAAAAATAAAGCTTTTTTTTTTTTTTTTTTTTTTTTTTTTATGCTTTGACGCAGGCTCATTGTGAGTCTGAAGGATCTGCAGTAGACTGGCAACCAAATTGTTCTTTACCTTCTGGGTGCCAGTGGCAATTGTTTCCTGAGGAATAATACTCCACATTAAAACACGACAAACATATTAAATCCACTGGAATTAAGACTGAATTTCCATCTAAGTAAAGTAATGGATGCTTAGGAAAATTTGACACCAGTTAATTTTTTTTTTTTTTTAACCTGAGTCTGCTAAGATTGCTATGCAAGACACATAAGGTCACCCTGTCCTTAGGAGGAGACGTGACAATCCAGTATCTCAGTGACTAAAACTGAAACATTGTCCCAAGTAAAACTCCGTGCTCTGGAAACATACTCCTCACCAGCTCTGGCTCCTGATCACTGCTGTGAGCTGATAACAATGGTCCTTGTCCACTGGCTACTGGGGAGTAGCAGAACTGCAGCCAGCTAAGCCAAGACTGCCCTGTGTTTACTAATAAACAGACTTAGTGGTGACAGCTGGCCATCTGAGGACAGATCTGCCCTAAGCCTTCCATTCTGAAATCATTTAATGGGATCATTTAATGCGTCTGAAGAAATAAAAGCCCTTCTCTTTATAAGGAAAACATTTGCTTCTTGAAGCCAAATGAACTACAGAAAGCCAACTGAAAATCTGGGAGGAGGGATCCCTTTTATTCTCCATCCACAGAGGATTGAAAAGGCCAGCTGCTTTGTCCTCTGTGAGCCTTATGAACTAACAGGGAGATCTTGCAGTCTCAGGGAAGCTAGAGGTTCCAGCAGGAGTTTCCAGAAGAACAAGAATCACGTCCACAGTCTCACCTCACCACTGCCAACCTAGATCTCCAAAGCCGGAACTGGTTCTACTCTGAAGTTTTCATACTTGAGGCAGGAACCTAGCTTTCATTTCTTCCTTCCTTCCTTCCTTCCTTCCTTCCTTCCTTCCTTCCTTCCTTCCTCCCTCCCTCCCTCCCTCCCTCCCTCCCCCCTTTCTTTCTTTCTTTCTATACTGGATGCTTCCTTTTAAGTGTGCACAACTATATTTGGTATTAATTTGTTTCCATTTCTGGAATAGTGTAGATCATCTGAAAGATTTGACTCATACGAATCTAAATATGCTGGAAGATTAAAGAAAATCAATAAACCTGGTGGAACTACATTAGGATCATCAGAGAAACAGCAACAGGAGATGTCCAGAGAGATTTATAAGGACCTGGTTCCTGGGCTTATGCAGGCTGAGAACTACAAGCTGCCTTCTGCCAGCTGTGGTCACAGGAAAAGGGTCTGTTGAAGACCATGTCAGCTGCAGCCTGCAACAGGGAGCCATGATCATTTAAGTACAGCTCAAACACACAGATAGCAAATGTCCCCTTTCCCTTTTTGACTCTGATAAAACTCTCCTCTCTCTCTCTCCTTTCTCTCCCTCTCCCTCCCCCCACCTACCTCCCTCTCTCTCTCTCTCTCTCTCTCTCTCTCTCTCTCTCTCTCTCACTTTCAAGACAAGGTTTTTCTGTTGTAACTCTGGTTGTCTTGAAACTCACTCTATAGACCAGGCTGGCCCTGAACTCACAGAGACCTGCCTGCCTCTGCCTCAGGAGGGCTGGGATTAGAAGCCTGTGCCACCACTACCCCACAACTCTGATAAAATTCTCAACAGACAGGATGAAGCCAGCCCACACCGAAGAAGGCATCTTCTTTACTCAGTGTACTTAGGTCTGTCTGTCTGTCTGTCTGTCACCTATCATCCATCCAACTATCTATCTCTGACTGGTCTGGTACTTACTTTGTAGCCCAGACTTTAAACTTGAAGCTGCACTCCTGCCTTAGTCTCCTAAGTGCTGACCCAATATCTATTTTATACTTTTAACAAACAGGGTCCAATTTAGTGTGTGTGTGTGTGCGGGCGGGCTGCCTCTACCTCTATTTACTTACTCTTCGTTTTGTTTTCTTTTTAAAACAGGGTGTCACATAGCCCAGGCTAGCCTCAAGTTCATTATGTAGCCAACACTGAGCTTCCATTCCTGGGGGCCTCTATCTCCCAAGTGCTGGGGTTATCAGTGCATGCTGCCACACCTGCATGAACTGTGTCTCACATTAAAAGCCTTATTTCCAGCCTACCTTGTTCTTAATGGGAACTCTCTGACCCAGTTCTGATCAATGATGTGTAAATGGAAATCTCTATAAGGGCTTCTAGGGAAATTATGTTTGGATAAAAGGGACAGATTCATCTGGCTTGAGCCTTTTACGCTTTGACCCTTCTTTCTCTCCTCCCTCGTGATACGGAATGGGTAACAAGCTACAGTAGTCCTCTTTCATCATTTCGGAGAAGTCAGACTATGAGAGACCGAGGTCCCAGCATTCTTGAACTGCTGGATCTATGCCAGCAACTGGCTTCCTCTAGACTTTTTGTTTGGCATGAACATCCCTCTAGGACAAATTGTCTTAAATGTTTTGGGTTGCTGTTACAAAATACCCTAGACCAGGGCTGTAGTATGGATTTAGGCAATCCCCCAGAGGTACATGAATTAAAGGTCTCATTTCCCACTTTATGTTTTTGGGGGTCATGGAAACTTTATAAGTGAGTCTTTAAGAAGGGGGTTTCAGGCCATTGGGAGGCATGCTCTCTCCTTTCCCTATTCTTTTATAATTTTATGGTTGTGTGTGTGTGTGTGTGTGTGTGTATGTGTGTGTGTGTGTACATACACGTCATGCCGGAGCTCAAAGGACAATCCTCACCTTTCACCTTGCTTTTTTGTTGGGTGGCACAGGTGAACCATTTCACACATGTGGAAGACAGAGCATAGCTTGCAGGAATCAGTTTTCTCCTTCTACCATATAGGTTTCAGGGATCAAATTCAGGTCATCAGGCTTGATGGCAAGCTTCTTTAGTTGCTAACCCATCTCACTGGCCTGCCTTGCTCCTTGAGGCAGGGTTTCTGTGTGTGGAGATGTATGTGTGTAAGTGGGTATATGTGTGCTATAGCACAGGCATGGGAGTCAAAGGACAAACTTTTGATATTGGTCATCACTTTCCACCTTATTTGAGACAGGGTCTCTGTCATGCCAGGCTAGTTATTACAGGAGATTCTGACTTGAGGTATGGGTATTCAAAATGAGGTCCTCAGGCCTGCACAGAAGTGCTCTTACCCACAGAGCCTCTCTCCTTTTTCAGTTCTTGATCATGAGGTTCGTGGCTTTATTCTGCCGCATGGTCTCCATATGATGCCCACCAGCCAAAAGCAACAAGGCCAACCAATCATGGACTGAAGCCTCTAAAACTGTGAACCAAAATAATGTTTTCTTTTTATAACTTGATTATCTTACTATTTTTTTTATAGTGTCAGAAAGCTGACAAGTGGCTAACTTATAAACACCAGAAGCTTATTGCCCAGAGTTCCGAAGGCTGGGAAATCAGAATTCAAGACATTACTGGACTATGGTAGAAGCCTAGGTTCTCATAGAAGGCAGCTGCTTTGCTGCGACTTCACATGGTAGAAGAATGAACGAGCTCCCTCAAAGCTTTTATAAGTATGGTTAATCCTTCTTGTGTGTGTGATCAAGTTCCATCATATGAGGGCAGAAGGGTCAGTTGGTTTTTCTCCAATTCTATTGCTGAATGTCATCCAAACTAATTAGGCTCTAATAAAAGAGACTATTTATGGCCTTGATACTGTATCTTTATCCTTGCCCATTCTTGTTTGTTCAGCTGACTTGACAGGGACAAGATGAGTCACCAAGGAAATGGTTTGCACTTCGTGAAGTTTGGCAAGCCTTTGCTTTCTGTGCCAGTGTGTCAAAGGGTACCCATGCTTACTATAGACAGAGGTGATGAGGGGGTGTGTTCTTTAGTGCTTGAAGGGTGTGGTTGATTGCTGCTTGGTCAATGCTGAGGATTGCAGAATATCACAGTACTGACTGCTTTGAAAAGAAGTCTTTGGGGACATGATACTTGTAGCCTAGGTATTCTGTCACAAGTTCAATTGTCACAAGTTCAAGTCCAGCCTGGTACTTGAACTTGTGACAATTCTGCCTCTGGCTCATGATTATGGAGATTACAGCTGTGAGTCACACCAGACTTCTCAGAATTTTTTTTTATCTTATTCTAGTTTTATATTAAAAATTGTGCTAGGTGTGATGCGTGTGCCTTTAATCCTAGCACTTGGGAGGCAGAGGCAGGAAGATGTCTGAGTTCAAGGCCAGCCTGGTCTACATGGTGAGTTCCAGGACAGCCAGGGCTGTGTAGAGGGACACTGCTTCAAAAAATCTGAAATAAATAAATAAAATTGTCCATTATTGTGTGTATGTGCATGATGTAAGGGCAGGCACACGTGTCACTTTGTGAGTATGGAGGTCAGCTCTCTCCTTCTGCCTTTGTGTGGTGGGTTACAGGAATTGAATTCAGTCACACACTTGCTTGGCTGGTGCCTTTACCCACTGAGCCATCGCTCTGGCCCCAGCACAGCTGTCAAATAGGAGATGGTGATTAGCTGTACTCTTTTAGAAATGGGTTTTCTTCAGTGGAATTGCATGCCATTTTCACTCAAGGTTTCGTCTTTGCTCATGTTGCCCAGGCTGTCTTCACACTTGCTACATAGCCAGGGATGATCTTGAATTTCCTGCTTCTGTTTCCCAAGTACTGGGATTGCAGGTGTGCATCACTGTTCCCAGTTATCTGGTGCTGGCGATCTATGTAGAGCTTTGCAAAGGGAAAAGAAACACTCTACCAACTGAGCTACATGCCTAGCCCCTGCTACTTTCATATTTTCATTATGAACCTTTCAACATACATCCTAGAGAATGCTACACTGAGCCTTGTACCTTCAAGTATTAACTTATGGCTAGTTGCATTTCAAGAGTTACCTAACCCATTTCCCGATTCTCATATCCACCATGATTATTCTGAAGCAAATCTTCATCTTAGTATGTATTTCTGAAAGTTAAGAGCTGTTTAAAAAATATGACTACATCCAGGTGGAGTAGTTCAAGTCTGTAACCCTAGCACTTGGGAAGTGGAAACAGGAGGATCAGAAATTTAAGGGCAAGCTCAGCTACATAGAGTTCAAAGCTATCCTGGACTCTATAAGATCCCATCTTAGAAAGAAAAGAAAATGGAAACTTTCCAGATTTTTGCCAGATGCCTCTTTGTGGTGCTGGGGTTCGAACCCAGGGCCTTGAATATGCTGGGGAAGTATATCCTCACTAGCTATTTTCCCAGCCTGTCAGATGCCCCTCCTATTCAGCTCAGAACAAGCATTTGTAGTCTAAACTATGAGCCACTTGCTTTGGTTCAGGGAAATGGGTAAGTTCCAAATGATCTGTTCACAATGACCAAAATATATGGTTTGTAATATACATACATACATACATACATACATACTTACATTACATATATGGTCTTTGAATTAGCAAACTCTTGGCCTCATGCTCACTTCCTGCTAGTCCATTTATTTTCAGAGATTGGGCAGGAGAATTCTGGGTGGTATGACTCTCCTCATTCTTGTTCCAAGGAAGCAAGGAGTGGTGGTCCATGCCTTTAATCTTAGCACTCCAGAGGCAGGCAGATCTCTGTGAGTTCAAGGCCAGCTTGGTCTGTATATCTAATACCAGGCCATCCAGAGCTACACAGTAAGACTGTCTCAAAAAAACCAAAACCAACCAAACAAAATAGTACTAAAGAAAAAGTGATTATTTGTACCAGTGGAGAGGGAACTTCAGGTGTATTATAAATATTCATAGTGTCAATTGTCCTTGTTAACTAGTTTCTATCTCATACACACACAAAAATGATGTTTGTTTGTTTGTTTGTTTTTTATTGAGACAAGGTCTCATACAACCCAGCCTCAAACACACTATCTAGCTCAGAATGGCCCTGAACTCCCGATCCTCCTGCCTGTGCCTCCCAAGTGTTGGGTTTCTAAGCATGTGCGACCATACTGTATTCATGATACTTCATTCTGTATGTTTCTCAAAGTGCCCCTTTGATAAGAAAATCTGGAGGGTTCAAAGGCCAGATTGGAAGGCTTCTTCATGGCATCAGAAAAAATAAATCATATTCTGAGTCCAAGGATTAAGTATCATACAGGTTTCATTTTGAGCTTGAAAATGATTAATAAAGTAGATAAATAATGTCTTGGTTACTGCTCTAAAGCTGTGATCAGACACCATGACCAAGGCAACTTGTGGAAGTAAGCATTTATTTGGCTGTTATAGTTTCAGAGGATGAATTCAGACTTATCATGAAGGTAAGCATGGCAGCAGGCAGGCAGGCAGGCAGGCATTGGAGCAGTTCTGAGAGCTCACAACTACGGACAACAGCAACAAGGCAGTGACATGGGGGGACTTTTGAAACATCACAGCCTGTACCCAGTGATACACCTCCTCCGACAAGGCCACACCTCTTAGTCCCTTGAAACCAAGGCAAATTTACCAGTTCCCCCAACTGTGAACCGGGCATTCAAATATATGAGCCTATGGGGGCCATTCTTTTCCCAACTACCACATTCCACTCCCTGGCCCCTGTAGGCTTGTGGCCAAATCATAATGCAAAAAATGCACTCAGTCAAATGTCAAAAGTCCCATAGTCTTTCACAGTCCCAGCACAGTCTAAATGTCCAAAGTCTCCTCAGAGACTCAAGGCAAGCTCTTAATTGTAACTCCCCATAAAGTCAAAAATCACATACTTCCAACATATAATGACAAAGAAAATACATTCCCATTCCAAAAGGGAGAGATGGGAACTAGTGATGAAACACAACCCACACAAGATCAAAATCCAGTAGGGCGAACTCCAAATCCTGTAGCTCTGTGTCTGATGTTACAGGGCTTAGATGGCCCTGCCTTTCCAACTTTACCGAGTGCCAGGCACCCCTCTCTCTTGGGCTGCTTCTACTCCTTGTATGCAGCTCTCCTTCATAGATACCACATGGCTCCGGCATCTCCAACATCTTGGAATCTCTGCCATATTCCAGCTTCACCTTCACAGCTTCACACACGGCCTCTCAGGACTTCTGTGCAGGGACTCTCCTGCCACGACCGGCCTCAGCAGCTCTCCTCCTCAACCTCTTCACTTCCGTATCCTTCATGACTCTAAAGCCAGAACTGTGTGGGTGGGACTACCAAGTTTGACTACCATCTTGCGGTGAACCCTGGCACCCTTGAATCTCATTTGGAGCAGCTTTTAGATTTGTTCCTTTTTATAAACAGAAAATTCCTCAGGCCTTCCCTTTTTCTAAGTTGGAAGCTTAGTTGAGTGGGGTCTTGCCATGAGGGCATCCTTCCCTTTATTATATTTTGGACCTTAATCTTTTCATTTCAATCATTTATTCTATAGATCAGGATAGCCTAGAATTCACAGAGATCCACCTGCCTCTGCCTCCTGAGTGCTGGGATTTGTCATCATGTCTGGCTAGAGAGGTAAATAATTTTAATAATTTTAATTATTCTCATTATTGCAGAATTCTTCCCTGTCTCTGTATTTTGCAAAGCATAAAAGCATATCCCTATGTTTGGTTAGTTAAAAGACAGAGCTTGAAAAAAATGTCTCTAAGGTTTGGTATTGGGAATAGAGATGAATGGCAGTTGAATAATTCTCAACTTTATAATATATTTAACAAAAACAGAGAACTTTTTTTTTTATCAGAATACTTCCAGAAAGAGAAATATCTATTTATTTAGAAATCAAAATGGAAAAAGACATTATATGTGGTAACTTTAACTGTATTAGTTAATGAAGATATTATAATGTAAAATAAGTGTTAGTGTCTATTCTGTATTTTGCTTGATCTTAGAAAAAGTGGGGCCCAAAATGCTGTCTTTTATTGAGAACAGGAGCTAAGACAGCACATTTCTTAGGAACTCTTTATCACCTGATCTGGCATATTGTCCTCATCTATTCCAAATTAAGTTCTAGGAAGTTGAGAGCTAACCTTGTGACAAGTGCTATTTTGGGCTCAGAGTAACTGTGAATTTTTTTTTAATTATCACTTTGACTCTGAAGTCTACAGGAGGAACAGACTGCTTCAGCAGATACTCTGATGTGGGGAGGCTGAAGGAATCTGTGCTCCTCTCCATCCTGGTTTGTGTGCAAATTCTGCCTAAGACTCTATGGGTCTGTCGTTCAGTCACATATCATTACGTATGGAACACAGAATTTATAAGTAACAAGTGCTTATGAAGAGCCTAGAGCTGGACTGTGTTGGGCTTAGGGGACAAAATGGAGTGGAAACCACTCCCCCCCTTTTTGGCTTCATTGTACTTTCAATCTCCTAGTAAAAGCATATGTAAAGAAATTTCTGTGCAGAGTGCTGTCATCTCAGCACTCTGGAGGCTGAGGTTGGATGGCTGCTAGTGTAAGGCCAGCCTGGGTTACATACAGCGTTCAAGTGAGTCTGGGCTACAGGATGAGAAAGGAAGGAGAGAGGGAGGAAGTAAAGAAAGAAGGAGTTATTACAACTTGTGACAATTGCTACAGGCAATACTTATTTCATTTTTGCATAGTTTCAGGAACCTCAGTATCTAAAAGAAAAAAATCTCATTGCAGTATATTTGACCAGATATTATACTTAAGATTCATTACACTGAGTGCTTGAAACCTAGCAGGATGTGATTTCTAGGGCTGAACCAACCTGTGCTATTATGTAAATAAGAATTACTCCTTCTTAGCTTAAATAGAGTTGCTGATAAAGAGGTCATCTGGATGCTCCAACAGACCAGAGGGGACATTAGGTGTGGTCTCCCCTGTTGATCTGCAGTTCCCCGACTATAGTAAGTGGACATAATCAGACACTACAGACGTGGGCATACCCCAGTGGCCAAGGGTTTGGGAGGAGTAAACCATTGTATCTCTTTGATCATGCAGACAGACTGCTAAGAGAGAGCTAGGAGGGGCTTTTAAGTTAATAAATGGCTGGGATGTCGGTGTTGTAAGCTCTGCTCAGGTCTGTCTGGCCCATACCTTTAACCAGTCTCATGTGTCTTTATTAATATATTGCCAGACATCATAATACATTAACAACATCTCATTCAGTATCCACAGTTTTTCTGTTAGTTCTAATGAAGTGATAGAACTGAATTTGAAATGCAACATCCTGCTTTTTTGGTTTGTAGATATTTTGTGTTTGGGATTATCCAGATGAAGGTACTTTGTGTGTAGGTTGGGGGAGTGTTGTTTGCTTCTCTGGCTGTTTTTTGAGACAGAGTCTTGCTGTGTAATCCAGGCTGGCCTGGAAATCATGGCTGTCCTCCTGTCACAGTCTCCCAAGTGCTGGGATCACAGGCATAACTCACCACATTTGACAACACACGGTGAGTTAGTCTGCTGCTGTGGTTAACTGCATGGCTTGTCTCCTTATTAAGGAGTCCGACAGCATTGCATTGCTTGGCAATACTACTAAGCGTTCACGCCCATGTGAATTTTTACATTTTCTCCATGGGTGATTAACTAGCATGTGAATAGCATCATCCTGGGTTTCTCACAGTCTTCCACCTCCCAGCTCTTCTGCTGGCCATATTTCTTACAGTCCTTTGAATTTATTTTGTATTTTAAAAATAAACAATGAGTAAGTTTTCTAAAAATTCCTATTATTTGTGTGTGTGGGCATATGTGTGAGCACATGTGTGCCATGGAACACGTGTGGGGGTCAGAGGACAATTTTCAGTAGTAGTCTGTCCCCGAGTCTCGGGAAGAGGGGTACTACTGGCAGCTAGAGGATCTGGGAGAGGGGGTTCCATTCATTCTCTTGGATGCAGCCCTGACAGGCTGCCTGTGTTGCAGTGGATGAACACAGAAAGAAGTGGAGGGAAGAAGTAGGGGTAGATTTGATTAAAATACATCATATTCATGTATAAAATTATCAAACAATAAAAACAAACAAAAGTTTTAGAGTTGGGCATGATTACAACTTTGTATCCCAGCTATTCAGGATACCGAAGCTGGAGGACAGGGAGTCTGGGGTCAGCAGAGGCTACACAAGGAAACCATGTATCAAAACAAAAGTTACAACAGTTCTGGTAAGAATGGTGGTCACACACATTGTTGTCAGGACCACAGAAATGTTACAACTTCTATAGAAGATAATCTGCCAACAACTAACAAATTACTATTTTTCTGCAGTGCTAGGGGACTGAACCTAGGGCCTTGGACGTGGACATATACTCTAACAGCTGAGCTAACCCCCTGACTCTTAAATTATTTTTTCATTTTAAATTTAATTAAAAAACTTATGTCTTAAGGTTGTCTGGCTTAATGTTCTTGTAGAAATCCTGAAAGTTGGAGTAGGGGGATCTCTGACCCTTTTACCTGCCCTTGGGACTCTCTTCCTCCTGCTGGGTTGTCTAGTCCATCCTTGATGTAGGAGCTTGTGCTCAGCCTTGTTCCATCTTAATATGCTCTGTTCAATTGGTAACCCTGGGAGGACTGCTCTTTTCTGAGGGGAAGCCAGTGTGTGTGTGTATCTGGGAGAAAGGGGAGATGAGAGGTGTGTGTGTGTGTGTGTGTGTGTGTGTGTATCTGGGCGGAAGGGGAGATGAGGGGGAAGCTGGAAAGAGTAGAAGGAGGGTAGGCTGGGGTCAGGATGTATTGTATGAAAGAAGAAAAATAAATTAAAAAATAAAGAAATAAGATTTGTTATTTTTCAAAAAATATGTATAGCGTATGTGTGTTGCTTGTGATACTTCTCAACCCAATTAAATACCCTGTAGCTCAAAATGTTCCCCCTTTCTTCTTGGTAGAGGCTCTTATAGCTCATGCTGACCTTGAACAACCTCTACAGTGCTGGGATTACAGGCTACATGCTCAATCACATGCTCAATTTTATATACTTCTGGGGATTAAACCAAGGCTCTCTGCATGCTAGTCAAGCAACATACCAACTGATCTAGATTCCTAGTCTTGAAAGTATTCTTAAGTAGTATATGATGCCAGCCTTTATTCTGCAAATGGAGAAGCAAAATGTTTTCATGATAATATATTCATGAAATTATTATTAGCATACTTTTCAAGGATTATGCCTGGGCCAGCCTGCCTCTTCTTCCTTCCTTCCCTTCCTTCCTTCCTTCCGTTTCTTCTTTCATCTCTCTTTCCCTCCCTCCCTCCTTCTCTCTCTTTCTCTTCTTTCTTTCTTTCTCTCTCTCTCTTTCTTTTTCTTTCTCTCTCTCTCTCTCTCTGTCTCTCTCTCTCTTTCTTTTTTTCTGGGACAGGGCCTCACTGTATAGCCCTGGCTAGCTGGAACTCACTATAACCTAGGATGGCCTCAAACTCACTGCGATCCACCTGTCTGTGGCTCCTGAGTGCCAAGATTAAAGCTGTGTGCTACCATACTCGGCATGGCTCTACTTTTGTAGATTGAAAACTCACAAAGAAACAATTTAAAATGATAGAATTTATTTTAATATAATGATATACATATGCACATGTACTATTTTAAAAATAAGCATGTAAATGATAATAATTATAAAACATAAATCAGCTCTACTTTAATATTATCAGAGTAAAAGAGCAGGTATAGAGAAGTCAGTCTGCCACTGTTGCACTTGCCTTGTAAAGTCAGAACAAACACTTAGCACATTGTTACTTATCCTTTTTCAGTTTTATGTTATTATGACCATATATCCTTAGGAACACCCCTCTTGTAACTTACATTCAAATCATCAAAATCTCTTAACAGTTATTAAAGTGCTATTAAGTCACCTAAAATGAGTAATCTAAAAATACTAGCCTAAATTAAAACCCTGAGGAATTAAAATCTTTTTACACAGTAGTTTTGGTTAAGTGCAATTCATGTTACATAAAGACTACTTAATTTAAGGTCATACTTGGTAAGGCATAGTAAAAATAAGAGCTACGACAGTAACAATCTAAACTATCTTTAGTTTCTTGCTACAAAGTTGTTTTGTTTCCCTAAGAAGTAGTTTTTGCATGTCATTCTGGACCTCTTCACCCATCTTCTGGCTTATCAGCTTTATACACAGTAGTAAAAATCTGTGCACTAAGTCTTAACAATGGTGGCTCAGACTTAATGCATCTGAGGAACTACATGTTGGAGAGTTCGTGTCCGTGTTCTACCATGGCCTGCACAAACTGCTTGAAGACTCGATCCATGTAAGTACACTGTCTAGGCCAGATTCCCTCCAGAAAACCAATATGGCCTCCATAAGAAGTAAGGACTAGAGCAACATTAGGATTTTGCTTAGCAGTTTCTATTGGGATAGCTTGAGGAATCAAAGCAGTAAGGGGAAGAGAGAGAGGGAGACAAAGAAGTGGGAGAGAGAAGAAAGAAGAGAGAGATCATTAACATTTTTTTGTTAGGAAAAGTATACTTTATCATTTCTAATCAGTAAAAACATCATTAAACAAATACTTATAATGAGTTTGGCTAAATGGAATGAGTTTGAGTAATTTATACCAACTACATATATTCTTATAATAATTCATATTTATAGCCTTGTACTAGATCATTATTTTTAAAGGAATTCACCAAGATTTTATATAACCAAAGAATAGAGGCTGCTTGTTGGACTGCTGAGATTGCTCAACTGCTCAAGGTATTTCTGCCAAGCTTGATAATCTGAGCTGGATTTCTGGGATCTACGTGCTATAGAGACAGAACTGACTCTGACCTCTACACGTGCATTGTAGCACTCATGCTTGTTCATGGATGGGGACACACACACACACACACACACACACACACACACACACACACACACGCATGCACAGAAAGATAAAATAAAAATATAGGCTGATTCTTGTTTTGAGAAATTAAAATTAAGCTAACTTTTGTGAGACTTGTAAATCCATTCTGTATAGTTTTGATTAACTTCATGTGAATTTAGATTTATAAAGATGATTGATATCTGTACAAAGGACTTAAAATTCCAAATGTGATACATATGGTAAAAGCAGACATATGATAGCAAAAACAAAGAGAAGGAAAACTCTGGCCAACGGTAATGCACGTCGACTTTCTGTTGTGGAGGCTCTAGGACAGGCTGGTTATTTTTCTATCTTTCTGATTTTTTGTTTACAAAAAGAAAAACCTTATCGGAAAATAGAACTCTGAAGTGAAATATAAATAACTCACTAGCAACACCAGTGTTTGTATGTCCTCTACCACGTTAACTTGGAGCAGAAGCTCCAAGGCCATGAATTAAAGTTGTTTTCTTTTTCTTCCAGGCTTTAGAGTTCAGACAGTGAAAAAAAAAAAAAAAAGAGTGTGTGTGCGCGTATGTGTTTGTATGTGTGTGTATGCATGCATATGGCACGTGCCCCAAAGACTCACACGGGGCCTCATGGACAATCAACTTAAGTTCTACCACTGGGCTCCACCCCACCACTCTCAGCAATTTCTAGCCCTGGCTACTATCAGAACAAAAGGCTTTGCCACAGAGGAGTCATGTGCACGATGCTGGCTGCCTGCTCCCTCAGGCTGCAGACAATTGTCCACTGTGTAGTAAGACTATTTTAAGGGCCTGGGAACAAATAGAAAAGAATGAGTTCAGACTTCACCCTAGCGCAGCAGTTCTCAATCTATGGGTCAGGACCCCTATGGGGTCGAACAATCCTTTCACAAGGGTTGCCTAAGACCATCTGCATATCAGACATTTACGTCATGATTCGTAACAGCAGCACAATTACAGTTATGAAGTAGCAATGAAAATAATTTTATGGGTGGGGTCACCACCACATGAGGAACCATATCAAGGGTCGTAGCATTAGGAAGGTTGAGAACCACTGCCCTAGTGGTTTAGGTTAAACTTTGGGAATTCTTGTTTGTAGCAGGGGCAGCAAAGAATAAAAATGGAGAAGCATCAGATCTTATCCAGTGAAATTATGTGAAGCAACCACAGGGTAGTTTAATAAATGCTAATACCAGTTTCATTTTCTCATCGATAGCCAAATACCCAAAGTGCCAGCTACTGAAAATTACTTCTGGTTAAATGTGATCTCCCAGAGAAAATAATGGGCGATTTAAATATTTGTGTATGTTAGGATTTTCTAAAACTTTTACAATGCATGTGTTGGGGGCTTGGGATCTGGGTAATTTTGCTTTTTCAGTGGTGACTGAACTCAGGGCCTCACATGCCAGGCAAGTACCCTACCACTGAGCTCCATCCTAGCCCCAAATAAAGGTTTTTAATTATCTGGAGAAATTTTTGTTTTGTTTTAAGGAACTGGAGAGATGACTTATCAGTTAAAAGCACTGGTTGCTGCTGCATGCCTTTAATCCCAGCACTCAGGAGGCAGAGGCAGGTGGATCTCTGAGTTGGAGGCTGGTCTGGCTAGCCTGGTCTACAGAGTGACAGGACAGCTAGGGCTACACAGGGTGAAACCCTGTCTCGGAAAAACAACAAACAAATAAACAAACAAACAGAACACTGGATGCTCTACTAAGGACCTGTGTTAGATTCTAAGCTCCCACATGCAGCTCACAACCATGTGTAACTTCAGGTCCAGGGGATCTGATTTACTCGTCTCTGTGGGCACTAGGCACAGACACATACGCAGGCAAAACACCCAAACACATAATAATTTAAAAACTGATTAAAAAACAGATTTTTTTGAGCCAGGCATGGAGGCTCACACCTGAAATACCAGAACACAGGAGGTTGATGCAGGAGGATCAGTTCCCAGCAAGCCGGGGCTACACAATGACATCCTGTGTTGACAGCAACAAAAACAATAACCTAAAATTGCATATACTACAGTTAGAGGTCAAGCCTACTCAAGTTTGTAAGAGTACTTTCAATAAATGAACATGTACAATTATTGCTGTGTTTTTTTAAGTCAGGAGGCTTCTATTTAAGATTTATTTTTATTATTTTAAATTATGTATGTGTAGGACAAGGTGTGTGCATGAACGAAGTGCTGTGGACCCCAGGGAGGGAGCTGCAGTCACGAGTAGTTTCCAGTTTCTTGATGTAGGTGCTGGGAGTGGAACTGGGGGCTCTCAAGAGCAACACGAGCTCCCAACCACGGAGCCATCTCTCCAGCCTGATTGCTACTTTTGAATTAAGAGAGGATGAATGTTAATTTTGGAATAATTTTCTTTCATACAGTATCCAGGGGGAAAAAGTAGACTGTTTTCCTTTAGAAATGAACATTTAGCCCAAATTTCCAGCATTGAAATACTCAAGGGCACTGTGTTTCTAAAGTCTCAAGTTCTCTTCTAGGTTAAAGGGGAAGAAAAACTTCAAATTCTTTTATTTTGGAACTCCAGGAAGAAGAGGCAAACTATGCAAGTGTTCTCCCCAGGCAAAGACACTGGAGCATCTGTTAAAAGGACCATGTATTTGAGAGGAACAAATACTAGAGTTCTAACTGGGCCAGGGTCTCTGATAACAGATGGGACCCTGAAAACACTGAACATGTGATCTGAAACATTTTGATACTAAGTTATAGAAGGATAATTTCTGTTTGCTTGTTTTTATGTTTTGAGATAATGTCTTGCTAGCCTAGGCTATCCTTAACTTATTGAAGCTCAGGCTGGCCTTCAGCTCTTTTCATTTTCTTGCCTCAGTGTCCCAAGTGCTGGGATTACAGGCATGTAGCACCATTCCAGGCAGCTTTAAAAATAAACATAATAGAAGATATTATATGACCAGCCTTTACATTGTTATTATTATATTTCCTTAAAAAAAAACCCAATATTTCACAAGTTAAACCAGGAGCCGGGGAGATGGCTCAGCAGTAAGAAAGGTTCAGTTCTCAGCACCTACGTCTGGAGGCTCATAACCATCTGTCTGTGACTCCAGTTCCATGGCATCTGTCACCCTTTTATGGCCTCTGTGAGCACCAACACACACATGACATTTACTCACACGGACATACACAGAAATAAAACTAAAAACATCTTTGAAAAAAATAGTAAATTCATGCCAAAGTGTTTAGACCAATGGAATCTTACCATGGCTGGGTGAGAAGACGTCATCGGCCGCATTCAAGCACAGCACTGGGATCCCAACTGACTTCAGTCTGCGGTTTGGACTGGCATCGGTGTAATAATCATCGATTGTTCGGTATCCAAACATGACTGAGGTGAAGCGTTTATCAAACTCTCTGATAGACTTAGCCTGAAAAGAGGAACCAAGCTGAGCCTACTCTTGGAGTCACAAGATGAAGTAAACACATTAGGAAAAGTTGCCCCTCACCTTCATGACCTGATCCATGTCGATTTGCTTCACAAACATATGCCGGTGCCTGGACGGAACATTTCAAATCAAACATTAAAAATTAAGATCGTCTATACTTCAGTCATACCTAAAATACTGAAAAGCAGATATTTAAATAGCCCAGCACAGTGCACAAAGTTGGCCCAAAAATAATTGCTCAGCTGGTAAGATGGCTCAGTGGGTAAAGACACCCACTGCCAAGCCTGATGGGCTGAGTTGTTCAATTCCAGACTCACATGGCAGGAGAGTCTACTCACATAGGTTGTTCTCTGACCTTCACAGGAATCTGCCCACACAAAAATAAGCTAATAAAAATGTAATGAAAATATTTTAAGTTTGTTTAATCAGATATAGGAGTAATAAGTATATCAACTAGAAATAAACTTATATAGGTTTTCTTGTAACAAAGTATATCTATACACTGTTGCTAAAAATATCAATGTGGTCAGAAGGCTAAGTAAGACATCTGAAGAAACTGCTTCTTCCTCTGTGTGTGTGTGTGTGTGTGTATGTGTGTGCGCACACATGTACAAACATGTGCGTGATGTGTATGTATGGGGGCACATGCTATGGTGCACATATTGATGTTAGATGACAACTCTGGTGTAGCTCCCATTTTCCACCTTGTTTGAGACAAGACCACTTACACCAGGCTAGCAGCCAGCTAGCTTCCAGGGGGCTCCTATCTCTGCCTTCTGTCCCACGAGAGCTGGGGTTACAGACCACCATATCTGGCGCCACGTGGGTTCTGGGGATCCAGACTTACGGCCTTATGCTTTCTTGGCAAGTGCTTTACCCACTGAGTCATCTCCCCAGCCCAAGAAATTGCTTCTTAATTATACCACTAAAGATTAGAACTAATTTTCTGTTTGTTTTTTGAGACAGGGCTTCTCTGTAACAGTCAGGCTTGCCTCAGACTCAGAGATCTGCCTGCATCTGCCTGCTGAGTGCTGAAATTAAAGGCTTGTGCCACTACCAACCGAGATCAATATATATCCATCGTTAAGATAGGGATTGAGTCTAGGGCATGGAACATGCTGCCCGCTTGTACCACTGAGCTATATCTTTAGGCCCTCAACTAATACTTTTCTTATTTAAAAAATGTATTATTTATTTATTATGAGTGTTCTGTCTGCATGTATACTTGCATGCCAGAAGAGAGCATCTGATCTCATTATAGATTGTTGTGAACCACCATGTGGTTGCTGGGAACTGAACTTCGGATCTTTGGAAGAGCAGTCAGTACTCTTAACTGCTGAGCCATCTGTCCAGCCCCTCAACTAATACTTTATCCAAGTGATTCTTCATTTTTCTTGCTACTGTTCTCATTTCGATGACCATGTCAGTGATAATTAGTAACCACTGTTATAATAAATAATGACATGATGATTCTTTAATATTTTTACCAATATTTATAATCAATATTTTAAACTAAACAAGCAGGTAAATTTAATCCGGTGTATGCTAACAACTTTCAGGATAATAGTTTTTATTAAATTATATATATATATCTATATATATATATAGATATATATATATATATGAATGTAACTTTTTGTTTAGAGTTTACATTTATCAATTCATTTAAGAATGCATGGTGAGGCTGGGGTAGAGACTGTAGCGCTTTAGTATGTGCCTAAAATATAGCATGTGTGAGATCCTTGATTCAATTCCCAGCACTGAACAAATAAATAGTAACAGCCTTTAAAGAGATAAGAACAGAAACATCTTGATGTTCTGTGCGACCATGATGGTTACGCTGTAAGAAGATGCGCAATTCCAGAAAAATTGATGCAAAGACATTATTCTGGAAATATAGGAACCATGAGCTATCACTATACAAATGAACTTTATTCTATTTCTTGTTTTGAATAAATTTTCTTAAAATTAAAAAAAAATACTTTGTGTTCCTGTGTGTATGCCACAGTGTGTGTGGAGGTCAAAATCCCCACGAGAGAATCTGCTCTCTCCTCTGCCATGTGGGTCACGGGGATTGAACTCAGGCTGTCAGGCTCTGCAGCAGGCACTTTTACCTGTTGAGCCATCCTGCCAGCTTACATTCTCCCATTTCTAAGACACAACATGCTTAACGAGGGGATACGCTTTTGTTTGTTTTTTGAGACAGAGTTGCTCTGTGTAGCCCAAGCTGTACTGGAACTCACTATTTAGATCAGGCTGGCCTTGAACTCAGAGATCTGCCTGCTTCTACCTCCTGAGTGCTGGGATCAAAGGGGTGTGCCACCACACTCAGCTACACAGGACACTCTTAACACATTACTTGAGAAAGAACACATTACTAGATTTGGAAAAAATTAACAACCAAGAAATCTAAGGGTATAGATTTATATACAGCCCAAATATATCACCAAACACATTCTATACTAATGTCGTAGTTTTTAGAATAATTTAGAATACTCGAAGTGGGGACATAGTATACAAAACACAATAAAGAAAGAAAGCATTATGACTTTTATCTATATTTTTAACTTATAATTTTTGGTATGCACACATAATGTAAAGAATATTTTGGTACAGTAATAATATATTGTATAAATAAATACACGCATACTGGTAGTGTTATACTCTGAACTTTCATACTGCTGGGATGTGTAATCTAAAATGTTTGGTAACAAATGGTTTTAAATATAACTTACTTATTAACTGAAGACTGGAGGCAAGTTGTCAAGTAGTAATTAAAGAGCAGCCAGTTCAGTGGTTTCTCCAACGATTCTGAGCAAGCGAAAGTATTCCAGCCAACAGAAAATGTCGCAGCTGCCATCAAAGGGGTTTTGGACCCGATTTTGCCTAAGTAGTTTAGAAGCAGCATTCTAAAATAGGGAGAAACAAGAGGACTGTGACTGGTTACATCTCTTAGGGTACCTCCTTTCTAACCATGCCCTTTGTAAGAACAAGCCAGGAACCAGTAAGTAACTGATATTTAGGGTATTCATTTATTTACTTTTTGAGATGAGATCTCAGGCAGCTCAAGTTGATCTTGAACTCTTAGGTAGGATAATGACTCTGACCACCCTCCTGACTTAGCTTCCTAAGAGCTGGGTCTGGACCATCATCCATGGCTACTGGGTAAGTCCTGCACATTGGAAAGTTATCTTTGTTCTTTCCTCATATTCTCTAGAATTTTTTACATTTATTATTTATCTGTGTGTGTGCACAAGCCAGTGTGTGAGGGGGTCGAACTGAGGTCATCGGGCTTGGAGGCAGGTGCCTTTATCCATGGAAACATCTCACCTGCCCAAGTTCAGATTTGTATTTAAGAGTACTTTCCCCCTGAAGCAGGCTCTCGCATTCTCCTACCTCTGCCTCTTGAGTCCTGGGAGATAAGTGTGCACCCCCAGGCTCGACCCATATACTTCCTCTGCACTAGACTAAACTAGGAGTGAGACAAACCACATTTATTCCTATATGTTTCCTGCTATGGAGTAAATCAAATCACAAGAGCATGACAGATACCCACCTCAAGTGATTCTCAAATCAGGCTGCGCTCTGGGATCACCTGGGCACTTTGTGAACTACTAGTGGAGTCTGGATCTCACGCCCTGAGCTCCTGAGCTCACTGGTCTGGGTGATTACCCTCCTTACCTATGCATCCCACAGCTAGTCTCTGAAGGGCTCTCCAATCCGCGGTTAGACTTTCTGAGTCGAGGCAGAGTTTGGCCCTAAAGTTCCTGAATTTCTCTTTCTTATTATGTCCTGTCACATATCTTCCCCTGTTTCTTTTATTCTATCAATTTTCTCAATACTAGCCAAATTCTGTTTGGGTAAGAGGGACAGGAATTGAGTTTGATTTGGGGCTCAACAGCTCAAACTACAAAAGACGATGCCCTAACTTCACTTCTCATTGTATCCTCTGCACATAGTTTCTTCAACAGACTAGGTTCTGAAATAGGGGAAACAATAAAATACTCATTCATTCATTATCTTTTACAACTCAAGTGGTTTACAAGGTCAGGAAATTTTTATGAAAAGTGAACATCCAGCTTTTGAAAATAATTTTCTATTTTTTGAAAATTTTTAAAAATTATATTTACTTATTGTGTGTGTGTGTGCGCATGTGCGTGTGTGTGTGTATACATGCATGTACATTCTATAGCAAATTTGTGGAGGTCAGAGAACAATTTGAGGGAGTCAGTTCTCTCCTTCTACTATGTAGGTCCCAGGATAAAACTCAGGTCATCAGCATGGTAGCAAGTGCCCTCACCTTCTGAATCATCTTGCCAGCCCTTACAATGGTTGTTTTTTTTCAAGACTGGATTTCACTATTTTTAGTTCAGGGTGGCTTGGAACCTCTTGTAACCTTTCTGCCTTAGCCTCCAGGAATGCTAGAATTTCAGATGTGCTCCAGCATATGTGATCTGTAAAAGACCCTTTATGATGACTGTATGACTTGCATACGGTGCTGTGGTTGCTAAGCCATTTGAAGGATGCTTTCTGTCCTGCTGAGAGCTCATCTTAGGGTTCTCTTATGTTAACTTTACACTTCAGTTGGAGGTCAGATAATGGCTAGGGGCTGGTAAAATACACAAACCAGAACAGTTGGAAAGGATCTGGAGTAGAAAGATCTCAAAACAGGCACAACCAAATCTTTAGAGGCAATTCCTGCTTATTACTCAGTAGTAGAGTAATGCCAGGTTGTTACCCTTAAGAAGTTATTTTACCTTGAAAGAAGGAGCACATTCTCTCACCAATGGGGGAGTGGACACTGAGGAGGGGGAGAGCTAGATGGAGAAAGAACTCATGGATTAAAGAATTTAAACACCAAAGAATGAATTTCATTTGGTGTCCATGTATCAAACTCTAAAATGAAATAACAGACAATTAGGGAAATGTGAACACTCAATACTTAGTGATACTTTTAAGAAAAGATACAGCTCTTCCATTTAGAGCTATTGACTGAAATATTAATTGTAAAATAAAATCCCGGTGGCTTCCTGGTCCCAAGAGGTAGCTCCAGCCAGCCAGCAGTGGGCTCCCAGGTGGGAAGCTGCACACAAATCAGGTTCTCGGGAGCCAAGGGCAAACGGCTTGGACTTGTTTATTGGGGGAAAGGCTTACATATTTATAGCCAGAGAAATGGTTCCTGTGTCCCAGGAGTGTCAGTTGGTTAGGAGAGGTAGTCCCACTTGCATATTGAGGGGCTTAGGTATTTTCAGGGGACCAGAGGGATAGACCTTATAAGGAAGGGTTGAGCTGTAACTCCAGATAAACAATTTTGTCAGATCATGAGCCCTTGGAGGGGACCGTGTCCTGTTGTGGCTTGTGGACTGTCAGCTGCTTCGGAGGGGAGGGGCCGGATTCCTGCCAGCTCCTCAGAATGAGAGCTTGGGGTCTTCAGTGCCCTTGACCCACTTAGCTGGGAGACAGACCCACAATTAACATACTGACTTTTTTCTGTGCTCTCCATTCCAAGAGGTGCTGTGACACGAGGTGGCTGCATTGTGTAATAAAGCTAGATCCCATCTCCCTGTTCCAGTGTCCACTTAATCTACTGCCCTGGGATAGAGGCTTTATCAGACACCAAGATGAGAAGAACAGATAGACACTACATTCAGCACAGATCAGAACCAAAGGTCAAGAGGTCACTCCACTGATTGCCTGATTTATTATTTTGAGGTACTAGGAATTGAACCCAGGACTTCCTATATGTTAAGCACATGCTCTACTCAATGCTGTCTGAAATAATAATAAAAGGATGGCTTAGATTTAGTTAATAATAATCAGAGTTGGGAATGAACTGGAGAAGTGGGCGATATCGATGGGACAAGGTCACACATGAGCTGACAGTCCCTGAAGCTGGGTGATGACTGCATGCAGCGGACACTCTTGCTTTCCACTTTATGTGTTTGGAATTTTCTATTCATTTAAAAAGTATTTACCAACTCACAGGGCAACTAGAACCTGGGTTGTAGAGTTTCCTGACTTAACTCAGTTCTGGCTCAAAGCCCACACTTGGCCCCAGGCATCACAGGCACTGGGATGACCCCAGTCCACGGCTCACTAGGCATAAAAACTCTTGCTCAGACTATGCTTTTGTCAGTTGTATCTCTAAAAGAGAAATAAAGTGTACCCACTTGGGAATGTGTCACAGTGCCAGGCAACGAGAAGGGGTGATGCCTTCAAATAATTTACAAGACATTAATATTCAGCCAGCTGGAAAAGCTAATCTAATGGTCAGGTCCCGCCTTTGGCACTGAGGCTTCAATACTGCGTGAACAGGCTTTTCCCAAGAGCTTCTGAATAGACAGTCTCTTTATGTAAGGGCTGGCCTTGAAAACAAAAAGTCACGAATTTATATGATTAAGGGGGAAAAGTTCAGCCTTTACTCTGTCTTTTCAGGTTCACATTGTGGGCTAAAGGAAAGAGATGCTGAATTCTGTCCCTTAAGCACAATTTGGAAATCCTGCTTGTTTCCACACTGATTCAGAGTTCTTCCTTTACTAGGTCAAGTCTGACCTTCCATGCTAATGTAAGAGATGGATTCGTTATCGGAATCTAAAACGCTCTTGTTAAGAGCTACTCTTCAGTGTCTGCAGCTCACGGAGGCCTTCTGCCCCAGCAGATATGTTCTTAAGATGTTCTGAAAACTGAGATGGCAGAAACATCTAGTATAAAACGAAGAAAAATATTTTCTACTCTAAATGTTGACGAGCTTTAAAAAGCAGCTTAAAAAAAAAAAGAGTGGTTTACTTTTACTTTATGTAAGTGTTTGCCTGCATGTATGTACGTGCCAGTGCCCGTTGGAGGCCACAAGAGGGTATAGGATCTCCTGGAACTGAAGTTAGAGATGGTTATGAGCTGCCATATGGGTGCTGGGGACTGAACCTGGTCCTTCACAAGAGCAGCAAGTGTTCTTTTAATTGCTGAGATATCTCTCTAGCCTCCCCAAATCAGCTTTTAAATGGTCAGTTAGTGTGCCCGAGTACCAATAATCTAGAATAAAGAATATATATCATTAAATATTCTAATGAAAAAGAGACAAATAGCACTAATTTCATGGTGTTTGGTGTGTGGGGGATGTCTACAGTTATATATACACAGTTAGATCGATTTTTTGAGAATTTATTATGCAGATAGGATAAACAAAGATGCAAAAGAGAATTTTTCATTAAATAAAACTTTAAAAAGTGAAATACAATAGTTTGGGATTAGAGGTATGTAGCTCATTGGTAAAATGTTTGTCTAACATGCATTGATCTCAGGTTCAATCCCCAGCACTGTAAAAAAAATTAATTAATTACATTAAAAAGTCAAGTTTGAACAATGGTGAGAGGGGCCTAAAGCACAGGAAAATACTAGGCAGTTAAGTTTTAGATTCCCTTAAGCTCATTCTAACCACACACACACACACACACACACACACACTTATTAGTGTCAGACACCACCCAAATATAAGTGTGGCAGGTGAGAGTTCCAAAAGGGGCTGGGGATGCTCCACAATGAGGCGCGCTTGCTGCTTTCCCAGAGTTCCCGAGTTCAGTCCTAGCACCCACAATAGGCAGCTCACAACTGCCTGTAACTCCAGCTCCAGGGGATCCAATGCCCTCTTCTGGATTCCTCAGGCATCCCACCCCCAGCATGGCACACACGTACACAGATACATGTACATACACATAAATTAAATCTTAAAAAAGTTTCCCCCCAAAAAACTCCAATGTAAGGGCAAGTGCATAAACCATTGTAGCTTAACACAGCATCTCGAGTGGGAAATTAACAAAATTAAGTTTATTTGATTGCTCCCCAAGAAGGACTCACTGTACTCTTTGCATCACAGAACCCAGGAAAGTATTAAAATTTGTCTAAGCTGATTCCTTCCTGCCTTCCTTCAGCTGCACATGAGAGACTCAAACATTCACAGTTAAGTATTGAGCTAGCTTGTAGTCCTCCTAGAGAGAGCCACGAGGACTGCTCCCTTCTCCTGCATTTTAGAAAGAGAAGTCCTTACCCTCCCATTGACACGCCCGCTGCCAGAAAGGGGGCCAAAGGATACAGGCTGTGGACGTGGTGGATGACTGTCTCCAAGTCTTCAGTGTTTGCACAGCAGTAAGTCCGTGGTGTCTGGACAAGAAAGGCATTATCATTAAAATATGAGGGGAATTATTTGTACAGAGTAGAAATATTTTTAAAAATAAGCAAGAAATCACAATATAAAAAAAAATCAGTTTGTACATATTATTAGTAATACTATGTCCATATGTTCTGGAACACACATCTGCCACTTAAAATCAACATAATCTGGTAGTACTAAGAAAAAGACTTTGAGCTATGCAGTGGTGGTGCACACCTTTAATCCCAGCACTCCAGAGGCTGTGAGTTCAAGACAGCCAGAGTTACAACAGAGAAACCCTGTCTCGAAAACAAACAAACAAAAAACAAAAACAAAAAACCAAGTCTTTGAATATGCAGGGAAAACTAGACATGAATGATGCAAGACTAGCACAAATACCTCTGATTAAAACAGATGCAAACATACAAACGTGTGAGAGAAAATGTAGAGAATTACACTTTATAATTTTATTGAAAAAAAGATGCATATTCCCTAAAAAGCAAAATAAATTCTTTATTAAAAAAACAAGCAAGCCAAAAAGATTTTTCTAATAATGCTATAAAAAGGCTAAGTTGCTGGACATGCTAGGTGTGGTGGCACATATCTTTAATCCTAGCACTTGGAAGGCACATTTAGTGGATCTCTGTGAGTTCCAGGCCAGCCTGGGCTACATAGTGAGACCCTGTCTCAGGGGAAGAAAAGAAAAGAAAAGCTACACTGTGGCTAGTTTCTCACCAGGGAACTGTTCCCTCTACCCTGAGTCTGTCTGCCTAATGAAGAAGGGAGGTTTCCAGACGCTGGCTTTATCTAGACAAGGCAGTATAAAATCTGACTTATTAAATACTTTCTATTATGACACTGTACCCACTTAGTCCCGGCTGTGCTTCACTGCAGTAAATACTTAAAATATTGAATTATGTTACGCTTATTAGGCCGCAACATATAATGCACTAAAACAAAGGGTTTCCATGTGAAATTCATCAATAGGGACATTGTTTATGGCAGACAACAGATGCTTCATTTGGGACCCGAGAGGAGAGAACAAGCCTCTAAAGAATATACTCAAGTGTGTACTTGAATAATGTATCTGTGAGCTCAGACAAGCTGACTTAGCTATATGCTGAATTGACTACAATAATACAAACACTGAAACTAGTTACTCAACCACCTGATTTTAACATTCTGATAAATCATAACCACACCAGGAAGCTTATGTATCACCTACCATTCGAATATTAATGATTATGAAACACTACAAAGTCAAATGTCATCCTGACAGAACTTACACCGGCTAAGGGTTCCTGAATAATTAAATGTGTGTCCACTGAAATCTGGGGGAGGGCATAGTTTGTAAGTGAAGAAATGAAATTGAAAGGTTAATAGCTCTGATAACATTTTACTAGCTGAGATTTAAAAAAAAAAAAAATCTTGGTGATTAAATGCACCTGTGGTGTGAAAAATCCAATAAAAAGTCAAAAAAGAACATCTTCTACCATGCTCATTTTTGTAGTGACTGCAGAGTTTGTACTGAGAATTTATGTGACAAAATCATTCCTGCTTAGTATTTGTATTGTACGTGAGTCTACTCTTACTGCATAGCTTTAAAATTGTGGATTACCTATGAAGAGTCCCCAACATGTACTCCTGTTTACATGCTTACAAGAACTATGTATGCACATGTGGGGACACAGGCATACGTACATATACATACAGTTAAAAGGATAAGAAGAATGCCCTGTGGAAAATTCTAGGCTCAGAATCTTACTGTCAAAAACTACCACAGATGTCTCTTAGTTCTTATTACAGATGAGGAGACTGAGGCCCAGCAAAGTTGATTAATTTTTCCATGGAGCACAAAGCAGCAGAAAATAGATTATATATGTAATGAGTAAACCAGTTCTTGTAAATCACCGAGGTTCCACGAGATATGCAGCTATTCTGGGGTGAGATTAATGTGCTGATCTGCAGTAGAAGCCATGACTCAGAACCCTTTTCTCTCTGAGCTGGACTTACTACCCTTCTACACTAACTCAGGCCACCTAAGATTTTAGTTTTCTGCCTGGAACTTAGAATATTTATTTTTATAGACCTCGCTCAAGGTCTAGTGATCTATATGCAATTATTTAATGATTCTATTTAAAGCAACTCTGGGATTCTTGTGTGGATCTGCCTACCAAAAGTATTTTTTACAATAGGACTAATTGTGTTCTTCGATCTATCTCTACAATGTGACTTGTTTTAAAATCATACCCACCCTCTGACTAATCGCTACTGCCCAAATTGTTCCTGACAAAACTGATCTTAGTCTTGGAATATGAATTAGTTAAGTAAGGAGTCAGAAAAAACATGTCACACAAATAAAACCAGCATTTCAAGGTACAATGGTTTCTCTTATCATTGATGGATGTATAAAAACAACCAAGCACCAAAATTTGCCTGAGAGCATATTAGTTTTTAAAAACATAAGTGCCCATGAAATAAAGAGCCCCAGGAAATAGCCCCATCAACTTGGAGACCAGGATGATCTGTGTGCCTTCCTGTCACTGTTCCAGATGGGAACGGTCCACGTTCCTGTAGTTGTGATTCTGGTCATGCTTTAGAGCAGGTTAGCCAGCCAGCCAGGTCTTTTCAGTGCAGACTCCTAAGAGGCACATCTCATGTTCTTCCATGGCTTTGGTTTGGACTACATGACAGCTTCTGGGTTGGGAAGACTGCCACATGCAGAACATGTGACACTCGATGAAGAACCTTTTTATATAAAAATAAAAAAAAATCACAGACAACTAACTGCATCCCACATAGAAAGAATCTGAGACTGCAGGGGAGCCGGTGGAGTTCAAGGGTCAGGGAGTTTCAAGCCTTCCCAGAGGACCCCCTAGGTGTACAGCCAGGGTTAAGGACTGCTAGTCTAAGAGGACAGAAGCAGTGAGAGCTGGGTCAGGAGTGGAAGGGACTGCAGCGACAAGAGCTAGAAAGCCTATGCTGAGCGACGGGAGAAGGCACACCTGGCTGGTAGTGTGTACACAGCAGCGATTTCCTGTAGTCTGTGAGGTGTACTCCTAAATATCTCAGACCTCACAGGCTCAGGGGCTCATGCTAAGCATTCAGTAAGCAGGAGCTGAGCTGTTATTTCTAAAACCCCTTAATCACTCAAGTATTTCTTTTTTTTTCTTTCTTTCTTTTTGAGGAGGAAAGGGTTTATTTCAATTTATAATTCCAGGTTACAGTCCATCATTGAGGGAAATGAGGGCAGGAACTCAAGCAAGAACTGAAGCAAAATCCATGAAAGAAAGCTGCTCCCTGGCTCAGGTTCAGCTACCCTTTTTTACAAAGCCCAGGCTTCCTTACCTAGAGATGGTGCTAGCCAGTAATGGACTCTCTTACGACAATTAGAAATCAAGAAATGCCCCTCGGATTTGCCTTCAGGCCAACTTGATGAGGCCTCCAAACTCATGGACCAAACAGAACAGTGTGAGCGAGGAAGTGTCTGAAAGAACTCATCTGACAACTCAATCATGACTAGCTACCCGGTCCTCTGTGCAGCTTGTTCTTCTCCCTCAGGCCACAAAGGTGTTCCCTAATCCTTTCTAGAAGCCTCCTTCTAGGTACTGATATTTTTTTTAACATTAAAAAAAAAATTAGCCAAGCAGTGGTGGCACATGCCTAATCCTAGCACTTAGGAGGCAGAGACAGGCTCTCTGAGTTCGAGGCCAGCCTGGTCTACAAGGCAAGTTCCAGGACAGACAGGGTTGCACAGAGAAACCCTGTCTCAAAAAACCAAACATATATGTGTTGGGGAATTACCATTCCCAAGGTTAATTTGGCAAATAATCAGTAATAATACAGACTTTGTGGATAGCTTAGGCTCTTGGATCCCTAAAAAGCCAATCTTCAAGGACAGAGGAAAAGGTCTTATCTACTCCAAAGACTCCCAGTTTCCTGCAGGAATGTCTGAGATTCTGTCTGCTGGGGCTGGGTTTGTCTGACTTTTACAGAGATCAGCATTAGCAAGATGGGTGCAGGTTCTCATTTTCTCGGAGGAAGCCCTTTGGCTTTCCCTCATCTGTGCAAGATTTAAAAGCAAGGAGGGTATTGTGATGGAAAACGTCTACCTCCCGACCCTTTGCAGGGCCATACATTTAGTGTATCTGACCTCTTTCAGCAATGCCTTTACTTCTGCATTTTTTTTCATCTCTCCCAGAAAAACTGCTTACCCTAAACACTATTTAACCGTTGTCAGTTCTTCTGGGTTAATTCCAGTTAGAAACAGTTCCATCCTGTTTGATCTTTGCTGACTCATCTTTTGTTCTTTTCTATGCCAACCCAAAGGTCCTCACTCTGGGGCTCAGCTACACTAAAATCCTCTCTGAAACAAGGAGAAGTATAAATAAACACAAAACTTCCTCCAGACTGAAACAGAAACCATTCACGACTCTATGACAGGAAGAAGGAATACCAAGGACTCTAAATGCCAAAGTTAGATCTAATTGTCAATACCGGCATCTTGCTTTCTGATTCTACTCAAGAAATACTCAAGATGTTGAATGACTAAACTGCATTCAGAATTATGTCCTTTTGGAACAACAAGTTATTTTATTGAGTGTCCAAAATAGAGTTATAATTATATCCTTTTATAACTACTTAAAAAGTATTAGAATTGATATATTAACATATTGTAGGGTATTGCTGTGACAGACCTGACCATGTTTTGGGGGATGATTGTGGAAGGACTATGGAACTTTGTGCAAAAAAAGCCATTGAGTGTCCAGTGCTTGGTTGGATGTCTGTAGGAGCTTGGAAGATAATGTTGAGGGCAGTGCAGAAGATGGAGGCCTGGCTTGTGAAGTTTCAAAGGGAAGTTTAAAGATTCTAGTGGGGGCATTAATTATTTTGAATTAAGATGCTGTGGTTCTGGTTAGCTGGGACTGAAGAATCAACTGTGATTAACAAGAAATCAGAACTGCTAAAGTGAAAGCTTTGCCTTGCTAGGATATTCAATGCTGGCTGGCTGGCTGGAGCTGAGAAATTAGAGGTGATTAAAAAGATACCAGCATTACTGAGGTGAAATCTTCTGTGAAGTGTTTCCTGAGAACACACAAAAGCTGTGTTCCAGAGTCAGTCAAAGTTGTACCTCAGCTGGCAGCTGAACTTAGTAGTGTAAGAGTCACCCAGGTGGTACTGGTTTTGAAGCCATGAAGGGATCATGGGGAGCAGCAAAGGCTTGGCACTTTGAGAGGCCACTGGTGAAGGTGCAGCCTTAGTGGCAGTTGAAGGCCCATAATTAAAGGAGTCATGCAGAGAAGTAGAGGCTTGGGCATCATGAGGAGAGCCCAGGAGAAGCTATTAGTGAAAGTGCAGCCCAGTTGCAGTAAGGGACCCCAGTGTTTTGGAGATGCCAGTACCATGGGATGACCACCAAGAACAGCAGCAGTGGGGGAGTGGAGCCAGCCAGAGCATAGAAGACAGGCTGTGTGTGCTGCAGAGGGTGGAGCCGGACTCAAGTTCTTTGGAGAAGTCCAGAAGATCCTGAGTGGATTCCAGACATTGGACATTAAGTTATTTATACAGCTGGAGTCTGGTTTTGCTTTGTTCAGATTGTGACTGTGCCCTGGTTCTTTTCTCTTGAAGTAAGTATTTAACTTAATTTTTATTTTTATTTGTATAGGAGCCCACAGTTGAGAGATTTCAAACTTTTAAAAGAGAGTTTGGATTTTTAAAGAGACTGGATGTGTCAAAGGGACTGAATTTTTAATGTGTTTGAATTTGTAAAGACTGTGGAACTCTTAAAGCTATTTATATCTTTAATGTGAGATCTCGGGGATGAATGAGAAAGGAAAGGTGGCTTAACGGTGATGTATTCATGTGTCAAGCTGACAAAGGGTCAATTGTGTTGGACAGTTTTATGTCAACTTGACACAAGCTAAAGGTATCTGAGAGGAGGGAACCTCAATTTAGAAATTACCTCCATAAGATCAGGCTGTATGCAAGCCTGTAGGGCATTTTATTAATTAGTGATTGATGGGGGAGGGACAGCTCAGCCTATTGTGGATGAGGCCCTTCTGTGTTGGTGGTCTTGGGTTCTATAAGAAAGCAGGCTGAGTAAGCCATGTAGAACACATCAGTAAGCAGCAGCCCTCTTTGGCCTCAGCCTCAGCTTCTGCCTCCACAATCCTGCCCAGTTTGAGTTCCTGTCCTGATTTCCTTCCACGATGAACAGTGATACGGAAGTATAAGCCAAATAAACTCTTTCCCTCCCAACCTGCTTTTGGTCATGGTATTTCATTGCATCAACAGAAACCCTAACTAAGGGACATATACTGATTACTTATGATTAAATATATACTTCTGTACCCTAATGATGTAATGCGCAAACATAGTAGCAATTATGCCTTGGGTGGTAAAAGTCTTTTATTTTACAAGAAATTCTTGTATTCAAATTCCCTGCGAACTTCAAATATCCTTGTGAAGTGGCATGTGTTCATTATTGTCTTTCAGGAAAACAAACAGGTGAATTGATGTATTCTTAGCTGGTTCCTGATGAGAAGCAAACTTGAATGTAGGACTTATTACTATTGAGACTTTCTCTACTAGTCCTTGTCAGACTATAGCTTTGATAAGGTAGCTTCCAGGAGGCATTTTGATAGAGACATTTGCTGAGGGTACTAGGTCCTGATGTATCAGGATTTAACCCCCACACTGTATAAAACCCAGAGAACAAGCTATTTAGAAGTCAGTGAATTCTTTTAAATAAAACTAAAACCAGTGTTCATCTACACAGCACCACTATAAGAACTCAAAGTATTCTTGAAGATCTGTGGATGATGGTTACTGCATTCTTTCAAAGTAAATTTCCAATTTAGTTTTTTATTTCTTTGTTTGTCTCTTTTAGATCCCAGACTGGCCTTGAACTCTGGATCCTCCTACTTCTACTTCCCAAGTGCTGGGATTATAGATGTGAGCCATCATATCTGGCCTACAATCTTAAAATTATCTTAAATTTTCTGTTTCAGCAAATATCAATATCTATTCAACCAAGCTAAAAATGTGGCTTTTGGGTCCCTTCTCTCCATTTCCAACATATAATTTTTTTTCCCCTGGGGCTGGTAAGATGGCGGGTGGGTAGGGTGGGTAGAAACACAGCTGTGTCAACCCCTGGAACCTATTATGGAGGGGAAAGAAACTATTCCTGGAAGCTGTCCTCTAACCACCACATGCGGTCCACCAACAATAAATAAAATAAAGCTTTCTTTTCCGGCCCATGAATCTACTCATTTCCATTCTCTCCTCTCTATCCATGCTGCACGTGTTTTCAAACTCCAAACTGTGTAAGTCTGTGGTAGCTACTTTATAATCTGCCTCCAGGGTTCCAACCCTCCTCCCTCTCCACTTCTTCCCTATCATTGCCAAGACTCTGACACACGAACATGATCAAATCATGTTCCTGCTTCCAAATAGCAATGTTGCAATACTAAGTTTTTTAGCATTATCACACAGTTCTTCAAAACTGAGCGCTATGTTTCTAGAAGAATTCCTGCTACTTTATGATGAGTAAGGGTAAGTTTAGCCCAAAGGTTTATAACAACACAGGTACAGCAGGGTCAGAGCCCATCTCTGAGTCTTGCTCTCCCTATGTCTTTTCTTTATCTGGAACATGAAAATAATCATGGCCATACTTCCTTAAATAATGTAAGTAAAAAAAAAGACAGAACTGACACATCCTAGGGACTCAAAAAATATACAAAATTACCATCATAATCATTATCGCTAGGTCTCAAACTTGGACAAATGGCTGAAGTGCCTATTTAATATATCAAAGTGGACCTGGCAGCCTGGTTCTCCCAGCATCCCTCAGTCCCTACCTGTTACAAGGTATTGAGAGCATACCCCATCCCCTATCCTGAGCTATCCAGCCCAGGGGTGGGCTGCCCTTCCCCCAAGGCTCTTATAAAATATAAAATATATTTTATAGCCATTTTGGTTACCCCGCCCTTTTACCTTTTGCCCCTCGCTGCAGCTCCAGGTTCCCTTCTCTTTCCTCTCCCTCCCCCCCTCTCCTCACATGGCCGTTCAGGGTCATGTCCACTCTGGACTCTCCCAGATGTCTCTGCCTCTGGCTGTGCTCTTCCTCGTATCTACAATAAACTTTCTCCACCATACCTAGGAGCAGTCATACCCTTCCTTTTTTTTTATTTATTTATTTATTTATTTATTTATTTATTTATTTATTTATTTTTCATTCAATTATCCAGTCACAAACAACAGATTTCTTGTTATACTGTGACAACCTTTTGACATAGCCTTAAATATACAACTCAGAATGTGACTATCATTATGAAATTTCCCACCTCTTCCTGGAAATTAGTTACTCATCGTTCACCTGCATTGTTCCCAGCATTTTGTAGCTTAGTAGATCTTGCTACAATTACACCTGGCATTGAACTGCATCTATTCTTTGTACACTTTGACCTCTGCAACTTAGTCTTGAGCATCTAAGAAGTATGGTCCCATTAGTGTGCATATTCTCTACTTTATTGCTTATTCACAACAGCTTGTTTTCAATCCCTTGCCTCTCACTCCATGGGACCCAAGAGGCTCTGCTCGTGGCATGCTACTCCCATCAGACCCTCAACACCATTGTTTACCTCATCTCGGTGTCCAGGAAGCACACACAAGAATAGGTAGCCAACAGGAACTGCTTTAGACAATGCAGTTGGGTAAGGGCCGCAGTGGGGATTTCAGACCTTTCCCTTTAGAACGTCTGTCTGCAAGATTCCCAGAGGGCCGGAGTCAATGAGGAACTCTGAACTTTTGTGCCACATTCTTCATTATTAGGCACTTGAGTAAGAGCATAAACACTGGAGCGTATGCTTTTGAAGCCACGTGCTCTTATTTCCTTTTAGGGCATATATAAACCAAAAGCTCTTTTCTTGGAAAGTGCTCACAAAATGCTGATGTTTAAGACATGACTATATTTTTATTTCCATGTAATTATTTATAGTCATTTAAAAATTATAAGGACAAAAGTTTTGCCTGCATGTGTGTCTGTGCACCATGATCATGCCTGGTGTCCACAGAGGCCAAAAGAGGGTGTCAGATCCCCTGGAACCAGAGTTACTGGCAGTTGTGAGCTGCCATGTGGGTGCTGGGAACTGAACCCAGGTCCTCTGTGAGAGAAGCGAGTGCTCTTAACTACCCAGCTATCTCTCCAACTTCAATTATTTATATCCTTAATGCCATTCTCTATTAATGGTGAAAAGTTTCACTCAATTCTAGTAGGATTGTCGTTGACCTGCTGAACCGTTTAACTAAAAGTTAAAAAGCTACAAGAAAATGTCAGTGTGTTGAACTTTTCAGTACTGTGACAAAATGCCTGAGGAGCAAGTGAGGAAAGGGTTCTCTTGCTCATGGTTTTTTAGAGGGTTCAGTTGATCACTATAGGTTATGAGGACGCAGAGAATGTTTGTGCTAGCTGGCTTTTCCATTTTGTTTCACTCAAGCCTCTAGCTCCAGGGCAGAGCCTCCTTCCTTTGTTAACCCTTCCTGGAAGCCCTCTCACAGACACACCCAGAAGTGTGCCTTATTAATTTCACAAACATTTCTTGAGTTTGTTTGTTGTTGGTTTGTGTTATGTGGAGTGTGTGTGTATGTGTGTGTGTGTGTGTGTGTAGGTGTGTGTACCTATGTGGGTGAAGAAGCCAGACTGGCCGGTGGGGCATGGGCATTGAGTGTCCTGTGTCCTGCTCTATGGCCTCATTCCTTTGAGATAGGATTTCTCACTAAACATGGAGCTAGGTTAACAGTGAGCTCCTGTCTCTGCCTACCATAGCACTGGGGTTACAGTGTGCATGGTCATCTCTGCTTTTTTGTGGTGGGATGTGAACCCAGGTCCTTGTGAGTGTACAGCAAGCACTCTTGCCCACTGAGCCATTGCTCTAGCCTGTTAGGCTTTATTTTGCTTGTTTTTGAGGCAGGATCTTGTTCTGTAGCCCAGGCTTGCCTCAAATTCACTATGTATCCCAGGCTAGCTTTAAGCTCTCAGCAATCCTCCTGCCTTAGTCTCTTGAATCCTAGATTTGCAGTGTGCATCACTACCTTCGGCTTTCCTAAGTATTTCTCAAGCCAATCAAGCTGACAATAGTGATCAACCATAACAAGTTCACTCCTTGTCAGTCTGGCAACCAAATGTGCTTCCGTTTAAGACATTCCAACTGTGGCCCCACAATGCTCATGTCCATCTCTATACAGAATGTACTCAGTCCAGCTCTCTGAGATTCCATACTCTTGAGAGTTCCAACATTGTTATGGCCCAAGTCAAGACAAACTCTTGGCTTGTGAGGCCCTAGGAATCATGAAGGAAGTTGCATACTCCTGAGATACAATGGTAGGCCCTAAACATTATCATTCTAAAAGAAACAGAAAACAGCAGGGAAAGACTGGACCACAGCAAGAATGAAACACAGCAGGGAAAGCACTGAATCCATGCTTCCTGCCTGATGATGTAATGATTAGCTTAAAGGAGCTTAGGTAGCCCTAGGACCTGGGCATTTGTAGTCCACACAACCTGTCTTCAGTTGGCTTAATTTCTGCCTGCAGCTTTCCATATTCCTCACATTTCTAAGTCCTGGGGTCTCAATACACATCATGCGTCACCCTCTCAAGGACTTTCTGCAGAGACCCTACCTTGTCATGCACTGTCAGCCCCTTACCACACAGAAAAATACTGCTTTAGAATCAGGGTAGAAACCTCCTTGAAGACAAAACTCTTACATCTTGTGTGCCTGCAATCAGCATCACATGAGGCTCCAAGTCTGCCACCATCTCGAATGATAATTAGAATCTCTTGGACCACAATTGCATCAGCCAGTAAGTGGCTGATTGGCGATGCCGAGTGTCCTGTAGGTGCTGTTTGACAAAGTTCCAGTGCTTGGATAACCTGGACTGACCCTTCACTGTCCTTGATAGAAATGTGCTACACATCTTTCTCTTGTACTTAATATTCTTTACTGTTAAAGGCCTCTCACTGAAAGCTAGAGCTGGGATAATGTAACAGAAACTGCTGTTAATAAGAATGAAACTAATAGTAAATCCCTGGAAAAAACAGCTATGCAGAAAGTTGAGTCTTCCATAGAACCTATTACTTAGACACACGTTTAGATTATCAATAAATGATATTAGTACGCATAAGACATGGGCTCTGAGAAAAATTAAGAAGAAAAGCCTAAGGAAATTTTAGAAGCTGACAAATTGTAACTGAATTGTTAGGTTTTCATGTCCAGCTTTAGAAACAAGGAACCAGTTTGGGCAGGAAGATCATATAGTTAGTAACAAACCTTGGCATCTTCCTGAAGACAAAGTAAGCAAAGTAAGCAGTTTTAGGAGCTCTAATATCCCTCTAGCCTTTATAGGAGTGTAATAAAGATAGGAACTGTATTGAGACAAGAGCCTGTGACTTAGACAAAGAGAGGAGCATCTTGACTCAAGGGCCTGCTTGCCTTTCTGAGCAGTCTTATTAGATCAGGACTTTTCTGATATTATAGAAAGACAAACTACAGACTGCCTTTGCTTAATCAAAAGGCTGTACAATCTTTCAAGAATCAAAGGAAAGGATGGTGGTCTTATGTTAAATATTAAAGAAGAACCAGGGTCTGGGAGATTGGACCTCTGTAGAAAGGTAAGTTTGATGTAACAGGTAGGAGGAAATAACTTCTGATCTATTAACTCTGTGCCAGACTTAAACAGAATCAAACTCAAATAGACTCATCCTGTCTGGCATTTCTGTAACTGCAAGGCTTTATGACACCAATCTTAAGGAAAGGGATATTGAGTTAAAAGAAAACTGATTTTATCATAATGTTAATTTTTAGTTCTCGGGAAATTTGCTGTTTGCTTGCTTTGTCTCTTTTATCTTATGTAATCAAGGAAGACTTTAGAAAAATTGCATTCTAAATGGCTAAATAATCAATGATCAAAGTCTTTGGTGAAGTGACTTTGTGTATAAATAAAGTCTGTGAGAGACACAGGTTGTCAGAGTAGGTAAAGCCATACCGAGATGCGCTTCTTCTCTGTTCGTTTGTAAAATGAAACTAGGCTGGGTCCTGCATCTGATTCTTCCCTCGCAGCTCTTGCATCCACCTGCTTCAAGCCCTGGCCTGACCCGAGGCAGAACCCCAGCAATAGATCCTGGGAAAATAACCTCCTAGTTGGCCCTTTGAGAACAAGAACCCTTGAAATATTCTTCTTTCAAGAGAAAGTATTTCAAAGAGTTTACTTCTTCATATCCTTGAGCTTGCTATGAATAGGGTCTGGCCAATTCCTAGCATGTTATGAAGGCATACATCCTAGTTGCATGTATGCAACTAATGCAAAGTAACTGGCTTCCTTACTGGCACTGGCCTCTTCAGAAACTATGCCTTTTTTTCTCGTAACTTTACATTGCTTTTGTTTGTTTCTCCTCTGCTTTTCTTTTTTTCACCCAAATCTCATTTTAAAAAATGGAGAGCTAGTAATAACCATGTCATAGCCTGAATATTTGCTGCCTTCCTTAAAATCTTAAGACACAGAAAAAAATATAGGCAAGTTAATTGCCAGAACATTACAGTTTCCAATAGAGTCCTTGTTTCCATCTGAAATCTAATAACCAGAGTCTGTTCTATCCATATTTCTATCAGCACTTGGGTCATCTGAGTTCCTACCACAATCACCCGTTGATACTGAGACCGCACCATCCTAGAGCTTTTTAGAACAGATGTTCAAACTTTAAAATTTTCCTGAAAACTAATTCCAAGGCTTAAGAACCATATAGAAAGGTTTTGAATGGCAACAACCCCACTACTGGTACCAAATTTTTGTATTAGATTTTCCCCCACCCCGTTATTCTGACAGAACATCTAAGAAAACAATTTTAAGGACAAATAATTTGTACTGCTTAGTTTTAGTGGTTTCAATCCATCATGGAAGGAGGCATAGCAGAGATTCTATTATGGTGGCTAGGAATGGGAGAAGGAGGGAAGAAGAGGGAGATAAAGAGTATGAAAGACAGAGACACAGATGCTTAGACTGACTGACTTCTTCTCTTTCCGCTTTTAAGTATCCCAAGCCCACAGCCTATTGAATAGAACCTGTATTCCAAGTAGGTCTTTCACCCCTAGATAATTTTCTCTAGAACTGCCCTCATAGATACACTTAGAAGTGTGTTACTAATTTCATAGGCACTTTTCCATCAGATCAAGCTGACAATCAAGATTAACTTTTGTAGTTAATTGCAATATTTTACAACATGGTTCACAGGTTTTTGTTTTGTTTTGGGTTGCCATGTTGAGGTCTCACTGTGTTGCTCAAGTTGGCCTTAAATTCCTGAGCTTAAGTGATCTCCCTACTTTAGCCTCCCAAGCAGCTGAAAAGAAAGATACAGCATGTCACCATGCCTGGTTCAATTCATAGACTTAACCATCAAATGCAGCAGTGGTATGGAAGAACTTCTATCCTACTAAGTAGGAGTGTGTGTGTGGGCAGTATGATTTAAATTTCAAATTGTTTAAATAATATTACTTCTATGTAAAGCCTGGCTGTCATATGTGCACATTACACACAGTAGGCCTGTGCCAAAAATAGATCTCTTTTTATAACAGAAAAACAAGTATCACTATACTATTTTTGTTGTTTGGGGTGGTTTGACTGAGGATGTCTCCCATAGGCTCACATGTTTGAATGCTTGGTGCCTAGTTGGTGGAACTGTTTTTGGAAGAATTAGGAGCCGTGGCTTTGTTGGAGGAGGTGAGTAACTGGGGAGTGGGCTTTGTGCCAAGCCCAGTGTCCCTCTCTATGCCTGCTTCTTGTGGATCAGATACAACCTCTCAAGAGATACTGCTGCCTCCCTGCCACCATGCTCCCTGCCATAATGGTCATGTAGTCACCCTCTGAAATGATTAGCAAGGCCCCAATTAAATGTTTTCTTTTATAAGTTGCCTTGGTCATGATTTCTCTTCACAGAAATAGAACAGTAACTAAGATGTTGTGTTCCATTCCGCACTTCTCCCCCCACCCGCCCATGGGTGTGGTACTGGGATTCAACCTTGGACTTCACATATGCTAGGCAGGAGCTATAACCACTTAGCAGTCTCTCCAGACTATATTGGTTATTTTTTTAAAGAAAATATATTTTGCATTGAAAATGATAGATATTAGTATCTACTGATGTTAGAATATAGTGAATATAAAAGTTGTTATAAAATAGAATGTTGGTTCTAGAGAGATAGCTCAGTGATTGAAAGCACTTCCTGCTTTTCAAGAGGACCCAAGTTCAGTTCCCAGAACTCACATGAAATGGCTGACAACTGCCTATAATTCTGACGCCAGAGTATCTGATGCACATACTAACACACACAACACACATAAACAAATAAAAAAATTGTAAAGTATATGAATTTGAGCTGGAGAGATTTTCCTACTGCAAAATTGGTTACAATAAAAGTAATATGCTTTTCATTATAAAACAGGAAATGATTCTTTTGCAAATTGAGACTTGTCATTTAAATTTACTTACCAAGAGATTCTCTCCTGCCACTCCTCTGTTATTAAAAACCACACACCTAAAAATGAGGAAAGCAATTTCGTTATTTCTTTATACAATTCTTCATGATAAGACTAGTGAGATCATCTTTCTGACACTATCCTACAGCATTAAAATAGTACAAAAGTTGGGCCAGGGACGTAGCTCAGTTGGTAGAGTGCTTCCTTAGAATGTGTGAAGCTCTGGGTTCAAATTCCAGCACCATATATGGTTACAGTGATGCATGCCTCCAATGCCAGCACATGGGGAGGTAGAGGCAGGAAGATCAGAAATGCAAGGTCATTTTTACCTATGTAGCAGCAGCAATTTTAAGACCAGCCTGGAATAGATGAGACTCTATCTCAAACATCTGCCAAACAAACAGATGGAAAAAAAAAATCTGAGCAGCACACAAGCACAATGGTGTGCACACACACACACACACACACACACACACACACATTAAATAGTAAAATGCCTGTAATAATGTAATATTTAAACACAAAGTAGTAGTGGTGGTCCAAAAATGTTTAATAATTATCTCTAAATGGTGACAAATCCTTATTTTTTGGTAGTATTGCAGATTGAACCCAGGGCCTCATGAATGTTAGCAAACACTCTTACCATGGGGCTGTATCACCAGTCCTAAAGAGTTAAAAACCCTATATGTGGCTTTAATTAGAAAGCTACATATTGGTCTCCTGTTATTTTTCCTGATAAAACACACATACACAAACACACACACACACACACACACACACACACACACACACACACACGTGCGCATGTGCGTCTCTGAAGCATTTTAAAAACAATTTTAAGTCAAACTTACAAGTTTTTGTTTCAAATGTCTCTTCTATATCGTATTTGTAGCACTACTAAGAGTCTACCCATACACCAGAGAACAACTCTTATTCCTCAAGGTGCAGCAAACATGGAAGGCAGAATTTTTTTTAAAAATTAATATTTACCTTAGCTGAGTATGGTGGTACATGCCTTTAATCCCAGCACTCAGGAGGCAGAGGCAGGAGAATCTCTGTGAGTCCAAGGCCAGCCTGGTCTACATAGTAAGTTCCAGGACAGCCAGAGCTATTTTGTGAGATCCTGTCTCAAAAAATATATATACTTTTAACTATGTGTATGAGTATGTATCTGTGTGGGTATGTGCACATGAGTTTGGGTACCTGTGGAGGCAAAAAAAGGGACTCAGATCCCTAAGACCCGTGTTACAGGTGGCTGTGAACTGCCAACGTGGGTGCTAGAAACAGAATCTGGTTTTCTGCAAGAGCAACAAGTACTCTCGGCTGCTGAGTCATCTCTCTAGATCTTAACTTTTTTTCAACATTCTTTTGTCTTTGTTCTTCAAGGCAGGTTTCCCTAAGTCAGTCTGTAGATCAAGCTGGCCTCGAACTCAAAGCCATCTGCCAGCCTCTGCTTCACAAGCGCTGGGATTAAAGATGTGCGCCATCACTGCGTGTCCCTTTCAAAGAACAACTTTGAGGAGTCAGTTCTCTCCTTCCACCTTCATGTGAGTACTGGAGAACACAGGTCCTCAGACTTGCCTCAGCATTCTTATTTGTTTACAAGTGTGTGTGTGTGTGTGTGTGTGTGTGTGTGTGTACGTGCATGCTCATGAACCATGGCATAAGTATGGAAGTTAGAGGACAAATCTGTTTTTTCCTTCTACCATGTGGGTCCTGGGGATGGAGATCATGTCATCACACTTAGTGTCAAGCACCTTTACCCTCTTAGCCATCTTACCAGGCCAAAGACCAGAGTTTTTGTAAAAACATTACCACTGGTAATGCTACAAATGCCTGATATGGTGGAATAGACCACCAATATGCTACTACTTAGTGTTAAAATATTTAACTCTTACTTAACTTTCAGTTAACAATTATATGTGTTATATATTAATACATTTATGTGATATAATATATATTACAATTCTTGGACAAATCCTGACTCATGCCTATACAAGTTCTCATGGATATGTATGTATGTATGTATGTATATATATATATTTATTTATATTTATATTTATATTTGTGCCAATTCAAATTTATTTTATTTTGTCTATTCACCTATGCAATCAAGCCCGAGTAAGACTCCAAGTCTCTTCTTTGAAGGTGCTGTGACCCTGGTGCAGGTTGGGAGCAGGGATGAGTTAACAGCCTTACAGAACACGCCCAACTCTGACCCTCCTCTCAGGGTATTAGGGTTCAATGCTACCAGCTCTGGGTGGTGGTTTAGATCTGGCTATTTATTTACTTTGCCATTCCTTTTTGCATTTGAATTGCTATCTATAGAATTTTTAGGTTTGTCTAAAAGGAAACAAATGGTTAAAGATCTCAGAAATCAGGCTAAGGAGATGACTTAGTCTAATAAAACCTACATAAACAAAATGATCAAGTGTAGCGGAACACACTTATAATCTCAGCACCAGGGAGGCAAAGACACAGAGATCCTCAGGGCTGGCCGGCCAGCCAACCTAGCTTAATCTGTGAATCTCAAGCAAGTGGGAAACTCTGTTCACAGAACAAGGTGAACAGTGACAGAGGAAGACACCTGAGTTCTACCTCAGGCCTCTGTATGAATGTGCACACGTGTATACACACACTCACATGCACATGTGCATCCACCAGCACAAAAATCTAATCTGAGAAAACAGAAATATTTTATCTTAGCCAGGTGTGGCGGCAAACACCTTTAATCCCAGCACTTGGGAAGCAGAGGCAGGTAGATCTCTGTGAGTTTCAGGCCAGCCTGGTCTACATAGAGAGTTCGAGGGCAGCTAGGGACATACAGTGAGACTTTCTCCAAAGACTATTACCCTTTTATTTTAAGAGATGGGGTCTCCTACATTGCCCAGGCTGGTCCTAAAGTCAGCTTCAAGTCAGCCTTTAATTAGCTAGGCTGACAGGCTCATTCTACTATACCTTGCTTTCTTTAATCTTTTTTTTTCTTTTTTCTTTTCTAAAAAGAATGGCAAGACAGACTAGATATAAATAAAATGTAAGTTGGCCACTAAGATTCACTTGCATAAGCACCTAAGCCACATGTGTGACCTTGAGCCTGAAGCTCCTAGTTAGGTAAGAACCACTTTACAGAGCAAACATTAAGGATGGATTCAAATGGCTTCTGAAGCACGATGTCATATGACTGCCACTGTGAGAAGGCCAGGAAGCGAGGGAGAGGAAAGGAAAAGATAATTTGCAAATGCATGCAAAAGCAACCTATTCATCTGGGACTGCCCTCCAAACTGCAGACTGGGGCGCGTGAGTGTCCCCCAGGCAACCATAGAAAGTGGACTACAGCTCAGGTCTCTTGTTAGAGGGGAAACTGATTTGACCCTCCACCCTTGTCACAGCTGTGTTCTTAGCACTTGGACATGGGCAGAAGGGTAGGGAAGAATAAGAGAATGGATCTGGATCAGCCAGGCTGCCCCTCTCTCCTACCAGCTGGTGAGAGGTGGTGACAAGCCTCCAATAATAGCTCTCCCCAAACAAATTTTTCCACTCATCCAAATGACTTTAAATGGTGTGCACACAAGAAAAACGAGGCTGTGAGACATTCTTCCTGTGTATTTTAGCTATTTAACTTTTCTTCTGAAAGAAAGAGGAGACACAACAAATGAATAAATAAGGTATAAAGAGGGCTGAGAGATGGTGTGGTGGTTTGAATGAGAATGACTCCCATAGACTCATGTTTGAATACTTGGTCCATGGTTGGTGGATCTGTTTGGGAAGGATGAGGAGGTGTGGCCTGTTGGAAGAGGTGTGACACTGTGGGTAAGATTGAGGTTTCAAAAGACTCATGCCATTTCCAGTGTGCTCTCTGTCTTCTCCTGCTTGTGGTTTTAAAACGGGAGCTCTCAGCAGTTCCTGCTATCATGCCTTTGCTCTGCCACCATGGCAGAAGCCCCAAGGTCAATTAAGTCCTTTCTTCTGTAAGCTGTCTTGGTCAAGGTGTCTTATTACAACAATGGAAATATAACTAATACAGAAGCCTCAGTGGTTAAGAGCTCGTAGTGCCTGTGCAGAGGACCTGAGTTCAGGTCCCAGCATCCATGTGAGGTGTATCACAACTGCCTACAACCCCAGCTCCAGTGGATCTGATGCTCTCTAGCCTCTGTGGGCACCTGCACACATGTATCCGGACACATAATTTTAAAATGTTAATCTAAAAAGATTATGAGGAACTTTCTGCAACAAGAGAATGTGTTAACCAGTTTCACATGGCTTGACTCTATCCCCTAAGGGTTCATGTGTGGGAATTTAACTGTGAGGTATTAAGAGACTAGAAACTTAATCTATGATGTGGGCCTTTGGGGGGTGACTGGGCTTAGATAAAGTCATACAGGGGTATTCCTATTATTGAAGATGAGGGAAAGATAGGACACACATGTGAGTATTCCATCTCTCATCATGAGCCTCAGCTAGAAGGAAGGTCATTACCACATGCAGTACCTTGATCTTGGACCTCTGAAAAAGTGAGTCAAAATAAATTTGTTTTTGCTATAAATATCCACTCTCCGGTATTTCATTATAGTAATGCACCAGGGAAGCAGATGAATTTTCTCTAATGAAGGTTAAATAAAAGGGAGAGTGCTAAATATAACTCAGGGGTTTTCAGTCTTTAACTCTATTGGTGTTTTAGATTAAATAGCCCTTTGTTGTTGGGTCGTCATGTGCATTATAGAATGTTCAGGAACATCTCTGATCTCTACCAACTAGAAGCCAGTAAAAATGCCCCAGGCATGACAATCAAAAATGTTCCTAGGGATGGGGAAGTAGTTCAGTAGTTCAGTAGTTCAGCTGAGTATCATATGTGAGGGCCTGGTTCCATCTGTAACACTATTTGGGGGGACAGGGGTCCTAGATAAAAGGTCTCTAGAGGTTGCTACATGTTCCGTGGTGTAAAACTGCCCCTTGCTTGTAAAGCACTGGTAATATGAGATGGACCATAGAGTCTGGATCCACTCAAGGTACTAGAACACATGGTCTTTCCTACTACACACGTAGTCACACGTTGGAGCAGACTGTCAATCAGGTGCCAAGGAAAGGTAATGAGAAGTGCATGGGGACAGAAAAATGCCTAGGCCTTATTTCCAGATCTGTAAGGTGAAGGGATTTTACCAGACAGTCTTAAATATTTTCTAGTTCTAAGCACACACACATGTACGCACACATACACAACACACACACACACACACACACCACATGTGTACATATCCCCCCCCCTTTTTTTCAGTTCTAATAGTCTTCAAGTCTTTGAATCTGAATGTAAAAATACCACAGGCCAGAAAGAAGGCTCAGTGGGTAAAGGTGCTCAATGCCAAGCCTGAAACCCTAAATGTGATCCCGGGGAACCCATGTGATGAAGGAGAGAACCACTTCCCACACGTTGTCCTCTGACTCCATGCAAAGGCTCATTTGCCCTTTCCCCCTCAAAACAATTAAGTAAAATATAATGAAAAAAGTAGAAGTGCCAATCAGGAAGGGGTAGAGTAAGAGAAACCTTCAGGAAGCAGCTGCTGCTGACATCCCACCGTGTTAGACAACAGGCGCTGTGACTGCCTACCTCCTTGACAGAGCATGTCTTACACTCTGAAGGACCACTAACATTAGAATGGATCGTTCATACAAAAATATCATCAAACAGAATCCACTGAACTAAAAAGCAAATCGTAAGAGATAAGAGTGCTCAGCTAGACTTAAGAGCTATGAGCCATGTTTCCAGCTGACAACAGGGGTGATAGGACATGTCACATGAGGGTTCAATGTCCAGTGAGTAGCACAGAAAATAAAGCTCTATGGGTTCAGCATGGGCAGAGTTGATTAAGGAAGATTTCTTGGAAAAGGCAGATAAATCTTATGCTGACATAACAACTGTAACAAAGATACAAGGTAAGACTTGTAAAATGTCCTAAGGGTCAGAGAAATAAGAAGTTACCTTAGTTAAAACATGGTTACTGTGATGGTTTGTGTGGCACCCTGGAAAGGTCAAGCCTCACAGCAGAGGTCAGAGGATGCTAGTGCCATTTGCTCTTAGAGTAAACTGAGCACAGGCCTCTCCCTCCTGCACTGACAGACCAGGGTTCCGCCCAAGTACCAGCCCCCTCCAGAGGGCCAGCTGTGATTGGCAGAATTGCTTACCTGTCTCAACCAATGAGTCCCCATTCTTGTGGCCAGACCACTCCCCCGACTGTATGCTAAAAAAAGCACCCCAAAACCTGCATTAAAGTTGAGACTGCCCCTGCTTCTCCCGAGTTTGTACACTCGTTGACTCACAGGGCTCCACCAAAGACAGGATGGGAATGCAGTAAGAACCCCGATCTCCCCTGCACAGTGTCCCAGCCAGCCATGGGCAGCCGCTGCTCCTCCCGGCTGGAAAGCTGCGGCTGGGAACGCCTGAGTGGGTGAGGATTTCTTTTACAACAGTTTGAATAAGAATAGCCCCCACAAGCTCATATTTTTTAATGCTTGGTTCCCAACTACTAGAACTGTTTGGGAAGGATTAGGAGGTGTGGCCTTGTTGGAGGAGGTGTGTCACTGGTGGTGGGCTTTGAGGTTTCAAGCTTCCATACCAGGCCCAGTCTAGCTCTCTCGGCCTCCTGTTTGTGGGCCAGATGTGAGCACTCAGCTACTGCTCCAGCACCATGCCTGCCTGTCTGCTGGCATGCTTTCCACCATGATGCCCATGAACTAGTCCTCAGAAATTGTAAGTAGGTCCCAATTAAATGCTTTCTTTTATAAGTTGCCTTGGTCATTTGCATTTCCTCATAGCAACTGAATAGTAACTAAGACAGCTATCTGAAGGATATGAACATAGATGTGTGTGTCTGTCTATATGTACGTAGGCGCCTATGGAGGTCAAGAGAGGGCATCAGATCCCCTGCAGCTGGAGTTATGAGCCATTGTGAGCTACTTGATGCAGCTCAGGGAACTGAACTCAGGTCTTCTGCAATAGCAGCAAGCTTTCTTAACTGTTGAGCCATCTCTCCAGTCTTAGGCACAGAGCTCTAATGCAAGGTTAGAGAAGATGACAAGGGAGCTCTAGTTACAGATATGCCAGGGCAGAGCTTATCAGGCCAATCCTTCCATAGAGTAGTAACGATAAACTTTCACAATGTAAGAAGTAGATGGAGAACAGCAGCAAAGAAGGCAGAAACTGAAAGTCAAGCTGACACTACAGAGAAGAGAATAGCACTGGGAGAGTTCATTATTTAGTTTTACTGAGGAGTGGTGGTAGTTGGTATTTTTCAATGATAGACAAAAATCCAATAAAAATACTTGATCTTATAAGCTTGAAGAATATCAAGTTTGGGACAACTATTGCAGTTGGAAAATAGGGAGGACATAGGAAGAGCTCTAAATTCTAGATGAAAACTGGGTCCCAATCTCTGCATAACTCCACCACCTGCCTGGCAGAGTCTACACAGCATCAGTATGGATGTAAACTAGACAGAGTTTTTAATGGTTGCTTATCACAGATGAGACAGATTTTGAAGTCTGAGTTTTGCCAAACTATCTGCTTGATAAAATAAAGAAAAATCAGTGGTTTTCAAATACAAAACAGTTCTTGAGACAGGGTTTCTATATGTAGCCCTGACTATCCCAGAACTCACTCTGTAGACTGAGCTGGTCTTGAACTCAGAGATCCACCTGCCTCTGCCTCCAGAGTGCTGGGACTAAAGGCATGCACCACAACCTCCTGGCTCAGAATCCAGAATTTTAAAAATAAATCATCTACAAAACAACTCAAAATTAGTGAACCATGAAGAAATGGTAAAACATAACTCACACTGCCCTGGGGTGGTTCAGATAGTAAACTCAAACGTGTGTGTGTGTGTGTGTGTGTGTGTGTGTGTGTGTGTGTGTATAGGAATCCAAGGCCAATATCAGCTACAAAGAGAGTTCAAAATCAGCCTGGGGCTACATAACATCCTGTAGCAAAAAATGAAGTTGTTAGGTTCTTCAAGATAACATTCCAGCCTAACAAAAATACAATTGTCAGTAGTAAAGCTGCAAAGTTCAATCTTAATCTTGTTACACACCTAGCTGTATAATTTTGGTTAAACTACTACTACCAAGTCATTAATGTATCACAGTGAATTCACGGCCATCCTGGGCTTTATGTTGAATTAGATGACAGCATGGCTATAATGAAACCCTGGCTCAAACAAAACAAAAACATGTCTTGGAATTAGGTGTATATGAAATAAGATAATTTATCTATGTACAGTGCATAGTGGGGGACCTATTGCATGGCAAGCAATCAACAAAGATCATTTGAAATCTTTATTTCTAATTGACATGACTGTACAATTCATCAGACAATACTGCATCACAATTCAATACATGTATCTAATGTGTAATTACCAAGGCAAGGTAACTAAATGTTTCTAGTTCCTTGACTTTTATCGTTTGTGTTGGAGCCTTTCCAGGGGTCTCTCCTGGCTCTCTATAAGACATGGAAGCTTCTACTAAACCCACCCTCCACCCCCTGTGCTAAAACACAGCAGGACTTGTTTTCCTCTAACTGTATTTCAGAACTCTATTCAGCTCATCACTTCTCTGTCCCCTCCAGCCAAAAGCAAAATTTAATTGCCACAAGCCAAAGTAGCAATTCTGGTTATCTTTAATGTGAGTTAAGCCTTTACTGGCCCTGTCCAGAACAGACAGTTATTGTTTTATGAATATGGTTTAACTTTCAAATATGATATTTTAAAAATCAGTGGCTGCATGAATAAAAGTGTCAAACTTCTCACACAGCTGGCATCAGACTGCTCTTTCGAAAGGTATTGCTAACACTATTTTATTGGAATCCCCTTTTCAGTCTAATCACCTCTGACTTGAAAATGTACAGAGCAGCTTTCTAATGTTCTCACATCTTATCTTACTCATTTGCATTTCAGACTAGGTCTCTATTTTTTTTTTTTTACATATATTCTATCAACTAACTATATAGCCAAATTAGCTGAGTGTTCATAGGTAACACAAGACATGGCAAGAAGCCTGGACTATAGGTTAATAAAAGAGCCAGGAGCCTCTGGGTCTTACGAAGACATATCTATCCTTTTGGGCCACTCACTGCCCAGCCAGGCATGCTACTCTAGGCTTTGTTGGAATATTTCCTTTGGGAAATAGGCTACCCAATGCACCTTGCTTCTATCTGGCCTTTCTAGAGTGGCCTGGCTCTTCCTTAAGCCAGATAATGGCCCTAATTCACTCCTGCAGACTCTAAGAACAATACTTTCTAAATGTCTGTTCTTGGTGAGGGACTAGCCAATGTTCTTTATATAGACTACATGTGAGCCTTATAATTTCAGGAGGTGAAAAGAGTCTCTGCAAAGGAGAAATGGAAGAGCAGGATGTTGTAGAAATTTATTTTTAGTTGTGTTTAAAATATTTTTTCGTGTGTGTGCTATTAGTAGAACACTTAAAGAGTTCGGAATCAATAAAAAACGCCTGAGCTCAGACGCTTGGGGTTCCACTGTTGAGTATGGCACCTGCCATGATGGTGGTTTCCTCTGTAGAGGTCTGGAAGAGTTTGCACGTTATGAAAATGCCTCCAAATCGTCCTTGCTGAGCTGCCACAATGATGTACTGCTACAGCAGGGAGATCAGAATAAGATGTTCCTGGAAGCACTTCGAGTATGTAACCCAGCTGGGATCTGAACTCCCGAGACCTGACTCAAAGATCCCCTTACCCACCACACTGTTCTGTCCTTGTTATCTAAGCTAATAACATTCAAGGAGGATGGGAGTTCTGAACACAGAGTACATTTCATGGGCATGCCAACTCTGATAAAAAGGAGCTTTGGCCCTGAAAGATTAGTGGTTATTTATGCGTGTTGGGAATGGAAGCAAAGCAAAGCCTTGGGAATGCTAGGCAAGTATTTGGCCACTAAGCTATATCTGAGGTATGGTTTTGACAGTGGACTATCTAACAATGGAGATCAATTGTTAGTATCCACCATATTCTAGACTATTATGTACATAATCTAAACTCTCATCAGTGTTTTTTAATATGGTATGAACAATGAGTTATAGTTTCCTTATTTCTCACACTTTAAAAAATGTAATTTTTATAAAAAGTGAGTTACCAAGATAAAAAGTTTCTGATGTTAACTTAAAGTAATTTCTAATCTACAACTCGGGAGGTAGTCAGAACTCACTCTTCTGTTTCAACAGCTGTTTTCCTCATCCTTCCTCCCCTGGGGGAGTCTTCAGACTGCTTCAAGGTACCTCTAATGATGCTGGAATGCTACACATCATTAAGTCTGTGATAGCATGGTTACTACAGCCCTAAGTAAAACCCCAAACAGTAAAGACACACTTGAAAGCAGTCGACTTTAGCCTCATTTAAACTATCTCCCAAATGAGTCTCTCTCCTTGCCAATAAGTAGGTTTTGCAGTGAATAAAAGGCCATTGTCCTGTTAGACCACATAACAAAAATAGTGTTTTCCCTAAGTAGGAAAAATAAAAGTAGTGAGTCATGTTTCAAAACACAAGTCTTAATGTTGAAAATTCCTCAACAAAACTAAAAGAGAAAAATTTCCCCCTTGCTTCTAACTCAACTTTTCTATTTCCTTTTTCTGTTAGATTATCAAATATATGCTCAGCTTCTGTGCTGGGCTCCTGAGGACATTTATGAGGTGATAAAGATCCATTTGGAGAAGTTGCTAGAGATAAAATCCAGGGCCTCACACATGCTAGGAAAGCACTCTAGTACTAAGTTCAGCCCTGAGCCCCTAGTTTACATCCTCAAAGGATGAGAGTATACTTTCTTCTTTTATTCCTTCTTGGGTACTGGAATTCAAACATAATAGCTAGAGTTGAAGTGATGGGGCCAGGGAGATGGATCCGTGGGTAAAGTTCTCACTGTGCAAACATGAGTCCCAGAACTCATGTAAAAGCCAGGCACAGCTAACAGCAGAAAACACCTGTTAGCCCAGTGTGTGTGTGTGTGTGTGTGTGTGTGTGTGTGTGTGTGTGTGTGTGTATAACACAGAGAGAGACAGGTAGGGCCTGGAGGTTATTCACCAACTCAGTCTAACCAAAAAGGTAAGCTCCCAGTTCAGTGAGAGACATTGCCCCCCAAGAACGAGAAAGAAAAAAGGAAAAAGGAAAAGAGAAAGACGGAGAGTGACAGAGAAATACACCCTGTCAACGTCCAGTTTCCACATGTGCACACAAGGTGAGCACATTTGTATCTACACATATGTACATCAAATACATGCCATAGAGTTTAAGTGTTCATAGGCCCTTCACAAAAACAAAACAACAATAAAAAAACAAAACTCAACAACAAAACTGGACTGGAGAAATTGATCGGTCTGTACAATGAAGACTGGAATCGGATCCCCAGAACCCATCCTATGAAAATGCTGATGAGGTTGGAGGATGGATATGAGAATGAGCTACCCTTCCACAGGATCTGGGTTCAATTCCCAGCCCCCATATGGCAGCTCACAATGTCTGTAACTCTACTTCCCTGGGGATCTGATACTCTCTCTGACCTCATCAGGCACCAGGCATGCATGTGGCACACAGACATGCATGCAGACAAAACACCCATATGCATAAAAATAAATAAAGTAAAAGAAAAAAAGCTGGACATGGGCACGGTGGTGCACATCTGTAATTCCAGAACTGAAGAGTCAGCTTCTTGGGGATCACTAGTCAGCCAGCCTTGCCTATTTGCCAAACACTAGGCTAGTGAGAGACCCTGCCTCCCAACAAAACAAAACTGAAAACCACAGATGGCGCCCGAGGAGTTCACACACATGCCTGTCCCCCTCCCCCACAGAGTTCCTGAGTGTTGGGCACGGCTGTGTACCAAACAAGCTGTCTCCACCTCCTGGACTTTTTCTATGAGAAAGAAAGACATCTGTACCTTATTTTTACCCCCGCCTTGGTACTGGGGATCCATCCCAGGGCCTCACGCACAATCAGCAAGTGCTCCAACACAGATATCCCTCAGGCCAACTTGGATCTTATTAGGGCCGTTGTTAGTTTGAGTTTTCTGTCGTTTGCAGCTAATTCTGGCCCTGCAGGATGCACATGTCCATGTTTCTGCATATGCTGTCATTTCAACTAGACTATAGGTTCCTAGGGAACATAAGCTCTGATACTGCACAGCACCAAAGTACTTAATGACTGACCTAGATTTCAACAAGCTTGTTACTACACAATTCTGGATGGGTCACTCTTTAATATTAGCTGGGGGTGGAAGAGATAATGACAAATTATTTTTTAAAAAAAAGTAGATCCAGATATAGTCAGAATCACTGTTTTCCTCTTGTTTTTGTTTTAGTTAGGAAATCAATTCAGAGAATGGAAAAAATATTTAAGAAACAGAATATTATTAGGTACATACTACTATCTATTAGGCTATACTACTACATGTAGGTTTCTTTTATTATGTTATTTAATATTTTCATTTCATTTTCTTTTTTTTTCTCTTCAAGACAAGGGTTTCTCTGTTGTAACTCTGACTATACTGGAACTCACTCTGTAGACCAGGCTCACCTTGAACTCACAGTGCCTCTGCCTCCCCAGTGCTGGGATTAAAGGCGTGTGGTACCAATACCTGGCTAAAAATTTAATTTTCTTGATGAATGTTTTACCATGATGCTCAGGCTGGGCCTCAAACTCCCGGGATCAAGTGATCCTCCTGCCTCAGTCTCCTGAGAGACTATATATATGCTGCAAATAGAACTTTTGTGTGTTTGTATGAGTGTGTGTGTGTGTGTGTGTGTGTGTGTGCCACAGTGTGCATGTGGAAGCCAAAGGACAACTCTGGTGTCAGTCTTCAAATTCTACTTGGTCTGAAATAGGGTCTCTTTGTCAGGTTTTTTTCTGCTTCATATGCAAGGCTAGCTGGTCCATGATCTCCTGGGAATTCGCCTGTCTCTGTTCCCATCTTGTGGGAATGGCAATAGGGTTATAGACACCTGTGCTAGGGTGCCTGGCTTTTTTGTTTGTTTGTTTTTAGTTTTTCTAGACAAGTTTTCTCTGTGTAGCCCTGCCTGTCCTGGAACTCATTCTGTAGACTAGGCTGACTTTGAACTCAGAGATCCACCCATCTCTACCTCCTGAGTGCTGGGATTAAAGGAGTGCACCAACATTGCCCATTTTTTGTTTTTCTTTAAAAACATGGGTTCTGGGGGTTTCAAACTCAGGTGCTTGCATGGCAAATGGTTTTATCATCGGAGCCATTTCCCCAGCCCCTGAAATGAGATTTTAAAAGAAGCCAGCATGGTGATAATGCCTATCACTGTAGCACTTGGGAGACTTGAGGCAGGAGAATTGAGAGTTCCATACCAGCCTGGACTCTACATACTGAGTTCTGGGCTAGCCTGGGCTATAAGTGAGACCATATCTTTTTGTTATTAGAGAGAGTTGCCTTTCTTCTACTCCTCTAATTTCCACAGGATGTATTTTTCTAAACCTACTGTGGCCTCGTGACCTTTCCTATTTCACATGCCCTCTAGGAAATAGATGTCTCAACAGATTGATAAAATTGGAAAGATTTTATCTAGCTCAACAATAGCCTCCTCCTAGAGGGCATTCTGCAACCATAGTACTGTGAAGACGGTCATTGCAGGCAGGTCAAATGTTCTCGTCTATTTACCTTTGACCTAGTTAGGAACGCCTTTGCTCATAATTATCTCACATAAACTTTGGCCTAGTCTCCTTCCCATCAATCATTGATTTTCAGTGAGTGGAGAATGCTGTGTTCACATTGACCATAAACTCTTCAGTTTCATCCATCCATAGGTTGGGAGTAGGATTCTCTCTCGTGTCTCAGTATCTTACCAGACAGCATCACAAGTTCCCTGCCGACCTGACAGAACTCATGCCCCTAAGTACTCTGCTTTACACAAGATAATGAGTGGAGCTGGATTCCTTTGCATCATATGGATGTTTATCTCTGTCTACAAAACTCTGTGTTAAGAGACATAATGACGCCCACATGTTCCTGAAAGGAAATGAAACCTGGCTTAGATTGTGCTTCTAAATTAGAAAAAAGCTACTACTCTGATCTGAGACCAGAAGATGACAGAAGGGAGACAAACATTTTCTAAAGACCTACTTTGTGTAGACAAGTACTGTATACACCCCAACTAAATTCTCTCAACTAAGAGAGGAAACTGTGTAGGGCAGTCCCAACATGAGTCCAGGTTGAGCTCTAAAGTCCATCCATCATCTTATAAAGCCTTCCTCTAGCCCTGGCACCCGCCATACTCCATTAAACCCCCAATAACTTAGCTCCTTTTTGCCTCTTCAGAGCTCAACACAGCACAACTCAACACAAAAAAGATTTGCATTTTACTTCAGTGGTTTTTGAAACACTACCTGTGCTCTCTGTGGCAAATTGCAAAAACGTTCTGTAGTTCACAATCCCTTCTTTTTGACTCTAGGATGACCGTCTGACCAGTAGAATGTTACAAAAGTAACACTGTAGGAGTTCTCATTTTGGGCCTCAGAGAACCTGACAACTTCTGCTTTTGCATTCAGTAAATCCTCTTCCACCAAAAGAACAGCTCAGAGTGAGCCTGAGGGTAGATGCGGCATCATGACAGCTGAGCTGAGTGGTCCCAGCTGAGGGTTCCCAAGCATGCAGCTGTCTTGATAGCTGCCCACATGTGCACAAATGATCCTGGCCAAAACACTAAGACACATTCAGCTACCTTAGCCCAAATTGCCAACCACTAGGACTGTGAGAAGAATAGTTGTTTTAAGCCACTAAGCTTTAGAAAGGTTTGTTAAATGACAAAAGCTAACTGATACAACCTCTCTGACTTAGATCAGAGACTTGAAATTTTTTTCTCAACGCTTTTTGTAAAACCCAGAATGAGTGTGTGTGTGTGTGTGTTGCATGTACTTGTTAGCATTGGTGTGCTCATGTGGGTACATGTGTGTGGAAGAAAGAGACTGATGTAGGGTGTCTTTTCTCAATCACCATCTGCCTTTAGTTTTTCAGAAAGGGTCTCTAAGTGAACCTGCAGCTCACAGATCTGGGTAGACTGGCTAAACTATGAGCTTCAGAGACTTGACTTCCTCCATCTCCTGGTGCTGGGGTCACAGACACACACCATAGTGTCCAGCTAGCTTTCTTCCTTCCTTCCTTCCTTCCTTCCTTCCTTCCTTCCTTCCTTCCTTCCTTTCTTTCTCTTTCTAAGATTTATTTATTTTTATTTTATGTGTTAAGTGTTTGTTAGCATATATGTATTTATGTATCGTGTTGCATGCTTGGTATCCATGGAGGTCAGAAGAGAGTCTGGAACTAGAGTTACAAATAGTTGTGACTGTCATGTGGATGCTGGGAACTAAATCTGGTCCTATGAAAGAGCAGGAAGTGCTCTTAACTGCTGATCCACATCTCCAGTCCCTATGGGCTCTCCAGTCCCTAAGCTCAACTTTTCACATGGATTCTGAGGATCCAAACTGAGGTTCTTGTGTTTACCAGGCAGGCACTGCACTGACTGGGCCATTTCCTCAGTAGGATCAGAGACTCCTGATGGCTACAAATAAATGAGACTAGGCCACAAGGTCACTGAAGAGTTCACTGACAATAGCTTGTTCTTTTCTCTTTCTTCCGGCAAAGGCCAGTCTGATATAACTCCTCTCACTCAGATTGGTGCTTCCCTGGTGTGCACGAAACCCTGGACTAGGTCTCCATAACCTCATGAACTCAGAGTAGTGGCAAATGTATAATCACACATTCTGAGGTTGAAGCAAGAGAACCAGAAGTTCAAGGCCACCCTTGACTAGATCCTCAAGCTGCCGAGACAATGAATCGGCCCAGCTTTCTCTTTCCTACAAGATCCCCGAGGAAAGCACAAGTTTTCATAGTCTTTGTGCTTTCTCATAGTTCTAGCACAAGACTTTCCTACATTTTGGCTACATAGTGACTTTGAGGTTAAGCCAGGCGGTGGTAGAGGATAGCCTGAGCTACATGAGATCCTATCTCAAAACTAGAGTGGGGGGTGGTAGCTTTATAGATCCACACCTTTTTAGCATCATCAAGTTTTAGATGTATATTAGAAAGAAGCTTTAATTGGATATTGTTTAAAAATGGAATAATCATGGATTCTTGCTATTACTTAGCAAACCTCTGCAAACCATGAGCCTAGAATATTCTATCTGAGCTTCTGAGAGAATGTTATGTTATAGACATAATTGGCTTTGTCTGTAAAAGATCAGCACTAATAGAATTTCTTTAAACATTAACTGTTTAACAGAATTTGCTATTATGACATTTTCCCCTTTACACCAAAATGTTTTTATTCACATAAACTCAATCTCAGTTGTTCATGCAAATGATGGTTTCCAGTTTAGCAAAGAGATGACTCTAAACACAAGTCACAGAGTGTACCACTGCAATATTACCATCAGCTAAAGAAGACCAACACACAACAAACAATATCTTTCATAACAGCCCTGCTTTAAGACTCGAGAGCTGAATCTGAAATGTAAAGCTGCCAAGTCACTTGGAAAAATTAAATTGTACCTGGTGGCCAAGTTGAATAATGGTTACTCAAAAATGCTGTGGTTTCAACTGGCCACCAGCCATGTGCACCTGCAAATTCAGGTGGACAAAAAGAGAACTGATTGTCTGTGGAAAAATAGTGATGACCTACAAGCTGATGCTGAACATTTTTTACACGAGGATTGAAGCCAGGCAGATAAAATGAACAAATCTAAGGCACAGATTCAAAGTGTGACATGGGAGCCTCTGTATACTGTCTCAGGAATTTGGAACTGCTGTCTGCATAGCACTCTCTCTATTGCTTCTCGGGTGTGTGTGTGTGGGTGGGTGGCTCTGTCTAATCTCATTTGCTTATTCACCATTAGCTTGTTGTGTGGTTAGTATGCTAAGAGTCATTTCTTAAGAGGCAATCGTTAGAAAACAGAGACAAAAGAGGAATCAGAAATAAAAAATAACTTCAGAGATGGCTTAATTTATGCATGAGTGTGTGTGTGTGTGTGTTTGAAACATACATCTGGGGAAAAAAACTTATTGGTTTTTTTTTTTTTTTTTTTTTGAGACAGGGTTTTTTGTGTAGCCCGACTGTCCTGGAACTCACTCTGGAGACCAGGCTGGCCTAGAACTCACAAAGACCCACCTGCCTCTGTCTCCCCAATGCTGGGATTAAAGATGTGCTTCACCACCAGGGGAAAAATGTTTTTTTGTTTTATTTTTATTTTTAGTTTTTTTTTGAGACAGTGCCTCTCTCTCTCTATGTCTCCCAATGGCCTGGGACTTTCTACAAAGACTAAGCTGGCCTTGAGCTCACAGAGATCTACCTGCCTCTGTTTCTAGTGCTGGGATTAAAGGTATATGCCACCATTCTCAGCCTAAAATATTTACATATCAGTAATAATTAAGTGAAAAATGGGAAACAATCTTTTACAGGTACCTGTATCCTAATTCTTCACTGAGATGGATCATATGAAGGATGTAGGATTCTTTGCTTGTTCCAGTGAGTCCAGGCAACAGCAAGATAGTGGGTCTGGTGCCAGCATCCACATAACACGCACTGTTATTGTTATCAAACCAGTCCAGTGAGATCTGTCCTCCATCTGCTGTTTTAATGAGTTCACTGAAAGTAACAGTTCCAAAAGCATTACTGAGTAGTGCTTTGAGTTGCATCTTGGTGTTTTCATTTTATAGCTATGACATTATCTGGTCATCTCGAAACAACTCACCTACATTCATGAAAGTATACATATCTATAAAAGTCAGTTTCTTTCATTACAAAAATGTTATAAAGATTAATACCATATTTCCAGAAGCCCCAATAAAAAAATAGGTAAAAAAACGAACTTCAGAAGGGACTAAATCAGGGAAATTGGAGTGTGTGTGTGAATGTGGTCAAAACATATTATATACATGCACAAAATTATCAAACCAATAAAAACATTTTCAAAAACTGAACTTAAGAATAGACTTCAAAGAACTTCAAATATTTGTGTAGCAGTGTAGTAGAGCCCCTGCCTAGCATGCCAAGGCTTTGGATTTGTCCTTGGTATCACATATACACAGCCCTTCGTGTGTATTAATCATTTCCTCATTACTCTCAAATGCCTACAACTTAACCCTTATATGACTGAGGTCATACAGACACGAGTAGGGAATTATGAGGAAGTCTGATGCTGACTTGTTCTATGCTTCAGCTCTTTGATTCAATGATGCAGTTCCTCACTGAGTACCTTACAAAAACTTGCTTCTTGAATGACTTCTCACATAGCATCTATGGGCCTAACAGGATTTTCTCAAAGAGTATAAGTTTGCAGGGAGAAAAGGAACTCCAGAAAGACTAGATGACTCAGGGAAATTAGTAAGAGACACCATTTAAATCTCCTGGTTCCCCACCCACGTTTACAACACCTCAAAAAAATTATCCTAAAAAACCCATCCGTTATTGTGAGCTCTTTTGTGGGGAGACACACAAAATGGGAAGCGACTGACAGGTGTCTATCCCAAGATCGCAGAAGCATGAATACATTAGTGCATAAGGGTGTCTAGGTCCTCAAGGACAAACTGGAAAATTGTACTCCCCACTTCCCCAAAGGGTTCTCACATCCCAGAAATCGGCTAGGGCTCCCATTCTGCCCATTTACATTAGGGAGGGGGGGAAAAAGGTAGAGGAGCAATAGCTAAATATTTTCCTGCAGCTGGAGGTAGGTGAGTGGGTGGGAGCATCCCTCCTAGTTTCTCGTCTCTTTATGTTCTGTTTATTTTGTTAAACAGGAGTGTACTGACTAAGAACTGGAAGCGGGAATTAAAACCTGTCATTAAAAGACATGCCTCAAGATGGACATTCACTTACTTCCTGTACTGCACCAGCGGCTTGGCAGTGATGAAGGGTCTCAGCAGCGTCTGTCCTCGGCTCTCCCAGCACCATACCGTCGGGTAATAGGTTTCTGTCACCACGGGACAGTGGTCCTGGAGGAAGCGGCTGAAACTCTCCCCTCCAGTCACTAACTGGGGTTTCTGCAGGGAGAAGTAGCATCGGTGAGGGGTCCAGAACAAAAGTTTACGGAGGCCGTAAATCAGCAACCAGCGGACTCATCAGTGTCCCCACACGCAGGCCGCGCGCGAACCTTCCGATTCCATCGCCCCGGAGACTGACGCACGGAATCCTCAATCACAACAGTCCAGAGCTACACTCAGTCGCATCCCGGGGGAGACGCGAACTGAGCGCTGGGTGTCCTCCCCGAAGTACCGCTGCTGCGCTGGCCGGCCCGGGGCAGAGGCCGCCGGGAGGACCTGGGGCCGGGACCCGGGTGAGTACCTCGGCGGGCAGCTAGCGTCGCCCGCGCGCCCCGGGGCCCGCCACGCTCCCCCGCCCCTGCTCCCGGCTCACCTTGGCAATGCTGCTCAGGTAATAGCAGGCGTAGGCGACGCTGAAGCCCAGGATCAGCGACAAGCCCACGCCAGAGCCGAAGAAGCCGACGCGGACCTGGTGCTCCAGGTAGAGCGCCAGCTCCCGGGACAGCACCCGCAGGTCCATGGCCAGGCGCTGCATGGCGCGAGCGCGGCGCAGCTGCGGCGGAGGCCGGCCGGCCGGAGCGCGGGGACCGCCGACGCGGGGGGTGCGGCGCCTGCGGGGCGGAGCACAGCCTCCGCCAACGGCGGCCCGGGAGGCGTGGCCTGCCCTGCCCCGCCCGCGAACCTTCCAGACGCGCGCCGGAACGCCCCGCGGCCGCGGACCCCCCGGGTGTACCCGGAGAGACTGGGGAGAGCGCGTGAGCCCTGGAGAGGAAAACGGGCCGGGCCGCCACCTGCCGTCGTGACCTTGAACAAGTAGACCCGGCTCGAGAGGCAGCGGTTTGCAGAGAAGCGGGCACTTGCTGCGGATTCCAAAGTTAACGTGGAAGCTGCGGACGGAGAGCTTGCACTTCGCAGGTTGAGAATCCTCCATCCCACAGGAGCTTGCGTCCCTAGGGAGACGCCAAGAAAAAGCATCCCATCAACCGCAGACACTCAATGCTCGACTTTCAGCCTCTCAGTGAATCTTTTAGATAGCTAAGGGTTATTAAATGTGAACTGGGTCTTGGAAAGGTGAGGAACCGGAAATAGGATTCAATCATGTGGTTGATTGATGCTGTGAACTCACAGGTGTATGGAAATGTGGGCTGATTACCCAAGATGCGCGCAGGAAAGCATTCATGAAGTAGGTTCTCTTAGTAGTCTGAGGATAGTTAAGGCTTCTGAAACAAGGTGGCAAGATTTAAACAGGGAAACAACGAAGGTAAGGGCTGATGAGACTACAAAAATTGTCACAGTTTTAAATTATTTTGACTTTATTCCTTTTTTTAAAAAAAGAGTCTTATGTAGCTTAGGCTGGCCTTGAACTCCTTATGTAGCTAAGGATGGCCCTGAACTTCTGATCTTCCTGCTTTCCTAGTGCTGGGATTATCAGCATGCACCACCAAGCCAAGATTACACAGTGCAGGGGAGTGAACCCAGAGCTTTGTGCTTGCTAGGCAAGCGCCCTTATCAACTGAGCAGCTATGTCCCTAGCTATATATTGCTTATTTTTATATCAGCACTTGGTAGTTGTGTTTATGTAGTTGTTGCTTTTGGATTACAATGTGAGATGTTGAGACATGTCTAATCCATAGGGATCAAATCAGGGTAACGAGCATGGCCATTGCTGTGGACATTTATCACTTCATTGTGCTAGGAACATAAAATTTTTGAAATAATAAAGTGTTGTCAACCATAGTTAGGATTATAAATTAATGATCTCTCTCTTGACAGGGAAATGAGATGGGTTGGAAGTGAGCAATTTATTGGCTTTGATTTGGCCATTGAAGCTTGTTGGATTTGGTACCCAGAATCATTCAGTTACTTTCACTGAACAAGGCTATCTGGATTTCTCACTGTCACTCGGTTTTTCTCTCTCTAGACAGTCAGACAGAGCTGAGGATGTCCTTGAACTTCCTATTCTTGTGCTTCCATCTTCCAAGTTCTGAGATTACAGGATGGTACCGCCCCATGTCCAGTCTTATGGGATGCTGGGAATCAAACCTAGTATTGTGTACATGCTAGCAGGTACTCTGTCCCTGAGCCACATCCCCAACCCCTCACCTTTTTTTTTTGAGACAAGGTCCTACCCTATAACCAAGACTGACCTGAAACTCACTATAGCCTGGGTGACCTAGAACTCACACTCACTCTGCCCCAGCCACCTAAGTGCTGGACTTACAAGTGTGTGGCACACAGCAACATGAAGCACAGTTCGTTTTTTGTTTTTTTTTTTTTTTTTCCAATTTCATGTGAGACTAGGTCTTGCTGTGCCGAATGGCTGGGAAACTCTCCCTATGGTTCAGGCTGGCCTGGAATTTATGGAAATCCTACAGTCTGAACCTTTTAAGTACAGGAATTACAGGCCTGTGGCACTGAGCCCAGCATCATATGTTGTGTTGTTTGTGTGTGTGATGCTGGGAACCGAACCCTGGGCTTCATGGAAGATAGGAAAGTGCTCCACCACCACTCCGCATGCCTGGCATGCTTCTCCCCCACCATACCTTGATGCCCAAGTCTCTTTTCTGTTAGAACATTTACAGTCTTCCCTAACATAAGAACCCAGACTCCCAATTTACAGGTGAGAAAATGAGAATTCTGGGTTTTATTCACTCCCAACTAACTTCTTTGATGACCAAGAAGAGACTAAAGACTTTACAATTAGATGTAATGGAGGACTAAGCACTTAAATTACAAAACATCTGCCAAAAGGAAGGGTTGTACCAGTTGTAGCAGCAACACAGGGTTCTTAGAATAAGAGGAAAAACCAATTTAGGTTTATTGTACATAGAAATATATGTAATAGTATTTGACAGCGGATGTAATCTTTCCATAGGCCAAAGAACCAGGCTTGGGAGTTAGAACGGGTGCCTTAAAAGGTTAAAGAGCTGGCACTAGGGACACTACTTAGTAGGCAGAGTGCTTATCTAGCATACACAAGGTTGATCTCCAGCTTTGCATACATTTGACATGGTGGTGCATTACTGTAATCTCAGCACTTTGGAAGTAGAAGCAGGAAGATCGGGAGTTCAAGGTCATCATCCTCCACTACATGATGAGTTAGACACCAGCATGGGCTACGTGAGACTCTGCCCTCCCTGCTTTGCCCCAAATGTTGCAGAGCTAGTCCCATGATGGCAGTACTCCTGCCATTTATAAGCTTTCTTCTATGGTATTGAGCATCCACACTTAACTCACCGGGCACCAAGCTCTGCCTTGGACCATTGGCACTCTTACTTCCAGAAACAAGGTGCTATCATTTCTGCCCCTTGCTTATGAGAATTCCCTGTGATTGCCGCTTCCTAACTTGACTGGTATAAGTGGAGCCAAAAGTGTGGTCTGGGTTACAGCTCAGCTTTCTTACAGAGGTAGGGCTACAGCAATCTGGCTTTTGTTATCTTTCTCTGTGTGCAGTGCTGGGGATTGAACCCATAGCCTTCTCATTACATCCTATCAGGGAGCACAGAGTAGCGGCCCCATATCACTGGGGTTGTTAATATTCACCAATTGACTAAAGCAGTTTTTGGAAGGTTCCTCTGCTATAAAGTTTCCACTTGGAAAAGTCACAAGTCTAGACTGTGGTCCATGATCAAGATAGAGGTAATAAAGGGTGGGAATGTGGCTCATTGGTGGAGTGCTTGCTTAGCATGTGTGGGACCCTGGGTGCAACTTTGAACATTGAAAATAAAAAAAAAAATGGGGAGGGTGGTAATAGAAATTAAGTTTCACTCCCTAGAGAATGGAGTGCTAAATATTTCATTTGGAATCCTCCTGTAACAGCAGTTCTCAACCCGTGGGTTGCAATCCCTTTGGGAGTTGAATGACCTTTTCACAGGGGTCACCTAAGACTATCTGCATACCAGATATTTACATTATTATTCATAACTATAGCCAAATTACAGCTACGAAGTAGCAACGACAATAATTTTATGGTTAGGGGTCACCACAACATGAGGAGCTGTACTAAAGGGTCATAGCATGAGGTTCTCAACCACTGTCCCTTAAAGATATTTGTCTTATTTTCCTACTTATTAGCCTTTTAATTTATATCAATACAGACTCAAATATATTGACTTACTTACAGTTGGATTACAGTCCCAAAACATTATTTTTTTTAAAGTTTTATTACATTGACCTTTTGATTGATTGTGTATACATGTGTGGTTGCTCCCATACAGAGTTGTATGTATGGGTCAGAGGACAACTTGCAGGATTACATTCTATCCTTCTACCAGGGGGTCCTGGGGATCAAACGTAGGTTGTCAGACTTGACATCTCACCATCTTTGGCCGCTGAAGCTCTTTCATGTTGGCTACACACTGTCTTGGACAGTCCTCCTCTGTTGTTGGACTACTTCCTTGCTGTTTGGTCCCACAGAAGATTATTTCTAGTACTATCACAGGCTCATTCAGCCTTTCCCCTGTCCCAAGCCTAAAGCTAGCCACTTCTCTAAAGAGCCCTGGTTCATTCTTTTTTAAAATCAAGGATTGTGTAACCAATGCTATTGGAGTATCACTGCTTGTAGGCTCTTTTGGCCCATGAGCTTAGTGATGTAAACATGTATACCATGCATTATCTGTGTACATTTGCATATCTGCAGTTGTTTCTATCTGCATCCATCTGAGTATATCTGGTAGCTAAAGATGAGTTTTTGAACTCTCGAATGAGTTCCCTGAGGGCTTATGAGGGGGAGTTACATCTCTTAGCAAAGTTTCTGGTTTTCTTTTTACACTGTTGGATGAAGCAAAAATTCTGTCTGCAATAGGGTATATCCTATGTCTTTAGCCTTCTCGAGTCTGTGACAAATCATCATCATCATCAGCAGCAGCAGCAGCAGCAGCAACAACAACAACAGAAGAACTCATGAATTTGCAAAGAATTCCAGAAAAAAAAACATAAGCAGACAATGAAAACAATTTCAGTGTTATCAATTTAAAATATACAGTAGCCCTATATGGATTATTATGAGAAATAAGTGGCACTAGACTAAATGAGATATTTGTTAGTAAAGTATTGTGATTCCCCAGTCTTAGCTCTGTATCTTATTGTTACAATCACAGCTCTAACTTGAGCAGTAACCATGATTTCTACTGACATATCACCCCCTCCCCACATTTTTTTAAACGACAGTCTTACCATGAAGCCCTGGCTGGCTTTAAATGCATGGCAATTCTTCTGCCTCAGCCTCTCTAGCTTTAGACATATACTAACTATAGATGATACACTGTAAACATAGACTACTAAGTCCAGCCTAACAGTTATCTTTTATTGGCTCATTCTACCCTAAGAACTGAGGATGAGAAATCCCCAAGATGAGAAGAGTTAAGATATGGAAAGCAAAAGAAACTTGGATTGAAAAGAAAGCATGTCCGTGTGGCCCAGGCTTAGGAAAGAAGCTTAGAGTGGTCAAGAGTGTGTGGCCTTGGACCTCACTACAGTCTGTATTGTTCATACTCTGGAGCCTTGAGTAGAAATGTGTGTATGGCTTCCTTCAACATTAATTTGTGTTTATTAGATTCAGAGTATGGGAGCCAAGCTGTATCCATAATAGGGAGATAAATTATCCCTGCTTCCTCCAAGGTGACTGGCATCATTTGGGAATACCTTTGTGTGGAGAGGATTAATTTACAGACTAATAACCCAATGAGGGAGGAGGGAGGAGAGACAGACAGAGAGGCAGAGTAGAAATGCTGTTCCTTCCCTAGGAAAAAGGCAAGGACATACTTTTTATGAGACAGGGAAGGAAGGAAGGAAGGAAGGAAGGAAGGAAGGAAGGAAGAAGGAAGGAAGGAAGGAAGGACAGGAAGAAGAGAGGAAAGGAAGGAAGATGAACAGGTTATAATTGCAATGACTGATACAAAGGTCTTATCAGATCTATAGCTTAATCCCTTTATTTCCACATCGTGCAAAGAAGTAATTTTCTTTTAAAAATTATTATGTGTGCATACATGATTGGAGGTGGGTGTGTGCCTCAGCATGCATGTGGAGATCTGAGGACACGTTGGTGGTCAGCTCTCTCTGTCCAACTTTACATGGGTTCTGGGGATGGAACTTAGAGCAAGTGCCTTTCTTTACCTGATGAGCCATCTCATCAAGAAACAACTTTCTTCTTTTTTTTTTTTAAATATTATTTATGTGGTGGATGACATGCTCAGGTGTGGATGTGAATGCTGTGGCATGAGTATAGAGGTAAGACAATTTGTGGGAGTCATTTCTCTTCTTCCATCATGGGGCAGTCCTAGGGACTGAACTCAGGTCAGGCTTGGCAGTAAGCCCTTTTACCCACTGAACCATGTAGCTGGCCCAAGATACAACTTTCTGATCATACGGAGTTGGAAAGAGAAATATTTTTAGTCATTTTGACATCTGGGAAAACATTCTGTCCTGTTAATTCTTAAATATCTACAAGGAAGAGTAACCATAGGTGAGTATAGAGTGGTTATGCGAAATACTGAAAGGATTGCTAAAATTACTTCTCCTTCCTTGCTGCCTGCCTTCCTGCCTTCTTTCCTTTTTTGGTGTTTTGAGACAGGATCTTGCTATGTAGCCCTGACTGGCCTGGAATCTGCTAGGTAGATCACGCTGGTCTTGAACTTGTAGCAAGTACTGCCTTTGCCTCCTGACTTGTGGATTAATAGGTATTTGCGGCCATCCTGTTCTTAAGCAAGGCAGCTCATTTAAATTGGATCTCTCCAGGTTTAGCTGTACATACACTATGTGACTGAGAGGATACAGTCCCTAAGGGGGAGAGGAGACTAGAACTGCAACCTAGGTAGAGGAAGTGTCCTTTCCTGCTTCAAAATCACAATGGTGAGCAGAATTCCAAACCTACTGTAGGAGTATGCTTTGCCAAGAAGTTTTTGTATTGTACAGCCTTCCTTATTGTTACATGCCATTTGGACTTCTGGGGAAAGCTTGGGTGGGCTATTTAAGAGAATGTGTCAGTTGGAAAACTCAGTTGAGTTAGAGTTAGAGGCAAGGGACACAGAAGTTAGACAGTTAGCTCCAGAAGATAAAGATGGGAAAGCAGGCAGACAGTTGCTAGGAAAGCAGTTAATGGGATAGAAGATTTTAGAAGTTAGTCCAGTTCTCCAGGTTTAGCTAGGAGAGGCTGTGAAGAAGTATTTCTTTCTTTCTTTTCTTTCCTAACCTTTTGGAGCTAAAGGTTTTTTTAAAAAAGTTACAAGTTAGTAATTTGTCTCAGTAGCAGCCTGGAAAGAGAGATCATTACAAGTGTAAAAAAGTAACAGTTACAATTGGCCCCCAAACAAAGAAGGCTTAAGAGCAGATCCAAGTGTCAGAAATCAGATACATTTTAAGAAAACATTTACAGCCTACCTTCTCAAGATGTCTTAATTACTTTTCTATTGTTGTGACAAAATAATATGATCAAGGTAACTTTTGACAGCATTTAATTGGGATTATGGTTTAGAGCTGTGATCTCAAATCTTTATGCTGTGACCCTTTAATATAGTTCCTCATGTTGTGGTGACCCCAACCACAACATTATTTTCATTGCTACTTCATAATTGCAAACTGGCTATTGCTATGAATCATAATGTAAATATGATGTGCAGAAGGTCTTAGACAACTCCCGTGAAAGGGTTGGTCTACCTCCAAAGGGGTTGCAACCTACAGGTTGAGAACTGTTGCTTTAAAGGGTTGTTCCATGATGATGGAACAACAGCATGGTGGTAGGAACAGCTGAGAGCTTACATCCTGATACATAAACAATGGGCAGAAGGAGGCACCTTCAGAATGGCATGGGATTTTGAGACTATCAAGCTCACCACCAGTGATATCTCATCCCACAAGGACACATCTCCTAATCCTTCCCAAACAGTTCCACCAACTGGGGACCAAGTACTCAAACATATGAACCTGTTGGGGTCATTCTTATTCTAATCACCACAAGGTTTTTTCCCCTGATACATACAGTTCTGTTTGATCCCCTCCCTTGATGAGGGTCAGAATATGTGGATATAATGGAGTATCACTCTGGTGACTATTACTTCATGTGACAAAGGTAAAGGGATGTTGCAGATGCAATTAAGGTCTCTAGTCAGTTGACTTTAAGTAAGGAAAGGAAGATATTGGGCAGACCTTATCTAACCGACAGCCCTTTAAAAGAGAGACCTGAGATCAGGGATAGAAGAGGTCAGAGGCTTGACTGCTGGCCTCAAAGAAGCAGCTGCCATGAGTTCTATAGCTGTAAGCCAATGCATTCTATAAACAACTGTGAGCTTGGAAGAGGACCTCAAACCAGACTAGAATACAGCCATGACCAACGTGCTTGACTACAGCCTTGTGAGAGGACCCAGCTAACTGTTTCTGGAGTCTTGATTCACAGAGACTGAGGGAGATGATAAACAAGTATGAAATCACTGTATCTGTTTATAAAACAGGAATGGGAAATTAATATAGTCTATCAGTCATCTCCATTCTCTGGTTCTTTGATCTATTTGTCTATCTTTCCTGGCTGTTTTTTATCATTAATTTAAAAAGTTCAAGTATTCCCAATCTTATAAATCTATTCCTAATTATAGTCTCCGTGTAGTAATTGGTCTATTGACTTCCAAGTGATAGCTAGACATATTGAAAGAATAGTGTGGCATTGCATACAGTTTACATGAGAAGACTGAACAAAATTGGGCATTGTTTTTCTTTCATGTGAAGGCAGATAATATATGGTGTTGGCAGCAACTCAAAGGATATCTTCAGTGTCCCAAGATGCTGTTTTCCATTGCTTAATGTGTGGTCTTGTGGCTGCTTTTATGACTCTCTGAGTCCTCTCAATTGTATTACAGGCAGCTAGAAAGGGCAGGTAATAGAAGGGACTGTCACTTCTTTAAGGAGTGATCTCAGATGACTCAATGACCTCCTTATACCTCACTCTCCAGAACTGGCCACATGGCCACACTATCTTTATGGGATTTGGGGAAAATTAGTCTTAAGTTGGGCACATGGCTTCCCTCAACAAAATTGGGGTCTCATTTGTGAAGGAGGCAATGTCTTAGTCTACTTGTGTTGCTATGGAAAAAAATATGTTAGGCAATTTATACACAATGAAAATTTATTACCCAAGTACTAGAAGCTGTGAGGTCCAAGAGATGCCAGCAGAGGCCAGGCATAGTGGTACAGTTCTGTAATTCCAGCTTGGGATGCAGAGGCAAGGGGAGAGCTGCAAGTTTGAGTCCAGCCTGGTTTACATAGCAAGTTCCAGGCCAGTTGGGGTGTGTTAGTTACTTTTCTTGTTCCTGTGACAAAGTAATTGAGAAGGTAACTTAAGGAATAAAGAATCTGTTCTGGCTCACAGTTTGAGAGTACAATTCACCATGGTGGGAAGGCATGGTGGCAGGCATGTGAGGTGGCTGGCATCTAGAGTCAGGATTCAGAGGAGGGAGACGGGAGAGAGAGGGAAGGGGGAGGTTCTGGTTCACTTTCTCTTCTTTATTCAGGGTAGGACCCCAACCCATGGGATGGCGCTACCCATATTCAGGGTATAGTTTCCCCACCTCAGTCACACCTCTCTGGAAACATTCTTACGGGCTCTCCCAGAGGTTTCTCTCTTAGGTGGGTCTAAATTTTGTTAAGTTGACAACCAAGATTAATGATAATAAGTTTTCCTCTTGTCATCCTGACACTCAAATACTTTAAAATTACAACATTTCACTCTTGGCACCTAAAGACACATGTTCATTTCATAATGTAACATTCATGTAGTCCATCTCCAAAAGTCCTCCAAATCTAGGCAGTTCCAACAGTCTTTAAAAGTATAAGAGTGGTGTCTACCCTGAGATATAGACAAACTCAAGTGGAAGCCCCTATATAGTAAAAATTACATACTTACAATGTACAGTGGCACAAGATAAATATTCCCATTGCAAAGGGAGATATAAGGGTACAGCAAGGAAAAACTGAACCAAAGCAATACTGAAATATAGCAGGAAAACCACCAAACGCTGCAGCTCTGTATCTGGCATCTGGGGCTTATGGGAACACCATCTGGGATGCAATGGGCTTGGAGAGCTACCTGTCAAGTTCTGCTGCCCACAGCACACATAGTCTCTATTTTGGGCCAAATCCACCCCATGTTTGCAACTTAGCTCAGTAGACATCCCATGACATGGCATCTTCAGCATCCTGGGGTCTCCCCACAGAAGGTTCACCTTCCTAGCTTTAGCAAATGGCTGCTCAGAGCCTCTTTGCAGGCAATCAGACCCTGATACATACTGCCTTGACCTTGGTGGCTTTCTAGAACCTTGGTGCAAACCTCCATGATTCCTATAACTCTTATATTCTTACAGGCCTATACAACCAGCACTGTATTGGTTACTTTTCTATGTTATGATAAAACACCATGACCAAAGCAACTTATAGAAGGGTTTATTTGTGGTTATGGTTCCAGATGGATAAGAGTTCATGGTGGCAGAACAAAGGCATGGCAGCTGGAATAGGAAGCCAAGGGCTCACATCTTGAACAGTAAGCAGGAAGCAGAGGGAGAGAACTAGGAATGGTGTGAATCTTAAATTCTTAAAATCCACCCAGTTCAAGATGTAGTCTGGCCCACTTCTAACACAACTGTTGTGGGCTCTGTGTGCCTTGGTAGCTGAACTTGAGAAAACACTTTTCTTAGGCAGTTGCTTTCAAGTAGGGTACCGTTTTAGCAACATTCTCAGTTTAGGTTCTCTGTTTTCAAATGTCTTTGCATTTTTATAAGTTTGGACCCTTTGATGGGTGGGGTCTTTCCCTCCAGGGTACTGTTCCTATTGTCCCAGTGCAGAATGGGTATTTTTATAAATGGTGCTCATATCTTAATACAACTACTTCCTCTTCTCCTTCCTCATGATCCTTTCCTCACCACCTGCACACTTTTTCTATTTTTCTGCTTCATTTGCTGCTTCTCACAATAGACCTGGATAACAGCAGTGAGCACTAACCATGCTAGAGCCTGAATGCTGCCCTATCCTCCACCAAGGAAATTAGTTCACTACTTCTGAATTCCACCCCATCAAATGCTTAGCACAGGGTAGAGTGAAGCCAGATTCTTTGCCAGAATATAACCCTTAGCCCAGTTCCCAATGGAGTCTTTGTTCCCTATTGTTGGATTGGGTGTCAAATTGTAGTTGGCCAAGGAGTATGTGGGTTCAATAATGACAAGGAAGACATTTTCCATTATTCAAGCCTGATTTCTCCATGGCAGAAGGAATAGCCTCTGAACCTCTGGACAAAATCTCAGGTGCCAATTATAGTTGTTAGTGTGATTCCCATGGGTTGGTAAATAAAAAGAGACAGTGCTCTGAGATACAAGCTGGAACAACCTAAGCAGAGGACTGCAGTCTCCCTGGGCTGAGCCCTGGACTGAATTGAACTGCTAACCCAGCCTTCAGCCTGATTGCCCAGGTGAATTGATTGAAAGCTCTGCCTCCAGATATTTTTCTTTTGCATTAATGAACAGAATCCTATAATCCACTTCCCCAAACGCCAGGCTGGCTGACCTGTTGGTACTAGGTGAAGGTCAAGACCTAGAGACATGGGTGTTTCCAAATCCCCTTATTAGTCACTGAGGAGGGATTACAGAAATCCCTTTCATTAGTATTAACACAAACAGATGAAGATAGCAGAGGATGGGATAATCTGAGCATCAGTTGCTTAGATAATAACTGGTTCCTCAGACTGACATCCTTTCTGCATTCCAAAAAGATTCACCCAGAAAGCTGGATCACATAGGTCACTGAAGGTGCTCCTTACTAGAGCAACCATGCTGTAAGATCAAAGGAGCAAAAGATCAAATGCTCATTCCACTACAGTTCCCCTCTGAAATCTCATGAGCCAGGCCTTTGATTAAATCCCAAATCTGGTTGAGAATAAAACCACCACAACTGAGCCAAATTTGAAGCAAGCAAGCTTTAATTAAGTTAATTAATACCGGCCAGGAAGATGGACTCTGACCAGGTCCATTCTGAGGTTACCACGGAGTGGTCCTGCTACCCCTGAAGGTCTTACAAAATGGCACCAAGTAATGTGGCACAGGTGCTTAAAAAGGCAGAACCCGTAAGTCTTCCTACCAGGCCCAATCAGTGGCAAGCTTCTATCCTGATGTACTTCCTGCCTGGGTTACTTTCCGCCTACAAGTGATCAAGCACATCCTGTGCATCTGGAGAACATCTGGTGCAGTAGGGTCAACGAAATGAGATGTAGACACTCCCCACCCAGCAATTCAAGAGGTTATGTCATTGGACAAGGGAGATTCAGGACTATCTCTCCTGAATAGCCCCACCTCACACTCTAGGAAGTTATGTCCTTGTTCCATAGTTTCCTTAGGCAGAGTAATTTTTGCTTTTACAATTGTTTGTATTTCTTTTGTCATTCTGATCTTCTAAATACTCAAGATGGACCATTAAATTCTACTTATATTCTAGGGCTTCCCTAGCCTGCAGTTCCAAACTCTTCCACATGCTTCTTGAAAACCAATTTCAGGGGCCTGTGAACCATATATAGGTTTATCACAGCAATGTACACACTCTTAGTGCTAATTTTCTGTATCTTCTTTCTCATTGCTGTGATAAAATATCAGACAAGCACTTGTGGAAGAAAGGATGTGGATTAGCTCATTGTTGTAGGGCACAGATTCGCGGTACAATCCGCCATTGTGAGGACGCGTGGCAAAGGTGTGCGAGGCTACACGGTGACTGCGTCTGCAGTCAGGAAACACGGTGAGTGGTGTGCCTCACTCATGTCCTCCTCCTCACTCAGCCTTGGACCGCAGCTCATGGCACAGTGCTGCTCATATTCTAAGTAAGTTTTCTTACCAGGGTTAAGCTTCTTTGGAAATGATTACACAGACACTCCCAAAGGTCTGTCTCCTAGGCGATTCTGTCCAGTTGTCAATCAAGACTAACCATTATACAGGGCAAAACAGTGAGACTCCAAATGATAATAATAAACAGTAAAATGACACCAACAGCATATGATTAGGGGCTCTTGCTGTATTTTAACATGGCAGAAGAGGCAAAAAAGATCCCTTGAGCTTCTTTTTAAAAATATTTACTTTTAGCCGGGCAATGGTGGCATATACCTTTAATCCCAGCACTTGGGAGGCAAAGGCATGGAGATGTCTGTGAGTTCCAGGCCAGCCTGGTCTCCAGAGTGAGTTCTAGGACAGCCAGAGTAACAACCAGAGAAACCCTGTCTTGATAAAACAAAACAAAAATTATTCTTTTAACAATTTCATACACACATAATGTATTTTTATTATATTTACCCCCAATTATTCTCTCTTATCCCCTCCTACTCCCTCTGGACCCCTGATTCCCAATCATCTATCCAACTTTCACTTCATTGTTATTATTATTATTATTATTATTATTATTACTATTATTGCTATTACTCACTGAGTTTAATTAGGGATGCTGCATGAACATGGTTGTGGGTTATTTACTGAAGCATAGGCAAATCTACCAGTGGTTATATCACTGAAGAAAAGTGGTTCCTCTCCCTCCAGTAACTGCCAATAGCTGCTCAGGGAGGAGTGTCTCATTGTCTCTGCTGGACTGTCTCTTAGCTCCATTGTATGTAGATCATCACAACTGTGGTAAGTTCCTGAATGAAACAGCCATGGTCATGTCCAGAAGACAGCACTTCTTCCCATTCCCAATTCACAAAGTGACTCTGACTGGCCTGGCATTTGCTATGCAGACCAGGCTGGCCTTGAACTCCCTAGAGTGGTAATTAAATGTATCTGTCACCTCACCTGGCTCAGTCAAATTCTTTAAGGCCTGATTCCATTTATAAGAGTTTAACTCCCTGACCTAATCATTTCCTAAAAACTTCTGCTTTCTCTACTTTTTTTCTAAATTATCTTTTTCAAGTTATCACATTAGAGGTTAAATTTTAACATAGGAAAACTTCAGGGACATACAGAGCATCAGGGACACACAGTCAGAGCTCAGTATTCTATTCCTCTAACAGACAATAAGCCCACTGGAACCTTGACCTTGGACTTCTGGTACTCTAATAGACCAAGACTGCTTGCAGGGGTAGTGTGGGGGGTTAACACTGAGTCAAGAACTAGCCATCTATGCCAATGTGATCTGCAGGATTTCCCATAAATCTCACCCGTTCTTCAGTCCGTTACTGTTGTCTGATTTGCCCCTGTCACTCTCCTTGAGGCCTGCAGAGACTTCTTTGTTCTTATATCATCTAGCCCTTTTGGTCGTCGGTTTTTCCCTTTTATCAGGTGTTTCCATCCCCAGATTCTAATCCATGCTTTGACAATAGACACTGGCAGCTGGATCCCATGGTGAGCACCTGTAATCCCAACTATTTGGAAGGAAGATCATTTGAGCCTAGGATTGAAGATCAGCCTGAACAACATGAAACTCCCAACACTTGAGCCCAATGTAACATTTTTTATTTCAGATTTCATTTAAAGTGACATTTGTTCTTACCTTTTAGCTTAGTTTGTGGTTTGGAAACACAGCAGAAAAGGTGGCTGCTGGTTCTTACCTCTCCACTTAGGGCTTCTATTCCATATGTAGCATCCACCAGGTAACTTCTGAATCCTCCTGGGTTGAAGTGAGGGAAAGAGGAGAGATAAGGGACAGCAGGATCTCATTCACATGGCCTTTTGTCTAAATGGATTTTTGTCCTTCCAGTACTTCACTTTCAGTGCTGAGGATCGAATCTAGGACCTGGCACATGTTAGGCAAGTGCTCCACCACTGAGCTCTATTCTCAACTCTACCAAGATTGAGCTACTTGATTATGGTATATCTAAAGCTGGCTGCTTTCCTGCCTTCCTTCCCTTTCTTTCTTTTAATACTCTCATTCTCTCTCTCCCTCTCCTTTTTGAGACAGAGTCTCACTGTATAGTCTTGGCTGGCCATTTTTTTTTTTTGAGACAGTCTCATATAGCCCAGACTGGCTTTGAACTTAAGTAGTCAAAGACAACTTTGAACTTCTGATCCTCCTGCCTCAATCCCCAGAATGCTGATGTTATAGGAGTATGCCACTGTGCCTGGTACCTGTGGTGCTAGGGATGGGACCTAGAGCTTGCTGGATGTGATGTATAATAGTTGTTGAGATTGTTGGGGAAGAGCATCCTTTGTTTCCTGGAGCTTGTAGTAAAGATGTACGAAGCCAGGGACTGGAGGGCATTAGTGCCTACAAAGGAAGTCAAGGAAAGGAAAGGTAGAAGTGAGGACTGAAGAAATCTGGATCCTAGAGATGCTGCCTGGACACTTAAATCAACACGCATTTCTCAGCATTTCCAAGTGGTTTTTTTTTTAGTTAGATGATTCAATGGATATTCCCTTTCAGTTAAGCCAATTTCAGTAAATTTCTGTCTTTTAAAATAAAAAATTCCAACTAACACAAAAAGATTTTTAATGTCTAAATAAAATAACTCTATGAAGAGAAAGGAAATCACCAAAGAATAAATTTCTGAAATAATGTATTAACACACATGATGATTTATTAAGAACCTGAAACAGGGGCTGGAGAGATGGCTCAGTGGTTAATAGCACTGGCTACTCTTCCAGAAGACCTGGTTTAAATTCCCAGCACCCACGTGGTAGCTCACAACTGTCTGTAATTCCAGTCCCAAGGGATCCAACTTCCTCTTCTGGCCCACAGGAGCACCAGGCACACATGTGGTGCACAGTCATGCATGCAGATAAATCATTGATACACATAAAATAATAAAGAAAATAATTTGAATCATTTAGGATTATATTCCGTTTCAAGTTACGAGATGTCTATCTAAATAGGGCCTGGGGGGCATGTGCCTGAAATCACAGCACTTGGAAGGCTGAGACAAAAGGGTTATGAGACAAGAGAATTAAGAGTGGCCCAGAGGCTAGACTAGGCTATGTAGTAAGATCCTGTCTCAAAACATAAACTAAATACCCAACCACACAAGTCACCCCCCAAAAAACAAAACAAACCAAAAAGATACAAGCATACTTATCAGGAGTGAATGTGTAACTTGTTATAGAGCACCTGGCTCAATGGGTGAAGCCCTGGGTTCAGTGTCTAGCACTGTGAACAAGCACACTAAAACAAAACAACAAAAAAGGGTAATTATTATGTCATACAAAAATTTAGAGGTAGAGCAGGGGGAAGTACCAGGGTTGATTAGCCAATTGGTGCAATGATATCAAGGATCTAGAGCCCTTTCCATGCAGAACTTGGAATATAGGGGCTGGAGAGACGGCTCAGTGGTCAAGAGCACTTGCTACTCTTGCAGAAGACCTGTGTTTGGTCCCAGCAACCACATGGCAGCTTACAACCATTATCAACTCTAGTTCTAGGGTATCCAATATCCTCTTCTGGCCTCTGCAGGTACCAAGTACAAACACATGTGGTACACTTACATATACTAGGCAAAACACTAATATACAAAAGATAAAATAATTTAAAAAAACCTAGAGCATAGACTGGGTAAAGGTGGGACTCCAAGACCTAGAGTGAAGACATTTTTGAGTGGACTGATAAATCTGAGAAACCTGAACTCACAAGTCCCCCTAAGATTTTTCTCTTCCGCTCCTCTCCTTTTCTTTCTATCCTGTCCCTCTGCTTCTCTTTCTTCCTTTACTAAATTATTCTGAAACAATTTTAAACTCACAATAAGTTTCCAAAATAGCACAGAATTATCTAGTTCCCTTCACCTGTTTCCATTCAACGATAATATCTTATATAACATGAAAGCACCTTGGACAAAACCACTGATATTGGTACAATATTATTAACTCAAGACCTCATTAATACTTTAATACTTGTCAGTTTTATAATTTGTGTGTGTGAGTGTGTGTGTGTGTGTGTGTGTATTTCTATGGAATTTTATGATTTGTGTAGATTCAATTAACTCTCATAACAATTAGGATACAAAACTGTTCCATCACCACAAAGAAATTCCTGTGTTAATCCCCTTAACTGCAATGTCTGGGAAGTAATGATCTGTTCTTTATAAAATCTTGTCATCTTAAGAATGTTAAATAAAGCCAGACATTATGACATGCGCCTATAGTCCCAGCACTTTGGAGGTAGAGGTATGAGGATAAAGCATTCAAGATCATCTTATGCTACATAACAAACTTGAGGCCAGCCTGGGCTATATAACAAGACTGTTAAATAAGTGGAAACATACAGTGTATAATTGAAACAATGTCCCTGAAATCCATCGGAATTGTTGAAAGTGTTGATATCTTGTTCTTCTTATTATAGAATAATACTCTATTCACCTGAGCTTCGGTTGATAATCAAGACATAGTCTTTTTCAATGTCTGAGGAGACTGGCTTTCCATTGTTTGAAAACCTGATAATCACTTCAACTGAAGTAGTCCTGTCTCGCCTACAGGAAAACAGCTTACAAACAAAATCAAACCAAACAAACTGTTTAGTCATGTGCTGCACAACAATGTCTCACTTAGTGATACATATACACAGTATACAAAGGGAGCTACACAATAGCCAAGATGTATACAGGTTGCAACATCTAGGTCTGTGTAAGTACACTCTAGGATGCTTCTACAATATTTGCAGTGCATTTCTCTAAACTATTCCTGTCAGGTGACACATGACAGCTGCATCCCAAAATTCTGTAAGAAAAATGAGAATATGTGGGGGGGGCATTCTAGAAATGCTACACAAAAAAGAATAGCACTTAGCATGACACTCCACTAAGTTGAACTGATCAATATGGGAGCATTTATCAGATTTTTCTAACATTCATGGGACCCAAAATAGACTAAAATGTTAGCTTCCTTTCAGTAGGCTGAAAAACTATAACTTTTCTGGCATAATTTTTTTGTAATGCTGAGGGACTGTCCCATAACCTGATACACATTAGGGAAACTCTCTACAATTCAGCTATATCCCTTGTACAGTTTTAAAGAGGAAACAAAAAGGATTTGGGAGCAGGGAAAATTTGCCTGAGGACATTCTTCAAGGATACGGAGAAACACTTGGTGAAGGTACCATCTGTATTTTTTAAAGAGCTCACTGACATAGCTCCTGTAGCTATAGACTAGGGATGATGGTAGATTTTACTGCTGTGTTCTTTGAACTCAAGTTAGACCAGGAAACAGTGTGTATCCCCCCTAACCATAGTGAATATGGCACTAATATGGCAATCAGAATGTTTTAACTCCCAGAGTTATTTGGTTGTAGCTATTAATCACAGTGAACCAAGTAGAAATGCACCTTATTTAAGTAATTACTTAAGTAATTTTTGATCTATGCAATCAGAAAAACTCCAACTCTGGTAAACACAGATCTGGTAAACACTTCAGCCACCTTGGGAGGGATCATGGCTTTCAGCTAGTGTCTGGACATAAGCCTTAGTACAGCTCCCCAAGAGAGAAGGACTGTGTGACTGAGTTGAAAATCTATCTTGTGATTCTTTTCCTTTTTCTCTCAAAAATAAATCAGAAGCCCCACCTGCCACCACAACCCCGGCCCCCCTAACCACCCCTACCCCCGCCCCAGGGAAGGTCACAAAGGAAGGAAATTTCCCTTTGAGGAATCTTTTTATACAGCAATGAGTGTGCTAATGCCTGTGGGTCAGAGGTAGTGTAGAAAGTTATGATGAACCCAGTTTTGGCTCCAGTACAATATAGTAATTTTAGGCAACCAGTTGTAGTTACTTCTTTACTTTCAGAGAGTTTCTGTTTGTTTTATTTTAAGACAGGGTGTTTTAGCAATTGTTCTACTGCTATGATGAAACACCATGTCCAAGGCAACTTATAAAAGGATACATGTACTTGTGGGCTTGCTTAACGTTTCAGAGGGTTACTGCATGATCATCTTGGTAGAGAGTATGGCAGTAAGTAGGCAGGCATGGCTTTGGAGAGTAACTGAGGGCTCATATCTGATCTACAAGTTGCAGGCAGGGAGAAAGACTGATTGGGGTTAACATGGGCTTTTGAAACTTCAAAGCCAGTTCCTAGTGATACACCTCCTCCAACAAAGCCATACCTCTTAATCCTCCCCCAAACAGTTCCCCAAACTGGGGACCAAACATATGAGCCTATGGGAGCCATTTTCATTCAAATTACCATACTGGGTCTCACTGCATTGCTTAGACTGGCCTTGAGTTCTTGGGCTCAGGTCTCCCAATTACCTGGAACTCCAAGCAACTTCCCTGGTTTCTGAATGAACATACAGTTGGAATAGACATACTTGGTGATCAGAATAACTGACATGCTGGCTTTCTGATTTGTGAAGTGAGACATTTTAGTAAGAAAGCCTATACAAGAGTCTTGTAATTTTCCTTTCTTCCTGAAACACAAGTCACAAGTTACATCATAGGCTTTGGAGAAGTGAAGAGTGTTATCGCCAAAGACATGATAGGAGACAATGGTTCCTATCACCTCCCTATTTAAGTAGCCCATTTAGCCTGAACAGGAAGATGGTCTCGTTTATTACTGTGGGTTGAATCAGAATTTATTACTGTGGGTTGAATCAGTTGTAGCTGCTTTTTAAAATGCAGCTCCAGCTATCACAGCAATTAATCTGAAGATGCTCCTTTTCCAAATCGCTTGACAAGTCTCACCATGAGCACACTGCATTCTCCTGGTGGCAGTAACATCAAACTTTTAGTGTCTTCCCTCAGAGTTAGTCGGAGTCCGCTGCCGGAGGCCCGCTCCGGTTAGCCCGGGATGAGAAGGGGGCGTGAAGTCAGTGAGAAAAAAAGGAACAGGCACAAGTCTTCTGAACAGGTCACAGGAGGCTCTGAATTTTTCCCATATAACTTATATATCTTTTAACAAAATCCCTCATGCAAAAAGAAATCACATTACAATCACAAATTCTATTTTTCCCAGTAAATGATTACAAAATTCATATTTTGAAAAACATGTTATTCTTACATAACCGCACATGAGTAAATCTCCCACGTAAGTTCTTGTTCCCTACACATGATTAAACATTCCCTTTATGTTCTTGTGCTACAGTTACATAGAACCCATTACACATTAACAGAATTCAAGCAAGCTAAGTACTTCTTACCGCCAGTTCCTTTGAGCTGGCAGGCAGCACTTGCAGTTACAGAAAAAAGTTACTTATCTAAAAGAACATCATCTGAAAAATCTTATAAAATCACAAATCTAAAATGTCTCTTAAAGGAAAACCAACTGTTTTCTAATACTATGTCTTTGAGGTAAATTAACAGTTCTTTGAATTATAGAACCAGGAAGCTGAGTAATAATTATTGCCTATGACCACCAACCTGTTTTTTTTTTTAAACGAAGAAAAGCCTGCTAGCCCACAATAGTTGAGCTTCCTTTGTTCTTACCTCCTGATCCTAGAAAAATTTCTCATATATTATTTCTTGATCTTTTACCTCAATGCAGTTGACAAAACATTTTAGGATAACTTCTCTAATAGACCATGTTTTTTAATTCTTCTCAAGGGTTGAATAATTGCCCTACCCAGGTTGTATTGCTTGGGGAAAATCATCACTATTATGTGTACCAGTAACACTGCCCAGTGAGGGGTTAGAGACCCCTTTTGAGACTTCACACCACTCATACCAGGGGAGGGAAGTGGTGACTATGAGGGTGGTGAGTACGGGGATCCCAAGGAGCAGTAGGAGACATTCAGGAATTTTTGGAAGCCCTGACCTTTGTGAGACACACCAATCGTGGTTATGCTAACTGGTGGGCTGGCTACACTCCACTAACTCTAATGCTGCATACACTTCCTCCTCTCTCAATTGCTCTCTCATAGTGTCTGTGTCTGCCGGTCTGCTACTTTATGTCATCACTTGATTGCCTTTCCAACTTATAGGGCATCACTTTACTTCATTAACGTGGATGACAGAGAATAGATTTGCTTTGGTGAGGCTGATTGTCAAGAACCGTAGATGTTTTAGTAGGACACAGAAGATGGTATGCCTTTCACCTTCGTGGCTAGGGAAGAGGGAAAAATACTTGGGTGTATTTATATTTTACAGGCAAAATAAATACACTACATTTGTATCCCTCTGTTTTTACCTATTCAAATCAAATTTTTTTTGAGTTAATCCTGAAGCAAGAGAAAACTTTGCAGGAGGCCCAGGTTGCAGAACAAGCTTTTCCTCACATGAGTCATGTGACTCAGCAAAGTCCTTTTGAAGTACCTGGTGGCAGATGGACAGTGTGTAGAGGAATATTTAATCATTTAATCCAGCAACATGGCTGCTCTGGGAAAGGATCACATCCAGGGGTCTATATGAAGGGATCAAATTCAGAAGCCTGTGTGGTCTGGATGGAATGTAAAAGGAATGTTGGTACACACCTTTAACCCCAGTATTCAGAAGGCAGTGGTAGTGCACACCTTTAATCCCAGCACTTGCAAGACAGGAAGCAGAACTCAGAAGGAGTTAGTGTCAGACAGGAAGTGACATCTGAGATGAGTCAGAGTGAAGAGCAGGCAAAGTGATGAATCAGAGGAAGAGTTAGAAGAATGAATCAGAGTGAGGACATGCCCAACTATCACAACAGGAAAGCAGGCTCTCAGCTCAGAGACAGAGGACAAGACACACAGACAATGAAGTAGTTAGACTGAGGCAGTATGAGGATAAGGCATAGAAGCAGAGAGGCTGACTTAAGCAGTATGGAGCAGTGAGAGCTCACAGAGACACAGACACAGTCTGAGCAGTGTGAGGCAGAGACACAGAGGCAGTTCAGCAGAAGTCAGTATCAGATGGAAAGAATGAGTCAGTTTGAAGCTGAGCAGAGCAGTTCAGTCAGAAAAGTTGCCAGAGTTCAGTCAGAAACAGTTAGCTGGCTCAGGAGGTCAGTTTGAATCAGCATCTTAGAGAAGAGTTCAAGCAAGAACAGCAAGTAAATTGATCAATACAGCTCTGAGTTCAGAAGGAGTTAGTCAGAGTGGCTCAAGCAGTAAGTCTTGGAGGCTTAAGAATAGATTGTACATCTTCTGATCCAGCCTCTGACTACCCAGCCACCAGAAGAGAAGGTAGACTCTTTGCTTAACACTTCCACCAAAACACCCCATTCCCCCCAAACCCCAACCCACCACAATCTCCTCATATTCGATCCCTCCCACTCCTCCCCACTTCTGCCTCCCTGAGTCTCACATACCAACTTGGGCAGACAACTCCCACACTATATTGCAACAGGGCAACCAGCAGAACAGATAGGAAACCTGCTTGCTCAATCTTCCCACAAGAACAAGCTGTGCCCCCCTCCAACTCAACCCACTGCCATCATCCCACCACCCATAACAACCCTCTCCACCACTGCCACCCACCCAAGTCCCAGATACCAACTAGGCCAGATACCTCCCCACACCAGAAGGAGACAAGATAGCCAGCTAAAAGAGCAAATAGGAAGCCTGCTAGCTCTGTATCTCAACCCCCAGCCTGGGCAGAGACTTTCTGCTTGAGAAGGGACCACAAAGAACAGAAGATCAGAGAGAAAAAAGAAACTGAGGAACAAGATACTCATCCAATAAGAGAAAAACTCAGGAACTTGGCACCTTAACCTAGAATCACCCAAAGCCCAAATGCCAAAACGCCAGTGCAAGAACACAATCAACAACGAGGGAAAGATGGCACCGACTGTCCTATAAACCCCCCAAACACTGTGACACAGGTGAAGCAGAAGAAAAAAGATCTTACAACCAACTTTGTGAAGGTAAAAGAGGTTCTTAAAGAGGAAATGAATAAATCCGTTGGAGAAATCGATGAAAAGAAAAACAAACAATTGGAGGAATTGAATAATTCATCAAAGAAACAAGGGAAAATACTAACAAACAATTAGAAGAAATGAATAAATTCCTGAAAGAAAGCAAAGAAAAAGAAAACAAACAATGGAAGGAAACAAACAAAACTGTGTAAGACCTGAAAATGGAAATAGAATCCATAAAGAAAACACAAACTGAGGGAATCTTGGAAATGAAAGATTTAGAAAAGCTACAAGGAACTACAAAGGCAAACTACAGGAACAGAATACAAGATATGGAAGAGAGAATCTCAGGTGTTAAAGATACTATAGATGAAATAGATATGTCAGTAAAGGAAAATATCAAATCTAAAATATTACTGACATAAAACATCCATGAAATCTAGGACATCACGCAAAGACCAAAACTAAGAAACTGGGAAGAAGAAGATTCCCAGGTCAAAGGCCCAGAAAATATTTTCAACAAAATCATTGAAAAAAAAAATCCAAACCTAAATAAAGAGATGTCTATAAAAGTACAAGAAGCTTATAGAACACCAAATAGATGGGACCAGAAAAGAAAGTTCCCTCGCAACATAATAGTCAAAGCACTAAACATACAGAACAAAGAAAAAATACTAAAACACAGATGCCAGCCTAGACTACTATACCCAGCAAAACTCTCAATTATCATAGATGGAGAAAACAAAATATTTCATGATAAATAGAATTCAAACAATACACGTCTACAAACCTGCCCTACAGAAGGTGCTAGAAGGAAAACTCCAATCCAAGGAGATTAACTACAATCAGGAAAGTACAGGAAATAAATAATCTGACCCAATCATAATCAATAGAAGGGACACTCACACACTCAAACACACACACCAATCAACAACTACAACAATCACTGGTTATTGATATCGCTGGATAACAATAGCCTCAATTCCCCCAGTTAAAAAACTCATGACTAACAGAATGGATTTGACAACAGGATTTATCCTTTTGTTGCATCCAAGAAACACATCTCAGCATCAGGGTAAGGAATTGGTGTGTGTGTGTGGGGGGGGTGTCTGTATTCAGATTATATTGTTTGAAAAAAGAATCTACATTTAGTAAATTTTTTTAAAAGTATAAAAAAACAAAACCAAACAAACAGAAAAAATTGTGGGATAGATAAACATTTAAATTGTTTTATAATGCCTTCCTTGATTTATTCCCATCTTAAAAGTGGCTGTGTAAAAACTTCACTGCTGAGGCCCATGAATATCCCTGATGCTAAATAGAGTCTGTCTGACAGAGTTCTGGATTCTTTAGCTAAGGAAATTTTGGTCCATCAGCTATATTGCTCCCCTTCTTTGCTGAAATTTCATCAATAATGAGAATGTTTGCATGGCCTACCTGAGCTGGTGGTTCTTGGCTGGGAAAGGAATGCAGCCATTTCAACCTTGCAGGCTTTTTTTCTTTGGGTCCTGGCATATGCAGGAGCTGTTTGTTGCACATTGCAAGCGTATCATGGAAGCCATCCCTGGGGCAGGTGTTAATGCTCCAGGAAGAGATGGATGGATCTTTAACTGACAGAAGCTAAAAGGAAAATTAGCACACCTAAAAATGAATCCACACCAGAAGAGCTGAATTCAGCCAGCAGGAGCCCATTGGAGGGTCATTTGTGTCAAATGTTCTTTGAAATCACCTCAAGGTTTGCCGGCCACAGGAGAGATGACGCTGGCTCCATCCTGGATCGTACCTGTGTACCAAGATGGTCCCTGCTGACATGGCAGGGCACCTACTGACCACCAACTGCATACCAAGAATGGACACTGGCACTTTAAAAGTTTTTTGCCAACAGCGATTAGCTCTCTTGGCGCGGCTCTCTCCATAGCAGTGTGCTTTTGTTTTTTCTCTCCTTAAAATGTACACTGTTAAATGTACACTGTTAAAAATGCTCCTGCATTTTTTATTTCGAAAGTGTGATTGTGGGTATCATTTCTTAAAGTGCGTAAGCGTGCCATATCAGGTCCCATAGAAGAATGAACTACTGGGTTCATTTACCATAAATTTTTTTGCTGGTCCATATTCTTCTGTGGAGTGTTCGTGGAACTATTTGTGGGTGAAGGCCAGCCAGTAACCCTCATTTCACTCCCAGAGAGACTGCTGGTTTTGACACAGATGCTCACAGAGGCTGCAGGTAGACACTGCCTGTTCAATGTGACCCAAAACACAGATGCATAACAGATCTTAAAACCGTAAATACAAATTTAAAATCCTATGAGAACATTGGGTGATTGATTCAGTACACAAGTGCAAATTACAAGAGGAAAATCAATATTTGCTTGAGAGTTCGCTAGTCAGAGAAAGCATTAACTGTGTCAGACAATATCAGGCAGTTTGAAATCAGCCTTAAAAGTGTGGGCACAAGCATTCTTACAGTACAGGCAAACTGTACTGAGATTTATTCAAATTCACAACAATATTTTGTTCAAGCTGTAACTGGGTAATATAAATTATGCAAAACTGATATTCTATAATTACACACCAGTCCCCTTATAACATCATTCTTGGGTTCTCTTAATTATGTGAAAAATTTCAACTAAAAATCTTAAAGCTCAAATGTAGATAAGAGCCATAATATTGATTATGCTGATGTTAAATTGGTATTAAGATATAGTATTTAATATAATTTATCAACTGACTTATAGTGACACAAAAAGAGTGCAAAATCCTTTAATGTGTTCAAATGCATGATTATACAGAATCAATTCCAAAGCCAGTAGAAAGGTGTGTCCTAATCCTTTCATGAGGACTCTATTTAACTTCCATTAGTGTGTAATGACAGTTATATTCTGAAGTTTCCCCCATAAAGACCTGAGAATGTAACCCCGAAAGTGTGAGCTTAAATACAAGACTGACCATAGTGAACTTTTGTTGACGATAGTCCCGGTGAAGGCAGTGAGGGCGGCGGCACCGCCAGCCGCCATCTATCCAAATACGATTGCTCGGGGAAAATGAAAACAATCTTTATTTGGCCTCTTACTGTATAATTTATAGACATTTTAAGTAATTTGGCCCCTTCACATGCTAACTTACAAAATACTAATTAATTTCTTATTCCTTTTTTCCCTTTTGGTAAAGCAGTCTAAAGTTGGGACATTTTAGCATAGAATCAATACTGAAGTTTACCAGATAATTTTGAATTGGACAAAAAGAAAAGTAATATTTAGATTGTGAATTTTAGTGCCATAAGGTGCCTTTAAAGTCAGTGTTTACATTTTAATGACTTCTCACAGTCCATTAAAGGTGACCACTCGGTTTATACAGTCTTTCCATGTATAAATTAATATTCTTAAGATACTATTATATATCCTTTAAATTGACTAACCCCTGTAAAGTTTTCCTTCCCCCTTAAAATGGTGTATAATATAAACATGGTATGTAGTATACATATATCATTTAGATAGCTTGGATAAATTTAAAACATTGGTTTTTTGATAAGGGGTATATTAATTGCTAATTCACTATTCTGAGCAGATGCAAAATCATTTCTGAACTAGCACAGAGGTAAACAATAATATAAATAGCCATTTCAACCTTTGTTGGCCAAAAAATAACTAAAGTTATTTTGGTTTTTTTTCTTGAGCAAGTGATGTTCCTAATGTTATACAGATACATATCGTGAAGACATTAAGAGATATATAAATAATTGGTTATATTTAAATTCCAAAAATCCAGAGTTCCAATCAACACTTGCCTCACTTCTGAATCTAATATTGTTTTATAAAAATGTTCATAGCTTTGGCTCAGAGCCATAACTTTAATAACTCAAGGATATAGATCCACTTCATTTATAAATATAAAAATGTTTTTTACAAATGCCTATTAACAGCTAACTGCTCCTTCTATAATAGGTGCTTTGCTTCATAGCTTTTGCTATAACTCAAGTGTATGTGTCTACACTTCACTACAAGTTACAAACAGTGATATAGCAATTTATAAGATAAATTCCTTTTCATAAAATTTAAGCTTCAAAATGTCATAAATAAGGGACACCAAACATTCATAAAGTCAACTAAAAAATAAAAACTGGGCAATTTTCTCCATATATTCAGGTATTTAACGGCCTTAAAGCAAGGCCCACTTACAGATGAGATATGATATTTGGGGAGGAGAAGTACCCTCCTCCCCAAAAGAAAAAGATTTTTGTCTTCCCACAGAAGTCTACGTTCCAGACATTACAACAAAATCACACTGACCAAGAGAATAGCTGACTCTCCTCAGAAGAAAGACCTAACCAAACTTCACCCCAAGGCCAGTAATAACTTACAAAAACATTTCTCAACAGGAAGTTCATATCCAAAAGGAGACTTCAACCATACCTTCCTGCCTGGCTTGATCACCCTAACACCCAATAATTCCCTCCTTGCCACAGGTTTCATCTCGTGAACATCTCTTTACAAAAAGTCTTACAGGTGTGAGGCATGACTACTACATGACAAGATGCTGGACACGAAATTCTTGATACATGAGAAATACTTGACCCCCTCCTTACAATGGGAATTTTTGTGTGTGTGTGTGTGTGTGTTTCTCCACAGGACCACACAAAATCTATTTGTGTCCCAGCCAGAAATGTTTGCTAACAGACTAACCGATGAAGCAGAAAAGATGCCCCCTAGAGGAGCAGCAAGAAAATCACTTGGAACAACATCCATGAATTGGTAGCCACAAATCCTTCTCTTCCCTATCCTCACATGAATGGCTGGAGAATTATTCCAACCTGGCACCTCACTTTCTCACTCCCTAACAGAGAAGTCAAGACCAAAAAGGAGATTCCAGACCTGGTAGACAGTGAAATTCCCGAATACTAATAAACCTAACCCTCTTTGCAGGAAGTCATGAGAAGATGGTCCCCTGAGACCTCCACTCAGAGACATCTGTCTCTCTGAATTCCACTCGAATTCTAAAGTCCCAGTGCCTATGTAACGTCTCTGTTTCATTATATACCTTGCCTTCCAGTCCACTACCTACAGCTCTGCCTAATTAAGGCTTTACAAGACAAATCTTCAGTGCCTGTTTCACAGATGCTACAGGAACCGAGATGTGCCCAGCTTCCTACGCTTCTCTAATGCCCAAAAATCTTCCCTTCAAGCTTTCAGACTATTCCACTGGTTTATGTGAGCCCAGCAGCTGAGAGAAGACGGAGAAAGAACAACAATCATTCTATCCTCCCAACAATCATTGATTCCTGCTGAAAGCTACACCTGTCCAGAGACACACCATTTGGTGGCCGGTGACCTCCAGGACAAACCAGATCGAGCCACAACCTCGACTGTTGCCAGCTTCACAGCTTCACGTCTCTCCATGAACAGACAAAAGCCCTTTACTGGGACTGTGCTGGACTTGCTAACTCGTGGGAGGGATGTTATTTTAAACCAATGACTCTGGGCTGACAATATGGGACACATATCTAACCCCCAAAAAAAGTTCCAACGGGGTCTACAAACCTGTTATATCCCCAATGCCTGTATGCCTTGATATTCAAACACCCCAACAGCTTAAACCCAGCTGGTACAACAAGAGGTAAACAACACTGCCAACATTGCTATTAATTAAATTATTACTATCTCTCTTTAATAATTTAAAAGCAATTATTATTAGCCTTTTAAATAAAAACAAAGCCAGAGCTGTGGGACCCCAGGAAAGTCAAGCAGAAAGGTCAGAGGCGCAAGTGTCTCCTTACTCCTAGAGCCGCAGTGGTGGTGGGGGAATACGGGCCCCTCCCTCCTGCGTCACAAACCAGAGTTCCCCGTCCTAGTCCCAGTCCCCTCTAGAGGACCACCTGCAATGGGCAGAATTGCATACCTGTCTTAAACCTATGCATTCCCCTGCCCTGTAACCCTATACATGTGTCCTCACACTGCATTGAAGTTAAGATCCCCCCTCCAGGCACAGAGTTCCTGTGTTCTTGCTGGCTTACCAGGCACCTCAAAGACAGGAGAGATACAGTAAAGACCTCGGCACCCATGCCCCTTGTTACGGCGCTCCAGGCGGAGGGGTTGCTGCTGGGAACATGTAAGTGGGAGAGGATTCAGGTTTACAACATTGAGTTGGCTCTTTTTACTATTACACTACTAAATAATTACCTTAGGAATTTGGGGGGTGCTGAAAGGGGATCGTTTATAACAATAGAAATTTGTGTCTCCCAGGTCTAGAGGCCAGAATTTTAAAATCAAGGTTTCAACAGAGCCACCAGAAGAAGCCATTCTGTGCCTTTCCCATCATTCCTGGTGTGATGGCTATTCTTGGTTGTCAACTTTACTACATTTAGAATTCATTAAAAACCAGAAATAGGGGGCTTACCTGTGAGTTATTTTTTGCTTAATCTTAAGTGTGAAGATCTACTTTTTTTTTAATGTTTTATTCTTCTTTCATACAATATATCCCTCCTTCAACTCTTCCCACTCCTCCCCACCTCCCCTTTCCCTCAGATACACTTCCCCTCCACTTCTCTTCAGAAAAGAGCAGGCTCCTAGAGATATCAACCAAACATGGCATAACAAACTACATTGTGACTGGGTACAAACTCTTAAGTGGAGGCTGGATGAGGCAACCCAATAGAGGAAAGGGTCCTGGGAGTAGACAAAAGAATCAGAGGCTCCCCCACTCCCATGGTTAGGAGTCCCACTAAAACACCAAGCTAACAACCATAACATATATGCAGAGGACCTAGCACAGATCCTTGCAGGCTCTATGATTGCTGCTTCAGTTTCAATGAGTCCCTATGCATCCTGCTGTGTTCCCTTGGTTTCCTCAATCCCCTCTAATTCCTTCAATATTTCCTACTCCTCTTCCTCTGGATTTCCAGAGTTCTGAGGGGAGGGACCCAATGGAGAGGGAAGATCTACTTCTAATCTAGATCTTCGAGATAGGAAGACAGGAACATACACACACACCTTTAATCCAGATCTTCTGAGCCGAGAAAACTCTCTAATCTGCGTCATGCCTTCTGCTGGATGCCTACATAAGAACATGGAAGAAGGGTGCTTTTATTCTTTGCCTGCTTGCTCATGTCTCAGTAGCAAGTCCATTCTTTCACTGTCATTAGAGCCTACTTCTTGAGGATTCTGGCTTTTACTGAACACCAGCTGAGACATCCTGCCTCATGGTACTGAACAACTACTGGATTACTGGATCTTCTGTTCATAGGAAGCTATTGCTAGATTAGCTGAGCCACAGCCTGTAAACCATTTTAATAAATCCCCTTTACACACACACACACACACACACACACACACACACAATCAGTTCTGTTCTGACTAATACAGCATTGGAAGTGAACAGCAGGTGTCTCTGGTTTTACTCCCATACTCTTGGAAGAGTTCACTGTGAAGAATGTTTAAATTGAACACGCATGATGTTACTTTTGTTATAGAGAAGATTAAGTTTGGCAGAATGGTCACAATGCTGCTGAACAGCTGAAATCATGGGATCCTCTTTTTATTTGTAAGATAGGTAAGAAGAGAGAAGTCAAGTTTTGTCTTCTGCTGCTTGAGCTGTGGTAGTTTAAATGTGCTGCCCTCCATAGCTTTGAGCTTTTGAACACCTGATCTTCAGTCGATGGGGCTGTTTGGGGAAGCTTAGGAGGTGTGGCCTTGTTGTAGGGGGTGTGTCACTGGAAGCTTTGTAAATTTAAAGATTTGTGTCATTTCAAATTTGATCCTTCTGCTTCCTGCTTGCAGTTTGAGATGTAAGCCCTCAGTGTCTGGTTCCATGTCTACCACCTGCTGTCATGGTGTCCCAAAAGCCCAAATAAACCTTTCCTTATATAAGTTACCTTGGTCATGGTGTTTTGTTTTGTTTTGTTTTTTCACCAATAGAAAGAAAACTAACATAGGAAAATTTAGACAATTTCTGGATACCAAGACAGGTAAGCCAGCTCCAGCACCTGCAGGATCAGGGTGTGTCCTATACTCACAAGCTGTTTCTGATAGGGGTAGTCACAGTGGTAGGGGGTATTGGGCTCCTTATCTCAGTGGTAAAGTGAATGGGGCTGGCTGCAAAATAGCAATAGTTCCAACAACAGCAGAAGCTACTCAACAGCCTCAACAGCACAGTCACATGGTTCCTATACTCCTCTGCTTCTCTAGTCCCGAGGGAGGTTACTTTCTAGTACATTGATGTCTTTTCACTTCTGCATTTCTCCCAACCCTTTCTGCAGTCAATTTGCTATATTAAATTTCTGCTGCTTGACTACTTAAGAGTGATTGCATTTTCAAAGGTGAGTAGTAAGTAATTGATACATTGTACATGGCATTCAGCTAGACATTTCCCCCCCTTTCGAGTAGGTGTGCCTGAGTTCTAGATGATGGACTGTGACATGTGATATTTGGGGTAAGGACCTTAAGAATTCTGGTTCTCTATCTCCCCCCGCCCCTCCCCCATTAGCTGTCTCAGGGGGCAGTAGAGTGACAGCATGAATCCCTGAATTACCATGCAGAGGGAAGCACCCACCTGCTTTGGCCTCCAGATGCTGGGATTAAAGGCATGTGCCATCATACACAGCAAGGATTTATTTATCTTCTCGTAGTTAGAAGAGAAATCTTTTGAATAGTGCTTATTTCTTTAAAAAAATGAAAGTAAGGTAAACTTATGTGTACAACAATTGTATTATAAACACGACAGTAGTTTCTATGATGGTTCATATTGGTTTTGGAAAATATCAACGTAAACATCTAGGTATATGTGGGACTGTCCAAGGACTATAGTGTGTTGAAACTGACTTGAATCCTGCGTCACCCCAGAGGGAGGGAATGGTAGGTGTTCGTTACCCTACACCTTAGACTCGGCTTAAACCCAGCCAGATTTAGATATGATGCCTCTCTGCTCTGCAAACTGGATACACAAACTCAAACTCCATACACAGGCAAGGCCATTCCCACATAGGATGTCCTAAGCCAATGGGAATTCTCAGAGTCATAAGTTCCACCCTGGCCCGGGATCCTTGATATACGGGGTTTACGCCCCAATAAAGTGAGACACCCACTGAAGCGTGTCCCTGGTGGTCATTGTTTGCTTGGAGGCCCACCAAGGTCACAGCAGGATGAGGTGAAACCCATGGCCCTGCGACCCCTAGCCACATGGTAGCCACGCCCCACTGAACTTCTTGGCCTGGAGTGGGCAGCTGGGGCCTGAAACTCCCCACCAGAGGCCAGAGACCAGAGGCAGAGGCGGGCCAAGTGGCAGGAGAAGGTTCCATTGCGCCGGGCTACAGGTATACAGGAATGATATAGGTTGAGAGAAGAGAGCATGAAAACTTTTCTAAAGATTTTAAAATCTCTTTATAATGTCTAATTTATAGGGTAACACACACAATATGTATATATAGCATTTTAAAAAGAGAGTTTGAGGACAGTCTGGGCCATTTTCAATCCTGTCTTTAAAAGCCACTCTCCCCCAATGATAGCTACTAGCTTAGATTATGTCTTCAATGCCTTTCCAGTGTAATAAAGTGCAGCTATTCATGCAAGTTATTGTAAAAATATTGGAGTTTATGTTTGTTTTTAAAGACTTAGTCTCACTATGTAGCCCAGGCTAGCTACAGATTTACCACCTGCTTGCCACTGTTTCCCAATGCTGAGTTACAAGTGTACACAATGATGATAGGTTTGGAAAATAAAATGCCGTTATTTAAATTTTCTGTCATTACCTGGGTGTAGCGGTGCAATTTGAGGGTTAGGCAGCAAGTCTCCAGGTTGAGGCCAGACTGGATTACATAGAGAAATTCTGTTTCAAAAAAATACTCGAATATATGACATTAAAAATAAAAGTCCAGAGGCTGGGAGTGTAAACGTAACTCAGTGGTAGTACATGTATGCTTGTAGCATGAGAAAGACCCTATGTTCAATCCTTATCATCTCCTTCCAAAAACCAATTTAAATATATGCTATAATAAATATAATCATGAGAGTGAAGGCTGCTTAGTGTCCTGACTCTGCAATAAGGCTTGGCGCATCTTTCAAAAGGCTATGCTGAGCGGCTCACAAGATTATGTTGAGCTTAAAAAACACCACTAGTCATCTACTCTAGTTTAGAATGTTTGTAGTTTGTACAGGGAAGACAAACCATTTTTAATCTGCTCTGTCATGTGCCCTATTCCTGCTCCCATTAAAAAAGAAGCCTAAAACAGTACGCAATCTTCAAATCACACTCAGTACACCAGAGAACGCTCAACACTTAACACTACCAGAGCAGCTGCGGGGCTCGCATGCCCCCGCCCCACTTCCTTTAACCCCACCTCCAGGCTTTCCTCACAGCCAATGGGAAGCGCCGTACTACCAGGAGGCAGCCCCAGGGACCCGCCCTTCATCGTTCCAGACAGAGGCGGAGATTTCGGGCTCCGAACCCAGCCGCGCGCATGCGCACTCCCTCTGTGTCCCAGGAACGCTTAGGGATCCGTTTCCTTCCTTTTCTTTTCTGGATCGCGAGACTCCCCCAAACCCTTCCCACCCTGTTCTCGCCGAGGAGCACCTCGCAGTCCCTCACGAGGCGCCGCTCGGGCCCGGGGCGCGGCGGTACCCGGATGTGGAGCCGCTCTCGCCCGGCGGGGACTCGGTGGCGGGGCGGAGCGCGGCGGCGTGCGCGGGGGCTGAGGGAAGCGGGCCCCGGGGCCCGGGCGCCGGCCGCTCGCCGGCCGCTAGCGCCGCTGCTCACCGCGGAGCCGGCTCCCGGGCGCCCAGGCCCGAGCGAGCGGCCCGGCGCCGCTGAGGGCCGGCGGATCGCCTGGCCTCCCGCCGCGCCCGCCGCCGCGCCCGGGCGAGCCTTCCCCGGCCCTCCGCGCTCCCGGCCGGGGGAGAGCGAGGTTTGCTGGCGGCCGTCGCTGTAGCCCGGCCGGGGAGCCCGGGGCAAGCGGCAGAATCCCCGCCCACGGCCGCTCGCCCTTGGCCTGCAAGCCGCCGCCTGCGAGCCGCCGCGGGCGGGCCTCCAGTCGGAGCGGGGCCCGCGACGGCCACGGCCCTGTCCGGGCGAAGGGCTCCTCGGGGACCGCGCCGCCGCCCCTGTGAGTCGCCCACACGGCCCGCGGGCCTTGCTACCGCCTCCGCCGGCGCCCCGAGTGCTGCCGGGGCCCAGCTCCCTCACGGCTCCCCCGCCGGCGGTGGCGCCTACCGCCCGGGCCCCGATGAGTAACTCCCGCAATAACCGGGTGATGGTGGAGGGCGTCGGCGCCCGCGTAGTGCGCGGCCCCGACTGGAAGTGGGGCAAGCAGGACGGCGGCGAGGGCCATGTGGGCACTGTGCGGAGCTTCGAGAGCCCGGAGGAGGTCGTGGTGGTGTGGGACAACGGCACGGCCGCCAACTACCGCTGCTCCGGGGCCTACGACCTGCGCATCCTGGACAGCGCGCCCACCGGTAAGTGAGGGCAGCGGGCCCGGGCCTCCGCGCGTGGAGGGAGGGGCGACCACGGGGAGTTTGAGGCTCCACACACTTTGTACAAAAACGTGGAGACAGTATTGAGGACAACGGAGATTTCCTCTTCTGGAGCAGGGGGCTGGAGAAGCTTGTCTAATAAGCATCGACATTAATCAGGCTCCAATTGAGAACTGTCTGATGTGAGGCTTGCCTTGCCATATGGTGTAGAGTTGCCTGGGGTCAGACCCTCGGTGCCTTCTCTTTGTGAACCTAGCTTTTTTTCTTCCCGCCTGTGACACAGAATGACTTACGAGTCCAGTCAGTTGGTAAATATCATTTGGGACTGGGAAAATGCGTTTTCATCCAAATTGTTTATTTATTTATCTTTGTAGCAATTAAAAGGGGGGAAACACTGAGCTATTTGAGGTCCTATGGGTGTGCGCACCCTGTCACACACACGAGTTTTTCTAAGGGGAAGACAGACATAGAAACGCCGTTCTTTTTCTTTGGTTAGCATCCTGTCTCAGTAACATGATGTTCAGATTCTACACCTTCTTACTGAGAGTTAATGATCTTGGTTACTACGTTATAGAAGTCTATGATTATTGACACTGTAGTTTTTATGTGACAAACTGATGAGTTGCTCTCACAAGATAAATACCATTTATTTTAATCTATTTTCACTTAGATCTATTCTTGATAATTGTATTCATTTCTAAAGTTCAAATTGAAATCATATTACATTTCAGAATTGCTAAATAATATGCTATTAAGACAATGACTGGCAGTGCCTAAATGTTGAAATGGGTGAATAGTTACTGCTTCCAATAGAAAGAAAGAAGTTAATATGAGCCAACTCAGTTTTGAACAAGTAATTTTTAAAATTTTGTTTCATTTTTAAAGAGAAGGTCTCCTGCAGTCCACTTTGGTCTGGGACTCAATGTGTTGATGAGGGTGTTCTGCACTCCTGATCCTCCTCCTTCAGCCTCCCCAAATGCTGGGATTACAGGCATGTGTCACCACACCCGGCTGAAAATCCTGTTTTGTTTTCCTTTAGCTAATTTTTATGCACTGAAAAGGATGTATGTGCATAATTCAAAAGAGCAGCCATTGTTACCTGGTTTTTATATATTTTTACAGTTGCAAGCACAGATGTGAATATACTGAAAACACAAATATTTTTCCCCCTCAAATACAAATAGCAATAAACTATATTTAGTTTTCTGTACTTTGTATGTGTGCCTGCACGTGTGTGCCTATGTGTGCACAGGGGTGGGTATCCATCTGAGTGTGTGAATGTGTAGAGGTCAGATGTCCATGTCCAGTGTTGGGCAGTTCTTTGCTTTGCTTTTTTGAGACAGGGTCTCTCAATGAACCTGGAGCTCTCTGGCTGAGGGGTGAGCTCTAGCGGTCTTCGTGTTTCTATGTCCCCAGCACTGGGGTTACAGGCACAGGGGAGTCTTGCCTGGCATTTTTTGGCACAGGCACTGAGGATCCCATCTGGACTGAGCCATCTCCCCAGCCCTCTTCTGCCCTTTTTCATTTAGTAATTCATATTGGTGATTGTTTCAAGTTTGTACTTCTGTGTAGGTTTACTTTGTTCTTTAATGGGTAAGTACTATCCCAGTGACTGAATGCAGAAATGTGCTTTCCCAGTAGTTTATATTTTAATTAAAAAAATTACTTTTATTTTATGTACATCAGTGTTTTGTCTGCATGTATGTCTGTGTAAGGGTGTCAGATTTCCTGAAATAGGAGTTATAGACCGTTGCTATCTGCCATGTGGGTGCTGAGAATTGAATCCAGGTCCTCTACCGAGAACAGCCAGTGCTCTTAACTGCTGAACCATCTCTCCAGGCTTCCCCCCTCCCCAGTAGTTTATTGATAGGCATCTGTATTTTAGGTCTCCTTATAATGATGCTGTGGACGAATCCATGTACAAATCATCCTTGTACACATATGCTACTTCTGCAGAAGTAGAATTGCTATACCAAAGTATGCTCATATTTACATTCTGATAGACTTAACATTCTGATAGATGTTGACTGCTTCCCCTCAAAGATATTTGACCAGTTTACACCCAGCAATTGTATCTGACGTATATGCCTGTTTCTGCACACTTTAAAGTTTTGTTTTTATGCTAGCTAACTCAGAAGTCTGACCACAATATAATAATTTGGAGGAATCCTTAGGATCAGTGATTATAGGTTTATGGAGAAATTAAATGTCTTTCTAGGGTAGAGGTTATTTTTATCTCAAACATTATTTTCTTCGTGGTGAAAAACTTTAAAATCCTTTTTTTTTCCTACAGCACATTCTCTCTGATACTCACCCTCCTATGCAGCAGAGCACCAGAACTTATTTCTCCTATCTCATGATTTTTCAAGGGCTGTTAATAATGGCTTGTGTTTTGTAGTATGGAGTCTATCTCTTGTATTTAAAAACTTAGTATAAAAGCATGTGCTTTTAAGAAGTAACTTTCTTTGTTTACTTCAGGATAATCTAACATATTAACCAATTGGAAGCTGTTTGTTTGGTTCGTCTGATTCCTTTTGAAAATACTGTTTTGGTGCTGAGGATTGAGGCAAAGGCCGATGCTCTGTGACTGCTACATTCTAGCCTTTAGCAAATACCTGACAGCACTTCTGCATGCAGGTTAGGTCATCTTCCTGTGGAGTGCTTGTTGGAACGGATTTTAGTTTCTGTGGTTTAATTTTCATCCATTAATTTTTTCTTAAAGTATTGAGCAATCATGAGTTCTTAGTTCTGGTTTTATCCCTAAGCCTTATACTGCTATTTTTGTTTTTTGCTTCAAAATATTGCATGACTGATGTCCATTGATATTTTATTACTTTCTGTAAGATTTACTCTATTATATTCAGTACTTGATATTTATTTACATAATAGTGACATTTACAAAATTCAGCTTTCACTTTGAAGTAATTTTAGGCTTAAAATATATAGTAAACTAGTTAAGATTTTTCTTAATTTCACTCATCTCTCTCATTTAGTGGTTTCCTTTAACTTTGGGCCATGTTCTAATTCTTTGTCAGAGGTACTAGCCACTAATCATGTATATTGTCCCTCAAACTGAGTTGTCTAATGTTTCCTCATGGTTAAATGCAGGTTATGTTTTTTGGCAAGAGTTTGATAGAAATGGTATTTTGTCCTTTTCTGTGTTTTGCATAGGAGATGCATAATATCCTTTAGTCTAGTTACTGTTAACTTAGCAGCACTTCACCTTCTGATACTTTTGTATTATTAGTGCAATGCCAATACGAAAGATACAGATAATATTTTTCATATTATCATGCTTGTAACCACATGAAGCCTATAAATATGTCTTCCCTAGGGTTGTTCAATAACCAAATTGAGAATTACTGCCCTAAGAGACTGTCTCACTGAACAGAGTTTTGTATAAAAACATTTACAGCAATGCTGGTTGCGCATAAAAGCAAAAAGTTAGAAAAAAACTTTACAAGTATTTAAGTAGGAGAATAAGTAAAAATAATAGTGTTAGATGAAAGAATTATGGGTATTTGAGCAGTGGCATACTAGCTGTAACTAGTGTTACAGGAGAGATGTTAAGCAAATAAAGCTGTAAAAGAAATCTGTAGAGTGTTAGGAGTACCTCACTGTGGAACATTTGTTAGCAGATACAAGGACCTGGGTTTGATCATCAGGAAGGAAAAAAAAAAGCCCTCTGATATGTTAAAATGCAAAATGCTACTATGGATTATTTAGAGTATTTTAAATTATATTTATTTATTTATGAGTGAGAGAGAGAGAGTGAGTGAGTGTGTGTGTGTATGTGTGTTACAGTAAGTATGGTGGTTCTCTCCTTTTACTATGTGGTTCTGGAGATTAGATTGTCAGGCTTTGAGACTGGCATCTTTACCTGCCATCTTCCCGGTTCTGTTGCGGTGTTTGAATTTGGCTAGTCAAACTTTAATAAGAGCAACTGACATGGTGGCACAGGCCTTTAATGCCAGCATTTGGGAAGCAGAGACAGGCACATCTCTTGAGTTCAAGGCCAGCCTGGTTTACAAAGCAAGTTCCAGGATAGCCAAAGCTACGCAGAGAAACACTGTTTAAAAAAACAAAAACAAAAAACAAATAAAGGAATGCTTGGTAGAAATTTGTGTAATATAACTTGGGTCTTAGATACATTTGGCTAATTTGTAGTCACCAAGAAGATTGTGGAAAAACATGGGTTATTTGGTGTTGTGAAGTTTTTGATCAGATAGGTATAGTTTAAGTACGGGTTTTAGAGAACTTTGAGAGAAGTATATTTTTACCTAAGATTTGTCCTGTCATCATTTGAGTACAGTGTATTATTACTAAGGAGCATGGAGAACATGAATAAGGATTTCCTAAGGTTCCCTGTTATTCTTGGTATGTGTAAAAAGGTGGTGGTCAGGAAAGTCAGGTTTATTCAAAACTCTTCCAGTCATTGTTGGTCCAAGATGTTGGGGTTTGTGTATGGAATCTTTGTGTCCCATTCTTCTGCTCCTGGCTAAGAATGTTTCTTAGGTTCTCAGGTCATGTGGAAAAATCCCTCAGGTGTTTGTAATCAGTTGTGGGTTTTAAAGGTGCTAACTGTAGATGGAGATTCATGTAGGTTTGGTGCAAAGACTTTTATTCTTTGTCTAATTAAATCACCAGTCCTTAGTCCTGTAGCCCTAGAGCATTTTAGTCTCCTTACAATCTACTCTTAATCCTAGAACTGGAAGGATTCAGTCTTTATACAATCTAGAATGTTTAAGCCTCCACTGCTGACTGAGCCACCCCAACTAGCTCCTTCTGAACTGAACTGCTCTCTGTGTATGTATGCATGTGCCTTTTAACACAATTGGTAGGTAACATAGTAGAGATGAACAGTTAGCTCACTGGTTTTCCCCTTATCCCTCCTTGTTTGTAATATAGTAATTAAAAATGATCACTACCTGCAATGCCTTCACTGTGAGGAAATTGGTTATAAGATTTAAAAAATTAGAAATGAAATGTGTGGTATAACATCACAAACGGGCCAGTACTCTTAAAAGATTTTTTGTTTGTTTGTATTTTCTTTTATAATGATATTAACTGGTCATTTATGTAGCGAGTGTTTGTGATTTTTTTTTTAAAGTTGCTCATAATTCTCCATTGCCCAGAGACGGCTGCTTTGGTGTACTGTTATAAATTTCTCTTTTAGCACTTTTTTTCCCCCATACTTGAGATTTTATTGGGCAGTTGTCCCTTGATATCTTTGGGGAATTGGTTCTAGGAACCCTTACTGGGTCCAGAATTGAAGGATGCTCAAGTTTCTTGATGAAATATAAAATATTTGCATATAAATTATGATATCTTTCTATATACTTTAAGTCATGTCTGGATGCCTATGCCTAACAATGGAATGCTGTACAAATAGCAGTTATGCTGTGTTACTTAGGGAATCATGACAAGGAGAAAGTTAATGCATGTTCAGTACACACACATTTTTGTTTTCCTGATATTTGTAAGAATTAAAAAATATTATTGTATTTTACGTATATGGGTGTTTTGCCTACATACATATCTGTTTATCACTTGCATGCCTGGTGCCCACAGTGGCTAGAAGATGGTGTTAGATCTCTTGGAAACTAGTGTTACAGACAGTTATGAACTGTTATTTGAATGCTGGGACTTGAACTCGGGTCCTTTGGAAGAACAGCCAGTATTCTTAATTGCTGAGTCATATCTCCAGCACCTCTTTTCCCTTATATAACAAAATATAATTACAAAAATATTTTTTTTAGGAAGGTATAATTTATTCTGATTTAGAGTTTGAAAACACAGTTTATCATGGTAGCAGCAATATGACATGGCTGGTCAGCTGACATTTGCATTCAGGAGGCAGAGAGGGGTGAATGTACTTTCCTGATATATACATATATATGCTATTTATTATATATATTTAATTAAATATCAATATGCATATATATATACATATATATATATATAAATTAAAACATTTTTCATATATTTTGATCATGTTTTTTCCCCCTTCCCAAACTCCTCCCCGGATCCATTCTATTTTCCTGCCCACCCAACTTTTTCTCTTTCTTTCTTTCATTCAAGTTTTTACTTTTCATCTTTTCTCATTCGAAACAAAGATAAAAACAAAAAAAAACCCTCAAAACCACAAAAACAAAAATTGAAACAAGCAAAATACCAGTAAGACAAAAATGCCCAAACAAAATGAAACAAAAAGTCCACAAACCAAACCAAATCATGGAGTTTGTTTTGTGTTGGCTAACTACTCTTGAGCATGGGGCTAGTCCTGGAGTGTGTCCAGTGACACTGCATTGGAGAAAGCTAATTTTGCCAGTGGGTATCAGTTGCAAATAGCTTTTTGTTATTGGCCAGAGGTCCCATGGAACACTCCTCTTCAACACACAACATCATAGGATATTGCCAAGGCTATTGATTGCTCTCCGCAACCTGATGGTAAGGCCCTATTGCTGAAGACAACACTTATGTCATCAAACATGGAGAAGTTAAACTGGTGCTTACCTAGAAGCTTCACCCCTACTAGTGCTTACAGTGCTGGAAGGTACTCTGAATCCTACTGTAGGAGCTAGGTAACCATCAGTTTCATCCAGCTACAAACCCTATGATACACTGGGGCAATAGTGATCCAAATGTTACGGGAGTAACCAACCATTTTTTGGTTGGATTTAAGGCACACCTACTCTATGAGATCTAACCCCTACCTGACACTGCTAAAGTGGCCAGGAATCTGAGACTAATAGGTCATAGGCCTAGGGGAAAACCTATTACTATTATTCTGTTGAAGGAAAATAGTAACAAAATGACCTAATGATACACTGCTATACCCATTAGATTAGTACCTCACACAGCCTACTTCTTGAAGTAGATGGGAATTAGCACAGAGACCTACAATTGAACAACATGCAGAAAAGGAGAGAGAGACATTGGAGCATTCACTCCTAAATGGGATCTTTGTCAAACCCCTCCCCTTAATTAACACTCAGGGATCAATGTGGAAGAAGAGACGGAAAGATTAAAGGTGATAGATGACTCCAATGAAACAGTGTCTGGCAGACACAATAGCACTGATGCATATATGAACTCAGAGAGAGTGACAGCAGGAACAAGGCCTGCACAGGTTCAAGCCATATGGGGTCCCAGCTCTGAGATGGGGAAGTGGGCATAGGGTCCTACCTGTAATCTTTCCTGATATTTTTAATCCATGGTTGATTGGATTTGTGAATCCAGGTTGGCTTTACTGTTGTTAAATGCTTTTTCTGTTGACATACATGTTTTTTATTTGAGTTGTAAATAATTTAATGTGTTTGTTACAGTAAATAAAGTGATTAATGCATTAAACTTACACACTTTTAGAGAAACACATGCTATTTAGCTCTCCCTTGAGAACAATGTATATCATGCATTGTGTTTTTTAGCTTTCTTTTTCCTGTACTTTGTCGTAGATATCTTTCTAGGTTAGCATGTAGACATTAGTCTTTCAAGCAGATATATAACATTTAATAGTTTATTTTTTTAATTAATGTTTTTTCTTTTGAGACAGGGTTTCTCTGTTGTAACTCTGGCTGTCCTAGAACTCCCTCTGTAGACCAGTTGGCCTAGACCTAAGAGAGATCTGTCTGCCTCTGTCTCCCAAATGCTGGGATTAAAGGCGTGTGCCACCACCTGGCTGTGGTGTTTAATTGTTTAAAGTGTTTACCTAACTGCTCTTCTTATATTACTTTCTTTTATTTTGTCATTATCAGAAACAGTGGTCAGTACATATTTTAAAATACTAATTTTTAGTTGTATGTTAATTTGTTATAGGACTTTCTTGCTATCAACATGACTGATTATTTTCACTGATTTTGAGAATCTTCGTCTTTTGAGAAGCTTGTTTATAGGTATTGTGATAAATATAGGTATTTGATCACTGGTACCTTACTCTTTTTCATGTGTATTCATTTTTCTAGAGAGTTAGAAAAATTCATCATTTTTTTCTGTTATGCTGATAGCTATCATTTAATTGACTGAAAAATTGGCAGTTTACCTTCCCCCTCTAACATTGTTGTGATTTTGTAGAAATTATCAGGAAAATTAGTCTCAAACTGTTACTCCTTTATTCCTTCCCATAAATAAATTTTTTTAAGGGTCTGACTATGTAGCCTTGGTCTGGAACTCACTATGTAGACTAGGCTGGCCTTGAGAGATCTATCTGCCTCTGCTTCCTGAATATGATCCTTTTAATGCTTTAGACTTGACTTTCAACATTACTTTAAACTTCAAGGGTGGGTTATAGCTTAGTGGTAGAATGTCTGCTTAGGATTAAAGGTGTGTACCAACATTCATAATATTCTTTCTACATTCCACCTGGACACAGGCCTCTGAATGTGATTCCTTCATATAGACCTCTGGAATATAGACCCTTCCTAGCTTTCACACACGCTGTGCCCGACTTAAGCTAGATACAGTTCTTAATTTCATGCCTTACCTCATTAATTTTTTACTCTTGTACAACAAATGCTGAAAATAACAATTGCTAGTTTCTGATTACATGATAGTTTGACACTTTTTCTTTTGACTCTGTGTGCATGGTTATAATCTATTGTGTATACTTGAAAAAGAGTTAAATGGGAGGAAATAATTTGTCTAATAGTAAAGTAAGGGGCAGTTGTAGATTTGATTGAGACATTTCTAGACATTTTCTTAATGTGAAACGTTAGCTGGTTGGACATAAATTATGTGTGTCTATATTGTTGAAATGAATTTTACAATCTTTTTAATATTTAAATTTAAATAATATTATAAATACATATTAATTTAATACAAATAAAAATGTATTTCTTTTGGAATTTATTTTGCTATTGCAATTTAATAACTAACATCTTGACTCCCATAGATTAAGATACCCTAGTAGATACTGCATCATTCTCAAACAGGTCACTACCATGTTGGGCAAAGGAAGGCTTTTAGAATACAGCTTGCTAAGAGGTTAGCCTTATAATCAGACCCACCTGGATTTTAAGTTGGGCGTGTCACTCTAGGCAAGCAACTTCTTTGAGTCTCAATTTCTTCATTATAAAGATGGAATAATAATACCTATTTTAGGATTGTTGGGAAAGTTAAGTAAAATGTTTATAGAGCACTAAGCTTGGTAAAATAGTAGTTCTTATGAACAGCAATGCTATTTTAATTTAGCATTTCTCAAGAGTAATTTAGCAAATAGTAATTTAGTAAGTAGCATTTCTCAAGAGCAAGAAATATAAAATATACCAACCAGTTGGTAGATCATAAAGCCCTTGCCCTCAGTAAGAATTTTAATTATAGTTTAGACTTGTCTACACAATAACCACAGCTCTCATCTTAAAGGGAATAAGATAGTTTATTCTATTAGTCACAAGATGTTAGTTCTGACACAGAGGTAGGTAAGGAATAGCTGTTTTGGAGGGTTAGAACTAGTTCAAAATAAGATAATTAGCTCTGGATCTGCAACATTACAATCTCCCCACAGTACTGAAATTCTAATCAGTCATTCTCTGAAAATACGGCTTCTTTTAAGGAGTTTTTGTTCACAGACTCTAGGTGGTTATCCACCTTTCTTTCACATTTGAAGGAGTTAAAATTTAATGAGTCTATTAAGCATAGAATTTTTTGTCTGGTTGAATGATGGCAACAACTATGCCCTGGTAATTACATTTGAATAATGGTTATTGGCTTTTTAATTATTTTTTGGTGTTTGTGTTGTGGCCTTGAGACAGGGTTTCACTTTGTAGCTCTGGCTGTTCTGGAACTCAATATATAGACCAGGCTGGCTTTGGACTTAGATCCACCTGCCTTAACCTCCTGAGTGCTGGGATTAAAGCTGTGCACCTCTAAGTCTAGCTTGATGTTAGGAATCTTATAATTCAGATAGAATTTCATTTGTTGCTAAGTGCCATGATAGTTTACTGGAGATGTTTGGTTTTTATTTCTAAAAAGTCTTGGAATTTATTACATAATGCTTAAGCTATCTTAAGTAGATCAATAGAATAACATCCCATCTGCTCATCTAGAGACCTTTTGCCAGTTGATTTGAATGCTTGTGCATTCCTAGTCTGTTGCATTCCTTCTTCCTCTTTCAAGGCAACTATCAGAAATTAGTTTCTATCACTTCCATGAGTTTCTTTGTACTTATGCCTTGTTTTTCTGTGTCTGCAACTGTATGCAGTAGTTTATTCACATCACTTTGTGTTCTATAGTTTTTAAAAACATATTCAGCCTTATGATCAAATTCATGGCTGATTCACTTCCTGTGTTCCGTTGTATATTTACATACGCCTATTTTCTTGTTAATCAACAATTGTTTATTTTTTCTTTTGTTGTTACATAAAGTGCCAATTTAGACATTCTTATTCCACTGTGAGTGTGCTTCATTTATTGGCTCATTTATTCTTTATTGGTTCTTCATAAGCTCTCTTAAGAGCTTATTTTTAATTTTTTTATTGAACTTAGTAACATGCTGTACTGTATTTCTAAATTTTCTCAACAAAAAGTTATTAGCTGTATAAATTCTTTGTTGTTGAACTTAGAGATGCTATGAAAACTGAGAGCAGATGGTCATTTGAATTTTAGTAGAAAGAGTCAAAGCTTTCATCAGGTCGTTCGTTTAATGGTGGCAGGTGTCTTCATAAAGCATTGGAAAAAAGAACATTAACTCACTCTCCAGGGTAATAGTACATGCAGCAGTAAGGAGAAAAAGCACTAACAGTTTTAGCTAGGGAATTAAGTTTTTTGAAATGAAAATGTTAAGGAATAATTTTTGCTGGAGCTAACAGTTTTAGAGAAGAAAAATTGGCCTTGTTTAATGTCGTTTTCCTCACTTTAGGTTTTATTTAACCATTAGCTTTTGTTTTAAAGTCAGTTGATTCTCAGTATAAGTCCTACAGTGCCCATGATGGTAGTGGAGCAGGCTGCTTTGTTGACTTTTTTCCTAGGTCTCAGTGCTGTTCTGTTTCACAGCTGTTCAGTGGCTTTGTTGGCATTTGAACTGTGGGAACCAAGAGAGGATTTAGATGTGCTTTTGTGTGCATTGGTGGTTTTTCTGAAGTATTCTTTAAAACCATGGATTGTACATTGTAGAAGGTTGCCTTCTTTCTTTTTTAATGTCAGTTGTCATTGTGTGTTTAAATGGTTTCTTTTAAAGAAAGCCTGTATGCAGTTAATGAGCTCATGAATGTTATCATTGTACTTTGTAGCAAATGAACTTAGAGATGGAAAATACGTAGGTAGGGCATAGTTGCAAACTACTTTTTTGTTAAGTGGGACTTAATTTTTATATCCCCTTTGCTCAGCTGCCTCATCAGCTGTACAGTTAGTGCTAGTGGGTGCTGACTTGGGTCAGTGCATTTTACTTTTGGGATAACAGACTAATTGGAGGTCTAGTCTGGTCTGTTCGGAAACAACCATTTTGTGGATGTTTACTGTTACTGGTATCAGTATGGCAACATTTTTGGCCAGCTTTCCTGCAGTGAGACAGAGACTGTGGCATGTGGTATGGATAATATACATGAGGAATGACAAATGTCTTCATAAGCATGACATAACTCAGTGTAAGGCTTAAAAATAAATCAGTAGCAGCCGTGTGCCCTCTTATTAATGTAACTAGTTCAGAAGTTAGATTTTAAGTATGATAGCAACATCTCTGGTGCTTACAGTTTCTTTTTTAAGTGTCATTTACCCAGGTGCTCTTAAAACTAGCACATACTCAGTGTAGAGCTTCTAGAAAACTGCAGAGGGCAACTCCATAACATGTGTTAGTAATTTTCTTTCTCTTTGTCTGTTTCATATTTCATAGTTTGTCTATGCAGCTATATTATGTAATTTTTAAAATAAAAATTGTTTCACTGTAGATATTTGTAAACTAGGTAAAATGATAAAGTATTTTACCATGGTAACATTTTGTATGTTTTAACTGAATAAAATTTCCTTTGTGGGTTAATATAGTTTGTATACATGTAGCCGCATATTTTCAACATCTGTTAGGTTTTTGTCTTTATACAAATAATTGAGTATATTTATGCTTTAAAAAAGATTTTGAAAGCAGGATCAGTCTTAAAATGATTTGAAAACATTTTCCAAGTGTCTTCTGTAGAGGTTGTGTAGGTTTATTTTTCTCTTATTAGTATCTGATTGACTTTCTTGACATATCTGATAAACCCGGAATAATTTTTTTATTTTATTTTTTTACTTTTATTTATTTTTGGTCTTTTGAGACAGGGTCTCACTATGTAGCCTTGGTTGGTCTAGGACTTGTGACAATCTTCCTGTCTCTGCCTGCTGAGTGCTGGGATTATGGTGATACATCACACCCAACTTTGGGATATTACTTTTGAACTATGCCAGTTTGAGATATAAAATTGGTCTTCATTTCCCCTCAAATTAGGAAATTAACAATATGATTTTAATAAAAATTCAAGCAATTTAGAAGCATAAATAAGAATGTGGGGGTGTTAGGAGGACCTGAGTTTGGATTCTCAGCATCAGTTCAAAAAGTTGGGTCAGTACTGTGGAAGCCCTCTACATACATGTGTACAAATGTGTATGTGTTCACTCCACATGTGGTTTCTGAGATTTGTTTCTTGCTTAGAAAGTCCTTAAAATTGTAACATTGGCTAATTACCCTTTGTTCATTCTTCCTGTTCCTGTGCTGCTGGGAATCCAACCTTTCGGGGCATCATAGGCAAATGCTCTCTATTACTGAGCTGCATTCCCAGTCACAAGGTGTTAGTTAAATTTGTTCTACTAACTCTTTTATGATTTTCTTCTCTTTCTCTTTTAAAATCATAGTTAGGCCTTTATTTTTGGCACATTGTATTGTAGAAGAACTATAAAAAATATAGAATATTTTTAGCTTTCTTTGTTAAAGTTACTATGGTTACCTAACAGACTATTTACTCTAAAACCATATGCAAAGTGATTTATGGGCTGACTTCTGTAGGTTAGAAATTTGGAACCAGCATGAGAATAGTCTTGTCTGTACAGCATTTGAAGCTTCAGCTGGGGGTCTGGTTGTGTTCAGTGAGTCTTAGGTTATTTCTCTATAGCCATGTCCTCCATGTGATTGCTACTCTGTGGCTGCTACATTGTAGCCAGGTTTGAGCTTCAGGCTCAGAGCCCCCAACACATGTGTGGTAGTAAGAGTAACCAGGTAGGGACCACCAGCTGACATTTGCATAGGGTTTCCTGACCTAAGAAGTTATACACTGTTCTATCTGGGGAGGGAACTAGACCCCACTTTTTTATGGTCAAGTGTCAATGTCTGCTACTGAGAGCACATTGGATGGGATATATAAATCAGTGTGGCCAATTTTTGAAAATTCAAGTTGTCACATACCCTCATTTAAAATACACTCTTCAACTTTTTAGGAATAATTAGTATACGATACATACTTAAAACAGAGGATACGCTGATTTCAGTATGAAATCTGAATTTTTCTTTCTTTTTTTTATTTAAAAAAACACATTTGTTGTATATGTGTAGAGGTCAAAGGACAGCTTATGGGAGTTGGTTCTCTTTACACTGTGTGAGTTCTACCAATCTACCTTAGTGATGTCATCAGGCCTAGTGGCAAGCATCTTAACCTACCGAGCCATCTCACAGTCTCTAAGACGTGTATTTTAAAAAAAATCATAAGATATGTTGTGATTCTTGGCATTTCTATAAAAATTTATAATTTAATTTGGGAAAACTAAATGATTGTTTTTATTGTCAGAAAGTTATGACCCTTCAAAAAATATTTATTGATGAACTTCAGAATTTACCAATAAAACTTGTGAGAGAACATGTTTTCACTTTGTGAACTTTTGGTAGTAATGACAGTAGAAATAATTAGAGAATTATTGTGATAAAATGAACATTATATACCATTGACTATTTGGTAATTTAAAACAAAGTATAGTATAATGCATTCTTACTAACCTGAGGGATGATTGCAAACTTTTTGTCTGGTTTGAGGATTATTTGTGTACTTCCCCTCCTAAATCAGTCTGTGATTAAAGAAAAAGAGCTGTGTATACCCTTTTGCTGTGTATCCTTTATGACTCCAGACGAGAGGTGTAGATGACAGTTGCAGTTCAGCTCTTTCATGTAAACTCAGTTACTGAAGCTTATTATGTGCATTTTGATAGCTTTAAGTTGTATAGCTGTGCTCTTGTGGTTTTTAATTTCAGTTTACATTCCACATAGACCAGAGTATAATTTCTTTGGGATCTGTGACTAATGGTAAGTTTCATGGTTGATACAGTTAGATTTAACTTGCTGTAGTCTACAAGTGCCTTGATTAACTGGTGGGAAGTGGAGGGTGGATCAACTACTAGCCTGGAGAGCTGTTTTCCTTGACAGCTTTGGAGTGAAAACAATTGAAAGGAACTAGGAAGGTAAATGCATCTGGAACACCAGAGCTTTGGGGAAAATTTTTGAGATGGAGTAGTAATAGGGGCCACTGAGAAGGTGAAATACTTGCTAAAATGGGCTTAATTCATACATGAATAATTGAATATCCTCTGAGGAATTAGAGATTTTCAGTAGCAAGTATCCTCTGAAGAGTTGGGGATTTTAAGTGCAACTGTTACAGCTCTGAGGGGAGCAGTCTACTGGCAGTCAGGAGCCAAGGAATACTACAAAGTCATACCACACAACAAATCTCACAAAAAGAGATTTATTGGGAAAGAAACAAGAGGTTGGCTGCCTCTCTCTGCTGGGGAGAGAAGCAAGAGAGAACAGAGTAAGAGAAAGCTTTATATAGGATTTTCTTGGAGGTGGAACCTTCTAGGGTTGCCTGATCTTGGGGTGAGCTCAGGGATTGGTGGGATTCTATGGCCTAATCTTGGACTGTTTTTCCTCTGTAGGGTGGAGCTTGACTGCTTGCATCTTAAACTGTATCTGGCCTTACAGCCCTTAGTGTTCTGTGGGTGGAGCCTGGCTGTTGGAGGTCCTCAGGGGCCGGATGTGACCTTTAGAGTAGTCTGGCGGGCAGGGCCTGGTCACTCATGTGACTCGAAGGGCTTACATCCTCCCTTTTTATTTACTATTGATAAACAATCAGGTATAAGGAAAGGGGGGGTGATGTTATCTTTAGACTACTTCCTGCTGAATGAGGGTGTTGAAGTCTTTGGGGCAATCTTGTTCTTCACCATCAGGGTATAACTGGGAGTTGGAGGCCTCTAGCTCCATAGGTAGGGGCTGGTAATTCTGTAATAGAAGTTCATTAAAAGTCTTGTTAGAAATCTTTTGGATCTGGTGTTGAAGAAATCTTGACAAGAAGTTTATAAGGCAGGGTGCGACTAGTAGGATTAAGAAAAGGAGGAGAAGGGGGAGGTTAAGAATGATAGTATCCAATTCTTTATTGGACTGTCAGTCAGTCACTGGTCAGAGGCATCGAGCTGCTTCTTGTTTTGGAGATCCTTCTGGAGATGTCAGATCTTGTCTTTTACTATACCCAACTGTTTGACATTAAAGCAACATTCTTCACTGAGGAAGAACAAAGACCACCTGTTTTTGCCATTATTAAATCTAATCCTTGATGATTTTGTAACATTATGGTGGCCTTGAGAGTGAGCCACCCATTGGAGGAAAACTGATAATAGTTAGAGGAGTCATTAGTCCTGCTATTGTAGTGGGAACATCAGCAGTTTATACCCAGGACTGCCAAATTATCTCTAATGGTTTCCAAGTGTTTTGCATAGAGGCAAGAGTTTTCTTAAAGCCACACAATAATCTCCTTGTTCTGCATAGTCCTATCACATTATAGGACTATTCTAACTAATGAATCTACCTGTTGATAGATTTGACTCTATTTGGTTTTGTAATCAGTATTGAAATTAACAGGTATCTATATAACAGCTGGAGTAGACTCATGCCTTCAAGTCATAGCAGAAGCTATGGCTTTGGGTTAAAAAGCATGAACATTGTTTTCCTCTGTCCAGAGAGGTAGATACATAGATTGGAAAGAGGTGTTTTTAGTATGATGAGAAGCATTTTTAAGTCTATATTTGAGAACATCCAAAGAAATTTAAAATTTTGAGCTTGTGACTGATAATAGTGGTCAGTATTTTATCAGCTTATCAGAACTCCATTGATTAATGTTAAAACTTAAAATCTTTGAAATCTTAGTGTAATAATAGCATACAAGGGGAAAGAAATCTAAAACTTTTTCCCCATTACTTTAAATCGCTTTCTTTTACTTTTACAACTGGTAAAGGTATATATACCTTAAAACACTAGCTTTCACATTCTCAGATCTTCATAACACTTTCTTATACCCTCTTGCAACTGGACTGCATTTTCATCAATATCCTCTCTGGGGCTCTCTTTAGGAACTTCAGCCTTGCCACACGGTGTCAAGCCTCATGACCCTTTCATGTCTTTCTAACACTAATACCACCTGGGTGACTATTTTATTACAAAGTTTGGCTCTAGCATGAGGTACATTCTTGTATACTAGTGCATGGAGGTGCAGCTTTAACCCCCCTTATTAAACAAGCATTGTTTTTAAATCCTATCTTTCATAAACCCTGTTTTGGTTTGGTTTAGTTTTTTTTTTTTTTTTTTTTGAGGCACGGTTTCTCTGTAAATCTGGCTGTCTTGGTACTCTGTAGACCAGGCTGACCATGAACTCATAGAGATATGCCTGCCTCTGCCTCCTGAGTGCTGGGATTAAAGATGTGCGCCACCACTGCCTGGCTATAAACCCTGTTTTTCTGACTTTGTTTTCAGGACAGGAATTATACAGAAATCAAGAAAACAGGCATAGTGGGTAAGCCCAGGTGAAGAAGAGATGGATAAGGCAGTTCTAGGGAACTGCACCAGCCTTTAACAGCTTGCTATAGAGCTATTTGGATGGGCTGTTGGTTAGAGTGGAGGGATTCTTGGACATTAGACACCCATATGCAAGAGTCACCCCATATAGGTGTAGATAGGAAGAAATAGAGGAGAGAGCAAGTTTAGATATAAGAGATTTTCAGATCATTTGTTTGTGCAGTGGTTGCCACCCTGGAAAATGGAGCATGCCAGTTTTGGTCATTGAGCTGTACTGAGGCCAAGCTGTTTGTAGTAACAGAGTGAGGCTTTAATTAAATCTGAGTCCATGGAGGAAGAAAGGAAGGGTTGCAAAACAAACTTCACTGGAGGGAGTTTCTATAAGCTCCAAGTGGGGCTGAGATACAAGAGAGAAGCCCAGGAGGGCATAGAGAATCTGTGAGACTTTCTGGACAGAGAGAGAGGAGTAACTTGATAACTTGGTAACTGGAGAGTTGCTTATGTGGTGGGCACCCCAGAGGGCATAGCAGGCTCTAGGAGCCAGAGAGATGATACTTGCTGAGTAGATGAGGACAGACCATGGTTAGAACAGGAGGAAGGAAGAAACTGCTAATGAGGCAGACTCTAGAATTTGGAACCAAATATGGTAGAATCAAATATGATAGATGGCAGAAGCCAGCAGAAACAAATGATTGTTACACACCTTAATAGAGTCAAATCAGCAACTTGGGTCAGTTTGAAATGTTGAGATGTGGGAATGGCTGAAAGGTAAGAGTAGCATCTTCTGTCAATGCTGCCTGAAGGGAGAGAACTCAGAAAGTAAGTAGTGTACGCTGCTTGTATGTTAGAAGGTGAGAGGAGAAGACAGTAGTAAGTGACCTGAAGGTTAACTTCTTTGATTTGTGTATAGGAAGTTTGACTGCAGCCAGAGTGAGCAGACAGGGTTCCCATCCTTGGATAGTATGGTTAATTTTTTCCATAAATATGCAATGGGTGCAAAGGAAGGTAGGTCACAGTAGATAAGCCAGGACCCTGGGGCATATCTCTCAGTTTTTTTCTGTACCACAGAGAGAGAAAAGGGATGAGTTACATCTAGAAGGTGTAGGGCTGGGGCCTGGAGGAGGGCCTGATGAAACTTAGTAAAGGGCTTGGTAATGGATGCAAGGGCAGGTTCTTGTGAGGGACCAAGGACTGCCTCAAATAAGGGGCTGGTGAGAAGAGAGAAAGACGGGATCCAAGAGTTTAAGAAGACAGCTATTCCTAGGAAGGAAAGAATTTCATCCTCAGTGGTAGGGACTAAAGGTGACTGGATTAGATGTTTCCTGTCTAGGGTAATGAATGGCCTTGTGAGTTGGAATAATAGTCCCAGATAAGTTACCTTAGGAGTGGACAGTTGGACCTTAGAAAGTGAAGCTCTAATCTCTGGGTTGACAGAAAGTTTAATAAGGTGGAGGCTGGCTAATTACCTGGGATAGACTACAGAGAAGATGAGAGAATAAGTCAGAGGCCAGAGTCTGGCCAAATCAATACGGACTGTCCTGAACCCTTGGGGTAGGACGATACAAGAAAGTTGGGTAGAAAGGTGAGTATCTGGGTCCATCCAAGTAAAGCCAAAGATATTTTGTGACTGGAGGTCGAGAGGAATAGAAAAGAAGACGTCCTTAAGGTCTAGGACAGAGAAATTAGAGGACTCTGAAGGTATGAGTATAGGGGTTGGGTACTTTGGGGTGAAGGGGAGCCACTGCTGAATTGATAAGTCAGAGATCCTGAACCAAGGGATAGGTTCCATTGGGCTTCTTAACCGTGAGTTTGGAGGCATTAAAGGGGGAAGGTGTGGTGCACAGAAGATTTTTTTTTTTCCTTAGGTCAGAGATAAGAGGACTAAGTCCCCCAAGGCTTTGGAGAGAGAGTGGGTACTGAGCCTGGGTGATAGAATTAGTGGGGTTTTGTAGTTGAATGATGAGAAGAGGATGATGCTTAGATGTAGAGGGGTTTTGTGTGTCCCATACCTGGGGATCTTCCTAGGAGGCCAGTAAGGGAAAAGGTGCGTCAGATTGTGTGTCTGGAGGAGAAGGAAGAGGGGAATGTCTGATGACCTTGGGATTAAGCAGATGGGAGAAGTGAAGGAAATAGAGGCTAGGAGATTCCTTCCCAGCTGGGAGACAAGACAGGTAAATACCACTAGGAAGGAGTCGGTGAGGGGGATACAACTAAGAGGCTGGCAAGGCTGTTCCTGTACTTCTGTTTTTTTCTTCAGCTCATAGTCACCAAGCTCTAAGCAGCTCTTGTCTACCTTTTTCCACTTCTCCTGTCCCCATACTCATTTAAACTACCTTCAGCTGTAGGAGGATTCTTTACCAAGAAGTTTTTTGTACTGTGCAGCCTTCCTTGTGGTTACATGCCACTTGGACTTCTGGGAACAGCTAAGGAGCCCTATTTAAGAGAGTAGTTACTTGGAATTGGCAGTTAGTGACAGAGGATATTGATGGGAAGGCAGGCAGGAACTAGGCTCAGATAAAGGACAGTTGCTGAGAAGGGAAGCAGCCACCAACCAGGCTGAGACAGAAGATAGTTGATGGGAGAGCATTGATGGGAAAGCAGGCACTAGTTCATATTATGGGACAGTTAATGGGATAGAAATTATTAGATCCAGTTCTCCAGGTTTAGACAGATAAAGACAGCCAGAAGGGGCTGTAAAGATTTCTTCCTTTCTCTCTTTTCCATCCTAACCTTTTAGACTTAGAGGATTAAAAAAAGTTACAAGTTAGGAATCTGTCTCAGTAGCACCCAGGCAAAAGAACCAGGAGGCAGAGTTCAGTTACAAGTGAAAAAGTAACAGTTACTTTGGCTCCAAACAGACTTCAGAGCTCAGATACACCCTCAGAAATCAGTTACAATCAGCCTTTTTGGATTCCTCAGACTATTCATAACTTGAGTCTTTTTCTTTGGTCAAAACTTTTTATTTTTTTCTGCCATCTCTTCACATTATGGAAAAAGTTATATTTGAATCCCTGCCTGCCTCAACTAAGAGTGAAAAAAATATTGGGGAAGGGGGTTACCTCAGTCAGCATCTTAGGGTTTCTATTGCTATGAAGAGACAACATGGCTACAACACCTCTTACAAAGGAAAACATTTAACTGGCTTACAGTTCAGAGGTTTAGTACATTATCATCATGGCAGGAAGGATGGCAGTGCCAAGGCAGATACATGTTACTGGAGAAGGAGCTGAGAGTTCTTCATCTGAATCTGCAATCAGCAGGAAGAGGAACGAGCCACTGGGCCTGGCTTGAGCTTCTGAAACCTCAAAGTCCATCTCCAGAGATACACTTTCTCCAACAAAGCCACACCTACTCCGAGGCCACATGTCCTAGTCCTTTCAAATAATGCCCCTAAGTATGTGCCTAAGGGGCCATTTTCATTCAAACTACCACAGTCAATAAAAAACTGACTTGACAAGCACAAGTGCTTGAGTTCTATCTCATTATATATGGCATGGCAGAGTCGGATGGTGGCATGCCTTTAATCCCAGCACTCTGGAAGAGGCAGGCTGATTTCTCTTAGTTCGAGGCCAGCCTGGTCTACAGAGTGAGTTCCAGGAGAGCCAGAGTTGCAACAGAGAAACCTTGTATTGAAAAACAAAAACAAAACCCCAAAAAAACAAAAAACAAAGCATGGCAGAATACTTGTAATTCTGGATACAGGAGTATCCCTGGGGATTACTGGCTTGTCACTCTAGCCTGTTTGGTGAGTTCCAGGCCAGTGAGAGACCCTTTGTCAAAGGAAGTGGATGATATTCCTGAGGGTGACACCTGAACTTTTTCTGACCTCCCTAAGCATGCATACACACATGTACACATGAGTACATGTTAAAAATAATTCTGAATGAGTTAGTATACATTGATGTTCACTGTCTTCTCTGTCATTATAGTCAAATAATTTGTGAAGCAGGAGACGGAAGGGTTGTGCATAAAACATACTTGATGTTGGAATGTCATACTCTTGAGTTGTGTCTAGTGGCACTCCAGTTAACTGTTAGTGTTCATTTTTTCTTTCTATTTTCTCTCCTGACTTTACTTGGGCTCAAAGATAAGCTTGTACTTGAGTTCAGCTTTGTTTGGAATCTGGTTGTCTGGGTATAGAAAATGAGTAATACAGTTTCTTTTTTGTTAGGGAGTAGCAATTGTTACTAATTCTTTTAGAACTTAGTAATAACGTTACTATTTTTGTCCTCAGTTTTTGCACACATGGCACATTCTTGGAGTTTTAGAACATACTGCCTCACCACTAATGAACATTTTGCCTTCTCCAAAGGAGGCTGAAGTTTTCAGAGTGAAAAGACCTCCCTATCTTTTAATCATGGAAAGTTCTTCAAGTTAGAAAAAGTACAGAATAAGATCTCCTGTTACATCTTTAGCATGGCTAATCTTAGTTCATCTAATTCCCACCTTCCTCTCATTATTTTGAAATGAATATTAATATTTTATATACAAATACTCAAGTTACAGTAACTTCCTAGGCCAGATAGTGTTGACACATGCCTTTTAATCCCGGCACCAGGGAGGCAGAGACAGGTAGGTGGATCTCTGAGTTTGAGGCTAGCCTGGTTTACAGAGCAGGTTCCAGGGCTGTCAGTGCTACGCCAAGAAACCCTGTCTTGAAAAATCAAATCAACCAACCAACTGACCAACCAAACAACCAAATAACCAAACAACCAAACAACAACAACAAAACAAAGAACAGCAACAACAAAACAAACCAGTAACTTTATAAAGGACACAGAGATAGCTTGAGTCAGCTTGTAGCTCAGCATTGAGTTTAACTGCTCTGATGTGCTTGTAAAGTGTGATGCTGGAGTTATGAGCTACACACCACTTAAAAATTCTGGTTTCAATTTATTAACAGTGTGATAGTGTCAGAGGATAGTAAATGAGAGTTGCCTCCAGTCCTATTGTCTGAAAAAAAAAAAAGGTTACTTTCAATGATGTGTAATAGTTTCTTTTAGTGTCTGTTTCATCCTTATGTGAACAGTTTGAGGGGAGGTTATAAGTTGGTAACAAGTTTGTCTTTGAAGGGAACTCCTGTACACATCATAGTGTATTGTTTTCCATTTAATAGGGAAATCTGATTTCTAATTTGAAGATTTTTAATTACGTGATCATGTATGTGGAGTGTGTTGATATGTGTGCAGATGCCCCACATAGTCCAGAAAAGGTGGTTAATTCCCTGGAGCTGGAGTTTCAGGCAGCTGTGAGCTGCCTGACATGGGTGCTTGATTCCTCTTAGGCACAGTTTATATTCTTAACCTCTGAGCCAACTCCTAGACCCAACTACTAATCTTTCCTTTTTTTTTGTTCTTTAAATATTTATTTAGTTTGTGTGTGTAGTTCCATGTACCGTGGAGAGTGTGTGGAGGTCAGAAAAGAACTGGTGAGAATTGGTTTTCTCCTTCCACTGTGTGGGTCTTGAGGATGGAATTGGTTGTCAGACTTGGTGGCAAGCATTCTTGGTTGTTGAGGTTTCTTATTGCTTGGAAGCTGCTGTGTAACTAAGGATGACATTGACTGTCTGATCCCTTCCATCTTTTAAGTGCTAGAATTGCAGGGTGTGCCACCATACCCACCCTTAGCTAATAATTTTATAAATTATTATGGGAGAAAACAATGCTAAGTTTATTGGCAGGTTGTTTCCATGATACCATAATGATTAAAGTGTTTCTTTTGGATTAATTATTCACCCAGAGAATAGATTTCAGTTCTCTCAACAATCCTGTGTTTGTTTTTTTTCTTCATATATATATGTGTGTATATTTTTATCATGTATGTTTGCAGGTGTGTTGACACACATATGTTCATGTGCAGGCTTGAGATTGACATTGGGCATGCTCTCCATTGATTGGGGCAGAATCTCTGAACTGAACCTAGAGCTCAACTGATACAGGCTAGTGTAGCCAGCCAGCTTGCTCTTTGTCTACATCTGAGTGTTGGGATTTACAGGCAGGCAGCCCACCTGGCATTCACATGGATTCTGCACATCTGAACCTCCCCAGCCTCTGATTCTGAGTATTTATAGCCAGAAATGTTTAGATGGTGGGAAAAGATTGTTTTCCTTGTTTTAGTTAAACCCAGATTTTCATTTATGGATGAGACCTAGGCAAATACTATTGGTTTGTGTTTTACTAAGGAAATGAGAGTAGTTTATGATGTTTAGTTTATGATTTATATTGATCAAAGTATTTCAGATCCATCACCTTGAAATTAGATGTATAGTTTTTTCCGTCCTTTGTTAAAATAACCTCTAGTAAACTGTTATCTTTTCCCCAACACAGTAGTGTGCAAATAAGTGAGAATAACCTAAGCACGTGACTGTTTCTGTAGGCATCAAGCATGATGGAACTATGTGTGATACTTGCCGCCAACAACCAATCATTGGCATTCGATGGAAATGTGCAGAGTGCACAAATTATGATTTGTGCACTGTATGTTATCATGGAGATAAACACCACTTAAGGCATCGATTTTACAGGATTACTACACCAGGGAGTGAACGGTAAGGGAAACAATTCTTTCTTACTGTTCTTGACAACATTTGGTAGAAGAAGAGGACTATTGTTCTTTGTAGTCATGCTCTTTTGAGGTGACCAAAGTGCTGCCACTAACCGTTCTCCCTAAGTCAGAGCCAAGTGTGGTTTGCCACTTGTTCTGAGATACTGTCTTTGGTAGGCTCTCACAGAGGAAGCTTAAAGCCATAGCCAGGGTGGTTAGACTAGGTTCCTGCTCTGATTCCATTGCTTTCTAAATTTTTGTGCGCCTGAGCAAAACCTTTTTTTCATGCTTCCAGTTCGTCATTTGTGAAATGGGCAGTGTGGTGATGCTTTCTTTTAAAGAGCTAACACTTATACCTATGTAAATGCTTTTACATATAAATTACTATTACTCAGTTTTATAAAGATGTGAAAATAAAACTTTTATTTTTAGGGTTCTGTTAGAGTCTCGTAGAAAATCTAAGAAGATTACAGCCCGAGGAATCTTTGCAGGTGCCAGAGTGGTACGAGGAGTGGACTGGCAATGGGAAGATCAAGATGGGGGCAATGGGCGTAGAGGAAAGGTATGGACCTTTAAACACTCACCATGTATTCTAGAGTATTGGGTGTTCAGGAGATTTTATTCCTGCTATAAGCACAGTTTTTAGCCCATTTATTTCCATGCCATTAACAACTTTTAAAAGAAAACAGTGTTCCTTCTTATTTGTAAAGGTGCTGTTTCTTGAGAAGGTTGCTAGGTGGGTTTCACCTCCAGGCTTCATACTGCTGTTGAGTTGCCTGGAGGTACATTCTTAAAGGCTTCATTTGTGCCAGTCCTTCCTAAGTAGCACCTCATGTTCTTTTTCCTGCTGCTAAAATGTTATCTGAGGGCTTAAGGATGTAGCTCAGTGAGAGAACCTCAACATGTTCCTGGATTTGATTCACACAGCTTTTGAAAAATACAAACATTGAGTCCACGTGTTTATATTTTATTCCTTTAAAGGCCTGTGACTGAGTAAGCAGCTGCTTTCTTTTCTTTTCTTTTTTTTTTATTTTTTAACTGTCTGGGGATCAACCTAAAAGCCTCATGCACAAGAGAGAGGTGGAATATCACCAAGCTCAGTTGCAGGCTTGTCCAGTCCAGTAGCCTCTGTTACCTGCTCAAGTTAGGGGAATGGCTGCAATAGCAATTATTCTGAAGAGTTCTGTATGGCCAGTATTTGAGTAAGTTGGTTATATTTATTTTGGATCTCATGTTCTAGTAGCTGATTACTCATTGATTCATTTAGTTAACAAATATTATTAAATATGATCTTCTGTGTTATGTTGGTCATTGTACTGAAATGAGTAGCACTTGATATTTGAAACATGTAGGCCAGTCACCATAAATTTCATTACTACACTTTGAAAAGCTTGTTGTTGGGGCATAGGATATATAAATTAGTAGAAAAGCACCTTCCTACCGTGTGCAAAGCCCTACATTCAATTCTGAGTACTGCTTTACCCCCACCCCCAACCCAAACCTAACCAAAAAAGAAAGGTGAGCCATCATATCCAACCTTGATTTTATTGTAAATAATAAAATTTTTTTAAAATAACATTTGAAAGCCAGACAGGTATGTTTTAATATATTTCTGAATAATTTATTAAAGAAATAAATTTCTTCCTTTTTTTTTTAATCCAACAAATTTATTTAATATGTATTATGTTCAGGGTTTTTTTTAATTTTTTTTTTTTTTTTTTTTTTAGGCAGGTAGCCCTCCCTGGCTGTCCTGGAACTTGCCTTGTAGTCTAGGCTGGCCTTGAATTCACAGAGATTTGCCTGCCTCTGCCTCCCAGGTGCCGGGATTAAAGATGTGCTCCAGCCACCGTCCAGCTCAGTGTTCTATTCTAAATTTCAAGGATGTAGCACCAAGAAAAGAGTTTTTACTGTCCTGAAGTCTATTTTCTAAATTAGCAGAGAGGGGCAAACCAAAGAAATTGAAATCTGAATTCTTGAGTCATATGATGTAAAGGCAGTCATATTGGTGTTACCTGATACCTTATTAGAAGTGAGCAGTAATAAATCTACTTCCTCACAAACTTTCTAAACTAAGATCTTCATTTTAAGAAGATCCCTGGCTCATTTGTATGCACAGTAACATTTGAGACATGTTGCCTTGCAAAGAAAAATAGAGCAGTGTGGACTTGATAAGATGCTGGCAGAGATAAAGATACTCTGTGCCAGCGCCCACTCCTCCTCAGCAAGGCCTCTTGGCAGTGAACATCCTGTACAGAATTCATAGCCCTCCTGTATCAGCTGTACTAGAGAATGTATAAAATGTATGAAAGTTCAGTGATACTTTTGCTCTCAATGTACAGTTTAGAATAGAATGTATAAGAGTCTTTAAAAGCTTCTGTGCATGTCTCATTTGTAACCCTCCTCCAAAGTAACTAATAGCCTGATTTTGTGTTTACTATTTTCTTGTTTTCCTTTATTATATTTTGTGTAGTATTGTTTCTATAGCAATTGGTATTTAAGTTTTGAAAAGCAAAAGCAAAGTAGCAGTCCTGTACCTAGCTATTGTAAGATCAGGCCAGAATGGTCCTTTTAGATGAAGGCTCAGGAAAATAGGAATGGGATAGAGTCTGTAGTAACTTGTATTTCTTCAACAGCTCTAAAGTTTCTAAAGTCCTTTTGGGTCTGTCACTAGGCATAGCCATTCATAAGTTCTGGGAACACAGAGCTCAACACAGGATATCGGGTTGCAGAAGTAGGGCTAGACATCGGGCAGGAATATTGTCAGAAGAGATACGTTGCTGTGTAGTGTTTGCTTCTAAGCTCACTGTAACCTACCTAGTTTTATAATATAATTATTATATAATTACCCACCCCCAGCCCCTGCTATGTGTGCGTGTGTGTGTGTGTGTGTATGTATGTGTGAGAGAGACACAGAGACACAAAAACAGATACCATAGCTGATGGGCGGCAGAAGGCAGATGGGCAAATGGAAATGTCATTATTATGTAGTCCAAATAAACAGAACACTTGATACTCTTGAGATGTGGGTCAGGCGTAATGGGCAGTGTGTTCTCAGGTCAACAAAATATATGAGCAGTTGAGAGCTTGACGATAAGAGCCTTTGACTTGTTCAACGCCTGGCTGTGGTCTGGATGTATCCCCTGTGCTTTGATGCCTGGCTGTCATCTTGCAGGTTCTTTTTGATGACTTGCTCTTTTTCTTGGTTGCCTCTGTTCCTTGGTCTCTGTCCCATTATTCTTTGCATACTCTATTTTTTGGTAGAGCACAGTTCAAGTTCAAGCTTTAGAAAGTTCATAAGAGGATTAGAAGTAATTCTTGCAAATGACTTTCTAAGACAGTTGCTGTGAGGCACTCTAAAGTCACAGAATTGGAACTTTATTGGGTTTTGCTATTCTAGTTTGTTTTCTGTTTCTGTGACAAGAACACTGAGAAAAACCAACTTGTTGGAGGGGAGTGGTTACTGCATCCTACAAGTTATGGTCTATCATCTAGGGAAGCAAGGACAGGATTTCAGTGCAAGGAACTGAAGTAGAAGCCATGGAGGAATGCTGCTTACTAGTTTGCTTCCTTTTATCTGCTCAGCTTGCTTTTTTATACAATGCAGCAACACTTGCTCAGGGGTGGCACTACCCATTGTAGTCTAGGCCCTCCCAATTTAATAATTAATCAAGAAGAAGCCCCACAGACTTACAGGTGTTCTGATAGAGGCAACCTCTCAATTAAGGTTCCTTTTTCGCATATGACTAGCTTGTATCAAGTTGACCATCACCACCATCACCGCCACCACCAAATTGAAAAAACAACAACAGAACACTAAACACTTAACTATGTTAGCACTTTTGGGAGTATAAGGAAAAGGAATAAAAAGTAGGCATTTCTGAAGCTTTGGATCATCACTATACAGTTTTGGTTTGTTATAGTCTAACACAAGTTATATTTTAAGAATAAAGTGGAAAAAAATGAATAAAACCATCTTGTACGCATGATACTTGACTGAAAGAACTTTATATAATTAAGAAAGTCTTTAGAATGACATTCTTTAAGCCCATGTTTAAGACCAAATGTGACTTTTGTGATTTGGCTTTTTTGTCTATGAGTATGAATACAGAATTAGCCATCTTTTCTGTGCTGGCTACTCTGGTCCCTGTTGACACACGTAGTCCATGTTGATTGTATGTTGTACATTTTTACAGGAGTTCTTAAGTACCATTACCCATGCTCACACTTTAAGGCTACTTTTAGTTTACAAAAATATACATTAAGTATTTTATAAAGGTATGCCAAATCATATTCCTTTTTAAAAACGCTTTTGTTAGAAAAAAAACTTTATCATATGTCAAAGCAGAAAGAATAGCATAATAGATTCCTAGGCATTCCTCACTCAACTTCAAAAACTGTGAGCCTTTTTAAAAAAAAAATCTCATTTTTTTGTTGAAGAAACCAAGATTCTTCATATTTGTTCTTCCTTTTTGTGGCAGTGAGGATTGAACCTAGGAGCTCACTCATACTGATAAATAAGTAAAGTATTAATAAAGTAGATCTTTGGGTGCTGGAGAGATGGCTCAGTGGTTATGAACATTGGATGCTCTTGCAGGGGATCTTGGTTCAGTTCCCAGCGCCTTGTAACTGCTTGTAACTCTAGTTCTTTTCTGGCCCCTGTGAGCTCCTGCACACATACTATGCTCATAAACTCATGCAGGCACACACACATGCACATGAATAAAAATAAATAAGTCTGAATCAGAACTCCTTAAGGTAGTATGAAATTTACAGTATGAAGCAGTGATTATATTGGAATCTGAAAGGAGGCTATTGCTACAGATGGCATGTTGTATGTTCACTTCAGCGCATTATAGACGTGCTGTGTGAGGTTGTACAGTGGTCAGTTGGGCAGAATCCTACAACACAATGGGGCGTTGATGGGTTAAACTTAGAAAGATGGCTGCCTCTTTTGAAGGACAGGTTGAGGATGGATGTGATGAGGTACACGTGGGGTTTGAAAGTCTTGGCATTCATCTTTTAAGGCAGTATAATTATAAGGGTGTTCATTTCCTTTTTTCTATGTTTATAATACATATAAAAATTTAAAAGACTATATGCATTATTAGTAATTTAAAGCATTTCTCAAATGGTTACTTAAATCTTAAAAATGAAATCTTTTTCTTTCTACAAAAGTGCTACCAAATGCTTACACTACAAAACTGTTTCTTTAGTACAGAGAAGAAAAGAAAGTTTAATTTGTATTTTATTTAAAGTAGTACTAGTCTGCTTTTATGTTTGTGAAGAGCTGGTGGATTTAATTGTTATAATGGAGAAAAGTCATTTGAATTGTGTATGAGCAGCTCCTTGTTCTTAGTTATAGACAGACCAAGAGTGCCAACTTTGTGCTTACTGTATGCCATTTTGTGCATTTGACTCTAGGCCTTTGAGGAGCAGAAAGTAACTAGTACAGGCATGTATGGTACTCATGTTTATGTGGCAGGGAGCAAGGAGAGAGAATCAGTTTGTTGTGTGGGTGGGCCTTATGCCTGCATGCTCACCACAGCACGCTTTTCTGCCTGGGGTACTCTGCTTTCTTGGCAACTGAACAGCTCAATACCATTGACATTCTCCCACTCTTTGAGTTTGTCAACTTGTAGCTGACTAGAAAACAGGTTTATCTTCAGTTGTTTGGTTATATGGTTAAAGATTTCAAGTTTTGTATTGGATAATTGGCTAAAAATAATCTGCTGTGCTCTAAAAGGATTTTAAAATTTGCATTATTTATTTTTTTGCTAATCTGTTAATGTAATTCCTTTGTGTCCCAATTAAAAAATTTCTACAGAATGTACTTTAAAACTCCCAGGAAAGATTAAGTATGGTGACATAAACCTGTAACCCAAACAGAAAGTTTGAGTTAACCCTGGGCTGTTCTGACAACTTGTGTCAACACCTCCTCCCCCAAACAAACAACAACAAAAGCACCCAGTCTAGGGATAAAACTCAGTAGTAGAGGGCTTGCCTAATATACAAAAAAGCATAGGCCTAAGTACACAAGGGGAAAAAAAAACATAGCATACATAAGCAATTATGTGTGTTGTTTGTAGCACACATCCTGCAGTCTTGTCCCATGGGAGGCTGAGGCAGGAGAATTTTGAGTTTGAGGCCAGGATGGGCTACCCGTGATATTCTATTGTAACCAAACCAAACAAAACAGTTATAATTCTGGAAAAATAGGACTTTATTGATAATTCAGCAATGTTAAAACTGACATATTTGGAACATAAATATTTTTCTTGATTTTGTTACATAGGTTGATAGATGAAAAGATTTTTTAAAAAAAATTTCAGTATAATTAAGGCATCTAACCTCTTTCCTCCATTTTTCTAAACCTCCCTTCCCCAACTTTGTTAGGTAACAGAAATCCAAGACTGGAGTGCGTCAAGCCCACACAGTGCAGCATATGTTCTCTGGGATAATGGTGCTAAGAACCTTTACAGAGTTGGCTTTGAGGGCATGGTGAGTACTAAAGAAACACAACCTGTAGAAATGGGGCACACCAAGGAGGGGAACTGATAGCCCATGTGTGTGCGCTTTTGTCTTTTCTCCTCTTCTGTTTGAGGAGATGCATCTGAGCCATGAATATGCAGTAGGAAAGGAGATCTTCTGTAAAGTGAGGATTTCAGCTCCTCATACCTGACTTAGAGTCTGTTTGTCTAAACTGCTTAATGGTAAATATGCTTTTGCCATAGTATTTGGGCACTTTATGTTATTCTACACAACTGATCTCTTTCTAAGTCTAGTGGATTTAACTTTTGAAATTTAACAGAAAGATAAATTTCATTTGTAGGGTTACTCTTTGGAGTAGACCTGGAGGCTAGTATTAAAATGAGATTGTTTTTTGCCTGGCAATGATGGCTCACTCCTTTATCCCAGCATGCTGAGTTTGAAGCCAACATAGTCTATAAGGCAAGTTCCAGGATATCCAGGGCCCTTATATAGAGAAACCCCATCTCCAAAGACCAGAAAGAAAAAAAAAGATAAAGAAAAAGAAAAAAGTTTTTATATTCTATGCTGTGGTAGCTGATAAAAAGTATAAATTATTTTTAAGGAATTTTTTTTCTTGTAGTTTTTTAAATTACAGAGTTGATGATTAAATGTGATTGTCTTGTGGCACCTGCAATCCTAGCACTCCAGAGGTGGAGGCAGAGGGATCATAGTGGTAGTTTGGCACATAATGAGACTCTGTCTCAAAAAATAAAAAACAAGGTAAAGCAAGAAAGTGGTAGCCTTGGAAACATCTAGAATTAAGTGGAGAATAATGGCTTACTCAACAGATTGCTTTATATTTCTGCATTTCATGGACCATTATTCAAATTCTGACTTATTTTATGACAGGGTCTCAGTGTAGCTCTGGTTAGCCTGGAACTGCTGTGTAGACCAAACTGGCTTCTAACTCACAGAGATCTGCCAGTCTTTGCTTCTTGAATGTTGGGATTAAATGTGTGGGTATCCATATCTAGCCTAACTTTATTGTTACCTTTCAATTTTGAATATATTCCCACTTAAGGAATTATTATTATTATTTTAATTGTAGTTCTGTGGTTTTGTACATGCTTGGCAAGTGCCCAACACCAGCCAGAGAATTCTTAGTTTCATTCTTTTCTCAGTTGTCTTTGCTTTTCATTAGGAAAGCATAAAAATTGCCAAATGTCTCCTTAATATATTTAGTTTATGTATGAAGGCCAGATATGAACTTAAACAAATGGTGTACCAAATGGCAAATTTTATCACTGGGTATAGAGTCAGTTAATTTCCTTTCCTACTGTATATTCATGACTCAGATGCCTCTCCATGCTTTTGAGTTGTGAGGTTTTTTTAGGATTCCAACTGGCTATTACTTTGTTTCATATGAAAACTGAAAATGTATGTGCTGTGTGTGTTCAGGTAGTTAAATGAAGAACATGCACAGATTGATGGCTTACATGGGTAATGCCATTATTTAATGAGATGCCTTTTGAGCATTACCTGCCCCTTTCTACTGCTGCAAGCAGGGTGGCAACCAGTATGCTTGCATATGTTTTTATGTATTATTGGCATAATTCCTTAGATAGATTTCTAGAGGTAGAATTAATGAGTCGAAGTTTCATATTAAAATAATTTTAGAGCCTTTTTTTCTGGGCCTGAGGTTGAGTAACATTTCATGTTAGTGGCAAGATAGGCCATTACAGAGTTGAGTTCTGTGTGTATGTTCCAGTCACGTGCTATATACACCAGCTAGTCTTAGACATTTTTTAGTGCACCTGTGTTTTGTTTTGTTTGTTTTTCTTTAACTCACTTTAAAATTTTCACAAGTAATACCCAAGATTGCCTTAATGTCCATATTTCTTGTAATTTTTGTACCATTACAGGTATTTTTTCATTCAGATACTTAAGTAAGAATATGTTTTCTTATAAAAATAAATGGAAAGAAACTTAATTAACCAGTTAAATAGGAAATGAACTGCAAAGGATCAAAGGTTGGGTTTGGTTCCAATCTTCTCTGCTCCTGCAGCTACTCGGTTTTAGATAATTTCCTGATGCACTTGTTTTTGAAAGGATCAAATGTGGTGAGACTTTTGGTATATTTTGGGTAAACATTTTAAAATTTAATAAATGTGTTGTGCACACCTTAAATACGGGGTATTTCTTAGAGTTTATTGCTTGCCATGCACTTTTCAAAATACTGTAATGTTGAAGGTTCAGTGTTAACTTTGAACTTTAAAATTAGATAGCTGAAGGTAAATACGGTCTGTCTGAGGATCAGTTTTCTGGTCTAATAGATGTTTTTGAAAGCAGAGTTGAGTGTGGCTGTCTACCAGCACGGCCCTCTGCTGTATGTGCTGAGTGAAACTTGGCTTCGTCAGGTACTGCCCCAGTAAGTTTTCATGGGTGATTTTTCTAATTTCTTTTCTTCTTAGTCTGATCTGAAGTGTGTCCAGGATGCTAAAGGAGGTTCTTTCTACAGAGATCATTGCCCTGTGCTAGGTGAGTTCGCAGGTTAAAGAAAATCATTCTAATATCTAAATTGGATTAGAAAAAAATTGATTATTATTAAAGTTACGTAGAGAAATGCTTTTAATGGTTTATTTTGGCTCAGAAGGAGCTATCATGTCTTAGGAATTGATGTTCTATTTGTGTCATAATATATATTTGATACACTTTTAACTGTGAACTTACACCATTGAAAAATTTAGTATTAGGTTATATCAGTGTTTTCACACTACTAAGGAAAAAATTTGACAATTTAGTGCTTATAAATACCTTACAGTTATTATAAACTAATTCTTTAGTAAAAGAACACTTCCAAGAGCAAGATATTATAGTAAATATAATTCCAAATAACGTAAATTTGTTTTGAAAGAATAAGAAAAACTAAAACTGCTTTCGTTTCCAAGCTTGTTACGGTTGCTGTGTTCTTGTGATGAAATTCTCAAGTCCAAATGCTTACCTCCCTTGTGCAGAATGTACTTTCCTCTTTCTGAGTCATGTGACTTGCCTTTTGTCAAAAGTGCAATTTTCTTCCATCATACTTTTATTTCTTTTTAAAAGGAGAATGTAGGAAAATAAACATGCTTTTGATGAGCTCTTATTTTCTTACTTTTTTTTCGTGCATATATAAGAAAAGTGTAGCTTCAACATGAATAGAGATCCTTCGCTATAATGTCTTATGATTTTCAATCTTTATCCCAGAATCTTTATTTTTTAATTGGCCTTAGATAAAAATGTAGATTTTGTTTGTTACAAATAATGCTAAGCACATTTGAGCAAGAAATCTGGGGTTTCTGGTTTACATTGTATTTAGTTACCATGGTTACAGTGGCTCTGGTGTAGTGCTAGTCAGCAAATCATCAAACAAAAATGTGAGTGTTTTTATCTTACTGAACACTTAGGATTGGGAGTCTTTTGTATATTTTGCTTTTATCTAATTTTGTTACAATTATTGTATACAATTATTGTTACAATTTCTTTTATTCTTTTGTGGTTCTGGAGATTGAGTCAGTACCTTTTACCTGCATGACAAAGAGGTACACGCCTCAGCTACACATCTGGCCCACATTATTACAGTTTTTGAATTAATATTTATTTACTTTTTCTGTATTTGAAAATTCAGTTCTTGTACTTTGAGTTCTTAAAATACATTAAGATGAGATGATATTTAGAACTAAAGTATTTAGATACTATTTGTGTTTAATATAATACACTTGGAAGAGGTGGTTGGTTATTGAGCACATAATTTACAGTTAGTTTTGGTGTCTTGTAGCACAGTATGGTGACTTCAGTTAATAGCATTGTCTATTTTGTATTTCATAATATCTAGAAGAGAGAATTTACAATGTTTTTATCATAAAGGATATTTGAGGTAATTGATATGCTTATTATCCTGATTTGTTCAATACACATTGTATGTATTTATTAAAGTATAGTGTATCCTTTAATATGTATAATTATCATGTGTCAGTTAAAAATAAACTATTCCATATAAAGGTTCTAAGGGAACGCCTCATGTATAATTGTTGGTCAATAAATGAGGTAAACTAAATATAAAGAACAGAGTCTAACACAAAAACGCCACAACTAATTTGAAAAGATTAAAGAAGAAATGAACCTCTAGTTGGTCAAGATAGCAAGTTAGTGATGATACACATGAATGCAGTTTCATACTGCAGTAACTGTCTTTTTTTCATTCATTTTTTTTGTTATTAATTGTGTTTGAAATTACAGGTGAGCAGAATGGCAACAGGAATCCTGGTGGATTACAGATTGGTGACCTGGTAAATATAGACCTTGACCTAGAAATTGTACAGTCTTTGCAGCACGGTCATGGAGGATGGACTGATGGGATGTTTGAGACTTTAACTACAACTGGAACTGTTTGTGGCATTGATGAAGATCATGACATTGTAGTACAGTATCCAAGTGGCAATAGGTTGGTACTATTTCCTGGGTTTTGATGACAAAAGTTAACATACAGAGACAAGAGCCTTAAAGAAAGCAAATAATGTGCTGTAACTTAAAAGATTATTAAAGCCAGTTCTTAAGCAATCGATACAAATTCAGAGCATGTTGGTAAGTTGGTGAGGGACAAATAAGTGTGTGTGTGGTGTGTGTATGTATGTGTCTGGATATGTAGCTTAGGCTGGCCTGGAACTCACTCTAGCCTTAGCTATTCTCAAACTCAATAATACTCCTGCCTTGAAGCCCTTGCCCTGTGCTGGAATTATAGATATGTACCACCATCACTGGTGCACCCAATCATATCAGTAAATGTACAAGTGCTTTAGAACACATCAATTAGGTCAGAAAAAGACACGAAAGGACAGATATAGGAGAGTGGGAATCACTCTATATAGAGGAAGAGGATAAAGTTCACACTGTTGTGTACAGTTGTTGTAAGTCTAGTAAGTTTTACAATGTAATTTTGGAGGTAAAGGACACTGGTTGATAAGAAAGAAAATAGAATTTTGTGTATCATCCTTTTAAAAAATGTATGTGTGTGTGTATTTATGTTGAAGTCAGAGGACAGTTTGCAGGAGTTTTTCTCCTTCTGTCATAGGGGTCCTAAGGTTTGAACGCAGGATGTCAGATTTGGTGGCAAATGCATTTACTTGCTGAGCCATCTTGCTGGTACCAGTATATGATTCTTAAATATTCAGAGTCCCTTTCCCTCTGGGGTTGCTTTAGGGGAAAAATGCTTGTAATGTTTTATTTATTATTTATGTGTATGTGCCTACATGAATTTATGTGCACCTCGTGTGTGTCGGAGCCTTGGAGAGAGGAGGGCTTTGGATCCACTAAAATGGACATAAAGGTGGCTATGAGCCACTATGTGGGTGGTAAGACCCAAACCCAGATCTTCTGCAAGAGTACTAAGAGTGCTTAACCACTGAACCATTTAGCAAGCTTGCATGGTTCTAGGAACAGGTATTTTTAATGTAGTCTAATCTTTCAGTTCCTCTTACTCCTGATAAGCACTTGAATTCAGAAGAGTATATGAGATGCAGATAATTTAGGAATTTATCTGACAAGTGATCCTTTTTTTTGGGCTATAATTCAGTATATGATTAAATGGAGTGTGTTGTGTACATTGTGGTACATTTGTTTTGATGAGACATTGAATAGTCAGGAAAATGACAGGAAGATGATTGCAGCATGAAGAAATGCTTATGTAAAATACAGAAGCCAGAATTTTTGGTAAAGGCACAGATCAATTGGTAGGTAGAGTTGTTTTGCTAGCATGAATGAAGCCTTGGGGTCAGTCCTCAGCACTGCATAAATCATATATGTGACACATACATGCAATCCAAGCATTTTGGGTACAGAGACAGGAAGATGAGTAAGGTTGTTCCCAGTATATTTGAGGCTAGCCTGGCCTATATGAGAATCTGTCAAAAACAAAACAAAGCAAAAGCAAGCTGTAATTGTTATACCCTGCTATGGCGGCTCAGCAAGGATGACGAGTTTTTTTTCGTAAACTCAAACCCTGCCAGACCTCTCCATAGGGAACCACTGTCCTGTCCAGTCCCATACTCAATAGTCAAACCCCAAGCATCTGCACTCAGGCATTTTTATGCATTCAGAACGCCTCAGGTGCAGATCATAAGCAATCAAGCATCCCCCACAGAAATCCAACACCTGCAGACAATATGAAACGCCAAGGCCTATGCATCCCCTTTTCCAACAGTGCACAAAACAATTATTTTAAATATAACTAAAAATAAACTTCTACAACAGCAAGCCTTTCCTCTGCTGCCACCAAGGTGCTTGTTTCTTCTGAGGAAGCTAAGCTATGTTGGGGTGAGGCCCTCACTTCATGCTTGACTAGCACTGTGCCAGTGGTCCACAACATGGCCTCAGTCTCCAAGCTTGACTGCATCTATCCACTCCACCCTCATCCTGCATGTCAAATAGGTGATGGTCACAGAAGATAAGATCAATGCCTACTGGAGACCCGCCCTGGCAGGTCAGGGCTTTGAGGGGGTGGGTGTGGAGTCGGCGAAAAAAGCCCTCATGCACATGCTTTTCTTGAATCAAGATCTCAATCTCTTTATTCATACTTTCTTTAGGTGGCATCAGACTTTTCTCTTTACTCAGACTGTTTCCTTCCCTTTTTCTCTCTATTCAATTTGAGCTTTTTTCCTCTATTCAATTTAATTTTACACACATACATACACCTCTTATAGTAAAAGGCAAACTTCAACAATCTTATTCTTTTCATTTCCCATAATCATATGCTCATTCACAAGTTCATGCATTTTGTGGAAGGAGCAAAGCGTCAACACACACACACACACACACACACACACACACACACACCCTCATATACACCTACATCTTGTTTTGTGTGTTCATCCAATCTTGTGCACTCATGCAGTCTTGTGCATCTTGTGGATACCACTTTGCCTGTTCCACCTTGCACATTCAACCTTTTACATTCCACACACATACATATATACCTTTGAGCAAAAGCTGCTAAGCAGGTTACCCTGAAAATACCCAAACATAACAAAACATCTCTCATGTGATCTGTTCTCATAGATGGAAGCCAAGTATTTTCTCTTAGCTAAGTTCCTTGTTAGGCTGTAGTTTATGGTAACCAAACAATAATCAATCATTCTATTATTTTTCTATTAAAGTTTCTTTATCATATAGAGAAGAAAATATATCTGTTACATTGTCTTTATGTTCTCAAGTTTCATCAGTAAATTCATAATAATAATTGTAAAACAAGGAAAATCAAATTTGATCAAACTTAACATTGGACATTGAAACTCACTTGTCATCTATTAATCATAGACCCTAGCAACTTCTTCCTTTCTATTTGCTTCCTGATCTAGCAAGTGCTCAGCCCAATAATATGTTTTGCTCTACCCAGGTAACTTTCTCCATAGCAGCTGGTAAATATAGTCTTTTTAACTGTACATGTTTCTTAAGTTACTCTTTCTGGAGTTTCAGTTGAACCAATTTAACTGAGTGGCATTGCCTTTTTAGAGAATCACCACTGTTGTTATGAATACTAGATAAAGTGACTCTAATAGCAGTCAGCATGTCAGAGTCCAACAGCAGCAGCAGCAGAAGGGGCTATTCAGGAGACAATCCCCTGGAAATGGTGGGCTGTACTCCTCAAGCCCTAATGCTAGCTGCATCCTCTCACATGGCTCTCAGCAAATACCCTTTTTAAAGCTGCTGGTGATGGTGTTGAACCTTTCTGGCCTGGCTTGTTTGCAAAGGCCCTGACTAATGTCAGCATTGGGAGCATCATCTGCAGTGTAGGGACTGGTTCTACTTCAGCAGCTGGAACTGTGTCAGCAGACCGTCCTGCCCCAACCACCAGGCAGCTGCCCCAGCTGAGGAGGAGGAAGTGAAAGCAAAGAAGGAATAATCTGAGGAGTCTGGTGATGATGGATGCTTTGGTCTTTTTTGAGTAAACCTTTTATTAACATATCCAATCAGCTGTAAAAAGAAATTTGATTTGTGTGTGATGCTGGGAAATTGAACTCAGTCCTTGACATGCCAGGCAATCCTATCACTGAGCTACAGCCCCAGACCAGATTTATTTTGATACAGAGATTACAATTACGGAAAATATTTATGCATGACAAATTAAAACTAGATAGCCTTTTATCTGTGAGATTGGCAGTGATATAGGGAATGGTAGGCAGTTTGGCTAGGACAGAATGGTAAATAAGCATATGCTGTGATCAAGAAGCTTTCTTAATTAAGCAGTTCTGAAGAAACCAACTATATGTGTACAATGATGTATGCACAGGGGTGTTTTTTATGTTTCATGCATACTAGTAAACATTGAAAGTTACATAAAAGAAATAAATTCATTCAGAATGTTATTGCAAAGGATTGCCTTATTATTGTGAGATGGTGCAAGGTTTTTCTCCCTGCAGTGTTTAAATATGTATTGAGTGAATTCATCTGTTCTGAGCCTGGTTCTACTTTTATAGATGGACCTTCAATCCTGCTGTTCTCACTAAGGCAAACATTGTCCGAAGTGGGGATGCTGCACAGGGTGCAGAAGGAGGGACCTCACAATTTCAAGTGGGTGATCTTGTACAAGTTTGTTATGATCTGGAAAGAATTAAACTTCTGCAAAGAGGACATGGTGAATGGGCTGAAGCGATGCTTCCAGTAAGTATGTGTAAAAAAGTTTCGGAAATGATATTTTATTTTGCGCTTATAGAATTAATTAGCGTGAATTAACTTTAGGAACAATTGTAATGGAATGTTAGATAAAAAAATTCAGAATGTAATTGCAAAAGGTTGCTATATATAATAAAATATGTATTATATAATATAAAATATATCACAATAACATATAATATACAAAAAATATATATAATATAAACCTTCCTAGAATTGTATTTTAGGTATATTAGGCAGCAAGGTGTACTCATCCTAGTTTATTACAGTTGGATTAGTCTAGGAAGATCCAGATAATTCTTAGAAGCAATAGAAGAGTCAATGCATAAAAAATTTAAATGTGAAAAAGATAAAATATATTCAATAGAAAATGAGATAGATAGGATATCTGATATATGCAAAAGCAAAGGAATGAGACAAAATAGAATTTTTTTTGTATTGCTAATATTGAATTAAGCTCTTGTGAATGCCAGACAAGCTGTCTACCACTAAGCTAACACTTGTAATTCAAATTAAATGTTCTTTAATTGAAAACAGATTTAAGACTTAACTTCAAAGGGAGGACACGTAGCATACCCTGGGGAAACATACTCTGATAGAATAATGAATCTTTAAGGATAGGAAAAATTCTTTGGACCTCTAAGATAAAAGGTCAAATTATTGGTCATAATGGGAAGAGGGTCATTTTGTTGTATAGAAAATGTCTCAGTGTTTCATGCCATTAAAAAGTGATAATTAATATAACTAAGGAAAGAAAATGTATATTTAACCAAACTGACTTCTAAGTATAAAGGTTGTAAATTGCTATGAATATGTAAGAATTTAAAGGCCCTGTTCCCATAAACCTGTTCTGAATAATCTAAAGAATCAGATAGAGATAACCCAAGTGACTAGGGAGATGCTAGCTGACCATGCAATATGTATCTGTTTGTTTGGCTAATTAAACTGAAAGGGGAGCAATAACGTGATTACATGTTCCAGCAGCATGGCTGTAGCTGTCAGAAATGAGGAAACAGGAGAGGGTTAATAAGTTGCTTGCTTTTTAGCTGTGTTAAGTAGCATGAAATACTCGTATTTAAAACTATTGTAACCCTGATGTGCAATGGCTGCAAATAGCAGCCTTTGTGGTGTGCATTCTGCCTGTTGCTTGCATGAGTTGCCCTAAGTGACCTTAGACAGTTTCTGGTGGGTATGCATATTTTTTATCATATGTATATGTATATGTGTGTATATATATATATATACACACACACACATACATACATACATACATACATACATAATATGTGTGTGCTGGTGCCTGCAGAGGTCAGAAGAGGGTGCTTGAACTTTGGGATTAGATCTAGGATTGGTTGTGAGCTACTATGTGGGTCCTGGGAACAGTACCCATGTCCTCTGCAAGAGCAGGTACTCTTAATGGTTAAGCTATCTTTCCAGCCCCATTATTCAGATATTTTTAAAAGATACAATTAAGTTCGTAGCTAATAATTTATTTGAACATGCTTATATCTTATAATTTTTTAAATTAGAAATAAGTAAAATCAACACTTTAAAATGCAGAAGGTTGCTGGTTGTTGTTGGTGGTGTACGCCTTTAATCCCAGCACATGGGAGGCAGAGGTAGATGGATCTCTAAGTTTGAGGCCAGCCAGGGTTACACAGAAAAACCTTATTTTGAAAAACCAAAAAATAATATAAAATAAAATAAAAATCCAGAAGGTGGTGATGGAATTTAATAAAAATAATAAATCTGTTTTTTTTTTTTTTTTTTTAAAGACTTTAGGTAAAGTTGGCCGAGTACAACAGATTTATTCAGACAGTGATTTAAAGGTGGAAGTTTGTGGAACATCGTGGACATATAATCCTGCAGCAGTTTCCAAGGTGGCATCTGCAGGATCAGCCATTAGCAATGCATCTGGTGGTATGTTTTATTTGTCTTTATTTCCTTAAAAATAATAACTGGTTCTCAGGCCGGACATGGTGGCACATGCCTTTAATCCCAGGACTCATGTAGATCTCTGAGTTTGAATCCTCATGGTCTACAGAGCAAGTTCCAGGACAGCTAGGGCTATCAGGAAAAGATAGGGCTATACAGAAAAACCCTGACTTGAAAAACAGACAGACAGACAACAACCACAAAAGCAGTTCTCGTGCACAGATAGTCATTATGTATACTTGGCTTTCTTCCTGATGATATAGGCTCATTTGGGTGTTGGATACTTTGTAAACTTTTTTTTTCATGTGTGTGTATGTGTTATTTTATTTTATGTTATTTTATTTATATGAGTGCTCTACCTGCATGTACACTTGCATGCCGGAAAAGGGCATCTGATCCCATTATAGGTGGTTGTGAGCCACCATGTGGTTGCTGGGAATTGACCTCAGGACCCGTGGAAGAGTAGTCAGTGTCTTAACCACAGAGCTTTGTAAACTTTTTCCCTCCTGCCCCTAACAGCCTTCTTTCCCCTTTTCCTCTTTTTAGTGTACTGAGTAACCTTTATTCTGGCAGAGGTACTCCCTGGAAAAATTCCATGAATTTGTGCTTTTTCTTGGGTATATGAAGCTTCTGTGTACCAGATCTGAGAGACTTGAAGCTCAGTTCTGATCTATAGTCAGAATTTGCATTTTCTGCCCCTAAACCTTCTCTTTTTTAGCTTTACTTTTTATTTCCAATATTCCTAGCAGGTGTTTTTTTTTCTGTATATTTTCATATATCAGTCTTATTTTTCCTCTTAGAATTTAGTAAGAGTTAATACATGCCATAACATCAGAAACCATGGTAAAATTTGAAATTGCTAAATGCTTTGCTAAACTTGTCTCTAATATTGTTCCTGCATATGGCCAAACTCTGTGTGCACAGTCTAGTTCATTTTGCATCATTTTCTAAGTTACTGTATGTCCACTCTTGCCATCTAGCAAAGGAACAGAGCCCTAACAATGAATAGACTATACAAAAAAATTAAGTTAGTAGATATAATGGTTCAAGCCTATAGTCCTGGTATTTGATAAATAGAGGCAAGAGGATCTGAGTTTGAGGCTAGCCTGGGAAAGTTGAGACCGTGTATCTGGGGTGGGGTGGAGGGTGTAAGGGGGTGGGGAGGAAAGGAGACGGGGGAGGGGATTTAAGATTTATTTATTTATGTGCTGCTTTCTACTTTCTTTTGAGTTTCTCTTGCAAATTGTTAGTATACTTATAGCTTAGATCAAGCAGCATTTATTTCTAGTTTGGGGCTAGATGCATCTTCCTAGCTTAGCTACATATAAACTAAAAAGTGAAGAATAATTAATACGTACTCTCAAATAATTGGGCTTGGCATACTTTGTGATTTTTTCTTTTACCCCAGTTTGTGATTTCCCTGCTTTTCAGTAATGACTCCAGGAATTAAAAATTAGAACCTGGTATTTTCTGTATTAATTACACTATTTAGGAAAAACAGTCGAGTAATACTTAACAAAGCATGTTGTTATGTTTATATGTTCATTTTCAGCTGAAAATTGATTTGCTCCTAAAATGTATCCCCAGATACTGTAGAGGTTACATTATCTCTGAATCATACCTGTTGTGTTGAACTTTCTATGGTGTGTAGTATAGAATTAAAATCTAAAAGGCATTTGTATCATTGTGGGACCCCTATGTGAGTATATTTGTTTATAGTATCATTGGTATGACTTTAAACCTGAAATTATTTTATTTTTTCTGCATTTATAACTTGAAATACATGATTTGAAGACACAGCATATTTATGTAGTTGAGTTTAATGGAGCTTGGTATTAATGTTTATTATTTGCTTGGTTTTTGCTTTGCAGAAAGACTATCACAGCTTCTGAAGAAATTATTTGAAACCCAAGAATCTGGTGACCTCAATGAAGAGCTGGTTAAGGCTGCTGCCAATGGGGACGTGGCTAAAGTTGAAGATTTGCTGAAAAGACCAGATGTGGATGTGAGCATTTCAAAAACAACTTTGAGGCATATGCAAAAGTAATAGTTTAATGATTTAATAAAGGCTGAAGTCTTCAATGCATTTAGAATTGGCTCTTGCAGTTGGTAAGAAGCACGAACCTACTTTTATTCTTCCTCTGGATAGGCAATATTTTCAGAATTGGCTATTGAAAATGCTTTCTTTTTTTCGGTGTATATTCTCAGCTTCCTATGCCAAAAATCAGCTGGTTGTTGATGCAGGAGTTGTTTGTTCTTTGAATCTGTTTTTGCATCAATGTTTGGCTGTTTTAATTACTGCAGTTTTGAGTGTATATTGAAGTCAAAGTACTGGAATAGTCTCTGCTTTGTTCTTCCTGCTTCCTGCTCCAGATGGCTGGTGAGTGTGTGTGTGCGTGTGTGCGTGTGTGCATGTGTGTCTGTGTGTGTGTGTCCATGTAGCTTTTATGTTGTTTTTTTAGTTTTTGGTTCTTTCAAGAATTGTCACTGGGATACATTGAATCTGTAGTTTGCTTTGGGTACTTTGGAGGTTTTTATTTACTATTGTAATACAAGAAGTTTATATGTCTTCCTATATTTATGTTTCCTCTGCAATTTCTTTCCCAAGCAGTTTAGAATTTAATTGTAGAAATCTTTGACCTCTTTGGTCAAATTTATTCTTACTTACTTTTTTTGGTACCAGTTGTAACTGGGATTTAAAAATCTCTTACTTTATATGACTTGCTGTTGAGGTATGCCAGTGGTGCTGATCTCATGTCTTGTAATTTGTTGATGACATTTATTAATTCAAGTAATTTTTGATGAATTATTTAGGGATGACACTCTGTCCTTCTGTCTTTCCCTTCCTTTATTCACTCTGTACTTAACTTCCCTCCCTTCTCCTTCCCTTAGGTTTTCAGACAGGATCTTGCTGTGTGGCCTCATGTATCGGCCTCTTAAGATGCTGGGATGTGCCACCTTGTCTGTCTTTCTGGTTTTCTGTATAGAAATCATGTGACCTACAGTGACAGTTTGACTTCCTCTTTCTAATTTAGATGCCTCTTTTTCTTTTTCTCTCATTTGTTTGCTCTGTGACTACCAGTACCAGGTTGAATAAATGTGGTCAAAGTGGTCATCTTTGTCTTGTTCCAAATCTGAAAGCTTTCTGTCATTTAGCCCGTGAGCTGCTGTTTACTATATATGACCCTTATCATATTGAAGTATATTCCACCTATAATCAGTTTGTTCAGTTTTCATTATGAAGGAATATTGGATCTGTAGAGTACTTTTTCTGCATTTATTAAGTTGTTCATGTTATTTCTCCTTTCTTCATATATTAAGATGGTTAATCATGTTTATTGATTGCACATGTTGGAGTACTTTCACATTTTTTGCCATAAACTACACATAATCTTTTAAGAAGATTTTTATATTTGTGTTCACCAAATGTATTTGCCTATAGTTTTGTTCTTTGTGTGTTTACTTGTCTGGTTTTCATGCCAAGATAATAATAATAGTAATTGAAGATAATTGGTATTAGTTCCTCCTTGAGAGGTGCAGTTGAGCGAAGCAGGTTTTTGCGAGGCTGCTGCTGACTCCCTCTTACATGTTACTTTCTATCCAGTTTTTTATTTTGTAAAGATTCAGTGATGACAGGTTGTATGTATCCCCAAATTTGTTCTTTGTGAACAAAGGGCTGTTTATAATCATCTCAATGGTCCTTTGATTTTCCATGCTACTGGTTTTAATGTTTATTTTTGCATCTATAATTTTGAGTATTTCCCCTTTTCTTCCTTCCTTTATTTCTTTCTTTTAAATTCATTTAATTTTTTCTCAGGGCACAGGGATGGGAGGGTGAAACAAGGAGGAATGTAGGCTATTGTTAGAAACTTTGCGGTAGTAGTGCTTTTGTCCATAGATTTTTGGTTATGCTATATTTACAGTTTTTTTTTTTTTGTTTTAAGAGCATTTAAATTTGCTTTATTTTTCCTTGATCCAGTATTTATGTGTAAATTCTTGATTTCCATAAACACTGTATAGTTTCCAAATCTATTCTTGCTGTACTGTGGTTAAAAATAAAAAAAAGCTCAAAATTATTCATTCTCAAAGAGCCATATAGTATACAAGATTTTAAAAATCCACATATATTGGCTATTTCCGATTTGTGACATTTATTAATTTTTTCCCCTTTCTTTTTTTAGGTAAATGGGCAGTGTGCTGGCCACACAGCCATGCAAGCTGCTAGTCAAAATGGGCATGTCGATATATTGAAGTTACTTTTGAAGCAAAATGTAGATGTAGAAGCAGAGGTATGTATGTAAAATGTATGTAAAATAAGCTTGACAGTGTTATAAGCAAACTTTTCCTAGAAATAACTCTATATAAGATTGAATTTCATTCTTGAAATTTAATATTCACCTAGTTTCCAGATTCAAATGAAAGACTGGGAAAAGCTAAAGCTTTCTTCTATCTTTTTCTCTCTTCCTCCATCCAACCCTTTTTAATGATTCCTCAATATTTTAGACATTGCTTCCATCTATTAGAATAGAATGCTGTTGGGAGCCGTGTTTGGTTCACCTGAGATTCCTACTAGAAAAGTATGAATTGGATGTATACTCTTGGGATCAAGAGCTTTCTTTTCTAACACTTGGGTCCTTTTCCCCCCCTTATAATTTAGTTGTCATTTGCTTAGCCTCTTTACTATTATTTTTTTGAAGCATTCACAGTGCATTTTTATTCCTTCATGTGCATATTCTTAACTTTGTATATATTATAAAAGGACAATAAATACTGTCATTGGAGTTTCAGCTGGGACACCTGTGTATGAGGTAGGAATGTTAGCTTGTTTTGTTAACTGTAACACCCCGCCATCCCCCAGTGAATATTAGGATTGTATTTATTCTAGCTTAGACCAGGCAGGATATGGAGTAGTTTTGCCCTCAAAACTCTCCTGTGGGAGGTGTTTAAATACTTGAGTTTCTAGAGTCCCCCCCCCCCATATCTCTCTCTCTTTTGATACATTGTTTAAAAAGGAAGTCTTCCTAATCTTATGTTACTCTCTTTTTTATACTTTGTTATGCTTTGTTTTATTGGACACCTCAAGAGTTTATGGTATTTTACCACTAAATAGTTGATTGATTATATTGGAATTTTCTGTTGCCCATGGAGCACTTCAATGGATTTTAATTTTTAATCTTTTTTTTTTTTTTTTTTTGGTGGAAAGAACAGGAATGCACATGTTTGTGTGTGATATGCATGTGTGTTTGTGCCAGATGTTTGTGTCAGTGTACATTTGTTAATGTAGGTGGTGTGTGTGTGTATGTGTGTGTGTGTAGATATGAATTTGATGCTAGGTGTCTTCCTTGATTGCCGTCCACAGGAGTACTTGAATTTTAAAAATACTTATTTTTACTTTAAATTTCGTGTACTTTAAATTTCAGGGGGGTGGTCTTTTGAGACCAGAGGGTGGCATCAGCAGGTGCTTGTGAGTCACCTGATGTAGCTACTGGGAACTGAACCTGAGTCCTTTGCTGGAGTAGTCATGATCTTAACCACTGAGCCATTTCTCCAGACCCAGGTGCTTTAACTTCAAATTAACATTGAAGATGATACCGATTACATGACAGTTATTTTTACTGTGTTTTATTATGGATGGTTATATATAACTTGACTTTTCATTTGTAGTCATATAAAAATTGCATTTTTCTTGACTTTGAATTTAGGAACCCAGATGTGTGTTAAAAAGTTATTTTGTCAGGTATGGTGGCACTTATCTGTAATTTCAACACTTGGGTGACTCAGGCAGCAGAATTGCTGTAAGTCTGAGGGCTTCCAGGGCTACAAAGCAAGACTTTGTCTTACAAAACACAAACACACACACACACACGGAAGTTATTATTATTCTGCAAAAATCTTGTTAATTTTGACATTTTGTAGATATAGGGCAGTTAGTTTTATTTTGTTATTATTTTGGTTGGATTTAGGGAAATGGGGTGAAAATGAGCTGAATATCTCATTTTAAATTTAGTGACTCAAGAATCCACATGAGTTATAGGTACTGAAATACCAATATCGTACTGAAATCAGAGTGCTAATGAAACACGAGACTCAAACTACATTTCTTTTTTCTTAATTGAAAACAGAAAAGGCTGCTGGGCAGTGGTGGTGTAGGCCTTTAATCCCAGCATTTAGGAAGCATAGGCAGGAGGATTTTTGTGAGACCTGGCCTGGTCTAGAGAGTGAGTTCCAGGATACCCAGGGTTATAACAGAGAAACCCTGTCTCAAAAACAAAACAAAAGACAAAAATAAATAAATTAAAAAAAAATAGAAACAAAAAAAGCCTCTGGGTTTAATCGCTAAATTTGCATCATGAAACTGATTACAGGGCGTGCTGAAGAGTTTGGAATGACCATTGACTTTCTTGGTAATTTTTTTTCCTGCTTAATTGAATTCAAATATAAAATAAGAAGCTAGCTAATACTGTAAATATCTAAGACTAAAGCTAGAGCTGTATGCTGTAGGTCAGATGTTTGTAAATAGTCCTTCAGCTTGGAAACTGTCCAGTAATAGTTTAGAACAGTGAGATTCTGGGGACTTATGTGGTACTCCTTATTTAGATTTTCATTCCATGTGTTAAAAATTATTGCAGATTTATATCTTTTGTAGAAGTAGTGTGAAAAATAGTATTTCTATGTCAGGTTAAATTTACTAACAGTTTCTTGAGGTCTCTGAGAGGGATAAGATGTAAGCCTTCATATCAGAGAGAATCAACTTTAGCAGGTCTTAGTGACGTGTCTGGGAAACTGCTCTTGGCCACAGAGGCATTGTGTTATGTTTTGCCCAGTTAAAGCCTTATTTGTGTTTTCCCATCTATACTTTGTCAGAACACTGAGTGGAATCTTACCTGTTGATTTAGAGGGGAGGGGAAGGAGGCTCTGTAGATTACCTCCAGAGTTTAGTTTAGTTTAGTTTTTTTTTTTTTTTTAATAATCAAAATAGTTAGACTTTTACATAAGATGTTTACATTCTTGAAGATAAACATAGTCTTTTCCCTTATTTTTCTCCATGAAATTGTTCGGAACGTCCAAATGGTAAAAACATAAAATTCAACATTTTGCTACTGATGCTGTATACAGTTTGACTTAACTTTTGGAGAGTGATTAATTGCCTTTGACACTGAAGAAAAATTGTATTTTTGCTAATGTAATCAGTTTTTGTAATGGCAGTTGACAAAAGGATGCTTATTATTCAAAACACAAATAAGACAACATAAAACCCAGTTTCCTAAATGTTAAAAGAAAAACTATTTAAAATTTTAATTAAAATTTAAATACAACTCACAGTTCAAGATAGATACAAAAATTGATTATACCCATGTATTGATTGATTGATACCCATGTAAAGCTTATTAGGAACACATTTTTTTTGCATCCTTTTTGTTATCCCTCAACTCAACTAGCATCAACTCATGCTAGTAATTTTCATGTAATTTAAAAATCTTGAGCTTGATTTAGTTGTGCTTGCTGCAAATGCCAGGACTTGGGAGACTGAGATGGGAAGAGTTCAAGGCCAGCTGAGGCTACATAGTGAGATCCCGTCTAAAAGGTTGTTAGAAGCTAGATGTACATCAGCTGTAGAGCATGTGCCTCCCCTATATAATACCCTAGGTTTGGTCCCCTAATAAAATACCCCTAATATTGGCTTAAGTCCAGTTTAAATATGATGTAATGTAACTAATCTAGTTTTGTCATTTGTCATTGTACACATCTATTTAGAGCTATTTTATCAGCTTCACGGTTTTTATATTTTTTCACAAATTTTCTGAAGTTAGTCTGGTGTATTATAGCTTAAGATTTCCTTTCTTACCTGATTGAACTTTTATGCTAATGTTCAGGATAAAGATGGAGATCGAGCTGTTCACCATGCAGCCTTTGGAGATGAGGGTGCTGTTATAGAAGTCCTGCACCGAGGCAGCGCTGACCTGAATGCTCGTAATAAGCGTAGGCAGACGCCTCTTCATATTGCTGTCAATAAAGGTCATCTTCAGGTCGTGAAGACTTTGTTGGACTTCGGTTGTCATCCTAGTCTCCAGGTAAGACATGAAAGGGATATACTGAGCAGACATTGCCAGGACTCTGTTAAAGGGACCATACTAAGTTCTGTGGTGAATTTGCTATTGTAAAGGATATCCAAGATACAGGCTGCTATTTAAAATAACTTAGTTAATAACTATTTAAATATTTTTGTTGTAGCTTAATTTATTCTAGGTTTTTGGTTTAGGTCTATTTTGAAAAATATATTGGATTGATTTATAGTAGGAAGGAAAGTGGCCTACTTTTTTAAGCAAAAAAATTTGCCTAAGAAATGATTTTTTTCTAAGCTAATTTAGAAACTAAATGAGCTTAAACCACACGTGTAAGAAACATAGTCTGTGTCCATGATGTGCTCATTAAACACTGTCTTTTGCATACATATAAGGTTAAAATTGGAATGAATACTTAATTTCATAGCAAAAAAAATAGCACATAATCATAATATGTCAGTGTTTAGATTCCTTTGAGGCCTCTTTTCTATCTTGATCATCTTTAACAAAATTGACTTGAAATACCATGTTGTTTTTAAATGAAAGTGGTCCTTGAAACACTATATAAATATGTAAAACTACTTTCTTTAAATTGATAACTCAGTAGTAAGTAGAACACAAAGGGAGGAATCACTATGATTTTAAGTAGCTTGTGATATGGATGATTCTCAGGAGCTAGAGAACTCTAGTTCTTAGGAAGTGACTGAAAACAGGGCTACTTCAGAAGACAGAGTAACAGATGCTGCTCAGCAAATTGTTATCAGGAAGAAATTTTTCTGAACTGACGGGGTCTAGGATGTGGCTTTATAAATAGGTAGCAGAATTGGAGGATGGAGGAAGAACTCATGGTGCTGGTTTGTTGAAGGAGAGGGAATTTAGATCTACTGACCTTTCTGTCTAAAACAGGAGGCAAAGTTAAGTGTAGGAAATGTGAATTGGAATTGAGGTAGACAAAACGTAATTGAGACTTGTGTTTTGGATTAGTATTTGTGGGGACCAGAAAGCAAGACAGACCAGGGACCAGCGGAAGGGTGTTCCAGGCACATTAAGAGTTCACCTCAAGTGAGAGGCTATACATTTTTAGTGCCCCCAAATAAAAAGTAGGTGGTTGGATTGAATTTGGGTTAGAAATACCTTATGTGGGTAGATGCCTGTGATTGGAAAACATTTTTTATAAAGGGCCAGATGGATGATATTATAGGTTTTAATGTGTTTTGTATCACAACCGTACAGCTCTGCCATTATCAAATGAGATAATCATAGCTAATACATAAGTGAATGGGTATGGCTATATTCCAGTAAAAATTAATATATAAAAACAGGTGGCAAGCTGAATCCAACAACTGTGGTATATAATAGATGGTAGGCTATATGTGACTTTGTAAAACCACAAATTGAATTAGCTCTAAATAACTCATTTATGCAGATGTTTGATATTGAATTAGAATTTATTGCTAAGTAAATTGATTAATGATAAATTCCTCCAAAAAAAGTAGACTGAGGGACTGGAGAGACAGCTCAGTGGGGTCAGTGAGGTATTGGTCCTTGCTTTCAGTTCCGTCCCCGAGGCAGCTAAGCCTTGCACACTGATGGCTCAGCTTTGGAGAGGAAGCAGAGTAGTCAGGAACCATCTGGGGCCAGGAGGCCTTGGGTGGAGATGAAGAACCGATTGGATTGTTCTCCGTAGAGGGAGAGGAGAAGTGTAGCCCGAGGCCCTCCAGCTGCAGTGGGCAGACAAGCGGCCATCAGACCAGATTCCTTGGAGAGGCATCTCATCAGGTGCTGCGTGTCACGGCAGCATTGGAAGTGCTTTGCCAGCTGTTAGTGCTAGCTGGGATCTTGGTGAAGGAGGAGCTACCAAACTCCTACCTCTCTCAGTGTGAGAATTGCTGGGTTCGAAGCAGGATTCGATCCCCCTCTTAGCTCTAGGACAACTCTAGCGCTTATGCAAGCAAGAAGACATGAGTTCAGATATTAAGCATCTGTACAAAGAGCTGGGCATAGTTATACATGCCTGAAAACCCAGCATTAGGGTAATGGAGACAAGTAGATCCCGAAACTCACTGGCCTGCCACATCGCTGAAACAGTAAACTTCTGGTATAGTCAGAGACCCTGTCTTAAAAGATAAATGGAGACAGCAGAGGAAGATGTCTGATGTCTCTATCTGGCCTCTGTGTATGGGTGCACACACTGTATTTCTGCTTGCAACACACACACCATACCCTCATACACACAGATAAAAAATTTTTTAAAGGTAGAACTAGCAAATGTAGTTTTTTATTAGATTTGTTTCTACTTTGACCTAAGTAGCCACTTTCCTGCCCTCTGAGAACACTTTGGTTGTTGGTTCTCACCTGTGGGGCTACATATTATGTTAATATATAAGAAACTGAAAACTTGTTGGTACTTATGTAGGCAAGGCTGAAAACCCCTGGCTTTCACCTCATTGCTATGGAGCTGCAGTAGGTTGTTTAATATTTGATGCAGGGTCTTTTTTAGCCCAGGCTGTCTTTGAACTCACATTGCAGTGATAGTGACCTTGAATTCTGATCTTTGTGATCCACTTCTCAAGTGCTAGAATTAAATGGTATGTACTGTCATTCCCTATTTCATGTGGTGCTGGAGTGCATGGTAGGCAAGTACTTTACCAGTTGAGCTACATCTCCAGCCCAGCCATATTTTGCCTGCATTTTATATTTAATAGAGCATGAAGTTGGGTGTGTTAGTACATGCCTGTATTCCAGCACTCAGAAAGTAGAGGCAGGAGGATCAGGAGTTCAAAGCCAGCCTCAACTGTATAAAGCAAGTTTAAGGTCTGCTTGGCTGCAGTGTGAGAATCTGTCTCAAACAGCAACCACTACCACCCTCACCTTCATCTTAAGAACAAACCACCAAGAACCCTGAGCATGATTGCTGACTGACCACGTTCTCTTGTTAGAAAGCCTGTTTCTTTGTTTAGTAGTTCCGTGAAAGTCTTCCTGTTGATCACTGGAAGAACTAATGGAAATCTCTTTAAACTTAAAAAAAAAGGATTCTGAAGGTGACACCCCTCTCCATGATGCCATAAGTAAGAAGCGGGATGACATCCTGGCAGTGCTTCTGGAAGCTGGAGCAGATGTGACCATCACAAACAATAATGGGTTCAATGCCCTACATCACGCTGCACTGAGAGGAAATCCCAGGTAAAAATGTCCTCTTTTCCTATTTTAGGTGCTGTTTTATAATGTTTTCCTGTTGTTTGTGGTAGTCTTTTCCTGATGTTATGGAGACAGTTTCAGCTAATTTCAGCATCTCAAATGACAAAACTCTGTAGAGAATATGCCCTATTCATCAGGTACATGTTAGTTACCTTAACATAAGTCTAATGAAATGGTTAGATGTCTATTGAACATAGATATAAAATATTAGAAGTACTGACTAATATCTAAAGATTTTAATTATATGCATTTTAAGTTTTTATTTTCGTCTTCAACATCATTCTCAAGATATCTCCTAGTCTCATATTGTCCACTTAGATGATGTGAAGTATTTATGATCATTACTAATGCTGTGTTACTTAGATGTATAATATCAAAGAACCCTAATCATGTTTTAGTAGTGGGTGTTCCACTGGATAAAAAAGCTTTACTGGTTAAAATGTGAGAGATGGCTGCCTTTGGAGAGCCATAGTATTATTCATAAAGGATCAGCAAAACCCTCAACAAATGTACTTAGCTTTGTTGAATGATCAGGTTCTCATGGACTCACCTTTTGAAAAAATTTTAACCTAGGCTTCTTTATAATAAAAACCCTATATATTTTGACTAAGAAAGAATATTTACTTTCATGTTTGGTAATTTTATCTATTGTGAATTCTAATTCTTTGGAATTCCTTAATGTGTTTTATTTATTTTTTATTCTTTGAAAATTTGTTTACATACCCACCCCTCACTGTTTTGTATCATATTTCTATTTTTTTCTTTTGCCATTTTTAAAGCTTCTTAGGATGACCACTAGAGGGTAATCACAGAAAACAAAAGGATTTTATTGCTACTGCTCTTTGGGGTGAATTGAAGGAGCATATTGTCTATCACATTGAATTTTTTTCATTTTACAGATTTTCAGATTATTTGGACTCTTCATACATTGTGAAGGAGGCAGAGTAATTATGTCTCTGTCCTTCAAATAGAAGATAGCACTTTTCACATGATAGCCTCTGTTAAGTGCATTAGATGCATCATCTCACTTAATTCTTTAAAAGCCAAAATTTTAAAGCCTTAATTTGATTTTGATCAAGCTATGGGCCTGGCCCTTTGAACAGCTTTTGAGTTGGGTGTTAAAAGCCTCAGTTTATAGATGAAGTATGTGAGAATTTATATGCCTTGGGCTGATATTCAAGCACATTTCTTTTTCTTTTTCAAGTTGGTTCTGTTGTGTAGCTCAAGTGGGCCTGAAAATGTCATTTCCTGCCTCAGTCTCCTGAGTGCTAGAATATAGGCAATTGTACACTACCATGCCAGGCTGAGTGCCCAGAGCCCTTCTGACTGACTTTATCTTCCACTAATTAAAATCATTCTGCCTACCTTGCCCTTCAGCTATATTATTACACTACGTTCCTTCCTAAAGTAGGCTGTCTTCTCTCTTCCTCCAGGCTCTTAAACATTTTCTTTCATCTCAGTCACCTTCTTCCTTCTTCCCATCTGCAGCTCCCTCCTTCTGTCTACCAGAGTTCTGTTGTGTTTGCTCTGTGTTATTTGCATGTGTGGTCTCCTGAGTGCTGTCTGCTAACTAACTACATACATTTCTGTATTTCTTTACCCTTAAGACTGTGGATGTTCATATTCATGTGTATGTCCTCTCCGTGTCTGAATAGAGACACTATGTTATTGTTAACAATTAAAGAGACTGCAAGATTTCAAAAGATAATGTATGATTAATTACAGAATGAATTCTGTAGGAAAACTGTAGGTGTTCAGATGTAGCAAGCACTTCAGACTAAAATGATCAAAATGTTTTTGAGGGAATTTAGGCTGTAATGTTGGATCATAGAGTTTAAGATAGACTAGAAGTTTGAAGGGCATAGAAAACGTGTTGTAAGTATTTTGAATGGTTTCATTTTCATTAGATGTGAGCATAGTATAGTCAATAAGCTGAACTTCTTGAGGAGGAAGAATTTTTTTTTCTTCTGTTTCTTCAATTCTTGTGTAAATCTTGAGAATTCTTCATAAATATGTAACAGTGACTCCAACTAGCTAATTTGTATGAGATGGAATTAAGAAAAGAAAGGAAAGGGCTGAAGAGATGGCTCAGTGGGGAAGGGTCCTTGTTGCCTGACAATGTGAGTTCAGTTCCCAAGACCCAATTTTGGAAGGAGAGGACTGACTTCTGCAAGTTGTCCTTTGACCTCTACATGTGTACTGTATGTACTCTGGTACACACAGACCCACATGTATACACAGAAAAATATTTTAAAAAGAAAGAAAAATTTGTTAATTATAACAAAATGACTTTGATTAAAAGTAGCTGAATTTTTTAATCCTTTTCTTTAACATGTCTTAGACAGTCACGACTGTTGGTTGTCAAATACAGATTTTATTTGAAGACAGTAAATGGTTATATAAACATATTAACTATATATATAAACACATAAAAATAAACATATAAACATAAACAGTAAATGTATCAACTGTAATAGCATGTTGGGATGTAATAGCATGTTGGGAGTTTTTTTCATATTGGATATTTTATTAAAGTTAAATTTTCTTTCTAGACTTTGAGCTTTTTTAGGTAAAATATCAAGAAACATGCTAACACTTATACTTTCTTTGAACATTTTCTGGCCTTGTTAATGTGTCTGTCATCCATATTGTAATATTTCAGCTTGTTTTTGTGGTCTTGGTTTCACACTAGCTACAGTTACTTAGTGTGATTGATTGCATGATGGACTTTCTAGTTAATAGTAAATGACTCTCTAGTTAGAATAATTCTTGGTTGTTTTTGAGGCTTTTTGTTTTTTCTTTTTAGAACATACAAAATTTTCCCAGAATAATTTTTTTAACAACATTGTATAAATTAGTATCAGGACAAGTATTTGCTTGTAATTAATCTCTACCTTTTATGATTGAAAATGTGGGATGTTTCCAAAATTTGCATAGAGAGAGAGAGAGAGAGTGTGTGTGTGTGTGTGTGTGTGTGTATGTTTGTGGAAATTCAGTTTTACTCTCTGGCTTTGCTTTTAGTTAATAACAGTAATTTTCAGCAGCACATCAGCAACATGGTAGAACTGATAATTGTTGGATGTGCTTTTCTGAAGGAAATCTTTTATTATCCTTGCCTTCAAAATATGTCTAGGTGCCTTATGTTTATGAAACATATGCTTTGAGACCTGGACTTGAAGGTGCAGATCAATACAGATTGTAAATTTCAAAGCTGACTTGTAGGTTTAAGAATTTTAACTCAGAATAATACTGGTCATGTTTTCTGATATTTGGTGTGTTTGTTTGTTTTGTCTATGTTATTGGTGGTATTGAAGATTGAACCCAGAACCTTATATATGCTAGGCACCTCTGAGCTACATCTTTAGTCAGATATTTGATGTTTATAGACATGTTTCCCCCTAGAGTTTAGTCCTGTTTTCTTATCTCCATTGGGTAAAATTTCAGTTGTAAATCAAGAGCAAAAATTATTTGTGCTGATCAAAATGAAAACCAGATTTGTTTGGATGAGTATGCGGCCACATGTTACTCAGGTGCCTGCAGTACCTTCATCAGTTGCTGGCATGTTTGTTTGATAAGGAACATTAAGTCATCTGCAGTTCTGTTGTAGTTACTGAGACAAATTGGGTGGATATTGGTTTTTGTTTTTGTCTCCTTCAGTTTCTCTCCACTTTATTTGAAATCCTTTTGATCATACATTCTTTTCATCAAGCTTTTAGTAAGCATCAGTTGCCACTTAGGAAAATCCCTATGAAGGACAAAGACAGGAGAGTCATGGCGTTATCTGTAAGTGAGGATTATCAGTTGGAAAGTGAGGAACATGTCTGGAGAGTTAAATCTTCATAAGTTTTAGCATTTTCTTTCTATTTTCAACATTAGAAGCCTTTACTTTAGGTTCAGAGTCAGAAGAATTAGACGTTAAATGTCAAAGTCTGTCCCTGAGACAGCATTCTGCAGCATTATGCTAAAACTCAGTTAAATAGTGGCAAAACTGAAGGCCAGACCTATCGAAGATAATGCCTGTATTTCTGGAATGCTAAATATTATAGTTTTCTTTAATTTAAAACATACATACCATGTGCTGGAGAAATGGCTCCTCAGTTACCAGTGCATATGACTCTCTGAGGATGTGAATTCAGTTTCAGGTACCCATGGCAGGTCACTTACATCTGTCTGTAACTCCAGGGGGATCCAATGCTTCTTCCTTCATGGGCACCTGCACTCATGTGCACATGCCCACATACAGACATGTATAGATACACATACATTATAAAAGTTATATAAATAACTCTTAAAATATGCATGCCCATGTGAAACACACTGTGGTATTCCCGTCAATAGGTGAACTTTTGGTGAATTTCTCAGATAATTTCTTCCTTTTTAGGAAGTTCATTAGGGAGTACAGTAGACATTTTATCATTTTCAGAAGAAGAAGAAATTTAATCAATGTGATTTCTTAAAATTTGCAATGCTTTTTTAATAGTTTTAAATAAAAATTTTATTAGTTAAAATGAAAAGTTAATATCAAAGATCAAATAAGTAACTTTATTTGAAATCCTTTTTAATCACACATTTTTTTCATAAAGCTTTTAATAAACATATTTAGTCACTATAGTCCTTCCAAATGAAATTGACAGTTGCTAGTTATTTCCTTTTAATTACAGTCTGAATAAATTCAGCGAGTTGAAATTATTTGACATGTAGTTCATATTCACAGATGAAACGTTGACTGTCCTGTGGTAATCAATGCATAGCTACAGCTGGTTGAAGGGGACCAAATCCATCGAAGAGGCGATTTGGTTCCATTTTACCAGCTTTAGCAAAGCATTGCCACTGCTAGTCTAGGATCCAAACAGGTTAAATGTTCTTTTGTAAAAATATGTCATAACAAGTGTTAGAAATTCTCATACTTGTGTGCCAGTTGCTAAATATGAAATTCCCGGTTTTAGGCATATGTCCTACTACTTGCTACTTTTGCAGCTCAGAAAATCTTCTCCCTTTAACACATTAATATGTATCTTTACTTAAATCTTAAATATACACAGTAGCCTCTTTGAAAACCAACTCCATTTTAAAAAGGACGAATCATGTGTTTCAGAGTAATGTTTCCAATTTATCTCTCTGCAGCAATCCAGATTCTTTTCTCCTTCCTTCCTTCCTTCCTTCCTTCCTTCCTTCCTTCCTTCCTTCCTTCCTTCCTTCCTTCCTTCCTTCCTTCCTTCTCTTCCTTTTTTTTTTTTTTTTTTGAGACAGGGTTTCTATGTACCTGGCTGTCCTGAAAATCACTAGGTAGACCAGGGTATCCTCAGAGATCGCCTGCCTCCGCTTCCAGAGTGCTGGGATTAAGTGTGTGCCACCAAACCCAGCCTGAAAGACAGGTTTTTAAGTAATTAAAAATTGAAGAAGAATCTTGTTAGTTACATATTTCTGCACTGCTATTTTAGTGTGGTAGTTGAGGACTAAGGAAGTTGCTGACAAGGAGTGGAGGGATATGATTGGCCTTAAGAAAATACCTCTGCCCTTTAGTTTATAAATAGATCACACATGTCTTCAGTGTTGTTCTTTGCTTTTGCTTATGTTGGCATACTAACCTTAGAGTCATAATTTAACCTTCTTAAAAAGCTATTTCCTTGAGCAAATTCTCTGCTATTTTGAGTATAGATGGCTTAATTAATTATTATAAGGTTAGTGATATATTAACGAGTGGAAGTTAATTATAATCCTGGAATTTTGAGTATTAAAATCTACCACATGATACTTTTAAAATAAGTACTTAAGTTATTGTTATAATGTGGTTTTGCTGTAGATTTCCTCGCTGAAGAGGATGTCTTCTGAAACATAGTCATAAGATAAAAAGTCTGATAAATTATAGTTGGTTTGTAATGTAAGAACCCTGAGTGAAATACCGCATTAATTTATTGTTTTAAACTAAGCTGGGAGAAGGACAACATAAGCTCATCACTATGTAAATAGTTTTATATTGTATTCTGCATCTGCTGGTTGTTAAGTATTGTGCTGCTGGTGAAATTAATACAACATTAATTCTTTTCATCGTTTTTTTCTTAATAGTGAAACAGGTATTCAATTGCCTGAACTTAAGTGCTGAAGATAGCACTAGCCTGGTTCTATTCTTAGTAGTTACATGGCAGCCATTCAGCAGAACCAGTTGCTCAAGTATGATTTGGGTTGTTCAGTTTCATGTACTGGCCATATCGGGGCAAGGAGAGGCCATGGGAAAAAATAGTACAGCGTTTGATAATGTCAGCATCTGTTATCCCTGTCAGGGAGACAGTTGAAATGTTTGAGTTACAGCAGTGTCAGCAGATGCCCAGAGTTTAACATGTACTCAGTTCAAAAGGAACAGCTGATCTAAGTGCTGGATGTGACATTTCAAAGTGACTAAAAACACTCCTAGACATGTTAAGCTAAACTTGGAAGCAACAGAATCAGTTTTCAATTTTACTTTATAAATGAATAGCCAGCATTTTCTAAGAATTATAACAGAAATTTTTAGTTGCTGAAATGTTTTCTTAAATTATTAAAACCTTCAGACCTGTAGAATAACTGATACAGTTGTTCATAATTCAATATGAGCAGAATAACACCCTTTGATGTAAGCAAGGATAGTACAGACTTAAATATTTGACAGTTTGTTACCAGTATATCCTGTTGACTTTTTGTAGTGGCCCAGAATTTTGTCATTTTTATTCTTCTCTCTCAGGCTTTAAATATTAGCAGCACTTAAAGTGAAGATTGGGTTAAGAACTGACAAACTGGAGAAAGACACGGGCCAATGATTTTATTTGTACAGTATAATTTTACTTAAAAGATAGTTTTTAAAAATTAAAGTTTTCTATGAGTTGTCAGAAAGAAAATATGAAACTGAAGAAATTGCCTTAGAAATTCCTCTGATTTTAATAGGTGATAAATTTTGCCACATGTGAAGAATAGCTATTAAAATGTGAGTAAAATCAGCTTCTTGTTGCCTTATTTTTCTTATTAGATCTGTTGGTCCTGGTTTGGGTAATGTGACACACTTAAATAAAGATCAGATTGTGAAGACAGAAAATGGTTGATATGTGTCTCACTGTCTGTGGTGGCAATACTATCTGCTCTGTATAGCCAAATTTTAATCATGTGAGTACTCAAACAGTGTAGAGTGTAGTATATTTTAAAGTAAAATTGAAATCCACTTCCATGGAACTTTTTCTTTAAAGTAGAAGAGATAATAATTTGCACCTGTAAATGGCTGGTCCTTTTGGAGTGGGGATGTTAGTATTGTCAGTAGCCGTTTATTTGACAGTAGGTGAATTCAGCATATGAAGGTCATCCTCCTGGGAAGAGTTTCCTTTAGCCGCTGTTTAGATCTCTCTTGGTGGCCATTACCTACCCAAAATACATACTTCTTTACATTCCATAGCATTGTATGTTCATATGGGTACATAAAGAAGTATGTGCTCTGCGTAGGCAGTACTCAGCTATTAGCTGTGAAAACACGAAGTAGCTCATTTTTACCATTTGTTAGTAAAACAGTCTGATTACTGATACAGAACAGTAATAGATAATGTGCAGAGATTAGCTTATCAGAGACTAAATTTTATAATAGATTTACCTGATCCAATCAATGCCACTTAGTGTTCTTTGTTCTTGGTCGACATAAGCACTCCTGTGCAGTTGACCACTTAGCTGCTGTGCTTGTCCCTGGTTTGGTTCTTTTGCAAGAGATGTAGAGAATCAGTGGAGTCCTAAGTACTGTTCTTTCAGTCACAGGTCCTTTTACTTCTTTATAATTTGCTTCTAGATCCTATAAGCAGATGATAGTTAATTTGGTTTAAATTATTTGTATAAACCAGGTACTTTCACTTAAAACTTAATTGAAAGGAATACATCACTATTGACTTTACAGTTGACACAGGGTTTGAAAGGCCATTTCATTGTGTGACTTAATGAATGTTCTCAAATGGTAATTTAATTTCAAGGTAACAAACAAAAACTCACTATTTGGCAAGTTCTTTATGTGTTTTTTTTTTGTTGTTGTTGTTAGTTTCTTACCTGAATTTTGTGCTTCTGTTTGCATTGAATGCAAATTCAAATAAATACACGAGTATTTGAGTTGTGTAAGATTACTCGTCTAAAGTGGATTTTAATATAAAGGAAAAGTACTAAAACAATTAGTTTTTCCAAAGTCTTTCATACAAGAACAGAAGCACTTTAGGCTATGAATCTCTGGGTTTTACTTTCAATATTTAGCAAGAAGGGGAAAAAATTGAATGGCTTTTAATCACTACGGCATTTAAAAGGTTAATTCAAAAGGAGACCTCGAGAAAATTTGAAATTTCGGAAAGTGTAGAAGATGGAGTGCTGGGAGGGGAGGTAGGGGGAAGTAGAATTTCTGCAGCTTGTGAAGAAAGCTAGTGCAGCTGCTAGCAGCAGCAGAGGAGGTAGGTAGCAGCCATCAGCACAGCTGAGAATTGCACCATGTGCCATGAAAAGACTTCTGTGGCTGTGAATAGTAAACAAGGGGAGATGCTTTATAACCTGCCTGGTTTCTTGGTTAGCTAATCTTGAAGTAGCTTTTAAAAGCTATCGTACTCTGGAGGCAGGCATACAGATTTACCAGAGAAGTCAGAAACATCCGAAACAATTGTTTAAAACATTAAAGGCTACGTATGTCTTTAGCAACGTAATGTCAGATTGTAATAGCAGATTGTCCATTTCTGAAGTTATCTGGCATGCTATTTGAACGATATTTTAAAAAATAAATTGTTGATTTGAGCTTTGAATTAGCCTGTGCCCAGATATAAATTAATTTAACATGAGAGACATGAGAGTATATATCAGTCAGTACTAGATAAGCATGCAGAAAGCCAGACACATCCTTACAAGTGAGCCTTGTGCTTGGTTACCTGTGAGCTTAGCGTCCTGCAGCTTTTGCAGGGGAAGAGAAGTAATGCCCTAGAGAGCCACAGCGCAGTCACCGCGTCACAATTGCTCCCTCACACTGTTTGCTGACTCAGCGCCTCTTTATGAGCTGGGTGAAGGGGGGTGTAAGTGAACACAGAACCTTAACTCTTAAGATAAATGTGAAAGACAAGTAAATAAAAATAAAAAAAAAGAAATCTTTTCTTCCTGCCCTTCCCTAACACACACACCCACACTAAAATCAACATTGGTCATACGATTTAGAATGCAATATATCAATTATTGCATAGGTACATAGAGAAAGTTCAGTAATGGGGGAAGATTGCTACAGTGGTCAAGAAAATGTACCTACTTTTTGTTAGATGAAATGATTCATAAGGGGAAAAGTCGCAGAGGAAGTTAATTTCATAGTCTAAAATAAATTTAAAAAAAAAAAACAGCAAACAAAACCCCAACACAACTCATTCCCCAAAGTAACTATAAACATTCACCCTGTTTTTTATGCCCACCAGAATACATTGCATTCTTCTGACGCCTCAGGAAATACTCTGCATCTTTCTTGCTTTGAGATTCTTTTGAGGGAACAGGAGTTTGAATTTCCAGGGTTAATGGTAGATTTGGAGTGAAGCTACCTTGTCATATCCAGAGGTCAAGTCTGCAAGCGAGGTCAGGGCTTCCACATAGTCACCACAGAGGCCAACTTATATTCTTCCCCCAGTGACCACAGCCTAGGCTGGTAGAGCTTTATAGGCAGCTAAGCATTTGAAACATGCACTCCCAGGCAAACAGGCTCTCTTGTGCCTCTCTCTTCCCTGACCATATTTAGTCAACCATAGCAAAAAATAGTCTCTCAGCTGTTGATTGTCGATCTAAAGCTGAGGAAGCTTCTATCTTGCTTTCTGCCTATTGATTGTTCTTCCTGTGGCCCAAACACTGCTTTGCCATTTGTCCTGCTCTTTTTTTTAAGTACTGCCAAATAAAGTGGTGTCTCATGTTTCCACTTACATTTCCCAGATTCTCTTGAGCTTGTGCTGAGACTAGGAAAGCCTCATGCGCTGTCACTATACTTAGAAGCACTGCAGAGAGAAAGGGAAAGGGGGCACACACACACACACACACACACAAAAAAAAAAAAATTACCCTGGCTAGTAGCAAGATAGTCTTCAGGCAGATTTAGAGGATGTAAAATCCCTCTGCTGCCCAAATACTTCATAGTCTGACTTTTTTGTTGGTTAAAACATATTTCGTATAGTAATGTATTACACAGCTGTCGGCTTGTAGGGATTTTGTACAGTTATACTTAGGGCTAGTTATTTCTATAGATGCTTTTTAAAGCATAATAAATGTACTTGGATGGAGAAGAGAAATGCTAAGTAGAATCTAGATAGTGATTGTGAGATAATATCATTAAGAAAAGAATAGTGTATAAGGAATTCTTTGAAATGCTGCTTAGAACTGTTAGTTCAGTGTCTGCTTTGGTCTCTTTGTGATAGTGCTTAGTGAAAACATGTCAGGAATGCTTTGAGTAATTATGTGCTTTGCACTATACATGTACAAGTCCAAAGATGTCTTTTAGTGTGAATTAAACTATTTTATACCTAAGTCTGAAGTGGTTTCTTTCTTCTCCTATAAGCCATGACTCCAGTTTTCCAAATAGCATTTAGGTATAACCATCTCGTGCTTGACCACACACTGAAACATGAACGTGAGTTTGGCATAACTTTGTTATGTAGGATGTGTCTTAAAGACAAGAAGTACTTCTGTTCTCAATTTTAATAGTACATTCAGATTAAATTTTAATATAGATATTTATTTTTAACCAAAGGTGAGCAATATTAAAAAAATCAAACCCAGCAAATCCATGATAATAAAACTTAAAAGATGATTTAAATTAAAAAAAAAAAATTCTCAAAACTCTAAAATAGGCAGCCAAGACCAAGTGCATCTTGTTCTTAATTCAGATGTATTCTCTGAAGTGTCCATTGAGCCGAGAGTCAAGGGGAACCACAGTCTGTTTTCACAGCTCTTCCCAGACAGGAGAGTTGTCCTGGACATTCTTTTTGTCTTCTGTGTTAAATTGCCCAGGGTGACTATTTTAAGGTATTTTAAAGGAATGTTTCTGTAGATATTTGTGAGTTTTAGAAAACTTTATCTTTCCTAGCTGTTCAAAATTAATACACATTAAGAGATGATACAGGTCAGATTTTAAAAGAACTTAATTTTCAAGGCCCTATATTGCCCCAGTTTTGCTGTTTGGTAGCAGTGAATAATGTGCCATGTTCCTGTGCTGAGGTGTGATATTGAAATGAGTTAGAGAATTCCTACTCCTAGGGCTCAGCAATCCACCGAAGATCTGGTATTACTAGTATTCTGCCCAGCTGCTCACAGTTGATTCCCTATTTGTTTCTTTATTCTTTCTACTCAACAAAACTTTGAGCTCTGTGATTTCCATGTGCAAAGACTCTCCTCTGTTCACAATTGTACAGTACTGTTTGACACAGCTCCAAAAACTTCTATTTGTGATTGATTGACTTTCTCAAGTTCCTTTATGGGTTCTGTACTAACCTGTACTGTTATTTAAGGGATCTTAAATTAACTAATAACCATTTATTTAACACCCAGCACAATACTCTTCTAATACTTTTAAAAAATTAAGTGATACTAATGTATAAGGCTCATTGTGTTTATATGAGAAAATGCTCCCTCTCTTGCTGAAAAAAAGACATTAGGAATAGCATGAGAGGCCCTAGAAATTGACCTAGTGCCATTTGAACATTACATACCAGTGTAGACAGCTGCTTGTCCCCTCTGCTTCTTGGAACTCATTTGTTCATCATTCAGCAAATGTCTGAGCACTGCCATGTGCCAGGGATTATGCTAGGCACCACTATTAGTTGTTCTGGAACTTAATGCTTCTTTGGCACTATTTACAAATGCCTGCTTAACTGGTAGTAAGATCTTATCTATAAAACATCCGTGTCCTTAGCTTGTTGGAAAACAAGTAGTTGAGAAATGAGAGGAGTGTTTCCCTATTTTGAAAAACAATACCAAATCTTAGAGACTACATACAAACTACATACAATTAACAGTCTGCTGGCTTAAATAGAAGTTAATTGATTTATTTATTGAGTTAGTAACAGTGTCTTTCATGTAACTTCATTGCCTTCAACGCTTGCAGCATAGCAATAGGCTCTTCCTGTAACTAGCTGGAAGTGCTACAGAGAAGAATATGTCACTGCCCTTCCAGGGTCTATGGTGTGTTCCTAAAACTGCCCATTCTGTAGAAAGAAAAGGGCAGACTGTTCTGAGCTATTGTCAGTGCACAGAGGTGAGGAGACCAGGGACTCTTCCTTTATTTTCCCAAGCTTACCTTGTAGGCTAGGTCCAAAGAAAGTTTTTTGTTCTCAAGGTCATGTATTGTTTTGTTTACTTCTCTGAAAAGGTTGATAAGTTTCTAATTAAGATCTCTGAAGAGGGTATTGGAGAGATAGCTCCATGGTTAAACATACTGGCTGCTCTTCTAGAGGACCTGGGTTCAATTCCTGGCAGCTCACAACTGTCTGTAACTCCAGTTCCAGGGTATCCGACACCCTCACACAGGCATACATGCAGGTAAAATACCAGTGGGCATAAAATAAAAATACATGAATCATTTTTAAAACACTGACTGACCCCTGCCCAAAAAAAATCTCTGAAGAGAAGTTAACAGAAGCAAAAATGAATCCACCACAACTTCAGTGTGGAAGTATACTAGTTAGCCTGTCTAGAAGCTTTACTCTCAAACAGGGGACATGACTGTCTGTCATGTGAGTATGTGAGTATGGCAGTCTGTGAGTATGGGCTGTTCAGTGACTTGTCAAGAAGGTAGTCTAGAAAGAGCGAAGACAATGTACAATGGAGAGCTGTCACACACACACTTCTCCATCCAGGTGTCAGGTCATCATCAAGACTGGTAAGTCATGTGCACAGTAGGTGAAAAGAGACAATGACACTGCTTATGTAGTTGTCCTTCCAAGATGCCATAATCCCGGAACGATCACGAGAAAACATTGGCAAGATTTCAGGTGAAGAGAGTTCTCCAGAGTATCTGGTTAGTACGCCAGACTTCTCAGCTTCATCAAAAAACAAACAAAAGTGAGAAAATGTCAACTCAAGGGAACCTTTAGGAGATAAGGCAGACATAATGTGGTATTCAGGGCAGAAAAATAAAAAATGTAAAACCATAGAAAACTAGAGGGCTAGGAGTAGTTTAGTGGCAGAGCATGTGGGAGGTTCATCCATCCCTAGCAACACACACACACACACACACACACACATTCATTCCTCAATACATAAATATAGCCTGCTTAGTCTGTATAATGTTATTTGTATGTATATGTATCTGTTTTTAGGGCTGACCATTTGGTGTTGGATAACCAATTGGTATGCACTTCCCTGGGGATTATTATTTCTCCTGATCTCAGCATCCCTGTCAGTAGCTTCTGACATTTCTAGGATACACGTTTCACAGCAAACTCCCTGTTCTGCCTTCTCTTTTGAAATGATCCTTAGTGCAAATGTTTCTTTACAAATTAACACCAGTAAGTCACCAAAAACCAAAACAAAACAAAAGCCAGGCAGTGGTGGTGCACTCCTTTAATCCCAGTGCTCCAGAGGAAGAGGCAGGCGGATCTCTGTGAGTTCGAGGTCAGCAACAAAGAAACCCTCTCTAGGAAAAAAAAAAAAAAAAAAGAAAAAAACCTCACCAGTAAATTAACTGCTGATTTTCAATGATTGATTTCAACAAACATTAAAGTATTGTTTTATGTTCTCTTAAAAGCATACTAAGATAAAAGTGTGCGTGTGTATTGTTTTAAAGTCCGAGTCTCATACCTGAGTTTCATACCAGTCTGGCCTTTTACTCACTCTAACTCACTATGAGGTTTAGGCTGACCTTGAACTCCAGGTCCTTCTGCCTCTACCTCTCAAGTGCTGGGATTACCTACCTTTAGACTTATTTTTTAAAAGTTCAATTTTTAGGAAGTCCTATTCTAGGTAAATATTAATTTTAAATTTGTGTAAATTGTGAAATGATCTGGTTTGTGTGTTATAAAGGGTTGAGGTAACCATGTTGGCAAGAGTGTTATGAAAGTGTCCAGAGGAAGGAGGAAGATGATTATCATCTAAAGAATGGTGACACTGGTGACACTGGTCTCAGCAGTTAAAGATTTAAACAAAAAAAATCAGAACAATTTGGATGTCTTCCACATAGAATAATTCCCAGTTTTTGGATTAGAATGTCAGGTTAAATGGTGAAAAAGAGTAACAAAAATTAAGAAGATAGGAGGAACATGTTGTGGGGAAGAAGGAGGAAAGAGATTTATATTGGGCATGATGGCATACCTATAGTCCCAGCACTGAGGATGATGAAGCAGGGGGATCGTGTAGAGGCCAGTCTGTATGCAGTAAGACTGTCTAGAAAGGCTCATCACTGACTAGGATGGCCTTGAACTCACAGGAGCTCTTCTTGCCTCAGCTTCCCAAGTGCTGACACCAGAAGTGTGACCTACCGTGCCTGACTCACAAACCATTTCTTCTTAAAAAAAAAAAAAATGCTGTTTTTGCTTTTGAAGGGCAGAGATCCCTTACTGCCCCAGGAGCAACAGTTGATGTGTTCTGAAATCTCTCATTTATTATTGCAGTTAATAAAGACCATAATTTTTCAGACAGAGACATAATTTTCATCTTTTCTTATTTTTAATTCCATTCTGGTAGCTTAATCTTTAGCTCAATTAGATGTCTGGATATCTTCCAAAATCTTTCTGTATTCTTGTCTGCATGCATAATTTACTTAACTGTTGGTTGATTTATTCATCTCATTTGGCAGTGTTAACAGTTTCTATAGGAACTAAAAAATTACCAGTAACAAATACTTTGTTAGGGGGGCTAGAGAGATGACTCGGTGGTTAAGAGCAGTGGCTGCATGCTGGGCAGTGTTTAAAGTGCACACCTTTAATCCCAGCACTCAGGAGGCAGACAAGCACATCTTTGTGAATTCAAGGGCAGCCTGGTTTATGAAGTAAGTTCCAGGATAGCCAAGGCTATACAGAGAAATCTTGTCTTATAAAAAAAGGAAGGAAGGGACGGAAAAGAAAGGAAAGGAAAAGAAGAAAAGGAAAGGAAAAAGAAAAAAAGCAGTGCTGCTTTTGCAAAGGGCAGTGGATTCAGTTTGGTTCCTAGCTCCAACATGGAGACTCACAACTGTCTCCAGTTTCAGGGATCTGAGGTCCTCTTCTGACCTTCATGGCTGCTAGGCACACATGTGGTACACATGCATGCATTCAGGCAAACATTCACACATAAATAAATTTAAAAATAAGAACTTTGCTAGTACTACAATTTATAGCTATTTAAAATGAGGCATTTTGTAGGAGGAAGTAAGGCCTCCCTAAGAACTAGCTGCTAGGATTTAAAACAGGGGCAGTGGTAGCACAGATGTGAAAGCTGATACCTAGGAACAGATGATGTCACAAGAGCCAACCAGCAAAGGACATTTCACCACGTTTGTGCTCAAGAGACGAATGGGAGCAGGATGGGGGTGATGAGGGGTCATAGGGGGTATAAAGTGTGCCTTTTGTCCTGAACAAAGAGAGTTTGCTTGTCCACACATCTCCCGGAGTCTGGTCTTTTGATTCCACGCCAGCTCAACCTCCGGGCAGCAGTGGGGCGGACAGGGCCGGAGGTTCCAGGCAGTAGCTAGGAACCTCCAGGGTGCCACCCAAAACTACAGCATTTAGTTTAAATAATGTCATATTTCTTTTGAGTTTTACTTGCATGGATAGTTTCTTATTTTGTCAGTGTTGTTAATGGTACAAAAAGTGAATTCCAAATACTGTCTTAGTGCTTGATATTTAAAAGTTGTTAATTGAACTATATAATCAAGTGGTACTACATAGATTATACTGCAAGAAGATCACTCTCTTTTGTCATTCTTTATGCCTTAGTCCTCCCAATAACTTGGAACTTGCTCTGGGATTTTTACATTTATCTATCAGTCAAAGTCATTATCTGATCATTTCAAGTTAGGGAAAACAAAGGCTAAAAACTAAACACTCCATTACTGTCATTCTCAGTGTAGCAGAGCTTTAGTTTAAGTCAGTAATGTTAACACTGGATTTTAGCTTTAGTTTTGTTTTGAGACAGTGTCTCAGGTGGATCAGGGTGGTTTTGAACTTGCTATGTAAGTGAGAATGCAGTTGAACTTCTGGTCTTCCTGAATGCTAGGAATACAGGTGTGTGCCACTACTCCAGGCTTATGTGCTGTTAGGAAAGAACTCTAATAACTGAATTACATCCCTATTTACTGTTTTGTTCATTTTTTTGAAATGAGGTCTTACACAGTCTTGACTTTGTAGATGACAATGATCTTGAACTTTGGTTCTGTTGCCTCATGGCTGGTTTACATTACTTTTAAAGATACACTTGTTGTTATTTTATGTATATGGATGTTTGACTGCATATTTGTCTATAAAATACATGCATGTAGTGCCTGAGGAATGCCATCTGGGTGCTGGGAACTGAACCTAGGTCTTCCCTAAGAGCAGAGTTAGTGCTTGAACCACTGAGCTATCTCTCCAGCACCTTACATTGCTTTGTAACAATATTTTATTTCTAAGATTCTTAAAAATAGTTTCAGATTTGTTTATGTATATGATTGTTTCCCTGTATGAATGTATATGTGCTGCATTTGTACCTTGGTGCCCTGAGGTCAGAAGAAGGCTGATGAATTGTAGTTACTAACAGTTGTGAACCACTGTATAGTGCAGGGCACCAAACCAGGGTGGTTTGTAAGAACAATAAGTGCTCTTAACTGCTGAGCCATATCTACATCCCTATAACATTTTATTTTTAATAATTTTTTTCACAATTTATGTGTCTTCTAAACTTTGTAGAAAAACTATGAGCCTCTTATTAGTTCTGTTTCTCATGTGGTTTGATGTGCAGAGTGGTAGATCATGCAGTTGTGGTAAACAAATGTTCTTTAGTATAGTGTGTCATTAATGACATTCCATTAATCTGAGTCTAGCTCATAGTGGCTCATGTTTGTAATTCCAGCAGGTGGGAGGCCAAGGTAAGGAGATTGAAGTTCAAGACCAGCCTTGTCTATATAAGCAGCAAGACTTTAAAAACAAAAATCTGATAAAGTTTAAAAACTTGGCAGTTCAATTTTAGAGGCTCTTGGCTTCTCCAAAGCTTAATTTTAAAAGCAGTTATTTTTTATTTATTTTGTGCATGTGCACCTATGCACACACATGTGCTCACCCATGTGTAAAGATATTCCATGATGTACAGGTGGAGGTAAGAACACAATTTATAGAAGTGGGTTCTCTCCCTCCACATGTGGGTCCCAGGAATAGAACTCAGGCGATCAGGCTCAGGCACAAGCATGTTTCCACACGAACCATCTCACCTGCTCCTTCAAAGCCTATTCTCAGCCTCTCTGAACTTCCTGCATGGGATTCATGAAATTCTTGCTATCAAAGACATTTGTATTCTGAGTCCTTTGAGGTCCCAGTGTTGCTTTAGAGACTGACACCTCCATTAGTTTTCCATATAAAATAGTTTTGTGAAGAAACGTTGCCTCTAGTTTTACTTTTTCTCTTTGGGGGTATGTTGGCTGTTTTTGTTTAAGAAGTATTCATTTCTTAAAAATTTGGTTCTCGGTCTCTTTTTCTTGGATTTTGAAATCTTTTATGTTCTTTATGGTATCTTTGACTTTTTTGACTTTAAAAATATTAACAATTCTTAAACTATAAATATTGAATTATGACCCAAATTGAATTTTAGCACTAGCTAAACATAGATTTTAATTCTCCCATTCCTAATAAGCTACCAAGTATGTCTGATCACTACTTTCTAGCTCTTGTTACCTTGAGTTACTTGTTATTTCTTTTATGGGTAGAAACTACTGAAGGTGAAGTGAGCAGCTTTCATAAGTCCAGATTGTGTCTGCCCTGTCCTTTCCTCCTTGGAGTTCTCCCTCTTACAGTGTTTCCTTTGTAGCCTCATGCTCTGTGCTGGCTCTGTTCTGCAAATGGAGATAGTTTATTTAGCTCCCAAATTATCAAAAAGCTAAACATTTCTGTCTGTCTATAGGGACATAGTTTTCTGTTTAAAAAAAGAAAAAAAGAGTATTTGTAATCAGTTGATTACAGAGTTTCTTTTGAATATTTTCTATAGAAAACAAAGATATCATATAATACAAATGTAAAAACAGTGTGAATTTGCCTTTCAGTGCAATGCGTGTTTTACTCTCAAAATTACCAAGACCATGGATTGTAGATGAGAAGAAAGATGATGGTTATACTGCCTTGCACCTGGCTGCCCTGAATAATCATGTGGAAGTGGCTGAACTGTTGGTACATCAGGTGAGAGAGGCAGTTAACTTAGAACATTCTTATTTAATTTATTTCACTAAGTGGATATTAATAGGCTTCAGTAAAATCCCCATGATAATGAAAATTGACCCATTCTCTGTCCTTTTTTTTTTTTTTTTTTTTAAATTTTTTTTTGAGACAAGATTTCTCTGCTATAACTCTGACTGTCCTGGAACTCACTCTGAAGACTAGGCTGGCTTCCAACTCAATAGAGATCCACCTGCCTCTGCCTCCTAAGCGCTGGGATTAAAGGCCTGCACCACCACTGGCTGGCTATATTCTCTGCTTTTTTAACACTGGTTATTTTATTATGTTTACATGAAACAGTCTTACTATGTAGCCCTGACTTAGCTCAAACTCAGTATCCTGCCTCAGCCTCCCAAGTACTGGATTGCAGGTATGCACCACCCAGCCTGACATCCCCCTCATCCACCCCAGGTCCATTTTTTTGTGTTTACACCGTGGTGCATTTATAGAGTCTAAAGGTAGTCCTCAGGAATTTATTTAATCCTTCCATTGTGGGAGTCTTGAAAATCAAACTACTAATGTCAGACTTGGCTGTATCTTGCCAGCCTCTCTCTAACACTGGCTTATAATCTCCCCCAGTGTTCACATTTAAATAGACATAACAGGTGTGCTGAGAATCAGGTCCCTTATGACCAGTCAAAAACACAAACATAATAAAAACAGACCTGAAGTGTGTCTTTCAGGTATGGCATAACATCTGGTGTTTCAGCTCTGGCCAACAGTCTAAGCAAGGGTACAGGTGACTGTCATACTTGTGATTAGACTGGTTTTAAGACCCAACAATGTAGATAGATTTGTTTTGTTTTTTTAAGCTTTGACTCTGTTCTTAATTTTGATTTGTTGTGCCAGGCGTTATGCTGAGCAAATTTTTGTGTTATGCTTCTTTTCTTTTTCTTCTCTTCTCTTCTCTTCTCTTCTCTTCTCTTCTCTTCTCTTCTCTTCTCTTCTCTTCTCTTCTCTTCTCTTCTCTTCTCTTCTCTTCTCTTCTCTTCCTTTTTTTTTTGGCTTTTTCAAGACAAGGTTTCTCTGTTGTAACTCCAGCTGTCCTGGAACTCACTCTGTAGACCAGACAGGCCTCAAACTCACAGAGGTCTGCCTGCCTCTGCTGGGTTTAAAGATGTGTACCACCACTGCCCGGCTGCATTATATTTCTTAATCTTTACATAAGCCCTGTGGAATAGGTTAGATTGTCACATCATCTTGGACCTGAAGAAAAAGACTCAATGGTGAAATGCTTACAAAAGTTTACATGGTTTGCAAGAAGCAGAGTTTAAGCCAATATGACTTGATTCCAAATCAATTATTTTGTTCTTTCCTTAGAACCTTTTACCTTGTGTGTAGGTGTTAGCTGGTTTCAGAGTCTGTTGGCTAACTGGCTTCTGACCCTGCAAAAGACTCCTGCTCTGCTTTTACTAACTTTTCATAAGCGTCACTCAGCATCACTTTCTCAAAGCTACATTTCTTTTCACTGCATAAGGAAGTGCTCAACTATGCAACAGACGGAAGTGAACTTGTCAAGTGATGAAAGTAACTCTGAATCCTATATGGAGACACAATTGCTTTTCAGCAGTATTTACAGTTCATAGGAGTTGCTTTGTCAGTGGATATTAAAGAGAATAGGGCTCACTTTCATAGTGTATTTGTCTTGGAGCTGGTCTGAGATGGTTACTGTTCCATTAACCGTCTGCTTGTAGGTTTTGCTGTCTGTCCAGTTTTCAGTGTCTATATGCGAACAGTGTCAGGGCAGCTTCCACGAAGGAAACAGTGGTCAACATTGCTACCTATTCCTTGTGAATAGCTAACAGTTTACATGTTCTTCACTGTTGCCCAGATGTAACCATTTAAAATCTGTTCATTGTTAGGGAAACGCAAACCTGGATATCCAGAACGTGAACCAGCAAACAGCCCTGCACCTTGCTGTTGAACGGCAGCACACTCAGATTGTTAGGGTAAAGTATTTATTCTTGTTAATTTTAGCTTATAATAGCTTTTTAACTATGCTGAGGTTTAGAGCCTTGTGAAAATTGAAATGATACAGTGTTCTACTTCTCAAAATGACATAGTTCAGAGAACTTAGGACTTTATTTTGTGTCTGTTGGGTGAAGAATTAAAATATGTAGTTTAAAGTCTTCTTGTCAGTTTTCTGATTTCTCATAATGTTAAGTGAGAATTTTTAAGTGACAATTAATTTGAATAATTGTATCCCTCTTAATGTATCTTGCAGTAAAATTAAAAGCTCTGTCTGGTAACTTGCTGTTGCAAATTGAAAATTGAACTACATATTTTTAGTTTACTAATCTAGTGATTTCAAGCAAAATACTTGAAAAAAAGTATTGGTTTAATAGTTTGTTGTTGTTTTTTGTTGTATTTTTGCTTTTTGTTTTTTTTGAGACAGAATCTCTCTGTGTTGCCCTGGCTGTTCTGGAACTTGCTCTGTAAATCAGGCTGGCTTCCAAGTCACAAAGAATCACCTGCCTCTGCACTCCTGTGTGCAGGATTTAAAGTGTGTGCCACCAGCACCACCACCTGGCTGGTTTAAACATTTTTATGGAGCAGTGACTCTTAAAAGTTTGGAGACTGAAGTAACTGCTACAGGAAGTTCAGTCTTACACTGTGCCTCAGACCAGTAGAACTAGAGCCTGAGAGGAATCTTTTATTCGTTGCTTTTCTCTTAGCTGTGACAAAATACCCAACAAAAGCAACTTAAGGTAGAGTTTAATCTGGCTCATGGTTTGAAATGATGTGGTCTGTTATGATGGGGAAGGCATGGCAGAAGGAACAGGAGGCAGCTGGTCACAGTGTGTCCCTAGTCAGGAAGAAGAGAATCGAATGCTGATACTTAGTTCACTTTTCTCCTTTCCCTTTTTATTCAGTCTGATATTCCAGTGCATTGCATGGGCCACCCACATTCAGTGTAGGTCTTTTCTTCTCTCTAGAAACTTCCACAAAGATGCACCCACCCAGCGGTGTGTCTTATAAGTGGTTCCAAATCCAATCAAACTGACAGCAAAAAATCAACCACCCAAGGATGGTAAATTCCTGGATTACCAAGCCTTCCAGATAGTTCTGATACTTAACCAAATTTGAAAAATATGTCCTAAAATGTTATTTTATGTAACTTTTTAGAACAAAAATAAGACAAAACAAGACAAAAGGTATGATTTGCCAAGACAAGTAAGACTGTTCAGTGAGACTAGTTTCTGTGGATGCTATTGTTCAGAACTCTTTGATGGTATTTGTAGAAAGGATTAGGAAGATTGTTAAAACAAGAAAAATCTAATGTGAATTTATTTACCTCGCAAGTCACAAAATAAAATAGTAAATAACTTATTTTGCCAAGTGGTTGGATTTTTGCAAATATTTACATTTAATTGTTATTTGAAATGTTAAATAAATCCAGAGTGTTCACTGTTAACTGTAGATGGGCTGTAGTTTCTTATAGGTGTGGACACTATCCAAATGTGACATCTTTCTCTTCTCTCCCAGCTTTTGGTCCGTGCAGGTGCTAAGCTAGACATTCAGGATAAGGATGGAGATACTCCTTTGCATGAAGCTTTGCGGCATCACACTTTGTCTCAGCTCCGTCAGCTACAGGACATGCAAGACGTGGGGAAGGTCGATGCTGCCTGGGAACCATCAAAAAACACAGTGAGTTAAGATCATATCCCCTCACTACCAGTGGAAGCATGTTTTATGTTTACTGCTTATCTTATCTGCATTGGATAAAACATTTTATCAGAGACATACTTGGGTTTATAAAGCTTTAATACTGGTCCTGTGAACTGCATTTGTTCTGCCTCTTATCAAAAGTTATTTGGTTCTTTTTAACTTCAGCAGTATAAGTAGGGGGTGGAGTGGGTATTTGTTATGGTTTAAATGTGAAATTCCTAATGCCTGTTCATTTTGATCAGCTTTCCATTTGATCAACACCACATGTATTTGATGAGCTATCTGCTCAGATATTTTTCATTATAATTTTTGAATTTTTTGTTTTCTTTTGGTTTTATTTTTTGAGGTGTTAGGATTGATCCCAAAGCCTCATGCATCCTAGTCAGGCTCTCTCCCACTTTCCAAATCTTTTGTTTTCTTCTAATTATTTCAAGAATTGTTTATATAATATGAAAACAAGATCATATGAAGTATGTGATGTAAACATATTTTCTCCTGGTTTGTCGCTTGCATTGCTGCTGCTGCTACTACCTCCTCTTTTTCTTTAGGGGGGTGATAGTGGAAGATAATAATTGATAGTACTGTGCTTTTGTATAGGAATAAACACAATTTATTATGCAGTGTTTTGTGTAGAAGTGATGACTTAGTCAAGAATATTCAGTGGTATTTTTAAGAATTATGTATGGAGAGTCAGACATACTGGGTCCTACTTAGGAGTCTAGGGCAGGATTTGTGACTAGTCTGTCCATGCCAGTCTGGGCTAGAGTGAGACTCTGTCTCAACTAAACAAACCAACAAAAGCTTCCCCGTGTAGTTACATATCCTGTAGTTTCAAGGCACTAGAGAGATGCTGTATCTTCCAAGTATAGAGAAAAGTCGGAAGTGCAGGTACACCAGCTGTGTGTATAATGGCTGGTGCATCTGGACCTTCTGTCTTCCTCGGTAGAGGAGGTCCAAAATGGATATTTGGTCATTTTTACCTTCTCTAGAAACTAGTTTTCATTCTTAGAAAGCTCTAAGTGGTGGGGCTCCATTTGATTCAGTGTCTCCCCCAAGATGCTTCCCTAAATGCAGATGTGCCTAGAAGTCTAAAAGTCATTCTGGTGATGTCCTTCTTGTCACCAGTGCCCTGGGATGGCAAGAAATGAGTTGTGCTGCACAAGCGTGTTTCTCCCTTCTCTCGACAGTGGTGTTTTTTGATGAGGCCTCACTGTGTTGCCCAGTCCTCAAACTCTAATCTTCCTGCCTTGACTTTTGAGTGACTGGGATTATAGGTGTAAGCCACCATGACCAATTTTGAGAGTGTTCTTGGAAGAACAGAACATTTTAATGTTGATGAATTATAAATTTAATCAGTTTTTTCTTTTATTATTTATGCTTTATGTGTCCTAAAAAGTCTTTGACAAAATGAAGGCCACTCAGACTTTTTCTTACCTTGTGCTATAGAAGCTTATAAAGTTGAGCTATTGCATTTAGGTTCGTTGTTCAAGTGAACTTTTATATAGAGTATGGCATAGGTCGAAGTTCATTTGCTCCTGATGGATGTCCAGCTATCCCTGCACCCTTTGTTGAATAGTGTCTTTTTCTACTTGAGTGCCTGCTGCCTTTATCCAAGATCAGTTAGCTGTCTATCTGGAAGTCTCCTTTTGTATACTGTATATTGTTCTTTTGGTCCATGTTTGTAGCCATGGGATGCCTGCTCAAATGTCTTGTATTTTGATTCAGCATTTGCTCATGTTGAATCAGGCAATGCAAGTCCTCAATTTTTTTTTAATTGTTTGGCAATTTTAAGCCAAACACTTTCACACTTCTGAATAAATTTTATTACCATCTTAATGAGTTTAAATGAATGCAAAGCCACAGTATCTGTGAATTATTGTTCTGTATGACTGTGAGTGTATGCTCTTAGCCCTTAACCCTTTGTCCTTTTTTCCTTTTCCTCATTTAAAGTTGAGAGGAGCATACTTACCTCCGTAGGTTGTTGTATGTGATCATAAAAGTACTTAAAACAGTACATGGCCGATGGGGTGTTCAGTGGATCTTCATATTATTTTAACAATTTCAGATATATTTGGATCCAGAGAGCAATGATACAATCAGATCCTGGTTCATGAGTTTTGCCTTGATTTGGAAACACTGAGAATTGTTAGCAGCTCAAGAGCTAAATTTAGTAACACAAGTACTGTTTCTTCAACATCTTAACCAGAAACTGCACTTGAGTTTCTCAGCCCTAATTGACCCAACTTTGGTTCTGTGTCTTTGAATTAGTCATTTAGGAGGCAGGTATCCAACTAAGTTTAGCCACATTGGTCTACTTGTACACTGGAGAGTCAGTTCTTAAATGTGGGAAAATCAAGAGAAATGGGGTAGTATTAAGACTGAAACTCATAAATGTCTAACACACACATATTGGTAGGGGTAATTGGTGGCAGATTTCTTTAAGGGAAAATCATGACTCTTTTCATTTGATTTCAGTTAATAATGGGCCTTGGTACCCAGGGGGCAGAGAAGAAGAGTGCAGCATCAATTGCCTGTTTCTTGGCAGCCAATGGTGCCGACCTCAGCATTCGAAATAAGAAGGGTCAGTCTCCACTTGATCTCTGTCCTGACCCAAGTCTCTGCAAAGCACTGGCAAAATGTCATAAGGAAAAAGTCAGGTTTGTAGTCTTTATTATCGCCTAACTTATTGTTCTGTTCGTAAGATGCTGTGTAGCTCCATAAGGGAGGATCTGGCACTTACAAGTGTCTTGATCTTTGCAGTTTTTATAGCTCTGTGTTGCCACTTTCTTCCTTGTAGATATTTCCTCTGCGTAGTATGTCTCGTTTCATGTTATGTTCCTCAAGTTATGTATAATAAGCTTAAGAAACTTTTCTAAACACATTTGATCTTCTAGAATCCTAAGTGCTCTGGAAATTTAAAAGGAAAAGCCTTTCTAGTGAAAACGCTATGATTAATGTTATAATATTTTACTTTGAAGGGCAGTATACTCTGGGTGAACAGAGTAGATCTCATGAAAAGTTTGTAATAATTCTAGCACCTTTCACTGAGAGCTTAAGGACAGTTATTATCAATAAAAGGTTAAAAGAATGAACAAATAAGTCAGCAAGCTGATTGTGGCATTTTCCCTAAAGGTGATCATTTTACATATACCTATTTTTTTTACAGTAAAATATGTCAGTAATTTTAATTAGAACTTCTGGTATAAATATTTTCTTAGAGAACATACAAAAAGATACACCTTTGTTTTTTTAATCCAAATAATGCTATGAAAATATTGTTGACCTTTATAACCTCTTATCACTGACAATATAGGTAGCTATCCCTTTACTTTTGTATTCTCTCACCTCTCAAAAAATGCATATAACAATGAAATAGCATTACTTTGGATTTCATGAACGGAACTGTGTGATAAGTGAAAGTAAGATGGATTATGTGTGTGCAAGAGAGAGAGAGAGAGAATATTGAGAATATATTTTAAAGATTCATTTTATTTTTTTTCAATTCTTAAAATTTAGTTTTATTTTTATGTTGGTTTTTCAAGACAGGGTTTCTCTGTGTAGTCTTCGTTATCCTGGAACTTTAACTCACAGAGATCTGCCTGTCTTTGCCCCCTGAGTGCTGGAATTAAAGGCATGTGTCACCACTACCCAGATCATTTTAATTATTTTAAGTTATCTGTCTGTCTGTGGAGGCAGGAGGTTTTTAGATTCCCCCTGGAACTGGAGTTATGGGAGCTTGTAAACTACCCATTGTGGATGCTGGGAACTGAACTTTGGGTCCTCTGAAAGAACAGTATGTAGTAGTTCACTGCTACTGTGGTGACCCAGCAAGGAAGACAAGGAGATATTCTCATACGTGCAAACTTTGGTAGACCTCAGCAGAGGGAACCACCATCATGGCTAATGCCATACTCGACAGTGGAACCCTGTGCATCTGAGCTCAGATGTTCTTATTTATACAGGACTCCTCAGATTTCTACTGATACCACATGCAGGTCACTAACAATCAACTTCCCCCACATAAATCCAACACCACCTGCAGACAATACAAAAATGCCAAGACCTAGGTGCACAAAACAATATTTTAAACACAACTAAAAATAAACGTCTACAATAGCAGACATTCTCTTTTAACCACTGAGATATCTCTCCAGCCCTTTTAAAATAAATAATATAAATATATAAATTTAAATATATAATATAAATATATAAATGGGAGCCCGAGCTAGCTCTCCAGTGCAAAATAAGTATTCATTTCATTCACATTTATTTTTGGGTTTATTTCTGGCTGTCCTGGAACTCACCTTATAGACCAAGGTAGCCTCAGACTCGCAGAGATCCACCTGCCTCTACCTTTGAGTGCTGGGATTTAAGGTGTGTGCCACACTGCCCAGCTCAATTTTATATATATATATATATATATATACATATACATATACATATTATATGTAAATATATGATATATAGTTATATAAAAATATGTATTTAAAGTATATCTTTAAGGAACTTAAAATTCTATTATTGGTAGACAGAATGCATCTCTAAATAGATACAAGGCACTCTAGTTATTGCAGTAGTAGCTCTAAACAGTGAAGTCTTAGATGGAACCTTTGTATGTGTTCATAAGTTCCTGAAACCAGTACTTACTTTCCATAGCTGTATTATTTATATATACATGAATTTTCCTGCCTGTTTCTGCATGTTTATGAGATGTCGTCTACCTTTCTGCAGTAGATTTTATCCTTCTGAACAACATACTCAGTGGAATGTCAGAACAGCAACTGAACTGTCTCACTTTCTAGCATTTCATCCTTTGTGAACTCTGGTTGTACTTAATTAAGATAATATGGTGCTACTTAGGATTTTTGTTTTATTCTTGTGGCTTCTGCTTCTATATAGATTGAACATGTTCTAAGTTGAATTTTGCTTATATTAGTTTTTTTGTTTGTTTGTTTGTTTGTTTTAAGGCACAGACTCACTATGTAGCTCTGGCTGTCCTTGAACTCACTCTGTAGGCCAGGCTACAGAGTGGCCTTGGACTCAGAGACTCACCAGCCTCTACCTCCTTCATGCTGGGATTAAAGGTGTTTTCTACTATGCCTGGCTCATTAAATTAGTTTTTGCTATTGTTTTTATCTCTTCATTATAAGTTCACCCTTTTTCATTGAATTTTCATTTAATTTGAAGATTGGTGCTAGAAGAATGTGGAAGATGCAGAGAGGGTTTATAAATAGGAAAAAGCAAGTATTTAGTACCTTTTTAGTCTATGCTTTTGAGCACTACAGATGTAAAAATTAGCATTTGTAAGTAGAAAAATAAATAGAAAGGGGTTTTACATAAAGTTGTTGACATTTGATTTCTAGTATCACCTGTTTTTATGTGTACCAATGACATTCTGGATGTTTAATAGGTAACAAGCTTGTTTAGGCTCTTTGCATGAGCTTGATTTGAAATACTTTCTTTTACTAGTGGCCAGGTGGGCTCCCGGAGTCCTTCCATGATCAGCAATGATTCTGAAACCTTAGAGGAGTGTATGGTGTGTTCAGACATGAAGAGAGATACTCTTTTTGGTCCATGTGGACACATTGCGACTTGTTCTCTGTGTTCCCCGCGTGTCAAGAAATGCCTCATCTGTAAAGAACAGGTTCAGTCCAGGACAAAGGTAATATGTCTATAATGTGCTGCTCTGTCATGTTGTGGAACTTGGTGAGACCATAACTAATGCTAGGCTGTGTGATAGTTATTTAAACTTCATTCTTATAAATAAGTTAATTATAGTAATACATAATTTATACATTCAAAGAGCTCAGTTCAGAATTTATGAATTTCTAGTCAAATCTTCATGATATTCTTTGTCGCATTCATTATTACCAGAACTTACACACGTGATTTTGTTTTTCTTTCAAAGTCCTCTAGAACTTAGAATTCTATTTTGTATTAGATACTCAAGCCTGTGGCAAATTTAAAAACCAGACATGCATGCCTAACTAATTTAACCCAGATTTGCTGAGTTACTAGCCTTTGACCATAAGGAAATAGTGACTCCAAGTGGTTAAAAGGGAATCAACAGCTTCACTGAAAAAAATTCTAAAACTAGTATTTAGACATAGTGGTTCTCAACCTTCCTAACGTTGCAACCCTTTAATACAGTTTCTCATGTTGTGGTGACCCCCAACTATGAAATTATTTTGTTGCTACTTTCTAACTATAATTTCACTACTGTTAATGCATCATATGTAAATATCTGATATGCAAATGATCTTACTGACCTCCAAAGGGGTTGTGACCCACAGGTTGAGAATTGTTGATTTAGAGGAAAGATTGTTTTTAGAAGAATCATTTGGATTCTTTCATAATTAGGGAAGTATAAATACATTACAAATTAATACAAACTTTTTGTTGAGTTAGGAAATAAAAGGGTTTTGTTTTTTCCTTAAATACTAACAAAGTGGGAAGTGATCACTTTGTTAACACTCCTAGAGGCTGGGAGGCCATCCTCTGCACAGAGGTTTATGTAACAAAATGCTTGATTCAGTTGTTCCACTTATGAGAGTAGAACCTGAGGAAATAATGCAGAAGGGGGAAATTTGTGCTTAAAAAGACTTTTCTTTTAAATAAAAGAATGGGTAGCTAAATGTTTGTTTTAGATCAGTTTGCTCTATTATTTTAACATATAATATTAGGTAATTTATTAGTATTGGAGGTAGTTTTTGAGTTCAAGAATATCAGCAATATTAGAGAACAACCAGATTTAATTGCACAAACTAGTACGCCAAGTATGCAAATTCCATGTCCAATACTGAGGCGGTGGCCAGGAGAGCACACATACATGAAAGCAAGCAAGAGCAGTGTTGTAATGGTTAGGTGATGTTATAGGTGAGATGTGATCATTGCTGGAAAATAGTACTGAATAAAAGACAGCTAAGTGTGGCTATACTGGGAAAAGGTACTGTTGTAAAACAGAGGTGAAACCAAGGGCAGCGGGTGGTCTGCAGGGAGAAGGTTTTCACAGTTTGACAGATTTCATGCATTATAGATGAAGTCAATGGAAATTATGAGTAGGCTGTGAATTTAGTGATAGGGCAGGCAGGGTGAGGAATAACCCAAGAGCTTTGGGCTCCAGAGCAGCCTGGGAATTGATCAGGTCCCAAAAGGGGGACTTTTATGAAGAATTCACTAGATGGAGGTAACACAAGCAGTCTTCTTAACTTTTAGCAGTTTGACTGATTTGGGTAAGATTTTGTTGTTAGTCTTCTCACAGTCATTTGTTTTATACTTGTTTACTAAAATTCCCTTAAAGTTTTTGAAAAAATGAAAATTAACACTTAGTTCCTTGTCCCTGACATCAGATGAAATGGATCTTTCTATACAGCTCTTCATGTCAGGTAGGGAGAGGAATGCTGAAATAGAGCCTGGTAAGCTAGGGCACCTAACAATGTGAAAATGAGCAGCCAGACTGGGCGGTGGTGGCACATTTGGGAGACAGAGGCAGGCAGATCTCTGTGAGTTTGAGGCCAGCCTGGTCCACAGAGTGAGTTCCAGGACAGCCGGAGTTACAACAGAGAAACCCTGTCTTGAAAAACAAAAAAGAAAACAGAGAACATTTGGGTGTAGGCTGCTGTAGGTTATGTGATTTCTCTGTAGTTGTTCACTCTGTTTTCTCCTTGCTGTAGATTGAAGAATGTGTGGTATGCTCTGACAAGAAAGCAGCTGTTCTTTTCCAACCGTGTGGGCACATGTGTGCTTGTGAAAGTAAGTAGCCTTTTGGGGACCTCCCCAGTGTCATAAAAATAGAAGTGAAGGAAAAAATTACATCTTAGAATTTTGTCTGTCTGTCTGTTTGTTTGTTTATTGGATAACCACCTACAGAAATGCTGGGCAAGCATTTAGTACATTCTATGTTTTTTTATTTTTGTTTTGTTTTTTTGTTTTTTGCTTTTTGTATTTCAGTTATATTACCACAAAAGGCTCCTTTTCACATACAATGGGAACATTTATAAAAATCTAGAATATGTAGTCATCTTTTTTTGCATATGACATTGATACATCTTCATTTGTCTTCACCTTAATTTTGCTTTTCCTATGAACCTGACCAGCTTCTCAGCTCTTGGAGCATCTGTTGTTTGGGGCTGTAATTTCGTTCTGTTAACAACTGTTAGGTCAGAAGTTGTTTCTTTGGGAGGATAATATTGAAGCTTTCGAGATGCTTTAAAATCTCTTGAAGCACATTCTGTCAAAGCCTTGGCTTTTTATCTCTCTCTTAGATCTGACAGGGCTTGAAATTCTCTTTCCTTTGCTAGTTGTTTTTAAACTTATCAGTGAAAGATCTCAAACAAGCTTAACACCTTGTTTAGATGATATTTCGTATTATGAGGTAGGTTAGTCAACAAGTACTGCATTTTAATATGCTGTCTGACTAGAATAGCATGGAAATTATATGGTAGTTCAGTTTTATTGGTACGGTTCCCTTTAAATGTTGGGTTCAATTTTTTTATAGTTATTTATTTATTTGTTTGCGTATATGTCTGTAGGCTGTGTATGTATGTTTTGGTATGTGCCCAACACTGTGTGTGTGTTTAAGTCAGGGAACACTTGAAGGGAGCTTGTTCTCTCCTTCCACTCTGTGGGCTCTGAGGCTCAAACTCAGATGGTCAGGCTTAGATAGAGATATCTTTACCCATTGAGCCACCTCACAGGCCTTGAACACAGGCCTTGTTTTAATGGTTTTTTTTTTTTTTTCTTTTCATTCTAATAGAAAATTAGACAACTAAATGAAAGGTTAAGGCTTTTGTACCATTAATACCTCAAGTAATTGTTTCTATTTACCAAAGCCTGGTGTAAAGGCTATCATCCACTGTCAAAAGATGCACAGAAACACATTCTGTATTAAGTAAATTTTTGTAGAAAAAAGGGTGCCAACCTTTTTCTGTTCAAGAACAAATACTTGCCAGGTGGTGGTGACCCAAGCCTTTAATCCCAGCCCTTGGGAGGCAGAAGCAAATGGATCTCTGGGAGTTTCAAGGCCAGCCTGATCTACAGAGCAAGTTCCAGGACAGCCAGAGTTACAGCAGAGAAACTCTGTCACAAAAAACAAAACAACAACAACAAAAAGAACAAATACTCAGTGTTTTTGGCTTTGTAGGCCACATGGCTCCTGCAGTAACCAATTACCTCTTTCCAACTACTCAATGCTGTCATTGTAGTCCAAAAATAACTACAGCAAATAGGTAACTATGTTCCAATAAAAACTCATTTACAAGAACAGGGCTTTGGGTCAGTGATTTATTAACCTCTACCTATTGTAGACCAAAGTTATACCTGTGTAAGACTTGAAAGATAGTTTAACTTTTAGTATTGGTTACACAGTTTCTTGAGCCTTATCATTTTATTTTCCCCCAAGGATTTCAAAATATGTTTACAAGATTTTTGCTTTATTGTGTACTAGCAAACTTTTATTGAACTTTTAACTCTACTAGATATTGTGATCTCATCTTAAATGAATCATAACTTAACCTTCGGCACAACCCTGAGTTAGGTGGGTTTTCTATATTTTATTTTATTATTTTATTTTTTATTTATGGTTCTAGGCAACAGGCCTCTGGCCTCTTGTGTGTTCGTCAAGCACTTTGTTGTAGAGCTACATCCCTGGCCCTCAATATTTTTTTTGGATGTTTTTGGAGACAAGGTCTTTCGTGTAGCTTGGGTTGACCTTGAGCTTTTGATCTTCCTTCTGCCTCCCAAGAACAGGACTTGCATTGTGCACCACACTGCACATTTTCTACATATGTGCTCTTAGCCACTTACTGAGGAGGATGGGGCTAAGGTGAACAGCCCTTTCCTAAAGAGTGTGTGCTAAAGTGTTTAGTCTGGTACTCACACCACAGTGGTGTTAAGCAGAACGTTGGGAGTCTTGAAGAGTATGAAGTACCTAGGCCAGTCATGGAAGGATTATATTCTTGAAGAGGCTAATGATATATTTTTGTAGAAAAATATAATAACTTAATAGTTACAGGAAGTTCATGTAATTGTGATTTTATGTTACTTGATTAGTATATAATACATTAATTCTTTAAGAAAAGCTGTCAGTGGTGGCTCACCCCTTTAATCCCAGAACTCGGAAGACAGGGGCAAGTGATTCTGTGAGTTCAAGGTTAGACTGGCCTACAGAGTGAGTTCCAGGACCACCAGAGTTACAACAGAGAACCCTTGTCTCGAAAAACCAAAATAAAAAATCTGTCCCTAGATTGAAAACAAATCCCAAACTAGATTTGTTAGCATGATAATCAGTTGTTAGATTGTTTTATGTTCAGGCCTTGGTGTCAGGGTTGATAACGATTCTACTCCCAGTGCATTGACATTAGGAATATATACCCCAGCTTGTCCACATCAGTGATGCTGCAATAAAGTTTAGTTTGAAATGAAGCATGGTAAATGCTTATTTAAAAAAAGAACATGATGATTTGTTATGTGTTACTTTATAATTAATTAACAAGTTCAAATGTAAGGTGATATGAACAATTGATAATGTACATTGTGCCTAGATAGCGCTTGCACACACACACACTCTCTCTCTTCCCCCCTACTTCCCTCCTCCCCCTCAGCTTCAGAGATTTTTAAAATTTTTATTCTATGTGTATGGGTATTTTGCCTGGATGTGTCGGTGCACTATGTGCATGCAGTACCTGAAGGCGCCAGGTTCCCCTGGGACTGGAATTACAGATGGTTGTTAACTACCATGTGGGTGCTGGGAACTGAACCTAGATCCTTAAGAAGAGTAGCTAGTGTTCTTAACCACTTCTAAACTGTCTCTCCGACCTTAGTTTTCTTTTCTGTAATGAGAAATGGCGCTTACTGTTTTTGAAAATTATCACGAGAGAGAGGTCTCATGGAAACATTTTTCTGGTTTCCTGAAGCAGTACATTAAAAAGATAGCCACTTGATAACTAGCACACTACATCAAGTGATAGAAAGGGATGAAGAGAATGGAAGAACAAACACTTATTATAGAAAACATTTTTAGAAAATTAGCATGTAGGCAATCATATTTTAGGTGGGGAAGAGAAGCACTTAATAAGAGAAGTCCTGAGTGAATGTGTCCTGTTAATATGGGCATAGCCATGTGAAGGACCCCAGAACCTCAGACCAATGGGAAAATACAAAGAGCACCCCCAGTGCCCCAGGCTCAGGAAAATAGCAAAGCCTTCTTCAGGGGACTGGATACAGGTATTTACAGTGTGTGTAGTGTCCACCGTAGCTGTCTCTCTCCAGATGTTCACAGCCTGAAGACTGCTCTACGGAGACTGCTACTACTGAGACTGGGATTTCCCCCTTGTTGGGCTGTATGCAATATACCCCATCCCTCTGCTCACCTTTATAATAAACACACTGAGGTTCCGGGTGCTGAGGTTTCTCTAGCAGACCACCCTGTCCCAGCTTTTTTTCTGCGTGTCTGTCTGTCTTTTCTTGATTCCCTTGCCTCCCCTAAGTGAGGTCCAAATCCCTGTAGGTACTGGATGCAGCAGTCAGAGTTATAATATTAACTGAAATGTATCAACAACATTTTTGTTTTTTAAGCCTTAAGGTCTTTTTGTGTTTATTGGTTTTGTTTTGGATATTTGAAACAGGGTTTTACTATGTAACCTAAGCTGACCTCCATTTACTTTATAGAGCACATTGGCCTTGAATTCATGGGACCCTCTGCATACTCTCCTGAATGCTGATACTTTAGTGTTGTGCCGACATGCCTGGCTTTTATGTGCATAGGTGGGTTGGGAAGGGTTGTTGAACAAGGTTTTCTTCATTTAGCCAGTTAAGGCTGGCCTAGATCTATCCCATAATCTTCCTGCCTCTGCCTCTCGACTACCAGGATTATAGTTGTATACTACCATTTCTGGCTAACCCTTAAGATTTGGAAATACTTACTTGGGAAAAAAAATCACTATTAGATTATATTAGAAAATGTTTTCATAACAAATTCTTTGTTCTACCGGAAAGTTCTCATTCTTAGGCTAATAACATTTACAGTAAAGTAGGATTTTTGTTTATAATTAGTTATAACTAGAATCTGGTATAACTTCTTTAATTGTTGCTTGAGTTTATGGTTAAATTACAGAAATTAGCAGAGAAAGACATTGCTTATGTTGTAGCTAAAGAAATACCTGTTACTCATTTTCAGACTGTGCCAGCCTGATGAAAAAGTGTGTGCAGTGCCGGGCAGTGGTTGAGCGAAGGGTGCCTTTCATCATGTGCTGCGGCGGGAAGAGTTCAGAAGACCCCTCTGATGACATCGGTGAGTGACTTCTCTTGAGCAGTTTCGTACTTTGCTTTCTTGTGGGGTAAATCTCCCTGTTACACTGTGCTGTTGCCTTGTTTAACCTAAGATGTGTGAGTTGGGTTGAGAAGCGAACATGTTTTTTGGTGCTTTTTGTTTGTTAAAAGAAATGTCAGTTTAGATTTATATTTAATTTGTGGTATGCTTATAGACTTTTGAAATGTGTGCGTGCATGTGTAATGGTTCATTGGGTCTATACGTGCCTCCGTATTTACGTGGGAATCAGAGGACAGCTCTATGGAATTGATTTTCTCCCTTAACCTTCACATGGATCCTGGGGATCAAACTCAAGTTGCTAGGCTGATGGGGCAAGCACCAAGCATTTTTACCACTGAGCCAATCTCACCAGCCCAGCATCAGACTTTGGAGGCTTTGTAATATGAAGAATATTATGTTCTTTGCCAAGACAGGGTTTCTCTGTTGTAACTCTGGCTGTCCTGGAACTCACTCTGTAGACCAGGCTGGCTCGAACTCACAGAGATCTGCCTGCCTCTACCTCCCCAAGTGCTGGGATTAAAAGCATCCGCCATCACTGCCAGGCACTGCTTTCTATTTTAAAGATGAAATAAGATGAAATTTCCAAAAAAAAAAAAAAAAAAGGTTCAGCTGGTGCACACCTAACCCTAAACTTAACCATAACCCTGTCTTGAAAAACTAAAACAAAAAATACATAAAAATAAATAAGAATTATTTTTAAGTTATGTATATGCATGTACAGGTACCCACAAAGGACAGAGGCATTGAATCCCTGTATCTGGAGTTATAAGTCATCTTATGGTGCTGAGAACTAAACTGGTCCTCTGCAAGAGCATTGCGTGCTCTTAGCCACTGAATACTCTTCTAGCCCTAAATCTATTTCTTCTTGAAGATTGCAAATGAGTGCTATCTGGATGCTGCTACTGTATCTTTTGCCTATCTTTTTTGTGGAAAAAAAATTGAAGAAGACTCTAAGATTCTTGTTAGCTCCCCTCACCCCTTTCTTTTGTTGCCTTGGCATGCATGCATTTCTACCACCAACAATCTTCAGATGCACAGTTTTATTTTTAATAATTAAAAATTTAGAAATATGTCATTATGTTAAAACAGTAATAACTAGGAAAGTTTTTCTTAACTTCTAGCAAGTGGGAATATCCCAGTGCTACAGAAGGACAAGGACAACACCAATGTCAACGCAGATGTGCAGAAGCTGCAGCAACAGCTGCAGGACATTAAGGAGCAGGTAATAATTGCACCAGCCATCCAGTGTTTCTCACCATGCCATTTAATGTTTGCCAGTCTAGTGGCCTTTTCTCTAGTAGGTACAGTTTGTGGCAGCAGACCACTTGTGATGTTCAAATGTAGCAATGACTAATGTCTGACCAAGGAGATTCAGTCAGACATTTTCCAAAATAGGAAACACACAGATGACAATAAACATGGCTGGGAAAAACCTGAAAACCACAGTGAGGTGCTTTCAAGCCTATTAGTCTGTGGGGTGTGGAGAGATTGTTGGTATCAAGTGGAAGGCAGTGTGTACAGCAGCAGAGCGTCTATCCTTCTGCTGGGAAGAGATGTTAGTAATGCTACTTAGAAAAGCACTGTCGTCTAATGAACCTAAATAGGATGTTCTTTAGGACTACAGACCTGGAAGGGATCATAGTGTTTACAGTCTGGGTGGTGATTTTCTTTGTTAGGAAGAAGCAAAGGGGAAGTTTCTAGAGCCCATTATAAAAATCTGGTCACGCTGTGGACTTCTATGGCTTGTGTACATTTCTGTATATGTATACAAGTATATAAAAGTGTGTGTTTGTTTATGTGTTTATGTAGAGAAACAAGGGAAAGATAAGGATAAATTTCAAGTTTGTGTTCATCAATGAGAGGTGGATGGACCGGAGAGGGGAAGATATTGGAAGGGACTTTAAAAGCGAGAGTAGCATTCCATACATCAAACTGGGTATTAGTTATATTGTTATCTGACTTTTTTACAGAATCAGCAAAGTACTCTTTTATATCTACCCAATATTTATCAAAGCAAGATGATAAGAAACAGGCATATACTAAATGAGACTACAAGTCTTGAGCCAGGTATCTTGAGCTCCTCTAAACCTAGAACTCAGGAGGTAAGAGTTCAAGACCAGAGAGCCCTGTCTCACAAACCACACAGCAAAAGGAACAATAAAACAATCCCTTTTTTGTCATTCTTTGCTGTTTGTCACAGGGATTTAATTGGCTCAAAGACTCAAGCAGAAAGAGTTTAGTCTGTGGTTGCCAGTCACACACTATGGCCAGCCTGTTGTAGCAGTACTGGATCCTAGTTCACAGTTTGAATTTACCAGAAGTAATCAATTGAGGGTGGCTCAAGGTGACTCATGGCCATGTAATAACTAGTTTAAAACTGAATGCATGTAATTACTAGGCCTTTGAACACATATCTGAAGAGAGAAAAGCCTTTTCAATTCGTGATTTTTTTTCCTATAGAATCAACATTTAGCAATGTTATATAATGATTAAGTAAAGATAAATAAGGATTTAAAGGGTTTTCCCCTTCATTTGTTGTTTTTTTCCTTTTGCATATTTATGTGTGTGTGCACAGTGTCTGTGCATGTTTGTATGTATGTGGGTACACATATGTGCAGATGCATGAGCACGTGTGTGCACATTTGTGTGGAGGTCCAGGGTTGACAAGTGTTCTCCTGAACCTGGGACTCATTGTTCTGGGTAGAGTCGCTAGCCAGCTTGCTCTAGGGATGCCCTGACTCTGCCTCCTGTACACTGGGATTACAGGTAGGCCAATGTGCTAACCTGAATTTTGCGTGGCTTCTGGGGGGTCTGAAATCTGGTCCTCACTTGCCCAGCCAAGTGCCTTACCTACTGAACCATCTCCTTGGCCCTTGCTTGTCTTTAATTAGTTTTTAAATTAGCATATAGATTGTATGCTAATACAGATTAACATACAGAAAACCTGTTAGGGTTTCATTATGACATTTCCATAAATATTTATCTTTGTTCTTATTTGCCACCCTCCCCCACACCCCTGTCAATTAACCTTCCTTCCTCTTGTGTGTCGCCTACCCCCATCTCTCATTAGGATTTCCTACTGCTTTTGTCTCATACGTTCCATTACACTCTTAGCCCTCTGCCTCTGTCTTCATATATAATCACTCCCCTCATATTTCTCTTCCAGCTTCATGTTCAGTCAGTATGGATATATGCATATATTTGCAGAAATTTAAATTTAGATTCTACATGTGAGATACATGGTGATACTTGTCTGAGTCTGACTTGTTTCATGTAACATGATTTCAAGCTCCATCCATTTTCCTGCCAATGTCATGATTTCATGGAAAAGCAGCATTTTGTTTATGTGCCACATTTTCTATATTCATTCATGTGTTGGTGGACTTCTAGGCTGGTGCTACTTATTGTGAATAGTGCAGCAGTGAATGTGAATGTGCTGGTTTCTATGGTATGCTGATGTAGATTTCCACGTGTGGGATAGCTGGGTCTTACAGTAGCTCTGTTTCTTAATTTTCTTTCTTTTTTTTGTAAAGAATCTGCATACTAATTTCCATAGAAGTGATACCAGTTTGTGTCCCCCAGCAGTGTCTAGAGTTCTGTCTCCCTGCATTCTTGCCAGCATTTGTTTTCTTCACAGCTATTCTGACTTAGGAGATAGGAGCAGTTTTAATTAGCATTTCCCTAGTAGTGCTCTTCCAGAGGTCCTAAGTTCAATTTCCAGTACCCACGTGGCAGCTCACTATCCAATGCCCTATTCTGGTGTGCAGGCATACTTGTATACCAAGTACTCGTATATATAAACAAATCAACCTTAAAAATATAAATAAAACAGTTTAAAAATTTTGACACTCCCAGCATTTCAATTTCTTCTCCATGAGACACAGAAAGATAAGTTGTTTGTTTGTTTCTCACGTGGAATCCAAAAACTAGAAAGAAGGGCTAGAAAGATGGCTCAGCTATTCAGAGCCCTGCTGCTCTTCTGGTGGGCCCAAGTTTGCTTACCAACCAACAGCCATGTCTGGTGGTTTATAAACCTTTTATAACTTTAAACCCAGGGGATCTGACGCCTTCTTCTGGCGTCTACAGGTACTTGCATGCATGTGACTTACACAATTATAAATAATAAAATGAAATCTAAAAATTAAAAATTTACTCTGTGTGTGTGGTGCTGTAGATCACACCTGGGGTCTCACAGGCATGGCAGACGAACACTCTTCTGCAGACTTCATCCCCAGTTCTCAGTTTTCTCATACTGAATAATGGTACATATTAAACCTGTTATGGATCAACTTTATGTAAAACTTATCATCCCAAAGAAATTTATTCGTCCTTAAAAAATTCACACTGCTATAGTTTATCACTAAGTAGTTTAAACAATTGTAACAAAACTAACTTTTTATGGCTCTTTAAGATCCATCACGGTCTGAGGAAACATGATCCTCCTACCTTGGCAGGGTGCAGGGATTATAAGCATGCTGCTTTGGTGTGAGGCTGTCAGATGCCCTGGAACTGGAGTTACAGACAGTTGGGAGCTGCTATATGGGTGCTGGGAATTGAACCCTGGTCCTCTGGAAGAGCAGCCAATTCTCTTAACCTCTGAGCCATATCTCCAACCCAACATAATTACTCTTAAATCAGTAACTCTTAAATCAATATCAGTAACACAAATGTGTTTTCTTTTGGAAATGTAAGTTATTAATTATTTTTTGTTCTTCATGTATATATTTTTGTTTCCAAATGGAAGCTAGTGCCTCACAAATAAATGCTAGGCAAGCTCTCCACCACTGAACTGTATCCTCAGCCTAAGTCCCTAGAGTTCCTAAAATATTAATGGGTGCCACTAACTGAGTGGGCTAACTTTCTAAAAATCCAAAGATGTGATCTCCCCCCTCATTTTGCTTTTTTGAAACTTCAAGATAGATAATTCTGTTTGTTTGGAAAGGAATATGTTTATCAATTTACATCATAGTTTTTTGTTTTTTTTTAATACAATGGTCTGTGGTATCATCAAAATTACTAGCTACATTGTTGTAGACTTGAGGCTTCATTTAGTAATTTAACCATTTCTACTCATTTTATTTCTATGTTGAGAGAGAGAAAAATTCATGATAAAGTGTTACATTAGATTAAAATGGGCTCTTACTGTAAAGTATGTTTTATGAATAAATAATAACTTTGTACTAGAGTAGTTAACAGCATATACCTAATATATTCCCGAGTCTTGATAGCAGATAGCACTGCACAGGGTTTGTGAGAGAGTAAGAACTCTGGGGCTAGATATTCCCAGCTGACATGTCTTGAAGACATTTTGAACCATACTAAGCCAGTTTGTTTTTAAAGTGGAAGTGAGGACTGGGATGTCTTATATCTAGCGGAGTGCCTAGCGAGGACTCTCAGCTGCATACCTGCAGCATGTCCTAGTTCAGTGCCACACAAAGGCTGCTGAGTTCTTGGAGGTGGCAAGTTTGTATCAGGTGCAGTGGGCCCACCTTCATCTATTGCTCATTCTTTGTTTTATGTAATAATTACTTTTATGAAATATTATTGTTTATGTTATATGTGTTTGCATGCAGGAGTTTATGTGCATCTTGTACACGCAGGAGCCAGTGGATGTCAGATCTCTGAGCTGACATGTGGGTGCTGGGAACTGAACTCAACTCAGGTCCTTAGCAAGAGCAGTAAGCACTCTTAACCTCTGAGGTGTCTCTCCAGCCATGTACATTTGTTTTATGTACTACTTTTATATTATTTTGAAAGAATAATTAGTATCTATTCTGTAGGAATGGCATTTGATTATGATAACTATTTTTAGTAACTAATTTTTAAATAAATAATTTACTTTTAAGCTAGGTGTGGTGGCACACACATGTAATCCCAGTACTTGGGAGGCAGAGTCAGGTAGATCTCTATGAGTTTGAAACCAGCCTGACCAACATAATGAGTTTGATAGCTAGGGCTACATAGTAAAACCTTGTCTCAAATTCCCCCCTCAAAAAAGAAGGAGGAAAAGGCAAAAACAAAACAAAACAAAAACCAACCTGAAAAGATGACCGACCTGGAAGAAAAAATTAATGATACAAAGGAGTTGTAAGTTAAACTTAAACTTAAAATATGAAACAGCTCACATTTACTCATTGTCTCATTATATTTCAGACGATGTGCCCTGTGTGTTTGGATCGTCTGAAGAACATGATTTTCCTCTGTGGCCATGGAACATGCCAACTCTGTGGAGACCGAATGAGTGAATGCCCAATCTGTCGCAAGGCAATTGAACGAAGGATTCTTTTGTACTGATTAAGAAACACAAAGTGTTTTGTTAGCTAAAGTATGTGATCATGAGATCTTAGTAGGTTCTAAAGCTAGTTGGAAGTTTAATCTAATGGGTTAATCTGTAATTTCATCATTTCTTTATTAGAATGTAATTAGACTGTATATGTACCACTGTCGCAACGGAAACATCATGCAATGTTTGAAATTGCTGGTGTGTGTGTGTGTGTATGTATGTGTGTTTTCCTCTTAAATTTGGAACATCAAATTCATGTTAATTCATATAAAATTTGGTTTTGGCTTTGAAGGGGAAAATCTTCTAATGACCTCCTTTCACATTTGTTTTACTGCATTTTTTTTTAAATTTATACGTATGCTAAACCTTAGAAGTTGACTTACAAGGTCAATTTTCCTTCATGATTTCATAATTACTGTTATTTCACACAGTGAAATGATACAGCTATTCCAAAAAGTCATACATAAGGTGAGTGGGACTAGTCAAACTATATCACATGTGTTAAATGATAAAGGTATAGTCGAGATGCCTTGTGGCTAAGGCAGTACTGAAGGAAAGATTGTATTTGAAGAAGTTATCTAAATGATTGTTTATGAATTTTTAAGTAAATGGAAGCATGCATTAGAATAATGCCTTTATCTTAATTTCTAGATTTAAAAGGGAAGTTGACTAACTTAAATAGCCAGTTTCAAAATGACCAGTAGACGTGAAATGGAAAACCAATTGTAGCGAGAACTGAAGGCAGTATAGACTGGTGCCTATCTGACCATTACTGCTGCACCTCTTGTATTAACTCGACACTGTTTGAATCAGCCACTTGTAGAAAGGGATCTGTGAAAAGTCATTTCCGTTTTCCCTTTGACAGCTGACCTGGGCTCGATCTAATCAGTGCATACTCACTGTCCTGTTTGTGCCTCTGAGGTCTGTTCAGCTGGGTGATGCATTTTTAGAGGCAGCGATCTTTTCTTCTATATGTCTGTTAATTCTGACAGTGTTACAGATTCTATTTTCATCAAAAGCCTTACTTCCATTCATTCTCAGATAGTAATTCATACTACAAAGAGCGTAGTTTTTCTTTATGCCTACAGATGAATATTCTTTAAACTGCCTACCATAGCTAAGATGTAATAAATAGCTTAATATCAGATACTTAGAAAAGAGTGTGGGGCATTTGTGGAAAAGCATGTGATTACATATAGACTTGGGAGGGGGCTAAGCATTTTATCTCCTTTAAATGAGTAATCTTTGTATCTAGCGTAAATATACGCATAAGTGTTAGAGATTCCTCACTGCTAGATTATAAGAAATATCAGCTGTTTACAATAGTGTTTACTATATACCTTGTATAAGTGTGTACTCATAAGTATAGTGTTCCTTTGGACTGTTTTTCCCCATGTTTGGATCTGGCTGCTTACTTCTGTTTTTCTGCTGTAGCAAGTAAATGTGGGAGAGTGGAGTGTTTGGCCTGGTTGCACTTTGTTGCTGGTGGTTTACCTGCCACCGCCTTTGCCAGGCTTATGTGAGCTGTGCTGGCTGCATCGCAGCTGAGTAACTGCTATATTTCTCTTTTGTATTTTTGAGATAGAGTCTCACTATGTATGCCAAGCTGCTCCGGAACTTACTGTGTAGCTCAGGCTGGCCTCAACCTCATGATCTTCCTGCCTCTGCCTTCCAGTTGTGGCATTATGGAAACAGAACCCCACCACGTTCAACAACTGTTAAATCATTTTGGACAATGCAGTTTTTATCAGTATCAAATTAAGAATGTTTTGTGACTCTCTTTAGTAATGTAGTAAGGAACCAATGAGACCATTTTCTGAGTATAATTTGAAGTTAAAAAAAGATACATCTGATGATATGATGTTTACATAAAGAAACAGACTATCTTCTTACAGACTTGGAAGCAGCAGAAGTGAGGATCTTTTCTCCTTCCCATAGGCTGCCCATCTCTTTCTACTCACCATCGGGCAAGGGAGAGCACCTGGCTGCTGCACACAGTCTGCCAGCCCAAGAACCTGTGGGCATAGCTGCATCTCACTTCAGACCTTTTCCTCTGTCTCCTGAGCTGCAGTGCTAAAGCTTGCATCCTGTAAGGCGATATACCTTCTGACTAGCTGCATAGCATTCCCTCCATATTAGAGCACAGCACACTGACTTCTGTGAGAGAAACATGAAGTCTCTACACCACTGGGGACTTGTGGTTGTCTCTTCATTACTTGGCCATTTGTTTTATGAATAGAAGATGTTCTTCAATTCATGTCTTCAGGCACCTAAAATTACTGTAAATTTGTTTTGAGTTTGTAGGAGACAGTAAGACCAGGAACTGAATCATGCCAGTGACTTTTCTTCTTCACTCTCTGGAACTTACCTCTCACTCAGTCTCTTTGCAGTACTTGGCCCCTTGGGTTATCTTTCTGCCTTGTTACCCAAACCTCTTTTTTCTGTGCCTCAGATGAACTCTTATTTTTCTTAGAATTATTTTTACAGTGACATGCATTCATTTTTTTAAAGTATTGGGCTTCAGGGGCTAGATAAGAAAAAAGTCAGCTTCTTAGCACACTCAAGAGTTTATGCTTCGGTTGTATATTTGAAGTCATTTGTGGGCAAAAGAACGCAGTCCAGAGGCACTGTTAGTATCCCTAGCTAGTGTTTCAGGAGAGCTGTTGGGGAGCAATATTTGGATTCCCTTCTGTACCCCCTCGCCACCACACTTCTCCTTTATCAGCCAAGCATATCTGCTTTCTCACTCACATACATGCGACTCACCAGGTGGTGCTAGCACAGTTGCAAATGTTCACAGTTTAACATTATTAACTATGCTGTATACATATGTAATTTTATTTTGTATTAGTGTAAGAATATTATACTAGGCAAGTATTTAGTTGGCTTACTTAAGGTATTTGTAATTTAATAATAGCAAACTAACCAGAAGTTTACTGAAACATAAAGTTAACTGGAAATAACTTCTTAAATTTATATTTTTGATCATTTTAGCTGGAAAAAACATTTGATTTTAGAATGTCGAAATGTGTGCTGCTTAATATTTGCCTAGTTCAAAATCCAAACGTTGCTGGGCCATTTTTACACATGGGAACATCCTGGATAGACATGTGTTGCCTGATGGATGTTTTTGGTTATTCTGAATTCTGGACACTTTTGGACTAGGAGTGATTAAACTTGTGAATATGACAGTGATGGGTGGGCAGAGCTGGTTTAGGACATTGGGGTTGCAACAAATAGGAAACCAAACAATAAGCACAGAAGGAAAGAGCGTTGTGCAGCATTGCCTCAGTATTACTGGAGAGAGCATGTTTAATTGTAAGAATACAAAGGATCTGTTAGGTCTGATATTTTCATATGGCTTGGCAGTTGTTTTGTAAATTACAGATTTTACAGCTTGCTTTTTTTTAACATCTAAAAGGAAAAGCACTTATCCTTTCAGAGTGTCTGAAATGTTTATAGTAATAATTTGTATAAAAATTGACTCATGGGATACATTGGGGGGGATTTTAATTGCAGTCAGAACCACATAGAAGGTTTATCATCCTGACTGTTTCTAAGTGTGCAGTTCAGCAGTGTCACTCCCACTCGCTTTGTTCGGAAACGGGTGTGGAACTTTATCCTGCACAGTTGAAATGCCACACCCATCAATCACTTCTTTTTCCTTTCCTCTGTGGGGTAGGGTTCTAACTACATACAAAGCAAACACCGGAATTACTGAGTATTGTCATTTGTGTTTGCAAGATCTAAACTTAGGTAGATATCAGGTTCCTGAAATTTGAGGAAAGGGAATCTCTCCCCTGCCCTGATTGTTATTTTTACATGTGTGTTAGTTGAAAGTGTTTATTTCATTTTGAACCAGAGGAAGAAAAATAAATTTTAAATATGAGAAATAAGTTAGCTTTGGTTTTTGTATTGGGAAGGCAATGTTTTTTCACAAGTAATTTGTGCCTTGTTATAAGTGTCAATTGTCATTGAGTCTACCTGTCAAAGTTTCAAAATACATTTTTCTTTCAAAATGGAAACCTAATTTAACTTGCTTGAATATTACAATAGGAATGCTTACTGATATTACTTGATAATCATGTATATCCTTTTGACTTTAACACACACACACACACACACACACACACACACACACACACGATAGCAGTATTGATGACAGTTGTATGTCGTTGAACATTAAATGTGAGGAAGCTGTTTAATGTTGTCTCATGTGTATGTTGCTTTGCAGCAATGAGGGAAGAATCCTTCAGTGGCTAATAAGTGGCTAGTAGTGGGTAAAACTACAGTATAAAACTATGAGCGGCTAGTTGATATTAAAGTTAAGTTGCTACTTTGGCATTTTCTACCTCCTTTTCTACCAGAATATTGCTTTTCTTTGCCCCTTCTACCATCTTGTCTTATTTGTGAGTGGAAAGGAAGCAACCTGAGGTTAAAGTTTGGTTTTCTTTTTTTGAGAATTTAAGCAATAGATACAGGAAAAGTGACCTGTCACATTAATTCGGTGCCTGAATCTAAAAGTTTGAATTGATGTGTACAAACTGTCTAAGAAGGATAATAGTGCTGAGTATTTGAATTGTCCTGTATAATTAATTATCTTGATTTTATTTCTTAAACATATCTTTTCTCCAAAAAGTAAAGTGGTTTTCTAATTTTTTATGAAATAAGCAAATATGCCATTTTGTCTGTGTATACAGTTTCAGGAAGCTATTGAAAGTTCTGACTCAGGGCTTTTTAACAGTTTAAGCAATTGTTAATATATTTTAGAAATTCCATCTGCATAATTCTTCAGTGCCTTGAAAGAATTATTAACTTGGCAACACTTAAAACTTTATAGTAGGCAACCTTTAGTGTACTGGGTCATTATATGTACCTTCCTAATAACACTGCTACGCATGTGCGATAGCAGCTCTGGGTGTGTGCAGGGTTTGCATTATTCTTTAAGGGAAGTGTCCTACATTTGCACTTGATACTTGGGTTTTGATTCTGTTTTAAAAAAACTGATTATTCAAGGCCATGGCACTGTTACCAGAAAAGTGGTGTTTGCTGTCATTATGCAAAGTCACCTTCAATAGCTGCTGGGGAGAGAACAGAGCTCACACACTTTGTGTCTAGTACAAAAGGAGGGTCAGTTTGGAGAAACAGACAGTCTCTCTCTCTCAAGTGGAAACCAAACCAAGCTACACCCTTTGTTTAAGTGGTTCAGTTAAAAAAAATAGTTGAAAGGAAATCATGAATTGCATGTCATTCTTAATGCTGATCTGTAGACTAAATGCATGTTTTTCTGTCTCCTTCAGTATGTGTCTGCCACCCTAAGTACAATATATTCAAATAGTAGAAAACAGGTTGACTTTATTTTCCTTTGTATTTTTTTCTAGTTCTTTTTAGCTTTTAGTGTTGGATTAATATGTTTTGTTTATGGATAAAGTTTCTGTATGGAAAATGATTCTTAATAGCTTTTGTTTAAAAAAAAAAAGCTTAGTGACAACTAAGCTTCTTAAAATAAACGCAAACATTTACCATTAATAAAACCTATGGTGTAATATGATCTTTTTCTCTGATTTTTTTGGGGGAAGCTATTCTTTATAGTAATATAAATGAATTTTTATTTTTAAGGCGTTTGAAAGCAAATCTCAATACATCAAAACAGTCCCATTATTGGAAAGAAAATTACCATATCTTTGAGAAACAAGGACATCTCTCTCCAACTCAATATAAGAAGTAAGCATCCACATCTAGAAGGCTCCCATTGTGAGTGTTCACATGTCAGGAGCCTCTGTCCAAGGGCCAAAGAAGCTTTCATATTATAACTTATACTCTTTCAGGATTAAAATGTATTCGGAACATAGCCTGGATAGGATAGACTTGATCAAAGAAAAACAGAGAGCAAGGACTCAGCCTTTCCCTCTCTATATATTTTTTAAAAGCTTATTCCTCTTCAGAAGTCAGATGTGTGTGTGTGTGTGTGTGTGTGTGTGTGTGTGTGTGTATACACATAATTTTTAGAAGGTAGATATTTTACAGCAATGATGTATCTCCCCTTTTCAGTGTTTTTTGACTAATCAGTCATTGAATAGTTTGGGAGGGGGTTTATTTGTAAAGTTGTTAGATGCTCTTGTTTGTGAAGTTGTTCAGTGGTTTTCTAATTCTAGTTTAAAAGATGTGTATCCCAAATGTCTATAAGAAAATCCATCAGAAACAGAATCTGTTTAATTGGGGAAAGAGGGGAGGTGTTCCAACTTTTAAAATTGTGAATTTTTTTGAATACCCTCTAATTAATTGTATTTTGTGTTTATTTCTATTACTGTATAAGTAGATATCTCATATTTTTTATTAAATTGAAACTGTATAGGTTTAAAAATAAAGACATTTTAGAAAATCCGCTTCATATTTTTATCATTGACAGTTATTCAACCTTCACAGAGGTTAGATTTCATTAATATTTTATAGCACAGCATTTCTCAAACTTGATGGTGCTTTTTAGAGCAACAGTAGAAGTTCAGAGGATGCAGTGAAGCATGAGATGAAGTGGAAAGCTAAAGTGAACTGTAGAGAGTGCATTTGGCTGATAGTTTCCTCATTTATAACCAAAGTAACAATCACTGAGCTCGTTTTTATTTCCTTGAGAACTAGTGATGATGATGATGATGATGATGATGATGATGATGATGATAGATGTAGTAAGTATAATATCAAACCCAAAGCAGAGACCATCAGTGAATGGATGACATGTTGAGGAGACTGGTTGGGTTGCTGCTGTATGACAAGCTGTCTGTTGCTGCCCTGCAGTATGCTTCTGGTGTGTTCTGATGGGCCTTTGCATTCACAGAATAGCTTTCTAAAAGACAGAATTTTACAAACAGTATAAATGTTTCTTATTTCCACATATTTTTCCCTCTCACCAATTAGTATTAATTGAGCAGAACATTGCAAACAGTTTTGGCGGTAACCCTAGCTTAATAAAGACAGACAGCCAAGGCAAGGCTTTACTTTTGACCATACTCACAGGGCAAACCATACTGGAAAAACTCAAGAGAATCATAGCTTGATGAGACAGCCAGGAATAAAGGCTCCTGTGGGAGCAAGTACTGGCAGAACTGTGACGGGCAAGTTTCTACAGGTTTGGTCTGGACAAATCTAAGAGGTGGAAATTCAAGGGAGGGTCCCACATGGTTGAACCAAAGGCACATTAGTTCCTGTCCTAGTGGTAGAACACTTGACTCATGTGTAAACCCAGGTTCAGTCCAGCACTGGGAGAAAAAATGGGAAAGAAAACACATCATTGTCAACTGGATATAAGTGACAATAGAATACACATAATTCTCAAGCTAAATGTCACATAGGACATTTAGTAAGGAAGATGACATTTGGAGCCTTCAGATATACTTAATAAATCTTAAAGAATGACACACAATATTCTCACAGACCACAATTGAATTAAACTAGAAATGTAGAGAAAAAGAAATCTAAGTTGTTAGTGATAAGTCACACACATAAGTAACACATAGGTCAAAGAAATCTCAGGAAACGAAGGCGCTTTTGGATATTGGTTTTGGTGGCTTTTACTTCATAGGACTGAGGAGGTGGAGTCCAAAAGATCTAAGTTAGAGGCTGGCCAGGTGGTTGATACACGCACACACACAACGTGCAATGAAAACAGCCCCTGGAAAGGAAACAAATAGCATTGACAATGTGTAGTAGAGTAGAAAATCATCAAGCCTCTTTAGGAAACTAGAAGAGGAACAAATTAAATTGAAAATTTGAGCAGAAATTAATTGGAAGAAAAAACTTAACTTGAGAAAAATTAATAAGAGCCAGACCCTTGAAATGATCAACTAACGAGATAAAGCTTTAAGGTTTAATAAAGAATTAAAAGGCAGGGATTAGACACCAGAAATAAAGCAATGCCCTCGCTGTAGACCTCATGGACAACAAAATATGGATAACATGAGAGGCTGTCATGTTGTCCACCTGTTGTCCTGGCATCTGTTCAGTGGAGGCAGAAGGAGCAGCAGTGTAAGGTGATCCTCAACTGCATAATGAATTCAAGCCCACCTGAGCTACAGTGAGACTTGCTTTAAAAAGAAAAACAAATATGAACAACTCTATCCCTGATTTTCTTTTTTTAACCACTTAAATGGTTTCAAGTCTCTGAAAGGTATTCCATCAAGAAGTGGGGAATCTGGATATCCTTTAAAAGACATTGCCTCTAAAATAATTAGCCATGGGGTTTGAGAAATTGGTGTTGGGGCAGTAGGCAGAGCTGACAGGGCTTTGGCTGCCACCCTGCCGCCTCCGCTCTAATCGCCTCTGGCTCAAATGTTCATAGACCGAGAGAAGCCATTCTGATGCGTAAGAATGAAGGAAAGATGGTAACAGATCCAGTTATAGACAGGAAAGCTGGCGGAATGAAGCAGGGTGTGCAGCAGAGACTGGAGCTAGAGTCTGCAGGGACAGACATGGCAGTGCCGCTGGGAGGCTGGGACCACTGCCTGGCCCACCTCGCCCAGTCGCTGGCGGAGAGACACTGGACTGGAGATGCAGCACATGTGGCAGAGCAAGTCATCGTTGAGGGGACCAGGGCCAAGGCCCTGCCTGTAGCTGCCCTCCAGAGCCGGTCTCCCACTCGGCCTGCAGGTTCAGCCAGAGGCACCGAGCAAACACGCCAGGAGGGAAGACTAAGATTTAGTAAGGACGGAGGGGCACCGCAGCGGAGACACATCGACGGGTCCGCCTCGCCCCATGGCTGCCAGTCAGGCCAGTGCCGCTGCTGGGCCCCAATAAAGGCCCATGGCAGGGAGACAACCCCAGAGAGGAGATGAAGATGGTGCAGTGGAGCGTTGACCAACTGAGAGAGGTGGGACTGGGGAGACCGGACACCCCTGGGATGTCCGTGATCCATTCAGCCACCCTGCCCATGTTGATGTCCTCTATCCGTGCAACAACCTGAAACCATGTTGGTGTCCATGATCCGTGCTGCTGCCTGAAATGAAGGGGATGTCTGTGAGCCTTCATGCTGGTGGAAGCCATGTTTAGGTCCCTGATCTGTGTGTCTGCCAGAAACCACGGTGATGTTGCTGTTCCGTGTTGCCTGTGGGAACCATGTTGATGGCCATGATCTGGTCTACCACCAAAAACCATGGTGATCCATGCTCCCACCACACAGACTGGATTCTGGGAAGAGGGTGTGATCGAGATAAATTGTATGCAACTCTCATGTAATTAATAAAAGTATTATGTTAGGAAAAAAGAAAAATGCTGTGTAGTGGTGGTGTATGCTTTTAATCCTAGCACTTGGGAGGCAGAGGCAGGTGGATCTCTGTGAGTTCGAGGCCAGCCTGGTCTACAGAGTGAATTCCATCATAGTCAGAGTTACAGCAAAGAAACCCTGTCTCAAAAAACAAAACTAGAAAAGAAAAATGAATCTACCATGGTAAATAAATGATCAAAAGAAAGTTTTAAGAAAATCTTTTTTAAAAAATTAACCTTTAAAAAACAAAGCAGTAGGAACAGACCATTTCATTCTGATTTCTAAGAAAAGTCTACAGAAGAAATTATACCCGTTATCTACTGTCTCTTCAAAAGATAGAAACAGGGAATGCTTACTAAGAGATCCCAAGTTTATAAGTAAAAAGACAGTATTCCTTAATTTTTTTTCTTAACTTGATCTATGGATTATATCAATAAAATACTACAAACTTATTTGGGAATATTGAGAAAAAGACCCTAAAGTTTATATGGAAGAAGAAAAAGGTTTGAGGATTAGCACTCCCTGATTCCGGACTGGAGATGTATACAGCGCCAGCTCCATAACCAACCCTACTTGCTCACCAGCAGATGGACAGACGAAGAAAAATGTTATGTACATGCAATCCAACTGTAAAGAATAAAATGTCATTTGCCAGGAAACGGATGGAATCTAGAGATTCTTAGGGGGCAGATACAGACAAATGTTCATGTGCTCAACTCAACAGGATCTAGGGTCACCTAGGAAACGTACTTTTGAGGGATTTTACCTAGATTAGGTTGTCCTGTGGCTGTGCCTGTGCAAGATGGTCTAGATGAGGGTAATTGGAGTGGGAAGACTCACCTTAGCCGGGTGGCTCCATGGACTGGGATGACATGAAAAGGAGAAAGCTAGTTGACTAATCAGTCATCACTGCCTCTTGTCCAGCTGCTTCAAGCTCCTGCTGTCATAATTTTCCAGCCATGGTGGACTGTTCCTCTACTCTCAACCCAAATAAACCCTTCCTTGAGTCACTTGTGCCGGGTATTCGATCACAGTAATAAGGGAGTAATATGGAAAAGTGGGCCTGTTGCTGTGACAAACCTGACCATGTGGTTCTTAGGCCCTTGGAACTGGTTTGCAGGAGGAATGTGGAAATTTGAAACTTTGGACAAGGAAAGCCTTTGAATACTTTAGTTTAGAAAATGTGAATGCTGAGAGAAACAGTAGAGGCTTGGCTCATGAAGTTTCAGAGGCTAGGGTCCTACCCATTGAAGGCTCTTGTGAAATGCAAATGCATTAGGAAGAACATACACCAAGAAGGGTGCTGCTGAAGGGGTTTCCAACTCCTCAAAGCACCTGTCTGGGGAGTGTCTCCCCAAGACCAGCACACAGAAGCAGACCAGCTGTGATCCAAGGAAGTCAAGCTGCCAGCAAACTCATGTAGTAGTTGTTTTGCAGGCATGAAGGCTAACGGGGTTATAAAGGCTTGTGCCTCTGTTCCAGGGAGCTGCTAATCCAGGCAAGACAGAGTCCCTGCAGAGAATCCCCACAGCCTAAGTTTCAGTGGGGACTCAGGACACTGGAGGTGTCAGAACCATGGGACATCTGCTGAAGAAAGCTGCAGGCATGAGCAGAGTTGGCCCAAGAGAGACACCATATGCTGCGGGTGGCAGAAAAGAGTAGAGCTACTCAAGCCATCTGGAGCACATATGATTCTGTCATGATCCCCAGATGCCAGACATGAAGCTGCAGAAGTTGATATTTGCCCTGCTGTGTTTCACAGTCTTGCTTTGCCCCTATTCTTCCCCTTTGGGATAGGAATGTTTGTGCTTTCCTACTATTTATGTATGTAACTTGTTTTTTTATTTTATTTTACAGGAGCTCACTGTTTATGAGTCTCAGATGAGACTTGGACTTTTTAAACAGTGTTGGAATTGTTAAAGACGGTGAGGACTTTTGCGGTATGAGATAGACATGAGCCCGTGGGGTGGGAAGTTATGCTTTGAAAGTGATGTGTTTGGGTATCAAGTTGACAAAGGGTAGAATTGTGATGGCTAATGTTTTCAATTTGGCATAATCTAGAATTATCCAGGAGACAAGCCTCTGAGCATTGCCTATGAGAGATTATCTAGACTAGATTGGTCTCTGGCCATGGCTGTGAGGGCTTGTCTAGGGTAATTAGGGTAATTAGGGTCAGATGGACCACCTTAACTGTGGGTGGCAACATTGCATGGAATGGGGTCCTGAACTGAGCAAAAAGGAGGCTAGCTGAGCATCAGCATTCATCACTCTTTGTCTCCTGACTGAATGCAATGGGACCAGCTGCCTCAAGTTCCTGTTGCTATGACTTTCTCCTGGCCATGATGGATGGTACTAGCTAGCCATATGTGGAAATAAACCCACCTTTACTTAAAGTTAAAACATCTGTCAGATGTTTTATCACAGCAATAGGAGAAAAATGCATATTTTCTCTCATATGTGGAATCTAGATTTAAGTATGAATATAGGTATGTATGACCTGAAGGGAGAAGGAAGACTTGAGAGAAGAGGAGAAGAGGAACAGAAAAGGGGAGTATAATATATAACAGGGAAGCAGGAGGGGCTATTTGGAAGGAGGACACAAAATAGCAAAGTGTGGGGCACAGGTAGAGAAGTTCAGGGGCAAATATGAACAAAGCTTGGTGATACATATGTATGAAATGCCACAGTGAAAGTTGGTTGTGGTGGTATACATCTGTAATTCCAGTACTTGGGAGGCTGACACAGGAGGATTGTCTTGAAGCCAGGGCAGCCTGGGCTACATAGACCCTGTCTCAAAACACACACATGCCAAAGAACTAGTCTCCAAAACACACGAAACATTTTTAAGACTGAATAGTTCTGGGTGGTGGTGCACACCTTTAATCCCAGCTCTCAGGAAGCAGAGGCAGGTTGGATCTCTATGTGTTTGAGGCTAGCCTGGTCTACAGAGGGAGTTCCAGGATGACCAGAGTTACAACAGAGAAATCCTGTCTCAGAAAACCAAGACTGGATTAGCAAAACCTAACTTTAAAATAGGCAGAAATTAGGCGTGATGGTTTATGCATAGAACCCCAGTACTTGTGATTAGGAAAGACTTTACTAAGAAAAGTGAAAGGAGGCAGGAGGATTGCTCTGAGTTTGAGGCCAGCCTGGGATACAAAATGAGATCCTGTCTCCAAACAAAAGCAATACAAATAATAATAAATAAAAACAAATAGGCAAAACATCTGGACATCTCACTGGAGAAGGGAGGCATATGACACTGCCACTTTGTGTCATTAGGGAAGTGCCACTTAAAACATCAAATGTGCCAACTTGGTAGGAGAATTGCTAAAATTTAAAAAGCCAACATTGTCAGGTGCTGACAAGGAAACAGAGCAGCAAGAATTCTCACTGCTTCCTGATGGGAGTACCAAATGGTATAGCTACTCTGGAAGACGGTATTCCAGTGTCTTATAAAATTAACCGTAGGATGGTCTAGCCACAATGACCCATGAACAGCTCATGAACATACAAGTGATGCTTCTCAATAGGTTGAACATATTATACTATGTAATAATCAGAAAAAAATGAAATGAACTCTTTGGACGTAAAACAAATATAGAGGAGGGTTAAACACATCAACTGAAAGACACTGGGCTAAGAAGCAACACACTGCATGTTTCCAGCTATCTGATGTACAGGAAAAAGCCTGGCTATGGAGACAGTAGAATATCTGTGGCTGCCAGAGTTTGGGTGATGACCTGGATGAGCAGGCAGAACACAAAATATTTAGGACAGAGAAGTCATTTAGTATGGGTACTGTAATGAGTTGTGACATACTTGCATAGATCCATAAAGTAAATGTCCTCTCGGATGTGAAGATGACCTGGCTGTGACATCTCATCAAACTGATTGACAGGGTTGATTCTGCTGACTCGACTAGCTAGTGTTTTCCCTGTCCTGCATCGTTCCATGGGACCTTCTGGAAGGTTCATACTTGATAGATGAAGATGTCAGCCTTCCCTGACATAGAAGGACAATTCTAGTCAAGGATGTGAGTAGCTGGTAGAACTTCCACTTAGCTCTCAAGAGTGAGCTCTACTTCAGATTATTGACTTCCGTTAATAGTAGTGTATTATTATTTTAAATATTATTTATCTATTGTTAATGTGTATAGCCAATAGCTACTGTGTGAGCTCAGCAGGAAAGACAAGGAGACATTTTCATAGATACAAAATCTGCTAGATCTTATCAGAGAGAACAGCACATCATGGCAAGCGCCATCCTGGACAGTGGAACCCAGATTGTCTGATCTCAGGTGTTTTTATTGATATAGAAGTTCCTCAGATGTTTTATTGATACAAAAACTCTGCCCCTCTCATCCACAGGCCTATTTATATAAGGAAGGAAACTTGTAACTTAGTCTCATCCCACAATCCTTTAGCAACAAACTATGTCACCTTTATGGAGGGGGAACTCAAGGCCCACGGCTAGTGTTCTCCCTTTGTTGCCTGAGACTGTGGTAGAGGGACTACAAGAATTCCTCCACAGCGACTTTGCTCTTCACGTGGAGATCTCAAGAGTGCATGCTATCTGAACCACAATGGCTCTGCAAAAGAGCTTTGAGCAGATGCAGGTCATGAGAAAGCAAACATCAGAATCACAGATTTACATAAAGCCAACACCTGCAGATAAAACAACCTGCCAAGGCTTAGGCAGCCCTTCTCCCAACAATGCACAAAACAATTGCTCCAAAGTTACATGAGCATAACTAGAAATAAACTTCCAAAACAAGTATGTGTGTGTGTGTGTGTGTGTGTGTGTGTGTGTGTGTGTACATGCGCATGCATGTGGGAGTCAGAGGACAGCTTAATGGATATAGTTCTCTCCTTCCGCCTTTACATGGAAATCAAACTCAGGTTCTCAGGCTTGTATAACAGTCACTTTACCCACTGAGCCATCTCACTGGCCCCTAGTGTGTTAATTTTGAGTCATCAGATGTTCCAAATACACCACACTATTGCAAGATATTAATAATAGTAAAAGCTGTGTGTGAGGCAATGTATGGTGACTGTACTGGCTGGCCAACATTTTGCTAACCCTAAAACTGTTCTAAAAATATGTCTTTTTTAAAAATCCAAGAGTAGTTTTAATAATGTTTGCCTTCTTGCATTAAAAAAGGCATGGAACCAGGTGTGGTGGTACACACCTTTAATCCCAGCACTTGGGAGGGAAGGGCCAAATGATCTCTGAGTTTGAGGATAGCCTGCTTTACCATAGCTCCAGGATAGCCAGGGCTACAGAGTGAGACCGTCTCAGAAAAAAGCAAAGCAAAACAAAACAAAAAATGAAATTAAAAACCTGGAGCTGGAATCACAGACGCTTGTGAACCACTACAAACCCAGGTGCCTTGAGAGAAGAGCCAGTGCCCTTAACCACTGAGCATCTCTCCAGCCCCCTTTTGCCCTGTTTATAAGACAAGATGTAAAATTGTGCCAGTGGTGGTAATGGTGTACGCCTTTCATTCCAGCAATTGGAAACCGGAGGAGATGGATCTCTGAGTTCAAAGGCAGCCTGGGCTGAGTGAGTTCCAGTACAGCCAGGTCTACACGAAACCCTATCTTGAGAAAGAAAGAAAGAAAGAAAAGGAAGAAAGAAAGAAAGAAAAAGAAGATGTAAAATTACAAAATTAGTAACAAATATTAGTGAAGAAAATATGAGTATTTACTGTGCAAATATGTGGTGGAATTTTTGCTGTTTTGTTTTTTTTTTTAAACACTCTCACTGTGTAACTCTCATAGTTACCTGTAACTCACTGTAGCCCAGGCTGGCCTTGAACTCACAGTCTGCCTCTGCCTTCTGGGTGCTGGGATTAAAAGCGTTTGCCACCAGGCCTGGCCAGTGTGTAGTATTTAAATTATATGTAGAACCAAGATGGTTAAGAATAGGAATATGGAAGGGGAGAGGAAGATGCTGTGGTAACTCAGCTCCACATGTTGACGTTTAACACTGTGTGGGGTAAGGTGGAAATTGGATTTCATTTTGGTGCTTCAGTGGTGGGGCTTTTGGAAGGTATTTAGTCCTAGATGAGGTCATTAAGGTGGGATTCCAGGATCAAATCCTGGTGGCTTTTTAAGAATAAGGAGAGAAACCAGACATATGAGTGTGCCTGTTTGTCTATGTGATGCTGTATGCCACTGTGGAACTCTGATAGCAAGGAGGCCATCAGATAAAGCCCTAAGCCTTGTACCTGCAGAACAATGAGGCAAAATACACTTTCTATTTTAAAATGTAGCCTGTTTTAGTTACTTTGCTATAGTAATGAAAATGGACTACTATAGAAAGCAAATAGAACATTATGTTTCTAAATATATGGTTTTTTTAATGAAGTAATAAATCACTTTAGATATTAAGAGTTTAGAAATGCACATACTAGCTGGGCAGTGATGGTACATGCCTTTAATCCCAGAACTTGGGAGGCAGAGACAGGTGGATCTTTGTGAGTTCAAAGCCACTCTAGTCTACAGAGTGAGTTCCAGGACAGCCAGAGCACATATTTTGGGTAACCATTAAAATTAAGACAGTAAAATGATGTTGAATAAGTAAACTGAAAGGAAAAAGATAGGATTAAGTCTTGGTACCCTTTCTTTTGTAAGATACAAATATACCACATGTAGTCTCCACCTAACTGCTTATGGTTAAACGATTTGTTATCTTACTCCATGGAAGATCTGGGGTTCCGTTTTGTTTTTCAACTCTGATTCTAATGGCTTGGAGAAGTGCTGCCCACTGGTCCTCAGCCTGTGGTGCTACTGGGAGGCAGCAGAACCTTTAGGAGGTGGAGCTTAGCAGAAGGACATCATCACAGGCATGCCCTGGAGATGAACACTGGGACCCTGGCCTCTTCCTGTCTCAGGGTGCCATGGAGTGAAGTTTCTGTAAGGAGCCCAGGTGGACTCTCCTAATTATGTATAATTTACCACGGCATTTTGCTACTGTAACAGACAGCTGACCAAGAAAGAAAGATAAGGAACTTTCCACCAAGAGCTTGGCAATTTGAGGCCAGCCTAGGCTACATGAGAGACTGCCTCAACCCTTTCTTGGGAACGAGACCTAGGAAATTACAATCTTGCTTGCTCTGGCTTGATGAATTGAGTTGGGGGAGCCCAGCCCTGAGGTCAAGCCAGGTAGTTTTTTTAAAAAGGACAAAGCCAGCCTCCTATTTCACCTCTCACCTTCCCTCCTCAAAAGCTGTTGATGCCAGACCTTGATGTCGGGACCTTCAAATTTTCCCTGGGGAGATGAGTGGAGACACAGTGGAGCTGAGGGCTGCCCTCTGACTACTGAGGAGAGGGTGGTGCACTGTGGCTGGCCCCCAGCCTCTGCACTTCTGCCTGCAAGAGGGACACCAGACTTCCCATACAAGAAATGCTTCCCACCTGTGCGTTTGTCAGAGACAATCAACCTGGTCTGCACTGAGGCATTTGCTCCTTTACCAAACTTGTTTATCTCTCTCTGAGGACGAGCACAGAGTAACTGCTGAACAGCATGGTACCTGGTAAATATGACGTCATCATATTTAATGACAGCAACAGAATCACCTGTGCCCCACACAGCGCTTCTTATGCAGCCGGTTAGTCAGCACCGCAGAACTGATGGACCTATGAGGGCGGGGAGGCTCAGAGAAGTGAAATTAGGTCGTTTTTCAGTTGTCAGTAACTGTACTGAGAGTCCACCCAATTTTCTTTACCTTTCCTTCCAAGACCCTATGTAGCCCAGGCTGACCTTGAAGTTTCTCTTGGTGAACATGACCTTGACCTTTGACCCTCCTTCCTCCAGCTCTTAAGTGGGGATTGCAGGAGTGCTGTACCAAGCCTGACTTCCAACCTAGTGATTTCTTCCCTCCCTCCTCCCCCCTCTCTCCTCCTCTCTCTCTCTTGTCACTCTTCCTCCCTCTCGTGCCCCTGTCCCTTGTCCCCTTCCCCTCCCCACTCTTTCTCTTCCTTCTTTTCGTTGTTTCAAAGCTGCTGTTCCTAACAAAAACGTCCTCCCTTTGATTACGGCACTGAATTGTGTCCAGAAAGACACTAATCCAAGAAGAAGCTGAGAAAAAAAAACTTTTAAATTGAATGTGAAGAACTAGAGGAATTTATAACCTACCTCACTTTTTCTGCTTTGAATTTTCCAGAAGATTTTCAGGAAAATGGTTCGTGGAGTCTTTGTTAGTTGCACTACCTTTTTATACCACGAGGGGGCAGTAGAATTCAGTGAATCAAGTCCTGAAGCTGCTGTGTTGAAGGGACCTTGGCATTAAAGTGCTTTATCCCCACAGCTCTTGCCCTATACCGTCCCTCCGTCCTCACACAGCCCCGTGGTGGGAAACAGGCAGAAGGAGCATAGTTATAGTTCTTTCCTTACTCTTCAGTAAGTGATGGTTTAGTTAAAAATTGCTGCACATAAAATATGGTTACGGCCGATTAAAAAGCAAAATGGCTGGTGCCATTGTTCAGTCAGTAAAGGGGCTGTCACCAGGCCTGAGTTTGATCTCTGAGACCCATATAATGAAGAAGAGAACTGACTTTACCAAGTTGTCCTCCGACCTCCACCCTGAGAGAAATAATGTAATTAAAAAATTAAAACCCTCTGTATTTTGCTATAATTGTGTCTAAGGGTTTTGAACAAGAGGTAGGTAATATGTCAAAAACAATGTAATATATGTAATAATATAATATAATAACAAACTATAATAATATAATATAAAAATTATAATATAATAATATAACAATAATAATGTAATAATATAATATAACAACAGTAATATATAAACAGCAATAATAATATAATATAATAATATAATATACATAATAATATAAAGGCACGGTGAAGTGACGTATGTGGCAGACACCATGTTTCATGCATTATGAGGCATGTGAAAACTGGCAGTCTCTGCCTGGGAGCAACATAGCAAGCTGTCTCTCCAGGATAGACAAACTCCACGTCCTCCTTGTCCAGGGCGACGTCCAGTTCCACATGCCGATGTGCACACTCAGGAGATAGGTCAGCTCCTGGGGCCAGGAGCTCACGTGATGGAAGTCTATAAGAAAACATCAGAAATCAACAAATATAAGTGCAGGTATGAACATGGGTTTTATTTACAAGAGGAATTCACAACAAATTGCAGTTAGAACAAAGATTGCACACATTCCCAAAGTTTAAAAAAAAAGATATCTCTTTCTCCCTTATCCTTAGTTTGAACCTTGATCTTTCATTGTCTGTGATTTTGTAAAACTGTTTTTGTTAATAGACAAAGCAGAAAGATAACATAGCTAGTCCTTTAGCATGACCCTTCCTTCCCCTCTTCCCTTTCCTCCTCTTCCCTTCCTTCCCTATCCTTTCTCCTCTCCTTCCTTCTCTCCTCTCCCTGTCCTTTTCTCTTCCCTTTCTTCCTTCCTTTCTTTCTATCCTTTCTTCCTTTCTTTCTTCATTCCTTTCTTTCTTTTTCTTTCTTCCTTCCTTCCTTCCTTCCTTCCTTCCTTCCTTCCTTCCTTCCTTCCTTCCTTTCTTTCTTTCTTTCTTTCTTTCTTTCTTTCTTTCTTTCTTTCTTCCTTTCTTTCTTTCTTTCTTTCTTTTTTTGAGATAGGGTTCCTTGTAACCCAGACTGGCCTCCAACTGGCTATGTAGGTGAAGATGATCTTGAGTTTCTGGTCCTCCTGTGTCTACTCCCTGAGTTCTGGGCTTACAGGCATGTGTCATCATCACACGTTTATAGGCTGTGGATCTAATCCAGGGTCCGTGTATGCTAGACAAACCCTTTGCTTACTAAATTACAATCCCTAGCCCATAGCATGGCTTCTTGAAAATGGTTGTTGAGTTCAAATTTCACATACAGACATAACTTATGAGGCTGGTACAGTTTAATCTTCTATAAATATGGAAATGCCCCAAATTTCATACATACATGTGCGCGTGGGCACATGCACACACACACACACACACACATGTGTACATATATATACTGTTTGTACATGTATATGTTGTTTGGGACAGAGTTTTACACTGTAGCTCAGGCTGGCCTGGACCTTGCAGCAATATTCAGCTCCAAAAGCTACATTTTGAGTACCTCTTTACAAAGAAAAATGAACTGGGCAATGTGATGAATGCCTGTGATTTCAGCACCTGGGAGGTTGAAACAGGAGGACTGCTGTAAGTTTGGAGCCAGCCTGGGCTATAAGCTAGCCTGGGCTATATGTTAGAGTAAGATCCCATCTCAAAAGAATAGAAGAGGAGGAGGAAAAGAAAAAAGGGGGAGTGGGAGAAGAAGAAGAAAAACATCCTATTCACTCTACATACTGTGCTTTCTGCAAGACACATTTCCATTTTGACCTGGTGTTAGTCCATTCTCTGATAACCATTTTTCAAATTCACTGCTGGCTGAATTTGCTTTGATCCTTCTGAGTCCTCAGCCTGCACACTTCCGGTGCCAGAAAACATTAGGACACAGCATAGTGGTGATCAACTCCCTTCCACCCAACACTAGACGGCAGAGGGTTCCCACAAGCCTTCTAGACCACGATTATTTTAAAAATAATTTAGGCCCACACAGAAATATCTGTGGACTGCACTAATGCACCCAGTGAAATCCCAAATCATTGCATCCTGGACGAATCCTATCTGACTCAGCTCAGAAATCCCCATGGCTGGTCCAGCTCCAGTTGACATAGTGATGGAGAGAAGGCAGGGGAGAGGGGCTGGGGAGTAGTCCAGTTGGGAGCATGCTTGCCTAGTGTGCATGCGTGAAGCCCTGGGTTCTGTCCTTGGCCACTCATAAACCAGCTGTGGTGGCACAAGAGTGGAGATGTCTTATCTGCCCCCAGTGATTAGTTTTAATCCTCAACTTGCAACAATCTAGAATCACCTAAGAGCCCCAAACAGGGCTAGTTAGTCCAGGTTGGCCTGTGGGCATGACTCTGGGTGATTTTTCTTTTCTGTTTAGATGTTTATTTATTTTATGTGTGTGGGTGTTTTGTCTGCATGTGTACCTGTGCACCATGTGCATGGCTGGTGTCTGAAGAGCTGAGAACAGGACTCAAGTCCCGAGGAACTGGGGTTAGAGACAGCTGTGAGACACCATGTGGATGCTGGGAGTTGAAGATGCAGCCCACTGTATGTGGTCCTCTCTGGATTCAGGTCCTGGGCTGTGAGTTAGGCACTAAGCACGTGCATTCACTTCCCTCTGCTCCTGACTGAGGCTGGCTATTGCTTCAGGAGCCTGCTACTGCAACTCCCTGCGCTGATGGACCACGCCCTGGAGTGGTAAGTTTAAATAGTTCTCTCTTAAATTGATTTTTATCAGGATATTTTATCGCAGCAACAGGAATTAAGCTAGAAGATACACCGACAGTGAGAATTGTTTCACCTGTGTCTATCTGATAAACAGTATGCGCACATGAATGAGTGACCGAGACAACTCAAACTCTGGAAGGGGTCTGTGCCAGTCAGGGGCCTGTGGCTTGAGCTTTGTCAGCTCCAAGGTGAATCCTTTCTACATGTATTTAAAGAGCCTGTGGGCCCACCAGCCTTGACACGCTTCAGAGTGCCTATAGTCAGCAAAGACACACTCATTCACCCACTGTCAATAAGCTCGGGTGTCTAGCTACTGGTGGGGCCTCTCCAGCTGCAGGCAAAAGTCACAGTACTCCCATGTCCCCAACATTTCAGTCTCAGCTCTGGGTAGTGTGCAATATTTTGGTCATGAGTTACTGTGTCATACAAGTATCAGGAGACACAGATAGCACAGGAGATGCACACAGCTAGGTGTGGTGGCACATGTCTATTTTCCCAGCACTTGGGAGACTGAGACAGGGAAGTCTTGAGTTCAAAGCCAGTTTGGGCTACCTAATGAGTTCCAGGCTAGCATGAGCTGTGAAGCAAGACCCTGTCTCAAATATCCAAGACAACTATGATGGCTCACCTTCTAATACAGCACCAGCGAAGCTGAGGCAGGAGGCCTACCCTGAGTTTGAAGCTAGGTTGGAATAAGCTCCTGTTTAAAAACAAAAACAAAAAGGAAATAAAAGACATATACAACAAATTATTAACTATAGTCAGCCATCTTGGGCTATAGAGACCCAACACCAACACTATAATATATTCTTATCACTGTAGTATTGTGACCACTAATAAGCTTTCTCTGTCCCTACTTCCTTCACACCTCTGCTCCTGACTTCCAGGAGACCAGCTTTTGAGTAGGAATGAGCACTACCTATCTCTCCGTGCCTGGCTCCTTTCACATAAACTCTAGGATAATCCATGTTCTCGCAAGCTTCCTCTTTAGGCCGAACATCCCGCTGTGTGTATGCACCACATGTTTCACATCCGACCGTCTGTTGACAGGCATCTAGGTTAATTTTGTATCTCGGTTACCTTCCGTAGAGTGACAGCGAGCATGGAGTGTGGCCGGCCTGCAGCTCGCCGGGTATGCTCCCAGACGTGGGGGTTGCTAGATCAGATGGGTCAATAGCGCAGACTGCTTTTAATTTGGTTTTTTGAATTTTTGTTAAAGATAAACTTTTTATATCATTATCTTTTGTGTTTGTCTTTGAGACAGGGTCCCACTATGTAGCCATGGCTGGTCTGGAACTCATAGAATAGAAATCCACCTGCTTCTGCCTCCCGAGTGCTGGGATTCAAAGTGTGCCCCACCATGCCGGGCTTTACTTTTTATTTATACGTGCATGCGTGAGCCTGTGTGAATTTATGTGCAACATTTGTGTATAGGATCCCTTGGAGGCCAAAAAGGAGAGTCAGATCCCCTAATCAGAGTCACAGATGATTGCGAGCTACCATATGGGTGCTGAGAACTAGTTATGGGTCCTCTGCAAGAACAAGTCCTCTTAACTGCCAAGCCATCTCTCTAACCCCTGACTTTGACTTTTCTTAGGACCGGATCTTACCCTGAGGCTCAGGCTGATCTTTGATGCCCCTGCCTCAGCCTTCCAGGCTCTGGCATAGATATAGGGACAAGCTACCGTACATACCCACATGTTTGGGGTGGTTTTTGAGTGGCCTCCATATCTTTCCCATGGCTGTACAGTTCTGTCCCTGAGTGTAAGGTATTTTTTCTCTCTCTATACCGCTCTACCCTGTAGCAATTGTTTATCTTTTTGAAAACAGCTGTTCTTACTGAGGGGGGGGGGTGTCTTATTGCATTTCCCCCCATGATTCGTGATGCATAGGGTTTTTCCACACACTTGATCAAAGCTTGGCCGATTCTCCCCTACCCCATCTTCCCTGTCCAGCACACATCCCACCTTCTGGCCCCCAGCCAGGAGCCTTCCCTGCAACTCCTAAAGCCCACAGATCTTCCTCTATCATCTGAAGGACATGATTGCAAAACCATTTCTGCAACAAGTATTTGTTTAAAGACCCACCCTGGGCTAGCCTGCGGTTAGGATCGGCCATAGTGAATTGCTACAAGGCATTTTCTGCAAGGAGATCTTTGTTTAGTCAGGTTATAAACAAATTTGTGACAGGGACCAGAATTCCTCACTGGCCCATCACAGTTCTGGGCATGTCAGCACTGAATATACGCACATTATTGATGGATACAGCTCTGTCTCCTCTCTCAGGAGCAAACCTCTTGGCAGTTTCCTCTTAACGAGGCTGGAGACTCCCAAGCCGGGTGGAGATGGTGGGGTTACTTCTGCACAGACTCTCAAAGGTTTGGAGCTCCCCAAACCTTGGTGAACAGTTCTTGGCCAGCCTCCCTTTAGCTCATATTTGAAGCAATTTTTCATTTTCTTCAGAAAATTGATTATAAGTCTTGATATTTTTATTAGATTCTTAAAAAATTGGGTGTGTTCATGAATGTGTGTTCATGTATATTTGTGTGTATAGATGCATGTGTGTAGACAGAGATCAATGTTAAGTGCTTCATGAATTTCTCTCTAACTTGTTTTTGGGACAGGGTCTCTCATGGAACTTGGAGTTCAATATTTGGCCAGACTTCTTGTCAGTGAGCACCAAGGGTGTTCCAGTCTCCAACACTGGAATGACAAGCATATGTCAGTAAACCTGACAGCGTTGCAAATTCAGCTCCTTCTGTTTGTGTGGCTAGCACTTTCCCTACTGAGCCACAAGCCTCAGAAGAGCCCGTCACCTTGGTGGCTCTGGGACTGGAACTCTGGGACACAGTGGGAACTGGGGCTGGTGCATTTGGCCGCTGTTTGGGTGCATCCCTGCAGATAGGGTTCTGTAATCCTTCTTCTCTGTTCTCCTAGCCACAGGCTTCAGGAGCCATGGCTGGGAGGCAGTGACAGCCATGGGATTTTTAAGAAGGAGTGGGCCTGGGGGAACTGGAGGTGCTGAGACCTACAGGACCTTTCTTTCTTGGAATCAAACAGCAAATCATATTTGGACAAAAAGTTGCATTATGTGATTTTTTTTTTAAACTTCAGTTTTGTTAAATAGTTTGTATGCTTATTTAATGTCAGGACTGTGTTTCTGGCCTGACTCTGATTCGGGGGAGACTCCCCTCGAGTCTTATTGGTGTCTTAAGCCAACAAGGACCCCTTTATCTGGAGCTACTAGGGCAAACTCTGCATCTCAGCATCTTCATCTATCAAACAGGGACATTAGTGACACTTGTCTGGAGGGCAGTCTAAGTGTCATTAATTAGCAACCCCACCCTTCCCAGCTGCAATCCCCTCCCCCATCGACATCTTCCTTACTTCTTTTTCTTTCTTTTTTTTTTCTGAACCTAACTCACCAGAGGATCTTGTTAACTCTACCCTCAAGATGGATCTAGAAACACCGCTTCCACTAAGAGCCTGGTCCGAGCCACCTCTCCCTTAGATGTTGGTGATGCCCTGCCAGGGTGCCCTGTTTATCTCGTAAGTCAGATGGCATCTGGCCTCTCCTTGCACGAGGTGGTGAAGCCTCACAGCATCTTCCCTGGGTCTCACTGTGCCCTACTGCACTCCCCTGCCCAGCCACTTCACTGTCTTCTCCTTCCTTTCTTATTCTATGTGTTGATGGCTGGAGGTACGGGTTGCGCATGCTTCAAGGAAAGTGTGGAGCTCCGGAGTTGGGTCTTCCCAGCATTGTGTGGGTTCCATGGGTTTAGCTCAAAGGTCAGGCTTTTTCAGCAAGTGCTTTACCCAGTGAGCCATCTGGCCAGCACTCCTTTCCCTTTCCCCCTCACATGTCTAGCACCTTCCTACTTCAGGCCTTCCTACCTATTGTCCCTTCTCCCCAGAATGGCCTTCCTACGGATACCCACAGGGCCCATTCCTTTGTTTCTTTCAGGAATCTGTTTAAATGGCACCAAACCACTTCACATAAGACTTCTCCTCCAGCCCCAAGCCCCATCCCTCATCATAATTTCGTATTCAGGCTCCTGTTTGGATGGGGGCTGTTTTTCTTGCACACTGTTGTGTCCTCAGTACTCAGAACAGTCACCGTCACTGTAGGTGTTAATTAAATGTGTGTTGGAGTAAGCACAGCCACAGGAGAGGTGTAGAAATAGCTTTCAGAATCCGTGTGGTGGTGGCGCTCGCCTTTAATCCCAGCACCCCGGAGGAGGCAGAGGCAGGTGGATCTCTGAGTTAGAGGCCAGCCTGGTCTACAGATCAGGTTCCAGAACGGGCAACACAGAGAAACCCTGTCTCAGAAACAAAACAAAACAAAACAAAAACAACAACAACAAAAACAAAAACAAAAAAGAAAGAAAGAGTAAATAAAAGAAATACCCTTCAAAAATTAAAGGGAGCACAATAAGTTAAGCCGTTACTCAGGTGTCCTGGGGAGCTTATATTTCCAAAAGCTGTGCTTAGGTTTATCTGATGTACCATGGAGTCCTCCTGGCAGGAACCTGAGGGGTGCTTAGTACTGTCTCCATTTTGTTTATTACTGATGGTAAAAGAGGTCATTTTCTTAGTAACGGAGGGAGGTACTGATGACAGTTATCAGCTGGTTAAAACGTCCCAGCAAAGCCACACCTGAAGTGACTGGACTTTAAAAAACAGACAACAAAACCAAAAAAAAAAAACATGGCATCACGCTGTCAGTGTGGAGTCTCTCCCAAAACCAGCTTCTACCCACCAGGGCGCAGGACGCACCTGGAAAGTGAACAAGCCACTCAAAATGTGCCGGCCTCCCATCCGTTGTGCATCTCCCTCATCGTCTGTAACTTCCGTGCTTTGGGAAAAGGGCCAACTAGAGAAAGTTCCAGTGTCAGCCTGAGAGCTCTTGATCTAAAAGTGCCTCATGTGACCTCCTGATTCAACAAGGACTTCACATAAGATGGATTCCTCCCTCCCCCTCCCTCCCCCTCCCTTCCTCCCTCCCCTTCCCCCTCCCTTCCCCCCTCCTCTCTTCCTCCCTCCCTTCTTTCCCTGCTTCCTTTACTTCCTCCCCGCCCCCTTCCTTGTTTTGAAGTTGGAGTTCTGCTGCCCGGCCCAGACTGATCTCAAACTCCTATGCTTTCACGATCTTGCTTGGTCTCCTGAGTGGCTGGGACTTGTACCTGCTCTTCTATGTATATTGAACTTTGTACACAATTTGATTATTTTTAAGGAACACATGGCTGTATTTGCTTACCTATGTACCAGTCAGAGTCTCACACTGTAGCCAAGGCTAGGCCAGAACTATGTAGCCCAGGCTGGCTTCTCTGTGCCTGTTAACTTATGATTGTGCAATTTTTTGATGATTTCTTCCTGCAATGCTGACTTCAGGATTTTGCTTGGAGTCTTAAACACAAACACAGTCAGTCGTCTGTTCTGTTAGCAGGGAGCCGACAGCCCATGTCCTCACACCGGGTTGACTCCTGCCACCCAACGCTGGGATACTTCTCCCAGATGCCTGCGGCAGACCCTGTTAGCACAAACCAGAAATCCCCAGCCTGGCGTGGAAAATATGCTTGAAAAGATTGGCAAGTGGTGGGAGGAGGCAGCTTTGTTTCATGGAGTGCAATAGAATTTTCTTCCTCTTTACTTGTGAATTATAAGAAATCAAGAAAGGCAAAGGGAAAAAGAGTGGAAAACCTCAACAGCCATTTTTTCCTCTTCATTTTATTTGTCTGTGAAATATGGTTCCCCTTCAAAACATGTGCTTGCTATTGTTTTCACTTCTCCGGAGAAAACAGATAGAAAATGTCCAGTGTGCAGCGCTCTTCCTGTCAGAAGCAGGAAAATAGCCTAATTCCCGTGAAATGCCGATCTCGGCACGACCTCTCGGTACCACGCGGTGCCATTCTGTTGCGGTTCCTGGGCCTCTCCTCAGATACTATTTTTCAAAGACCTTGGGGATGCTTCTGGTGCCAAGTAGGTGCTGCCTGGATGCTTCGTGATGATGAACGGTCTTCTAAGTGCATGCATGGAGCTTACGAGACGAAACACCGCAGCACGTAAAACCCTGTGCCAGATCGCACACAGCCGCCAGATCACATCCGCCCCTATCTCTCTGGACGCCCCCCAGCCCCCCAATCTAGACCTGGCACCTTGCCCTGAGCCTCAGCCAACTGGACATTAACAGACCAGGACGGAGAGAGAAATCCAGATATGTTCCCCTATAAATCTCTGGCAGAGCCAAACCCTGATGGTCTGTGTTCGTGGGCAGTGGAGGAAGGGTGCAGAGGGGTGTAAGTGGAATTTGCAGACGCTCAAAATTTCTTTTAGACAACCCGAGGGAAAAGCAGTTTCAAAGTCTCCGCTTTCTGATGCACCTAAGACTGGGACCGTCCATGGCTGTTCTACTCTGAGTCTTTATGGTGGGTGTGCTTTCGAGGTGAGGCGCTAATGCGAAGTGAAATGGCCAAAATGTAGGTGCACACGTAGCAGTAGAGGGAGCTGGGGTTGCAGCTCAGTGGGTAGAGTACTTGCCTAGTGCGCAGGGAGTCCTGAGTTCCCGTTCCAGAACCTAATGGACCAGCATGCAAAGTCACCCTTGGCTACATAGTTTGAAGCCAGCCTAGGTTACAGAAGACCTCCCAGCCTGGGGTTAACTATGGCCCTGCTTTCTTTAGTAATTACTGCGGGGTTAGCATCTACTGTGTAAAGGGCATAAGCCAACTGCTGAGTTGCAGTTCTTATCCTGAGATTTTGAAATTAATATTTAAGTGCCTTAGGTTAAATGCCTTAAGTAAGACACTGTATATATAAAAGTCAGATACTATATACAGCCTCCTGAGTGAGAGGCCGAGACACGGTCTGACAGGACACAGACACAGCTGACTTGGGTCCCAGCTGAGAAAGCAGGTGAGGCTGATGGCCAGAAGTACCAGAAGGGGTGGGAGGAACTAGAGGCACTTCAACGTTTCTGTTTTAATTTTCCATTGAGAGTATAGATGGTCCTTGTTTTTGTGTGTGTGTGTGTGTGTTTTAATGAAGTTATGTTCTTGTTGTAAAGCCAACATCTGATCCAGGGATGTGGCTCAGCTGGTAGAGTGTTTACCTAACATGCATGAGGCCCTGGGTTCAATCCACAGCACCACATAAACTGGCACACATGCACACACACAAACATACACACAAATATACACACATACACACACACACAAACATGCACACATACAAACACACCCATAAATACACACACATACACATGCACATACACACCACACAAATACACACACACAAACATACACACAAACACGCACATACACACCACAAAAACACACAAACATACACACACATAAATATACACAAACACACACACACAAACATGCACACATACAAGTACACGCATAAACACACAAACACACACACACAAACATGCACACATACAAGTACACGCATAAACACACAAACACACACACAAACATGCACACATACAAGCACACACATAAACACACAAACACACACAACACAAACACACACACAAATACACAAACACACAGATACATACAACACAAATACACGCAAGCACACACAAACATACACACACATAAACACACACACACACAGAAATACACAAGTACAAACACACACAGACACACATCACACACACAAACACACACAAAATTTAATTAAATTAAGAAAATTCAGAGGCCCAAGAGTAGTTACAACTTCTACACCATCATAAATAAGGAAGCATTCTAAGTTGGACCACTATCAGGTAGGAGCTGGTCTACATATGTGAGAAACAAGAAAAAACCAAAATGCACTGTGAAGTGGGGAGTCTGGGAGTGAGATTTCTAAAGGACAGGGATGACACCTGCCCCTCCAACTTGTCACCCTCCACCTTCCCGAATGCCCACCTTCTTGCACCCCTCATTTTGCACCCCACCTTCCTGCATCCCTCCTCACACCACACTTTTCCGCACCCCACCTTCTTGATCCCCCACCTTCCTGCACTCCTCTCTTGTACCCGATCCCACCCACGAGCTGACCTACCTACAAGTGCTCAGAAGTGTTTGATTTGACTAGCCAGAGGAATTTATTTCCTGAGGATCCTTGTAGCCTCTGACTAGACCACTGTAACTCTTTTGTCCTAAATGTTCAGGATCCTCAAAGTAAAATCTCTTACCTAGTCAGCCTGGGGACAGAGGTGTAGGCTATGGTTTCTTCTCTTCTTCCAGAGCTTTCTAGAAAGCTTCCCTGTGAACCTCTCAGAGTTCTGACTAGGGCCAGGTCCACAGTGACTGAGACAACTGTGTTTCAGGCTGTGGTGTTTTTAGTACTTCTGTGGATAATAGAAGGTGGCAATATAGGAGAAACAAGTCCCTAGGGAGGTCTTAGCACTTGCAAACTCAGGGTCGGGGGAGGAAACTGAGATATCTTGTTCTTTGACAACATAGATTTTGTTGTCTCTCTCTTTTACACAGCTCAGATAGACCTTATAGTTCAGAGGGACCAGAACTTGCAAAGTTGGAGAAATGGAATTGTTTTACTCTTTTAGCCAGGCATTCTATAATTTTCTTTATTTGTGTGTGAGTGTTGTGTGTGTATGGGTGTGAGTGTTGTGTGTGTCTGAGTGGCGTGTATGTGTGTGTGAGTGTTGTTTGTGTGTGAGTGTTGTGTGTGTGTGTGTGTGTGTGAGTGTTCATATGGAGGCCAAAGGATAGCCTTGGGTTTCATTCTTCAGGTACTGTTTTCTTTCTTTCTCCCTTCCTCCCTCCCTCCCTCCCTTCCTCCCTCCCTCCCTCCCTTCCTTCCTCCCTCCCTCCCTCCCTCCCTTCCTCCATCCCTCCCTCCCTCCCTCCCTCCCTCCCTTCCTCCCTTCCTCCCTCCCTCCCTTCCTCTGTTTGAATACAGGGTCTCTCGCTGAGTGAGCCTGGGGCCCCGCCTGTCTCTGCTTCCCGGGGATGGGATGCTGGATGCTCCACCACACCCAGCTTTCTCACACGGTCCCTGGTTGTGCTTGTGCTTGCACAGTACACACTTTACTGGCAGAGCTGTCTGTCTAGCCCTGCTTTCTGTTTCCTGATTTTTTATTTTTTATTAATTTTTTTAATGAATTAGACTTGGAAGAATGAAGCACTCTGCAGAAGAAATCATGCCAGTCAACCAAAGAAGACATTTATGTTGTTTTTGTCTCAGTGGAGATGAGAGAAAATCCCAGTGGAGGCGGGCCTTGACGGTGCGTCTTCAAGCAAGTAGCTGAGGTTAGCCTCAGCTCAGCAATGTCAGAACTGTCAGAGGCTAGTCCTGAAATCTGTATGACATTAGAGCCTAGAAATCCAAAAGAAGGTGGTGGGGGATCTCCATGGAACACGCACGCTGTTGTCCTCTTATGCTTGTTCACCCCAAAGACAGTTCAAGATTCCCACGTGACCCTCCGGGTCAGCCTCTGAGAACTGGCTGCTGGTTTCACAAAAACCACAGTGGAGGTGGGGGTTCTTGTCTGATGCCCAAAGCCCTGTGCAGTGAGAGTGAACTTTGACTTGCTTGTTCATGACTGGGAAACTGTACATTTTCAGCTTAAAGTAAGACAACCTTTCAGAATACCTCTAGGCTCCAGCGAACAGGAAAGCCACACATATGATAAAACTCTGCTTTACTTTTAAAAGTAATTTTGTGTACCGGGATATAGATCCATAGAGGAGTGCCATCCTAGCATGTACACAGCCCTGGGTTCAATCCCCACCCCCACAGTAAATAAATAGAGAAATAAATGAGTGACTTTAACTTTGCTCATTCTATTTGGCCTCAGTCCAAGAGGGGCTGCTTTGACTCCAGCACTCACATTTGTCCTGGGCGTTATGAAAGGTGCGGCTTCCTTCTGTCTGTACCCTAACACCATCCTTCAAAGCCCTCTCTCCAGTTCTATCTCTGTTCCAGCTGGGAACCAGTCAACCCACAGGGCTCTTGGTATAAGGCTTGGCACACACGGAGTGCGTGTCCAAAGAGCATGGCTGCTGTTCTAGTACCGAGGGCTGAAAAAGATTCGGCACTCACACACGACCATTGGTCTTGCCGCCAAGACCACATCTTCAATCACCTCCGAGGAGGTGACCCCTAGGAGGCCTCATTTAGGTAGCATGGAAGGGTCCCTGCTCAAAAAAAAAAAAAAAAAAAAAAAAAAAACTGTCTCAGCTGGGAGTAGTGGCTCAAGCCTGTAATCCCTGTACTTAAGAGGCTAGCCTTAGCTACAGAGTGAGATGTTATCCTAAAAGGCAAAAGATAACAACAACAAAAAAGTCCCAAATCACCACCACCACCACCACCAACAACAACAACCACAACCACCACAACAAACCCAAATGCTAAGCCCAAACAAGTTTTTTAAAAAATCTATCTGTAATTCTAGTGTGTAATGTGTAGTCATGATTATCAAACATTTGTTTTTTTCAAAGTACTGATAGGACTTTTTTCATTTCCAATTATGAACATCTTCCCTCTTCCATTCCTGGAAAGAAAAAATCCCCAAGAATCAGAGATTTACAATGCTTAGGCTTCTGCAGAGGCCTGCGTATCAAAGGCTTGGCCTCTAGGGGGTGCTACGGGGATGCGATGTGACTTCTAAGAGGTAGTGGAAGGTCTTTATGTCACTGAGATGTGCCCTTGAATTTTGGACCCTGGCTTCTTTATTCTCTCTTAGGTGAACAGTTTTGCTCTGCCATATGCTCTGACTATGGAATATCTTGCTCCCAAACAATCATAGACTAAAGTCCTTCAAACCTGTGAGGCAAAATGGGACCTTTTCTCTTTATAACGTCTTTATTTCAGACACTTTGTTTCAGTCACACAAAGCTGACTAAAACAGCTTCCTTTGTCTGTGGATCTGTGTTTGTGGCTACTTTGAGCTGAATGAATGAGGTTTTGTAAACTGATCTATAGATATAGAAAGATAAATCACTGTTCAAGCAATAGCTGAGCCGGGGGGGAGGTTTTCTTTTTTCTTTTCTTTTCTTTTTTTCCTTCAGTTTTGGTCTACATGCCTCTGCCTCCTGAGTGCTGGGATTAAAGGCATATGCCACCATGCCCAGCCAGGGAGATTTTCATTGATTAGAGTAACCCAGCGTTTTCTTTGCGCCAAGTACTTTACATACTAAGTCATTCCATACATCATTGCTATGTGCTAGCTACTTTATTATTGCCACTCGATGGATTAGGAAAGTTGAAGATCAGAGACTATAAGAGATGCATTTAAGTTGAAGTTAGAATTATTTCTGTATCTGCCCACTTCTCTGTCTTTCCTTCTCTCCCTCCCTCCCTCCCCACTTCTTTTTTTCAATAGGGTCTTACTACATATTATTCCATGATGGTCTGGAACTGCTCTGTATCCCAGATTGACCTCAAACTCACAATCTTCCTGCCTCTACCTCCCCACTGCTGGGATAGCAGGTGTGCACCACTGTGCCTGCGAAAAGCAAGATTCAAATCTCATTCTGTGGGTCTTGGTACCCACTACCACATCTTTGAAGAAGCCTATAGTTAACATGGTGCTTGCTACAGTAGGCACACAATAAACAGCTTCTGAAGGAAAGGACAAATCACACCGGTAACAGCCCAGACTTAGACATACTGAACTTCCCTGGAGAGGAGGCAAATTGAAGAATGGACCCATATTGGACTGTGTGGCACAGGGGCTGTGATTACGAAGGGTCCTCTTGTCATGTGCTGTGTTTGGATGATGAAGTCCTTGGATGATGAAATCCCTTGTCACCTGGTATGAGCTGATGTGGAGAGATGCAGGTCCTCTGAGTGCAGCAGGAAGCACAGGGAATAGAGACAAGGAAACTGGCCCTCCCTGGGGAACCCCATCTTTCTCTTGATAATGCATGGTGACTTTGATGAGCAAGGCATGGTGGTCTCTGGTCTGCCCTGCAGAAAGAGTCCCAGGGCTCTTTTCACTTTGTGGAGCTTTCCAAGAATTCTTATGGGCTTGGTGTGTGTTAGCTACTTTTCAGTTGCTGTGATAAAATACCCTGATGAAAGCAACTTAAGGAAGAAGAAGTTTGTGTTAGCTCACCGTGGCAGGGAAGGCAGAAACAGGAAGCTGACATTTTCATTTTCATTCATCACATTTTCATTTGCACACAGGCAGTGGAAGCGGAGTGACATTATAAACCTTCAAAGACCACCCCCAGTGAAGTCCTTCCTTTCACCAAGCCTGCAACTCCTAACAGCTCCAGACTTCCTCAACAGCGCCACCAGCTGGGGACAAAACCTAAAGACAGGAGCCTATGAGGGACGTTTCTCATTCAAACCACCGCAGGTGAGACTGCCATGAGGGTCGAGGGTTCAGAGACTCTCCAGTTTCTCAAAAGTCCACTGCAGCCACAGCATCTCAGGTGCTGTTTGACTTTTGGAACTGTGTGATGTATTCACGTGTGTAAGGTTGTCACAGCTCCGGAGCCAGAATGCTTGCCTTACTGAGTATTTTAGTTTTGTCAACTTGACTTGTTTTTGTGCATGTAAATTTCCTCTTTGATTTTTTCCTGACATAGGGTTTCACTACATAGCCTTGGCTAGCCTGGAGCTACGATGTTGTCTCCTAAAGCCTGGGATTCCAAAGTTCCTTCTTTATGTAGGTTGGGGAGAAGCAAAGCTGGGCGTAATAAATGGTATAATCCAGGCATTTGGGGATAGAAGTAAGAAATCAGGAATTCAAGATCATCTTTAGCTACATAACAAATTTAAGATTCAGCTGAGCCATGTCTTAAAAAACAACATTAATCATTAAAAATAAAATAGTATTAAACATTTTGGCGGTGCATAGACGTGGAGTGTAGGGAAGTGATGGGAAGCCACTCCGCGCGTTACACACCTCCTGTGTGCTTGTTGAAGAGAAGCTGCTGATATGGCGCATGTTAGGAGGTGTTCTGAGTCATGTCCAGGACCCCACGCATGCTAGACAAGCCCTCTACCAACTGAGCTACAACCTCAGTCCTGACTATGAATACATCAAAACACTATATTTACAATTATTTATTGTGTGTGTGTGTGTATGCATGTCGGGAGGCACACACATGTGTAAATTAGAGAACAACTCACAGGGATAGCTTAAAAAAGGAGTCATCATCCTGAAGATTAATATTCTTTGGGGCTGGAGTGATGGCTCAGGGCTAGGACTTCTTACTGCTCTTCCAAAAGACTTGAGTTTAATTCCCAGCACACACACCAGGGGACCGCGACCACCAGGAACTGTACACATACGGCATACATTCACACACGTACATTAAAAAGGAGATTGTAGAAAGGAAGGAAGGAAGGAAGAAAGACAGAAAGAAAGAAAGAAAGAAAGAAAGAAAGAAAGAAAGAAAGAAAGAAAGAAAGAAAGAAAAGAAAAGAAAAGAAAGAGGGTTCATTTCTAGAGTGAATTGCTTTGCTATTAACCTCCTGTGTCAAAAGAGCTGAATTCATTTGCAAACTTGTCTGAGAATACAGGTTGCCCCAACCCAAAGCACCCCAGAGGCCAGGTGTTTCCCACAGAATGGAATTCCCCAGTTCTAAATCTCCCTTCCATGGCTGTTCTGCCAAAGCCTGTGGGGGATGCTTTGTGGGAGGGTATCTTGGGACTCAGATTCTGGACATTGCATGTCCAGTGGGAGAGGTCAGAAGTGGGGAAATTGTATTGTCATCTGCTTGTCAGAGGTGACTGTGAAAACCTGTATTTTATTGATATAGGAAACGACATATTGTCTCTAGTTCTGATAGCAATTTAAAGGACTTTGGGGGAATATGAAAATGCTTTTTCCATGGACTCATTTGAATTAATTGAATTTTAAAAATAGTGTATATATTTTAAATGTACAGCAGGGTGTTTTGACGTACATGTATGTAGTTTTCATAGTTACTAGAGCCAAGTCAGTTAATATGTCATCTTACAAAATTACTTTTTTGGTGCATCATTTAATAGCCAAGCGACTCCAGTATTCTGGAGGCAAAAACAGGACGGCTGCAAGTTCAAGGCCACTTGAGCTACACAGCAGCAGCCTTCTTAGGGATACATAGCAAGATTCTGTCGCAAAAAGCTCAAAGGAAAGCATCAAAAAGCAAACCAACCAGCCAAACAAATGAAAACAACCCCCAAACAAACAAACAAACAGGGACGGCAAGATGGCTCAGTGGTGAAAAAGTGGTTGCCCCGCAAACTTGGTGACCCTCATTCTATCCCTAGATAGAAGGTGGAAGGAGAGAATGGATTCCTCAAAGTAGCCTTCTGGGCACTCTGACACACACACACACACACACACACACACACACCCATACACACATGCACATCATACACACACATCGTCGTCATCATGCATACACACATACACACAACTAATGAATAAAACAGAAATTAAAAATACAAACGACTCCAAAACAAAAACAACTCGCTTAAGCAAACAAAAACCCCAGCCCATTTTGAAGACTTGATCCAGCAGATTCATTTATCATTTATCATTCATTTTCTGCTTGAAGAGTTGTAGAGAGTAGGGGAAGGCTACAAGCAGAGCGAGGAGCCTTCATCTCCAAGGTGTTGCCTCCTTGTGTGCTACTGCGGAGACCTGTCTGGACTGAGAGACGCAAGGCCTTCTGGGTCAGTGCCCTGGCTTCAGCAGCCTGTGCGGAGCCCAGTCGCTTGCCAAAGGGATCTGAAGAAGCCAAAGGTGATGGGAAACTGCGCTAGATCAAAGAGCAAAGCAGCTGGAGGAAATCAGACTCGGAGAAACCGCATGTCTCCCTCTTTCTAGATGTCTGTACTTCTCTTTATGATGCGGGTAGAAAGAAAACTAGAGCCTGCCATCCCCAAGTCTTTTACAAGACTGGAGTTTGCTGTGCTTGCAGATGTCAAAGCTAAAGGTCTTTTCCTTCCAGCCATTCCTCACCCCAAGAGCCCCCAGAGGTTCCCAGGAAGCCAGGGGCAGAGCCATCCTCACCCACCAGCACAACACTTTCAGGGAGCCTAAGGAGCCTGTGCTTTGGAGTTTGAAGAGGCCTCTTTTCCCGCCGTTGCTAGGGCTGGCACTGCCTCCAAGGCCGTTATCAGGACAGTTTAAACAGGTCTTATCGCTGTGTATTCAATCAAGGTTTATGAGGGCTGATAAAGATGTCACCTAGTGCTTCCCGCGTTCACTGAAACACTATTTCCTGGTGGGATAAAATGCAAAGGTGTCTGTTTTCGTTTTGTTTCAAACAGAAAAAAATTGGAATAAATACATGTTTTTCTTTTGTCAAGCATGGCGTGTGCAGACGAGCATTTGTGTGACCGGGTCCACTTATGGTGCAGCACGGGCTAGGACGGTCCTCCCGGTTCGGTCGGAGGACAGGGCCTCAGGGCTTTGGTCTCACTAGCAACACAATTCTATCTTCAACATCGTGGGTTATCACAATTGCTTGTTTAATAATCCAGCGCCATCACGGCCCTCGGCTTAGGTGAAGCAATAAGCTATTGTATGCTTTTAATCTTGTGTCCTCTTACGTTATTGAAACATTATGACAAAACATGTTTGCTTTCATCTTTAATTTTAATAAAAGTCTTCTAACTAAATGTGTTTAATATATTCCCTCTTTCTACGCGTTTCTTCTATTAGGAAAAAAAAAACACTTGCTGATGTTTCCTTTATGAAGCCGTATTTGTGTGCACACAAGTAGAACTACAGCAAAGATAACTGGAGGATGGCGACAGGCCCTGGACTGAAGCCTTGATGTTCTGTAAGCAGCCGTGTGTCTGCTTTATCATGACCTGTGCTGGCCCACATCTCCCACATAACAGAGTCTCAATGGCTTTTTAATGTGCTTTCTGTTTGTTAGACTAAGGCACAGTTGCAGAAGACAGGCAAGAAGCCTTGTAGTGCCATGAGGTTTTCTCCCAACTTTCAGTTCAAGAGGCTCCATGGCTTGACAGCTATCTCCTCCCTTCTGGTAACACTGCTTGGCCAGTTAAGAAACCCACATTGCTATTGGGTTACGCAGTCTCTTCCGGTATGGCGAAATGTCCTGACCATCTCTGATGTCCTTGATCATCAAATTCAAGTTCTCGGAAATTAAATTACTTGTTCATTTAATACCATTTAGTTGTACCTAATGGTTTTCTTTTTAGCGTGTGAACATACCTCTTCTCCACCACAGGGGGTCAGGCTCAGTATAGGTAATCGGGAAGAGGAACTACGGTAGCTAGGAAGGTGCAGGTGATGGAAGGGAAAGGGGAAGGCGGGGATGAGAGCTTCCAGTAAGAAAGTTAGCAGAGTCATTCAAGGTCAGACCCCAGGGAAGGGAGCTTCACAAAGGGAAAGGACAGGTGATGGCCAAATGCCACCAGGTATTGGATAAGATGTGCTCACTATCCAGGCGGCTCTTACCAGAATCGGACACTAGGCCCCAGTCGAAAGTGGTCAGTGGAGACAAAAACCTACTTCCAAGTTATGCCCTTGAAGAGTGAAGAGGCTGAAGTATTGTCTTAATTCATCATTAAAACACATGAATATTGGGCCAGCAAGATGGCCCAATCTTGTTCAAGATGCTTGCTGTCAAGTCTGGCAACCTGAGGTGGATCCTCAGAACCCACATGGTAGAAGGAGAACAATGAGCCCTAAAAGTCACTCTCTTACACATGCGTGTGCCTCCCGACATGCATACATACACACGCAATAAATAATTGTAAAAATAGCGTTTCGATGTATTCATATTCAGGACTGAGGTTGTAGCTCAGTTGGTAGAGGGCTTGTATAGCATGCGTGGGGTCCTGGATGTGACTCCACACACCTCATAAGCTGGGCATGGAAGAGCATGCCTGGAATCCTAGGCCTTGGGAGGTGAAGGCAGAAGGATCAGAAGAAGTTCAAAGTCATTCTTAGCTATGTAGCAAGTTCAAGGCCAACCTGAGCTTCATAAGAACTTGTCTCAAAACAAAACATAATATAAATAAAAATATTTATACATTATAATATTTGGTTTTCATTTATTTTAAGAAGCCGCACCCCAGTATACCTTTAGCCAGGATCTTCCTACAGCATACAGGACAACTTCTGATTGTTCTTGGCTGGCTGATGCTGTGACAGGCTTGTTTGTTTGTTTTTGTTTTTGCCTGTGCTTAAATGATCATGGATATATTCTGAGTGATATGACCCACACTCCAAACTCCTGGTGTTCCCAGCTGAGAAGTGCTTAAGAGCCATTTGCTGGATGATATCTAGGCCATTGTCTTCAAAAAAGGACTTGTACCTTCTGGGAGGAGTAAGAAAGCAGAAGTATCAAAACCATTAGAATGGGTATCTATCAACAACTTAGAAGAAAATTCTGCAGATTAAAAAAAAAAAAAGGATATTTTTGTTTTTAGATCATACCACGTAAAATTGCCATTCTGGCTGGGCAGTCAGTGGTGCATGCCTGTAATACCAGCTACTTGGGAGGCTGAGGACAACACAAACTCAGTAACTTAAGATCAATATGGGCAGCACAATTAATCGATAAGAAAGAAAAAGTTATTTTTATCATTTTTAAACTTTAGTATTGCATTTGTCTCTGTGTGTTGTGTGCATGTATGTATAAGTACCTACAGGGTCCAGAAGAGTGCATCAGATGCCCTGGAGCTGGAGTCACTACAGGTGGTTGTGAGCTACTGGATATGGACGCTGAGACCCAGACTTGGATCCTATGGAAGAGTAGTACACATTCGTAACCACTGAGCCATTTCTCCAACTCCACACTGCTTATATTTTTGATGAAGACCACCTGCAGACACATGAGCACTGAGTCTACATTAAAAAGTAATTCACAAGGGTTGGATTCTGCAATACCTGCAGAACAGCCAGCTGCCTATGGGAGGCCCCTGTGCTTGCGAGATGTCCTGGTGCATGTGAGATGTCTAGGTGCCTACATGATGCCCAGGTTCCTGTGTGATACCTGGGTGCCTGCAGGTTTGGACAGAGAAGCCCAACTTCAGGTTGAACTTCATCATACTTAATCTCAGTGTAATGCAGGCCAGGTGAATCTCCATGATGAGCACCTAACGCCTCCTAAGGACATGGTGATGCTGTGATCCATGCTCCTGCCACACAAACTGGACTTAGTTTTCTTCTTTTTTCTTTTCTTTTGTATTTTTTGAAGGCACAGTGATGGGAGGGTGGACCAGGGAGGAATAAGAAGAGGGTGTTATTGAGATACATCATATAAAACTCAAGCTATTAATAAAAGTATTCTATATATATAAGAGATTCTAAATATCCAAGTTTTAGGAATGCCTTAACCAATATATTTTATATGAAAAGAACAATAAAAACAAATCAAACAAAAACAAACGTTTCCACATAAGTCTGAATGTATTTGCAAAGCTACAAACCAAAAGTTACATGAAGGACTAGGTAGCTCAGGTGGCAGAATGCTTGCTAGGCATGCAAAAGCCTTGGACTCGAGCCACATAAGCCGGGTGTGTTAACACACATGTGTAAGTCCAGCATTCGGGACGTGGAGGCAGGATGAACAGAAGAGACCGTTTCAAAATAACAACAGCAGTAGCAACAGAAAAAAAATGTTGGGAGCTGGAGAGATGGTTCATTGGTTAAGAGCTCTTCCAGAGGACCCAGCACCTATATGTTGGCTCACAACTGCCTGTAACTCCAGGTCCAGGGGACCTGATGCCATTTTCTGACCTTTGCAGGCACCAGACACGCAATGGATATATGCAGGAACATGTACACATCAAATTATAGTAATTTTTAAGTTTCATGAATGGAAAGCATCGCACCATTAACTGGTGGCAAGGAAAAATGATTTCAGCTTTGATGAGATGCTCTTCCCCACATAAACCTCGGCTGCAGCGAGGTTGGTGCTGGGTCCCGCCACCCCCACCAAGGGCAAGGCGGACATTTCCTTGCTTCATCTTGCCCCCTAACTCTCTCTGTCCTCAGAGCTAGTGTTCTACCCACGTATGCAGATAAGTATCTGCTTTTAGACATAGCAATCCCCCATCTTCTTTTTCTTTTAACTTTATCCAAATGAGTCCTCTGATGAACAGAAATAGCTAATTTCAATGTAATTAAGTTGAGTTTAGTCTTTTTAAAAAGTCTGTTTTAAGAAACTCTCCATGTCCTAGTGCTGTTCCTTTGAAGGCCTTTGCATTTGCACAGGTCAAACTCCAAAGTCCCTTTCTGTCCCGATGGTCAGTTTGTCTGTTTGTGAACACACTATCGTGCCATGTTCATTGTTCTTGTTTTTACACATACTTCAATATATGTCACTAAGGCGAGTCTCTCTCCTCAATCCTTTATAAAGTCAATTAGCTGCTTCTGTTTTAGAATAAGCTCATCGAATTCATTGGAAAGAGTCTTATTTAACTTCGCTCTGGGCATCCTTTGAATGTATTAATTCTTCATTTAGCTACTTCTTCTTAGACATTTTATATTTTTGTTGCTATTATGAAGAGTACCCTAGTTTTCTAGATGATTATTGTTGGTTTGGAGATGGGCACACTTTTTTTTTCCTCTGAGGGGCCAGAATGAACAATTTCAAGTTTGCAACCATGGAAGGTCTCTTCTCCTTCCTCCCTCTTCCATCCTCCCTCCGGTCTCTCTTTTCTTGTTCTCCCTCTCCCTATTCCTTCATCTTCCTCCCTCTTCTGTCAGTCCTCCTTCTCAACCCTTTGATGAAGGCCAAAACCACTCCTGGTCGGTGTGAAAACACATGGTAAGGCTTGGCTCAAGGGCCCATCTCTTCATTCGCCCTTTGGAAAATCCTGCTGATTTTATAAGTTGTTCCTTTTATTCTGTGCCTTCACTGAGCAGTTTATTGTTTTTAGTTTTTGCTTCTTTTTCTGCAAAGATGATTATATTGTCTGCAAATAATACATTTTTATATCTTCTTTAATTCTTACTTTTCTTGCTTTTTATCTTGTATATATATGTATGTATGATGTGTATGTGGGTGCATGCATTACAGTGAGCATATGAAGATCAGAAGACAACTTTGTAGAGTCAGTTCTACCTTTCGACCTTTGTGTGTTTGGTGCATTACATTTGCAAAGTGAAGACATTTTCCTTCTATTCTTTGCTAGGGATTTCAGGGGAAGGTGTGGTGTTATCCAAAATGTTTTTCTTTATCATTTGAGATAATGTAATCTTTTTTCCTAGTAGTAAGTTGAATTAATTGGCTTAATGATCTCACATTGAAATAGCCTTGCTTTTTGAGATAAATCCTATTTGATCAGGATTCAGTTATTGTTTTGCGAGTTTTGCATCTACATCCGTGAATGAAAGTGGCCTCTGATTTTCTTTTCTTATCATGTTTTTATCTGATATCAGAATCAAGATTACACAGTTCTCATAAAATGAGCTGGGAGATTTTTCTCTGTGACTTTGTTTTTCAAGCTCTCCCTAGATAGCTCAAGCCGGCCTTAAAGATTTATTTAGTTATTTATTTATGTATATGGGTGTTTTGTCTGTATGTACATTTGCACCCCAGAAGTTGGTATCAGATCCCATAGGAATACAGTTATAAGTAGATGGTTGTGAGCCACATGTGGCTGCTGGGAATTGAACTCAGAACCTCTGGAAGAGCAGCCAGTGCTCTTAACCACTGAGCCATCTCTCCAACCCCTCAAGTGGGCCTTGAAATCATAATCTTTGTGCCCAGCCCCTTCAGTGCTACGGTTACGGTTAGTGTGGACCTCCTCTTTTCTATTATCTGGGAAAACTTGTATAAGAATTAATTATGAAAATAACTATTCTTTTGAAATTTGGTAGACTTGATCTATAAATCAACCAAAGTCAAGTCTTTTTAGTCAGAATTTTGATGATTAACTTTTAAGTCTCTTTAATGTTTATTGGCTTATTCAAATTCTCAACTTTTCACTTGTACCAATTTCATAATTCTTTTCTAAAAAGTTTTCCATTGCACTTTGCTCATAAAATTTATTAAGGTATAGCCATTAATAATCACATTATTTTTCTAATCTATTATATCTATATTTTTAGTACTTTGGGATCTATATTTTATTCACTTGAGTATTTTCCCATTTTTCCTTCATCAATCTTGCAAGAAATATACAAGTCTTAAAAGAAAATACCCCTAGATGGGCTGAGTCAGGATGAAGCTGAATACTCCATCCTAGCTATCAGATGTCAGAAACTCACTGAACAGATGATGAGTGCAGACTTGGTACTTTCCCTGAGAAGCACATGGCCACAGAAGTAGCCGCTGATGCTCTGTAAGAGTGGAAGGGTTGTGTGGGCGGAATCAGTTGAGAGCCTGTCTCAAGTCTCTCCACCATCCCTATAAAAGACCTAACAAAACAAAGAAAAACAAAGAATGCTTTTCTATGTGGCATGTTAAGATAAGGGCCTGTGAGATGCCTCGGTGTAGAGATGCTTGCTGTGCAAGACCGACAGCCAAGGCTGATGCCTGGAAACCATGAAATAGGTGGAAGGTGAGAATCAGCCTCATAAAGTTGTCCTTTGTTCAAAACATGTGCTCTGTGCCATGCCTCCCCATCATGCACAAATGCAATAATGAAGCTAAAAACAGATCAAGAGCAAATAGACTACAGATTTTGGTGAAGACTGCCAAAATCTCAATAGTCAAATCTATACAATGCCGTATTAAATGAGCCTGTCTAAGCTGCTCATGGTAGCACACATCTGTAACTCCCTCACTTGGGAGGTAGACTCAGTACAATCAGTAGTTCGAGGCCAGCCTTGGCTGTATAGTAAGCTTGATGCTAATCTGGGATCTATGAGATTATGACTCATAAAAACAAATAAACAAGCAAGAAAGAAAGCAAACACACAAAAAGCAGCAGTAGGGGTTAGGGAGATAGCTCAGTCAGTAAAGTGCTTGCTTCACAAAGATCTACTGAATTTGATCTTGTAGAATCCACATACAAATCTGGGCACAGAAATTTGTACCTGCATTCCCAACACTGGTGAGGCAGAAGCAGGAGGATCCCTGGGGCTCATTGTCCAGCTAGTCCAGTTAGTTAAATAAGTAATAAATAAAAAGTTCAGTGAAAGATTCTGTCACTAAATGAATGAATGAATGATTAAATAAATAAGCTGGGTATGGTGGCGAATGCCTTTAATGGTAGCACTTGGGAGGCAAGGCAGGCAGATCTGCAACTCTGCGAGTTCTAGGCCAGTCTGGTCTACATAGCAAGTTTCAGAACATCCAGGGATACATAGTGAGATCTTGTCTCAAAAACCAAAACAAAACAAGCCAAACAGGGACTGGAGATATGGTTCAGTGGTTAAGAGCACTCGTTGGCTGCTGTTTTGGAGGACCTTAGTTCAATTCCCAGCACCCACGTGACAGCTCACAATCATCTGTAACTGTAGTTCCAGGGAACCTCATGTCCTCTTCTGACCCCTCTAGGCACTGCACACACATGGTGCAAATACACACACACACACACACACACACACACATAAAACAAAAAGAAATACATCTTAAAAATAAATAAATAAAATAAAAATAAAAAGTGCTGATGTTAATTGAAGTCACACAGTCTCAGAAAGAAAAAAGCCACATATTCTTCTTCATATGCAGAATCTAGCCAATATATGTACTCATGTAGACAATTCTACATATAGGCAAAGTATAACATACAGAAAAGAGAACAAGACTAAAAACTGGGGAATAAGAAAGGACTAAATGCAGTTAATAGATATGAGTTATGAAAGAGGGCATAACTCAAACTGTTCTTCTAGTTCTAACTCTGCCATGGGTTGGGTTTTTTTTCTATTTTTTTATTTTTTTTATTTTGGTGGGAGTTAAGTGCATAAGAATATATTCAATAGTGAAAGTATAACATCCAACGTGGAGATTCACTCCTCCTGTTCCAAATAGCTACTCTAACTGTATAGAAGTTCTTTTAGCTTGCACAATCTTTGAGTCTGGATAATTCCAGTGTGTGTGTGTGTGTGTGTGTGTGTGTGTGTGTGTGTGTGTGTGTTTTCGAGACAGGGTTTCTCTGTTGTACCTCTGGCTTTCCTGGAACTTACTCTGTAGATCAGGCTGGCCTCGAACTCACAGAGATCTGCCTGCTTCTGCCTCCAAGTGCTGGGATTAAAGGTGTGTGCCACGACCACCCAGCAGTAATTTTTATAATAAAGCTTTTTAAAATTGAAATAAGAGTGGAGAGCAATTGAGGAAGACAACTGATGGCAACCTCTGCCCCAACCCCACACACATACATGCATCCACTTCTGCACACACAGATGTACCCACACACATACATGCATCCACTCCTGCACACACAGATGCACCCACACACATACATGCATCCACACCTGCACACACAGATGCACCCACACACATACATGCATCCATTCCTGCACACACAGATGCACCCACACACATACATGCATCCACTCCTGCACACACAGATGCACCCACACACATGCATGCATCCATACCTGCACACACAGATGCACCCACACACATACATGCATCCACACCTGCACACACAGATGCACCCACACACATACATACATCCACTCCTGCACACACAGATGCACCCACACACATACATGCATCCACTCCTGCACACACAGATGCACCCACACACATGCATGCATCCACACCTGCACACACAGATGCATCCACATACATACAAAACAAAAACAATATATAGGCACATCTACATTATCAATATATACAAAACTATCTAGTTTGTTGTAACAAGATTTTGTTTCAAAGGTTATGTCTCTTAAAATTATACTTCTAAAATCTGGAAATTTATTGGACTCAATAAACCAATAAAGTAATTATTGGAGATTGCTATAGAAAAGAATTAATGAGCTCATGCCACAGAGTTCTAAAACATATATGCATGTGTATGTGCATGTGTATGTGTGCATGTGTATTTGTTGAAGTTCCTTTTAGAGGGGTTTTGGAAATGTCCTTAAGTGAGTGGGTATGGGTAAAGTGACAAAGATAATTTAAGGGTACAGTTCTTTTGATTGGCTTTTAGACAGCAAAAGGTTTAGCTTTGGTTGACATAGAAATACTTGGATATTTCTTTTTTGTTGGTTGTGTATATTGTACGTGGTGTTGCTTTTCATAAAGACAGTTTGACCTTTTTCATCTCTTTATATCGTCCCCTTTTCTCCCTTCTTTCCTGGTCTCCTTCCCCCTGCCCCGCTTCCTTTCCTAATCTCTTTTTTGCTTTTGTATCACACACACATACATGGGGGGGGGCGGTAGAAGAGGGAAAGGGGGAGAGAGAAGGGAGAGGAGAGAGGCAGAGAGACATTGGGAACTGTGTTATACATCCATATAAAATCCAGGGTATATATTCAGGAATATAGGCTATACACGGAATGCAGGATATATACTCAGAAATATATACTCCTGGGTCATATGATTGTCCGATTTTTAGTTTTGCTAACAGACAGTAGATTCCTCCCTACCATTGTCCAGGATAATGACTTGTAAATGAATCAACACAGTACTTATTTGCCTCGCTGGCAGGACACAGGAGCATTCTTTCTTTAGAAAAACATTTATTAAGCTGGGTGTGTGCATGGCCAGAATAGAAACGAAAACTCCCTAGGCAAGCTTAGTTAATCCAAGCACACAGGATATATGCTTCCCCTAATTGGATGTAGGCAGGAGATGCCCAGGCAAAAAGCAAGTCAGGATTTATGCTTACCTCCTATTGGACCTGATGTTCTGCCTTAAGGGTTTTGCCTTTATAAACCTCTGATGCACGTGACTCGATGCCATTTTGTGGAACCCCAGAATGTGACTCAGGACATTTTTGTGGGAACCTTGAAATGGTCCTGGCCATGTGTCTGTGTCTGTCATTACTAGCTAACATTAGAGCTTACATCAAAATTGACTCGAAACTTGTTGCAGTGGTCTTTTTCTTGACCATTTCTTGACCATGTGTGGAGTCACACACTTTTAATCCCAGCACTCAGGAGGCAGACACAGGCAGATCTCTATGAGTTCGAGGCCAGCCTGGTCTACAGAGTGAGTTTCATGCTAGTTGCAGCTGCATAGTGAGACTTGTCTGCAAAACAAACAAATACATTTATTGTCCCAGTCACTGCAATCAGTAGTTCCTGCTTCTGCTAAGTGTGGGTGACGGTGAAGCAGTTAGTGCTGAGGACATTGTCTCAAAGGAGCCCGAACTAAGAAAACAACCCTTTATCTAAGTATACCTTACTGTTTTAGCACACTGTGTCTAATGAGCAATTTCAATATCAATATCATCTTCTAGACTCTTCCTCCTACTTTCTGGAGAGCTCTGTGAAAGAGATCTGCAGGGACCTCTGACTGCGTTGGCTCTGAAAGAACACACACCTCACTTCTAGAAGGGCTAAGACCAGCAAACCAAACAACCACATGGCAGTTTCCGGTGAGGATGGGAGAAAATGAAAGATCTCATCCACTGCTGGAGGAGGGGACTGCAAAACTACAAAACCAGCTGCACAGTTTCTTATAAAGTAGAGCTCTGGTCACCAGGCAGCCCAGTCATCACTCATTTAAATATTCATCCAAGTGAAATCAAAATGTGTGTTCACATAGTAAGCTAGTATAAGCACGTTTATAGTAGCTTGATTCATGACTATCCCAAACTGGAAATGACTCAGTCGTTCCTAAATCTGGTCAACGGTTATCCAAACTATGGTATATTCATTCTGAGGAACTTACCTTGCCATCAAGAGGATGAATTTTCTGACACCTGTAAGGATATGAATGAATCTCAAATGCTTTATGATAGATGAAAAAAGCCAGACTCTAGAAGCTGTACAGGGCCAGAGGGGCCATGAGGCCAGCTCTGCAGGTTAAGGGGCCAGCTCTGCAGATAAGGGCACTTGCCACCAACCAAGAGGACCTGAATGGATCCATGAGATTCACATGGTGGAAAGAGAGAATTGTCCCCTCTGACTTCCACATACGTGCCATAACATGTGGGAATACACACACACACACACACACACACACACACACACACACACACAGAGTTGTGGTTCTATTGAGTCATGAAACCAACCAAAGTCGTCACTTTCTCATGATGATCCCTGGGAAACACAAAGGGGAAAGGTTGGCTTGGAAATAGCAAGGGTCCTGACCCTGGAATATTTTGACAAACTGGATTCAGGAAAAATAAATTAATGTGTGCGGCAGGGTCAGCTGTGGAACTGTGAGAGAATGCCAGCCTTGGTAGCAGGAAGGGGTAGTGCTTGCAGGCAGCCTCAGCAAGGCCTTGGGCGTTCAGGAAACCCTGTGTCCTGGCCTCTGCACCTCCCCCTCTGCCATGTTATTAAACTGGGGATTGGGTTAGAGGTGGGGGCTGGAAGGAGGCCCCTCTGCTCTCTGGTCTGTGCTGAGGGACAGGGAAGACCCTTGTTTACCCCCACAAAGAAACCATAGTTCTATTTTGATATAGAAAGAATTGATGCTGGAAGCAGTTTAACTGTAAAAACAAATTCAGACTCATTCTGGAAAATTCTAAAACTCAACTCAAACATAAAGCATGAAGATTATACTTGATCAAAGAAAGAAGATTAAAGGCCAAATTAATAATTAGGGTTTGAATATTGGATCTCAACTCTTTTCGCCTTGATGGAGAAAGGGTCCAGAAACAGTCCACACATGAAATGAATGTGTGACAGGTGCTTTGTTGTTTTATATTTTTCATTTAGTCTAGATTTCTAATACTTCATGTTTTCAAACCTGTTGACCAGGAACAGCTGCTCATTCTAAAATCAAGCTTTCCTGGAAACTTACTGAGCCCAGGTCAGGCTCTGGTAGCTGGAGGCTGATTATATTGTAACTGAATGTTGACTAGTAAACCCAGGAGCAATGAGGTCTGTATTTGTACAGAGCAGGTACAGACCAGACCACAAAGAAGAGAAAGGAAACCCAGTAGGAGGGGAGTGGAATCATCCGCAGAAGCCACTCATTAACCTTGGGGAAAAGGACCTCATGAAAGACAGGAAGTGTGATCCCCAAAGTGCTAACTTCCTGAAACTAAAGAAAAAACGATGTCCAATTAATTTTTAATTCAAATTTAGTCAGTGAGCCATTCGATGATGCAACATGCTTGTTTGGAAGGTGGGTCTCGGTGGTTAGAAGTTGGTTGAGAGCAGAGCTTGCTGTCTCAAGCCTGTAATTCCAACACTTAGAACTCAAGGTGGCTCATAAAGAAATTGACCTTCGTAACCCGGAAGGAAGCAAAAAGAATACTGGTTTTTCCACCCCGGGAGCGCCAAGGCTTTGGGGAATTGCTACAGGATGTACCACTGGCTGACAGCTTCCGGCATCTCTTCCCCAACACCCCCGTATATTTATGTTTTGCTCTGTCCAAGAATGCTGATTGGTGTCTTGATTAATTTTTGTTGTCCCGCTCTCTTTCGCCTGAATTGTGTGACCCGTTCCAAGGGTTTTGGCAGTGATCCCTGTCCCATCATCCTTTACCTAGCACCGTGACGGCTCTTCTGAAGTAACTTTATGCCAGGGAAATAGCATCCTCTCCCCCAGTAAACTTAGTAGCTTTGTAGAGAAGTCCAGTGCATTCTTATCTCTCTCCCTCTCTCTTTTTTTGTTTTTGTATTTCAAGACAGGGTTTCTCTGTTGTCACTCTGGCTGTTCTGGAACTCACTCTGTAGACCAGGCTGGCCTCAAACGCACAGAGATCTACGCACCACCACTGCCTGGTCATATTCTCTGCTTTTTAACACTGGAGCAGCAGAAGCTTGATGGGTGCATGAGTTGTGAGGCTGAGGTGACTGACTGGGCTTGCAGCTGGTCTTATTGGTACAAAGATAAAGCCTGCTTCAGGATAGTGAGAGGTTCAGACTAGCAGGAGGTGAAAGTTCCCTCCAGACTGAAACGTTCCATTGAGGTCACCTGGTGAAGGGAAGGACTCACCACCCCCAGGGTTGACTCACTGATTGAGAGCAGTCCTTCCAGAGCTGAGCGTCTGGTGAGGGTTAGCATATGTAAGAGAGGAGTTAGGAAGATGAGATGTGGTATGCTGAGATGCTCGGGATGCAGGGAGGATGTGTGGGCAAAGGGATAGCTTACCTTGGAGCCCAAGCTGGAGGAAAATGTGGGGATCTCTTTATTTCATCACAGGGTGTGCTCTGTGTCCTACAGGGCAGGACAGCCCTCTGTGGGGTCTTAGAAGGACAAATATGGCAGAACCATTTGCTTAACTTAGCTATGCGTTTTGCCTACTTGTATATCTGTGCAACACTTGTGTGCCTGATGCTTCAGGAAGCCAGGAGAGGGCATCAGATCTTCTGGAACTGGAGTTACAGACTGCTGTAAATAGCTGTCTGAGTGCTGGAAATCGAGCCTGAATCCTCTGAAAGAGCGGTGTCTGAGTCACTGTTCCATTTCTATGACGAGACAAGCAGCCGGTCTTAGCCACTGAGCCCTCTCTCCGCCCCATCACTTACCTTTTAAGAGTGGTTTGGGGAAGCCAGATCCATGGGGTGGAGCACACCTGTAATCTCAGTACTTGAGGAATGGAAAAGTAGAAGGATCAGGAGTTCAAGGTCATCTCCAGCTACATAATGAGTTTGGCGCTAGCTGAGACAAGGTCTCAAGAAAACACTACCAACAACAAGATCAAAAAGAAAACAAACAAAAAAACCCACCCAGCACATACACACACAGACAACATACAAACAAAAACCCAAGAGTTTGGGGTCCACAGCAAGATTGAGAAAAAGGCACCAGAGTCTTCATATGACCCTCAACTCCTTTGTCCCCCACAATCCTAGTCAATGCATCTACTGTGCTGATCTACTTGTTACAACTGATGAGCCTACAGTGAGTGTTTGAGGTTATTCATTTATTTATATACTTTTGAGACAGTGCTCATGTATCCCAGGCTGGTCTGGAACTCACTTCAGAGATAACCTTAAGCTTCAATCCTCCTGTCTCTACCTCCCAAGTGCTGGGGTTACAGTTGTGCACCATCACATTGGTGTGAATTGGGTTTTAATTTTTTTTTTTTTAGACAAGGTTTCTGTGTGTAGCCAGGCAGTCCTGGAACTCACTCTGTAGACCAGGCTGTCTTTGAATTTGGAAATCGGCTTCCTCTGCCTCCTGAGTGCCAGTAGGCACGCACATCCATGTCCATGAATCTTTGTTTCTGTTTTCAAGTGCTGGATATCAGAATGGGTAGGGGGGAGGTTCTTGTACACTGTACATACTGGGCAACTAATAGCCCATGCCCAAGATTTCTAATTTTTATATTATTTTTGTTAATTTTTTTTTTTTTTTTTTTTGCCATACTAAAAGGTTGAGCCCAGGACTCTGTACCTGCTAGGCAAATGATCTACCACTGAACTATATATAGTCCTAGGTCTAATCAAATCCTAAAGTAAATCATTTTGGCCTTTTTGGCCAGGCATGGTGGTGGTGAGAGCCTGTAACTCCAGCACTTGGAAAGTAGAGGCAGGAGGATCAGGGGTTTAAGATTATTCTCATATACTTAGAGAGTTCCAGGCTAACCTGAGCTATCTGAGGCAGTGGCTCAAAAAGAAAGCAAAGCACAGTGGTGCACACCTTTAATCCCAGCCAAGAGCTCCGAATTCAAGGCTAGTCTGGTCTACAGAGCAAGTTCCAGGACAGCCGGGGCTACACAGGGAAACCCTGACTCAGGAAAAAAAATAGGCATTTTATTTATTTATTTGTTTATTTATTTAATGTGTGTGTGTGTGCGCGCCCGCGTGTGTGTGTGTGGGTGTGTGTGTATTCAAGGGTGCAGGTAAGAGGGCCTATGAGGACATGCAAGGCTTCTTGCCTGAGACAGGCTCTCCCTGATCCTGAAGTTGGCTGGTGAGTGAGCTCTTGGGATCTGCCTTCGTTTCCGCTGTGCTAGAGTTACAGGCATGCCCAGTTATTTATTTATTTATTTTTTTAAGGTGCTTAGGATATTCAAATTTCCATCCCTATGCTTGCAGAGCAAGGGCACCAACGCACTGAACCGTCTCCCCAGGGTCCACCATTTCATTTCTTAAATCAAGGCTACAAAATATCCTCTGGTAAAAAAATATCCCAAGTGAGAGGGAGCCAGGATGGTACAGTTCCTCCTGTACGGTACCCTGATCAGTTTGGTACTTAAGACCTCACATTCTTTTGGGAGGGAAGTGATGAGGCTTGCTCAACCCCTAGGGAGAACCCTGAAGAAGCCATCCTTGCGTTTCTCAGTCACACAACCCGTGCAAAGTATAAAGGCAAGCTCGGGGCTTCTGGAGACCTGGCTCGCTGTCCCAGGGTAGGCTGGCATCAAACTAAGATCATTTCACAAATGTCTGAGCACAGAGTTTTGTGTTAGAAATCTCAGGTGAAAAGCTTTTTTGATCTTGTGGAACCATCTTTCTTCTCCCTGTACAGGGCTTCTGTTTCTGCTCCTCAGCCAGGAGAGAGCCAAAGAGCTTGAACCTCGCAGAAGGAAAGTGAGGGCAGATTTGCTCACACTTCAGGTCTGAGCGCTCTGAATTTCGCTTTGTTTAGGTCCTGGGCACGGGAGGTAAAATGAGCAGCGGGATGTGGGGGAAGTGGGGCCCCGGGAGCTGGGTCGAAACTGCTAGAAGATGCAAATTGATAAATAAACATTAAAACAATGAGGTAATCCTTTCACAAAGGACAAATTGCTAATCTAACCTCAGCGCCAGGAAGGCCGCCTCTGTGGAACAAAGGCAGCTTTCATTCCTGTGTTTTATTTGTAAACTGGCAGCAGCCGGTCAGTTAAATGGATTTAGTCTCACCTGCCTCCAAGGGGGAAGCCGGTGGCAGGTAATCCTCTCTCTCTCCAAACGTCTCAGGGAATCGGTCACCTGATCTGACCAGGAAAGGCCTTGCAAGCTGGGCCAAATTTTAGCCACTTTAGAGAAACAGCCAACTTGTTCGTCAACAATAGGACTAGTGTATGGGGGGGCGGGGGGCTGGGAGTGGGAAGCCTTCCCGGCTTAGACTAGTGAGAGCGTTGGGTTCTATGTTCCAGGATTTGAGGCCTTCTCTTGGGAAAAGGGGTTGTCGGCCCTCCTTTAGTGATTCCCCAAGGACAAGGTGTGGGTCATCCTGGCTGCTTCTCGTGGGAACCCTACAGGCTACCCTGTAGGCTCTTGTCCCCCCACCCCTCTGTCACCCCACTCAAGATGTGAGAGAAAAGGAGGTTACACTCACACAGATGGCAGTTGTCAAAAAAGTTAACCACTCCGGCTGCCACAGATAAATCCCAGGCTCCAGTGACCTTTGGCCTCCTTTACTCTCTGGCTGGCCACCCATCACCCCATTTCCTCTGCCTGGAAAGTGGAGGTGTTCTGGTGGGGTGAAGGGCAAGGCGGTTCCACAAGGTTTGTCCAGGGCTATATATCTGTATGGTAACTAGTTCTCTTTAAGTCCCACCCTGTTGGGATTTGAGATGCAGTCACAGCCTAGGTCTTGGGAAGGTGTGAGAACCCCAAAGCTGGAACCAGAGAGATGGCTTAGCTGGTGAAGAACTTGCTGATGACTTGAATTCAATTCTCTGGGACCCATGTGAGGGAAGAAGAGAATGGACCCCTGAAAGGTGTCGTTTGTCCTCTGACCTCTGTACACACACAGACACACACAGACACAGACACAGAGAGAGAGAGAGAGAGAGATGCCTTTTCTGTACTCTAGTCTGTCCCGAGACACAGGACGAAATCCTTAGTCCTCAACTGTCTGACCAACATTGCTAGAACTTTCACAGAACTCCAAGGCCACCAAGCAGCGTTTGATCTCCAGGGACAGTCTCCAGGGTGAGGAGCTGAGCTGGCGTTTGTTTTACTTGGTTTGGTCCTGTCTCCTCTGAGAGGGGCGCTGTCCCTGCTCCTGCAGGCTTCTCTTGTGGCCCTGGGACATTGTCTCTAGGACACCCACACCGGCAGCACTGCTCCTGTTTTCCTAGACTGCTCTGGCCTGGACCTCAGTGTGAGCACAGCCACACTCGTGCTGGGCAGGCTGACCTCTTGTCTTGTATCCCCTCTCTCCCTGGCTTGTTCAACCCTTCACTCCACAAGTTCTTCTCAGGACCCAGCATCCTGCGTGAGAAGTCCCTCTCTCTAGTGGCTTCCTGGGTATCCTTCAGGACCTTCACAGAACCACCCAGGAAGTCAGTACCTCTGCATCAGCCTCCGCTCATTCTCTCCTTTACCCTGCTTCTCCACCCTTCTATAAAGCCTCAAGCTTTATTTATTTATCTATTTATACCCTCACATCTATCTATCTATCTATTTATACTCTCACTACGGGTGTGCATACATTTTGTATTCCCTCTATCACTCTCTACCTTATTTTAGGGGTCTCATACACAAATGGCCATGCCCAGCTTTTACATGGGAGTTGGGGATTTGAACTTGGATCTTTTCACTCTCACAGTAAGCACTGTGAAATAAGAAGCACTAGCTTCTAATTATTTATTTATTTTGAAACAGGATTTCAAATAGTCCAGGCTGGCCTGGAATTTGCTACACAGATGAGGGTGATCCTGAGAGTCTGGCCCTTTTGCTTTCATCTCCTGAGTTCTGGGATTACAGGCACACACCAGTATTCCTGGGTCACGGAACCCAGGGTTTCATGCATGCTAATGCACACTAACGGAAAGTTTTAATTAACTTACACCTCTATAGACCTGCCGATCCTCTCTCCAGTTTTAACCTCATGATACAAACCAAGTCTATACTGTTTAGAAGCCATCCTAGTGCCTCTCATACAGGAGGAGATGCTCAAGCAATATTTGTTGAAAGTGTAGAGCATAAGGACCATTTTACAGAGGAGGGAATGATGCTTAGCAAGGCCAGGAAATTACTTAAGGTCACAGTTGAAGTCCCTGGGGAGGCTAGAATGCAATTCAGTCTGACCTCCAGCCTGGGACACTCACCTGCTGCAGGATTCCCCGCCTCCAACATTGTTCCCAGTATCAGTGTCTTACTCAAGCATGTGGGTGGTTCCCATTATCCATTGTATCTGTTCCAAGTCCTGTCTGATTTTCAGGGCTAGAAACTGAAGTGCCTCAGATGTCTGTTATTCTTTACCACAGAATTTAAATTTTAGATAGGCAATTCAGTCAGATTAAGCACTGTGCCGTTTCTATTGTCTTGAGTTTGCTCAGCAGCTAGGCATGCCTGCTCTAGATCCTCATCCTGGATTCGAATTCTGCTCTCACCAGGCACCGGGATCCTCCCTCTTTTGTCTTCCTCCAAACCGGAGGGGCTCTCCCAGACTTTAACTTTATTAACAATTGCATGCAAAAACGTGCCCGATTTAGGGATGTGATGCAAACGTTCGTCTCACGGCTGTGGAATAGCATGTATTTCCTGAACCCACTTGTCTTAACGGTATGATTATAGCTAGGAATCAATGTGGGACCACTGGGAAAATGAAAACAGTCGAAGTAGATGTCACTGCATATCCATTAGGACAGGCGTTATAAACAGCAAAACAGCAATGGGAAAAAATATACTGGGAAAAATGGAGAGGAGTCAGAACACTTGAAGTTGCTGATGGGAGTATATACAATGTGGCAGCCACTATGAAAAATTGTATGACCATTTCTCAAATAATTTAAATACAGAAATAGCATTTGTTCTAGCAATCTGTATATGTACTCAAAATAGTTTTTTAAAAAAAGTCGCATTCCAATAGCCAAAAGATGGAAACAACCCAAATTCACCCACAGATGATTGTACACTTGTGATGGAATATTACTAAGCACTACAGAGGAATGAGATTTTGATTGATAAACCTAACATTACGCTAAGTGAAATAGTCACAAAAGGACTACTGTTACGTGAGTCCACTTACACGAGATTCCTAGAATAGGCACATTCAGAGATAGAAAATAAAACCAAGGCTCCAGGAGCTCTGGGGAAATTATTACTTAATGGCTACATAGTTTCAGTTTGATATAATGAAGGATTATGGTGACAGTCGATGTGGAGGTCATACACAATGTGACTGTTACTAATGCCACTGGCTTGTATACTAATGATCGAAAATGATGAATTTTATCCAGTATATACATTTGAAATGAAAAAAAAAGTTTATTTATTTCATGTACATGTCTGAGTGTATGTAGGCATACCTGCTGCAAGTAGGTACTTGAGGTGGCCAGAATGGGGCGTCAGATTCCCTAGAGCTGGGAATGCCCCACACTGGTCCCAGGAACTGAATCTGGGTCCTCTGCTCTTAACTAGGGAGCCATCTTTTTCAGTATGCTCAGTATAGTTTACTACAATTTGAAAAAAATTGAAGACACACACACGCACACACAAGATAGGATCTTTTATAGCTGAGGCCTCAGAGTCACTGTATACTGAGGATGACTTTGAATTTCCTTTTTTTTTTTTTTTTTAGTTTTTCAAGACAGGGTTTCTTTAGCCCCAGCTGTCCTAGAACTAGCTCTGTAGACCAGGCTAGCCTCAAATTCACAGAGACCTGCCTGCCTCTGCTGGGATTAAAGGTGTGTGCCACCACCTGCCCAGCTAACCTTGAAATTTTATTCTCTTGCCCCTTAGTTTTCATAATTCCAAGCCTGTTCCACAACACCTTGTTCATAAACAGGGGGATGAAACAACCGAATGCCTTTGCTCACACCAAGATTCACGTATTGAGCTGAGAGTGGAAAAATTCAAGGCAAACTGTATGCCTGCACGTAGGTGTGGTCACCAATGTGCAGCAGCAGGGACTGGACAGAAAACCTTTTTCTTTTTGAGACAGTCTTGTGCAGCCCAGGCTAGAGTTGAACTTTCTATGTAGCAAAGATGTATCACACCACATGACGTTTATGTGGTGCTGGGGATCAAACTCAGGGCTCTACACTTCTAGCAAGCACTCTGCCAATGGCTGTGTCCCCAGCTGTGGTGGTCTGAGTGAGAAATGTTCTCATAGTTTTGGCCATTTGAACACTCAATCCCAGTTGGATCGAGTTATTTGGAGAGGTTTAGGTGGTGCAGCCTTACTGGAGGAAGTGTGCCACTGGAGTGTAGACATAGATTCAGGGCAAAAGGCAGTTTATTATTTGGCTAATTCAACCCCAGGTCCTTAGAGGGTTTCAGACTCCAAACAGTCTAATCTTCAAGATACAAGCACAGACCTAGAAGAAGTCAGCCTTGGAGACTAACTCACTCTGACTAGCTCCTTCTGAACTCAGAGCTGTACTGAACTCAGCTGACTCTTATGGTTGGCTGATTCAACTCACTCACTGTTCTGGCTCAAAATCTCCGTGATGTTGGTTCAAACTGACCTCCTGAGCTGGCTGTTTGTGACTGAACTCTTCTGACTCTGGCTGACTACTCAACTTCTCTGGCTGGACTGAACTGCTCTGCTCAGCTTCAAACTGACTGTTTCTTTCCATCTGATATTGACTTTTTCTGCCAAACTGCATCTGTGTTTCTGCCTCAGACTATCTCTGTGTCTCTCTTAGCTCCCTGTGTCTCTCTGAACTCAGAGCCTGCTTTTATATCCTTTAATCTAAGATTAACTCTGATTCAATCTCAGAGTTGGGGTTAAAGGTGTGTATTCATTCTGTAACCATAAACAGAGAGCCACTGTTCTACTTCTGAACTGATTGCTTCCTTTGAGAACCCTCGTGTTGGTATTAAAGGTGTGAGCTATGTTGCCTTAACCATAGAAATCCCTTTCACCTAGCATTAGCACAGGCAGAGGATAGTAAATCAGTCTAACATTTTTTCTGCATTCCTTTGGGATCACACAGGCCTCTGAATGTGATGCCTTCATACAGGACCTTGGATTTGATACCGTCCCAGCTATCACACAGGCCTTCGATGTGATAAAAGATAAAATGTTCCTCTACACTAAGGGTGAGCTTTGAGAGACAAAATTCTCCAGCCACTTCCAGTTCACTCTGCCTCCTGTGTGTGGTTCAAGATGTGAGCTCTTACATCTTGAGAGGTGAGCTTCCTGCTCCCACCACCACTCCCACCACCGTTCCTGCCACCTGCTGCCCTACTGTCTCTGTCACTATGGGCTCTAGCCCGTAAGGCCAAATAAACTCTTCTGTAAGTTACCTTGGCCATGGTGCTTCATCATAGCAACAGGAAAAGTAACTAATACACTGGTCTTCATTATTTCCTTTTTTAAAAGATTTCCTTATTTTACTTTATGTAAATGAGTATTTTGTCTGAATGTATGTTGTGCACCTAAGTGTGCCTGGTGCCTGTGGAGGTTAGAAGATGTCAGAGGATGTCAGAAACCCTGTAACTAGAGTTACGGACAGTTGTAAGCCACCATGTGCTTTGAAAGAGTTGGACCTGGGTCCTCTGGAAGAGCAGCCAGTGTTCTTAACCGCTGAGCTATTTCTCCCGCCCCTATTATTCTTATTAATAACAGCATCCCACATCCTGGGGAACTGGTCTCCTAAGGCTAGTACTCTCTCATGCCTGCTCTAGACTAAATGTTGACATTCTCCCAAATTGTGTGTGTTAGAACTTAATTCCCACGGTGACAGTATTGGGATAAAGTCTCCAGGAAGGAATTAGATCATGAGGACTCAACCCTCACAGGAGGGTTTAGCTCTTTGTAAGAGATGCCAGTGTGAACTCCTATGACCACTCCTGTCTTGTGAGAACACACAGAAAGCAGGTCAGGAACAGAGACCAGATGTCAGGTCTGCTGGGTGGCCATCTTGGACCCTCCACTTTCCATACATTTTTTTGTGTTTATAAATTGTCCAGTGTGAAGTCAGGCATACTGGACTTGTGCCTGTAATATCAGCAACTAGAACTCTGAGGCAGGAGGATGGCTCAGCATTTGAAGCCCTCCTGAATTACACATTGAGTTTTAGGCCAACTAGGCCTACACAGCAAGACCCTGTCTTGACTGCCCCTAAAATACATAAATAATAAATAAATGAATTAAAATTAAAATCCAAATTACCAAGTATAAGGTATTATTTTTTAGTTACAACTTCTAAAATGTATTTGTTTTTGAGACAAGGTCTCAATATGGAGCTGAGTCTATGCTAGATCTTAGCAGGTAATCTAGCCTGGCCTTCAATTCATGATTTTACTGCCTCAGCTAGGATTACAGATGTATGTACCACCACTAGGTAGGGAGTTTCCATGCCAATCTAAAGGGATTAAGAAACCTTTTTTAGGAATACGGAGATGGCACAGTATAGGTAAAGCATGGCTGTGCAGTTATGAGGATCTGAGTTAGAATCTTCAGAACCCATTTACAGCTGGGTAACGCACGAACCTGCGGTCCCAGCGTTCCTACAGTGAGAGAGGAGGCAGAGGCAGGAGACTCTCTGGAAGCTAGATAGCCAGCCAGCCTGGCACACACAGTGGCAGACAAGAGACCCTATCTCAAGGTAGCAGGTGAAGATCAACACCAGGGTTGTTTTCTGACTACCATGTATGTACTGTGAAACATGTACACCTGTGCCTGCACACACAAGTGTAAACACACACACAGATTAAAATTTGTGTGTGTGTGTGTGAGTGTGTGTGTAAAAGGAAACCTCTTTTAAAGAGCAACTTCTGCCTCAGATAGTCCTTTGTTTCATTCAGTGTTAGCCCTAGCCATGGATCCACATTCTTCAAGTGTTTGTTCAGTGAGTTTTAGGTAAAGTTTTAGGTCATAGCTGGCCTAGAGCCAAAGCTCTCTTTCCCATGAAGGTGGTGATGGTAGCAGTGGTGTCCTCATTCATCCGATGTCAGGAAGAGCTGGAAAGCATCAACAGGCCATCAGCAATGTGGACCTGCCACCCAGCCCACTTTGGGTCTTTTATCCCTATGACCAGCTCTGCTCCACGAAGTGAACTTCTACACATCAGCAGAGAGGCACAACTGGGGTTCTGAAAAGGACAGGCATTAAAGCGAAGCTGTGTGCAGACGTCAGTTGATGAACGGCCTGCAGATGGATACGTGTTGCCAGTTACAGCTGAGCTCTGGGAACCAGATCAGGAGGGGAATGGAAGGGAGGGCCATTTGTAAAGTTGTCCCGCCCACAGGTGATAACATGGCTGGTGGGAATAAAAATAAAAATGCTTGGCTTTGAATTCTGCATCTCAGCGTCTGTGAAAGGTAATCGTTTCCTGTACTTTTACAAGATGTTCAAAGCCTGTGTGTCATGTGTAAGTACCTAACAGGAATCCAGGCTCAGCGCTGCCTTTGAAGGTAGGTATCTTATTATTAATTTTTTTTCCCAGGGGGCATTGTCTCATTCTGTAGCCCAGTCGGCCTGGAACTTACTTTGCAGCCCAGGCCAGTCTCACATTTATGGTGATTCTCCTGCCTCATCCTTTCTTGTTCTGGGATGACAGATGTGAGTCACCATACCTAGCATTCCTCTGGAAATAGGTATGAGGAAGCTGGAGCCCCTTTGCCCCTGACATCTGTTCACACTCAGAACACTATTGTCCTACAATCTAGGTCATGTTTCCTGCTAGGGAGTCAGAAGGCACATGGGACTCAGCTGTGTCTCCTGAGAATAAAGCACCCATGAGGAGGTTGATGGAGTATTCATGTTCTAGAGGGAGAAGTGTGTTTGTGTTTGTATTAGTTTCTTGTTGTTGCTGTAACAAATTGGAAGTCACAAACTCAGAGGTTGAGAACACTGACGGTCTATCAAGTGGAAATTACAAGCCTTAAGACCAAGGTTTCCTGGAGTTTCTAGGGCAGATCCAGTCTCTAGGCAGATCCTGTCTCCTTGGCTTTCCCACTTGATAAGCTACCTGCAGCCCCGGGCTCAAGGCTGTCTACGAAGATCAACTTCAGGCCTGTCTCTGTCTCTGTGGCTTTGTATCACTCCCCCGCCCCCCTTTTGGTTTTTTGAGACAGGGTTTCTCTGTTGTAACTCTGGCTGTCCTAGAACTCACTCTGTAGACCAGGCTGGCCTCAAACTCACAGAGATCCTCCTGCCCCTGCCTCTGGAATGCTGGGATCAAAGACATATGCCACCATCACCTGGCTACTCTGTGGCTTTGTTTTGGACCTGTTTTCATCTTTCTCCTTTTCAGATTTTGCCCTCTGGGCTCATCCTGCAGAGGGCGCTTATGAGTCCCTTGTAATCTAGGATGGTGTCCAGTTTAGGATCCTTGATCATCTGCCAAGTTCCTTTGATCAGTTAAGCAATGTAGTCTCAGATTTCGGGAACAAGAACGTAGAATCCATCGGGGCCACTATTCCACTACAGTCATTTCCTCTTATACCTAATCATAACTTTTTCAATTTATTTAGGGAATAGAGAGATGGATCAGCAGTTAATGACACTGGCTGCTCTTCCAGAGGACCTGGGTCTGGTTCCCAGCACCCACATGGAAATTCACAACTGTCTGTAACTTCAGCTCCGGATCAGCATTCTCTTCTTGCCTCCACAAGCATCAGACACACAGGTGGTACACACACACACACACACACACACACACACACACACACACAGAAGCAGAACACTCATACATATAAAATAAAAAAAAACCAAATAAACCTTTTTGAAAAAAATCAGTTTGAGGGCTCATGCCTATAATCCCAGCATTTGAGAGGATGGGACAGAAAGATTGCTTAAGTACAAGACCTAGAAGCAGCCTGGGCTATATAATGAGTTCCAGGCCAGCCTAATCTACAACGAAACTTTGTCTCAAAAAACAAAACAAAACAAAACAAAACACAAACAAACAAAAAAACCAAACCAAAACCAAAAATCGATGAGCAAATAAATAAATAATTGGATCCTTGTTTTATTTCTAAGAGAACTTATCAGAGGGTTTGCAAATACCAACAAAGACTAAAATGCACAAAGGCCAAAGAAGTCAATCAAAAGACCATCTATAGCCTTGGTCATCAGGAAAGCGTAAGTGAGGACCACAGTGAGTGTGGTGGTTACAATGGCTTCCCACAAAACACTCGTGGGAATCTTGATCACTCAGACTGGTATTAAAGGGTGGAGCCTTGAAGATGTGATTAGATTCTAAGAGCTCAGAGCTCTCAAATAGATTAGTACTGTTACCACCAGAGTGTGTTCTCCATCTCCTAAGAGGGTTCCTTATATAAAGGATGTATTCAGCTCCTCTTTCTCCTTTGTACCCATGCCAATATGTGTGTGTCTGTCTGCCACTTTCCCTGACTCTCACCTTCTATGGTTGGTATATCAAGACGGCCCTTGTTAAATGAAAGCACCTTGATCTTGGGCTTCTCCAGCCTTTAGAACTGTGAAAATTATACTTCTACTTATAAATTACAGTCTCAGGTGTTCTGTTATAGTAGCGTATAGTAGCCTAAAATAATGAGCACATTCACATGGAGGATAAACGGAAACAGACAGTAATGAGTGCTGGTGAGGGTGTTGGGGAACTAGAATCCAGGCACACTGCTGGTTGGAATAGCAAATGGTACAGTCACTCTGAAAAGCAGGTTGGTGGTTCCTTGAAAAGTTAATCCTAGAATTACCCTGCAACCCAGCAGTTCCACTCCCAGGTATAAAATTGAGAGATAAATACAGGAGCCCTAGTAGATAATTGTACACTAGTGTTCATAGCAGCATTGTAACAACTCAGTTGTCCATCAACAGATATGTGGGTGCAGGGCTGGGACTGCAGCTCAGTAGGAGAGTGCTTGATTCTCCTACACGAGGCCCTAGTACCCAGTACCGCCCAAAACAAAACAAACAGCAACAAATTAACAGAGACCACGAATCGACAGAATGGGCTGTGTCCCTGTGGCGGAATGATTGTCCGCGCATAGGAAAGAACAAAGATGGACAGGAGCGGAAACATGGACGGATACTGTATGATTCCATTTATCCAAATTATCCAGAATAGGTGAACCCATAGAGACAGAAGGCAAATTAGTGGTCGCTGTGGGCAGAGGCGAGCGGGTGGAGAGTGAGCCTGACAGCCTCGGGTTTTCTTTTGTGGTGAAGTATTCAGACTGTTGATACAGAATGGCTGTGTCACGAGAATACGCCACTCAGGCACCTTAAAATGGTTTTTGTGTTATGTGAACCTCATTCCAATTAAACAAAATACAAATATAAGATATACACTGAGAAATTGTGTTCCTGTCTGTATCCCTCCCTGCCCGTCTCCTCCACCCCCCACACAGATACCTGCAGAGGGTCCCATACCACATCCCAGCTTGGCCTTGAGCTATTCTCGACTCCTTTTGCCGCAACTGCGTGCCAGTCACTTCAATATTGTTTAATCCTGATGCAATTCCACTGAGCAGATGTAACGTTGAGAGCATGCAGTGGTGGCTCATGCCTGGAATCCCAGTGCCTGGGGGACTGAGGCAGAAAGGATGGTGACTCCAAGGCCTGCCTGGGCTACAGGGTTAGAAGCCAGCCTGCACTCTATAGCAAGATCCTGTTTCAAAAACAATAGTCAGTATAATTAATTTAGTATAAGCATTTATGTCATACAACTCCCTGTAAGTACTGTTTTATTTGCACCTCAGAAGTTTTAATTACAATATGTTTATTTTTGTCATACAATTCATTATGTATCTACTTGTACAGAAGTATGTTTCGTAACTTTTCAGTACTTGGATATGTTTCTGTTGTCAATGTCTAGTCTGATGCTGTGACAATCAGAGAAGGTACTTTGTATGGATTCAATTCTCATCACTTTTTTTTCTTCCCTATTTTTTAAGAGATATTTTAAAAATTAGTTTTGAGAAATTTATAGATTTGCATGCAGTTGTATGAAATACTCATAAAGATTCCATCTGCCTATTTATATGCTGAATTATGTCCCCTCCCAAGTTCATATTTACATCTTAATGTCTGTTTTCTCTGAATGTGAGGATTGCGAAGAAGGGTCTCCAGAGAAGGGATCAAGTTAAAATTGGGTCTTTAGAGTGGATAGTTCCTTATCAAAGTGACAAGTGTCCTTATGAAAACAGGAAACTTGGGACCTGTGAAATGGCTCAGCAGGTGAAGGTACTTGCCGCTGAGCTGATGACTTGAGTCTCTGTAACCCACAAGGTGGCAGGAGAGAACCAGCTCCTGAGAGTTGTCCTTTAATGCCACATGTGCTTGATGGCACGGGTGTGCCTGTTCTCACATACACACAAAGCACAACAAATACTGAAAAAGTGCAACTTAGGCCCAGAGACAGGAATAGAGCAAAGGTAGAAGATTCATGCAGGAGGGGGGTGCGAGGAGAGGAGAGTGAGGCCTTAGTTTTCCTCACAGCAGCAGCACTGACCAGCTCTCCCAGTACTTTGACTTTGGACTTCCAGACCCCAGACTGTAAGAGATAAACTGCCATTGTCTAAGACACTCGGTGGGGGTGTTATTTTGTTATGGTAGGCAGGGCAACCTTATACAAAAGCCTTCAACCAGCTTCGCTTGCTGGTGACACCCTGCATTGTTAGAGTGCAGTCACAGCTAAGGAGCGACATTGTTACAGCCTGCTGACCTTACTTGGATCTCACTGGTCCCATGTGCTTTGTGTGTGTTTGTATTTTCTCGGTGCGATTTTTCTCATGCATTCACATGCGTTATCGCTTATCTCTATAGGAAAGATACATGACTCTCCACCGTAAGGATCTCTGTGCGACTCCTTTACAGCAGTAGTCACTGCCTTCCTTTCCCGGCTCTTTAACCTGGACTACCATTCGTCTACACCAATAGGGTCTTATGGTATGATTAACTCTATCCACTCAACAGTATTCTCTTGAGAATGCATCAATAGTTCATCCCTTTTACTTGTTGAGTAGCGCTCCAAGGTATGGATGTACCATAGTTGGCTAAAAGGCATTTTGGTTGTTTCCATTTGGAGCTATTATAAATACTGCTGCTGTAAACATTCATGCCCAGGTTTTGTGTCTATTGTGGTTTTATTTTTACGTATGTACTTACTTACCTGCTGATCTATTGATTTAGTATGTATGTTGTGCTGTAGATGTGTGGTATATGTGTAAGTGTGTGCATGTGTGTGTGCATATGTGTGTGTGTGTGTATGTGTGTGTGTGCATGCACGAGTGAGCACCTTGGCGCCTTGGCCCACAGGCCTACATCAGGTGTCTTCCTGTGATGACACTCCAGTATTTTCTTTTCTTGAGACACGTTCTGTCACTGAGCCTGAAGCCCATCCAATGGGCTAGCCTGGCTGCTACTGACCTTTAAGTGACTGCTGTCTCCCCTGGCTATGGCTAGAGTTACATGTGGGCAACCATGCCTGGTTAAAAAAATTTTTTTAGATTTATTTTATGTATATGAGCCTGCATGTGTATATGTGAACTAGATATGTGTCTGATGCTAGAAGGAATCAGAGAGGGAGTTGTGAGCTGCCATGTGGGGGCTGGGTACCATATCCGGGTCTTTTGTAAGAGCAGCAAGTGCTCTTAACTGCTGAGCCATCTCTGCAGACCCACGCCTGGCTTTCTATGTGAATTCTGGGGATCTGAAATGGGGCTCTCGTGCCAGAGAGGCAGGCGCTTTGCTAGCCGAGGGGTCTCCTTTGTGGTTTTAAAAACTCTCTGTCCTTGTAGACTATTTTTAGAAACTGTCTTAGACATTACAAAACACACTTTTCTGTCCTGCGGGATTTATGAAGGCTAGAGGAAGTATAAATCTCATCATGGTGCAGGCCCTCGCTGTCCTGTTCACCTTGCCTTATGTTAACGTCTCAGACATGGCACCAGACAAGCGCACGGCTTTCAGCACCCAGCTTGTTTTCAGGAGATCCAGAGAAAGAAATAGTCTGTTAATATTTACCCATATGCTTCATCTTTCCTTTTTCTTCATTCTTATTATTCTAAGCTCTTCCTGGTAATTAATATTCTCCTTTTATTTGAGATATTTATTTTTAGGGCATATATATTCAATAAATTCTATTTTTTTTCCAAGATCTTTATTCAACGCATTCCTAAGGTAAGTTTTTTGCTGGACACTGAATCTGTTCTTTTTTCTTTTTGCTACTGGGGATCGAACCCAAGGGCCCTGTGCATACCTAGGTACTCTACTGCTGAGTCACACCCCAGCCCTTAGGTACGGTATTCTGGGTCGAGAGTTTTCTTCTGGTACTTTTACAATACTGTTCCACTTCCTCCTGGCCGGATGGCTTCTGATGAGATGGATGTTTACGTCTCTTGAGTGGCTCTATTCTCTTCTCGTTGTTTTAAGGACAAGGCCGTTCTTTTCCGGCTCTTTCAGAGGATTTTGCTGCTGTTGCTGTTTTCTATTTTTAGTCTTATGTAGTTTGGCTGTCATTTAAATTTTTTTTCTCTAAAAGAATTTAACGTTGTTTGGGCTTTGTTGAATTTCTCAGATCTGTAGGTTTTTGTGTGTCACTGGCATCAGAGAGGGCTTTCTGTCATGATTTCTTCTATAGGTTTTTCCTGCGTGACACTCTTTGCTCTTGACTTCTACATTGATGACAAGTGTGGACCCCTGAGGTGTCACAGAATCTTAAGGTCCCGGAATCCTGCTCCTCTCCCCACTACTGTCTTTATTTACATATCTATCTATCTATTTTCTGTTTAGATGGAGAGACCTTATTTTTCCGTCTTCAAGCTCCATGGTTAGCTCTTCTGCTATCTTTTCACTCATCAGTGCATTTCGACGTATTAATCATGGTATTTTCCGGTCCTAAAACTTCCGATTGGGCTGACAAAATGGCTTAGCCTGAGAACCTGGGTTTGATCTCTAGGACACACATGATAAAAGGAAAGAACCAAATTCTGAAAGTTGTCTTCTGACATGTCTTGGTGTGTGCGTGAGTGTGTGTGCATGCACACACACACACACACACACTAAATAAATAAAAAAATAAATAAAATAAATAAAAAAAATTAACAAACAAGCAAACAGAAACCCTTCCAGAGAAGGGCTGAGGACGGAGCTGGTGGTGGAGTGCTCCTTTGGTCTGTTTAAGGCCTTCGGTTAGATCCCAGGGCCACAAAACCAAACCAAACCAAACCAGACACCCAAAAGTATATAAACAACAAAACAAAACAAAAACCCTTCCACTTAGCTTTGTATTTTATTTCACTTTGACATTTTTGGTCTCTTTACTGAGATGGCCCACCTTTCCATTCATTTAACGTTATTAGTCTTGCTTTTTGGAGGTTTTTTTTCTCTTATTTTATTTTACTATTTTTGTGGAGGGGTGCACTGCCACACTGTGCTTGTGGAGGTCATAGGTTAACTTTCAGGAATAGGTTCTTGCCTCTGTCTTGGCCATCTCTCCAGCCTTTACTTGAATATTTCTATAAGAGCTGCTTTGAAGCCTTATCAGGTAATTCCACCATCTCTAAAATCTTGGTTGAAACTAGCCCAGGCTAGTCTGAAACTCACTATGTTGCACAGGTTGGCCTCAAACTGTAGCAGTCCTCTTGCCTCAGACTCCCAAGTGTTGGGATTACAAGGGTGGGGTACCAGCCGCACTTTCAGACTTTGGAGGCTGTTCAGAGCTGTCTTGCATGTGTGCCACCTAGTGGCCAGTCTAGAAGGTTGTCTCAAAGCTCTTGTATCCCAAGTAGTTAAGGTCAGATTCACAAGGCTGCCGTCTGTGGACCCCTTCCCAGGGACTCACAGCAACCCTATCAGTCACTTTCACAAATGCCGCCCTCCTTTTAATGTCCCGGTTGCTTTCTGGCTCCTGGGTTTGAGTGCTCCAGCCAGAAGAGCTGAAAAGAAAGCAAGAGATTTCCCCCATCTCCTCTGAGCATCCACCTCACTGACCTCAGGAGACCTCTCTCCAGCTCCTTGAACAAGACCAGTCTCAGAGCTCTGTCTCTTTGTGCAACCTCATGTCCACACCAAGCAACTTGGAAGATGAAAATGTGCCAAACCCACCACAAGTTCAGCGTGGCTTTGACTCTATTTCCTTCCCAATTTCACAAACTACTGTGTACTTAAAAACATGTGCACAGGGTATGCCATGATACATGTATGGAAGTCAGAGGCCAGTATGCAAGACTTAGTTCTCATTTTCCATAATGTGGGTCCTGGGGATTGAACTCAGGTTGTTAGACTTGTTGGCAAGCACCTTTACCCAATTAACCATCTCCCTGGCCCCATATTGTATGCTTCATTTTCTTAATTTCTCTCTCCCCCTCTCCTTCTCCCTGTTCCTCCCCTCCCCTCCCCTCTCACACACACAGCCCTGGGCCTCCCTACGCTAAGCGCTCCCTCTGCGGCTGAGCCACACCTCCTCCAGCCCACTGTACATATCTGGCAGCTCTAAGATCTCTGCCCCCTGCATTCTGTCCAAGCACATGCCTACAGTCGATACGACAGCAGCATGATGCAATGACCCCTGCTTCCCCGGACACTTTGGGGTGGGTTTCTGACCCGCAAAATTAATCTAACCCATATGGTGTCTATCCTCACTTGGGTTATTCTTCAGGCCTTTTTAAATTGTGCTGTTTTCAGTGCGCTCCCATCCCACGAAAGCCACGGCTCTCAACTTGGCGTCTCATGTGTGTGCGCACACACACGCTCACACGCATGTGAAGGCCAGAGGACGATCTTGGCTGTTGTACTCAGATGTCCTCTACTTTTTTGGGATGAGGTCGCTCATGGACCTGGTGTTCACAAAGTAGGCTAGCCTGGCTGGCCAGTGAACCCAAGATCCACCTATTTCTGTCTCCCCTGCTCTGAGATTATAAGCACTCACCACTATGCCTGGATTTTTTCATGTGGTTCTGGGACTTGAACTCAGGTCCTCATGCTTGCTAGGCAAGGACCTTACTGACTGAGTTATCATCCCAGCCAACCAACTTGACTTCTCTTTAGAATGAATCCCTGAAAGAGATTTAATAAAATCTCAATGTGTTGTAGAAGTTTATTTTTAGTTATGTACAAAATGTTGTTTTGTGCACGGTTGGGTGAGGTTCTTCCTAGGCCTTGGCGTTTTGTTTTGTTTGCAGGTGTTGGATTTCTGTGGGGGATGTTTGATTGCTTATGATCTGCACCTGAGGAGTTCTGAGTCAATAAAAACACCTGAGCTGAGACGCTCGAGGTTCCACTGTCCAGCATGGTCTTGGCCGTGATGGTGGTTCCTTCCGCTGCGGTCTGGCAGAGTTTGCATCTATGAAAGCTCCTCCCTGTCATCCTGAGCCCCACAGCAACCTTACAACTACATCAATGTCTAGAATGGATTCAGACAAATTAATGTTTAGACTACACTCAGAATCTCTAGAGCTAGGACCCAGGCACCAGTGCTTACTTTAAAAAGGTGTGGTGGGAAGTAGTTGAGTCATAGTTCTGTTGATAGAGTACTTGCCTACCATACATGGAGCTCTGGGTTCAGTGCAGTGGCACATGCCTGTAATCCTAGTGTCAGGAGGATCAAAAGTTCAAGTGCATCCTAAGTTACAAAGCAGGTTTGAGGCCAGTCTGGGATACATGCGATCTTGTCCCCAAAATAAAAACAAATCAATACGCTTTATTTACTGCCTCAAGTCTGCACTTTCAATAGGATACCCCATTTCATTAATGCCACCATCCACCAAGCCCTAGTGAGACAACTCAGAGTTAGTCTGAACTCAGCTCCCAAATTCTTCACAGTTAGGCTGGTCTTCAGACCGCTGTTGCTAACTCAGCCTCATCTGCTAACATGGCTAACTAGACTAGTGTCTAGTCCCTTCCATGAAGCCTATCTTACATCTGGTTTATTGTGTAGCCCTGTCATTGCTTCCCTCTCACTGGTCTGGCTCTTCTTACTAGTAGCTCTCATGCTGCCGGAGGTTCTTAAGAATCTCATCATCCCTCCTCTTAGTGAAACTTCTCTGGCATCTCCTGGTTCCCATTGCAGAGTCTAAACTCCTGAGCCCAGTAGGCCTGCCACCTGCTGCCTGGGCTTCTTCCCTTGACTCCTCTCTCGATGACCTTGAGTGCCTGCTCTCCATAGCCCAAAGACACAGACATTCCTGAGACACTGCAGACCCTGTTACTCCTCTCAGGGACTCCTACCAAAAAGCCCAGCCACTGAACTGTCAGTCACTTCCTTGTGCCTCCAGCTGAGGCCACTGCTGGCTCCTTTTGTTCTCCGGACAAGACCATCACATAGTACCAAGGTCCCCAAACCACTGAAATGATCTCTCTGCAGATATGATGCTTTTCTTTGATTGCAACACTCAGGAGCCTGTATGTTGGAGGACTGTGAGTTCGAAGCCAGCTTGAACTATCTAGGAAGATACTGTCTTAACAGCAACAACAAAGTCTGGTGCTTGAGTCTTTCCCACGAGCCTTGGAGCACCTTAAAGGTGAGGACTTAATAATATTTGCCTATCTTTTTTTTTAAGTTTAAATATACGTGTATCTGCCTTTTAAATGTGTGTGCATGGTGGGGGGGTAATAAAATGTGGGTGTGTGCCAGGTCATGCATGTGGAGGTCAGAGGACAACTTGTGGGTTTGGTATTCTCCTTCCCCAATTGAGGGTCCAGGATCGAACTCAGGTTGTTAGACTTAGTGTAGAAGGTGCCTTTGCCCACTGAGCTTTCTCACTGGCACCTCACATGTGTCTTTCTGCAGAGGAACACAGCACCTAGCTTGGAGCAGATCCTTAGTGGCCCTCAAGCACATGAATGACTACGGAGTATGAAGTGCCCTGTGTGAGCTTAGAGACATTGGGTCTGCAAGAACACTTGCTAAAATTTCTCATAAAAATGACACTGTCATTTCTGGTTCAGGTCAAGGTGTCCGGAACACTTTGAAACCCAGTCTGAATGTTTTCCCATTTGAAAGAAAAGGAAATGTCAAGAGAATATAACGGCAGGTAAACCCAGCATCGTTGGTTGCTGAAGGGATGTCACTAACTTAGGGAGTGGTGCTCTCTTAGCAACTTGAATTCAGTTCCCAGCAGGCCACTGGCCACTACGTTTCCTTGTCTTACTTAGTGGTCTCGTCTGTGTAACGGACAGCTATTCCATAGGACTGTTTTGAGGACTGAATGAGTGAATTCATGGGCTGCCATTAGTGAAGAGCCCATTAAATAATATCCTTGCTATTTTCTGGTGATTTAGGGAGCAGTCAGTGGGCAGAGTACTTGGAGAGAGGAAGTCAGACACTGCAGCTGGCGTCTTTATGGTCTCCTGTTCTGTAGAGGACAGTGTCTTTGGGTTTCTATGAGGTGCAGTGATGGGCTGCCAGGCCAGGGCTCCTCCTCGTGCTCTGACCACGGCTCTTGGTCACAGAGACGACAAGGAGCCAGCACTATGACCGTTCAGGAAGCTTTCACTTCCTACTCAGTGTCCTTGACTCCTAAAAGAAGAGAGGAAAATTTTAACATACACAGACAGACCCTTGTCACCAAGGACAAAACTTTAAAGATAAAATTTTGAGGGATTAAAAAAGAAGCTGGGAGAGGTGGTATACGTCCTTAATCTTAGCACTCGGGAGGCAGATGTGGATGGATCTCTGTGAGTTTGAAGCCAGCAAGGGTTACACAGCGAGAACTTGTTTGTCACCTTCAGAGAAGGAGGATAGGGGGCAAAAAAAAAAAAAAGTCACAGATTCTGAAGATGCATTTTTTTTTTTTTTTTTTAGGTTATATAGACAGAAATGACCAGGCTTTAAGAAGGCTACTCAACCACAAAGATTACTAGTTTGTATTTATGGAAGTCATTCTTTGTGTTGCTTTTATTTGTTGTTAGAACATCTTTGGTCACTAGCTGTAAGCACGTTCTCTGATAAACATACACGATTCCACGTAAATCCCTGGAACGAAGCTGCCAGCATCGCCGAGTCAGCTAGGAATGTGCCTCTTAGTGGACACAGTCCTGCCAGGGTCACACACAGAAAACACCCTTTTCAGGCCGTGAGGTGGTGCTTGCAGCACAGACCTGACCCCTGGAGCTCCATCAGAGGCAGGCACCTGCCGTCCCAGCACTCTTAGGCTGAGATGGAAAAACCACGTGGGGGCTCACAGGCCAGCTCTGAGTCGAGTCATGCCACGGAGGGGCAGAAGCAAGACAGACCTTCCTCAATGAAGTGGAAGGCCAAAAACAACTCCCAAAAGCTGTTCTCTGACCTCCACATGTATGCTGTATGCCTGTGCCCACCCACGCTCTCCCAGGCACACACATACTCCACCTAATAAACATTTAAAACCAAAACGAATATAAATCCATTTCAGTAAATGAGGGAAGAAAGAGAAGAAAGCCAGAATTGGTTGATCTTACCATAAGGAGGCATTTTCTATATTTTCTCATTCAACCCTTGACAAAAAGTTCTTTAAGAAATCGTCACCACCCTCACTCTTACAGGAAAGTAAGTGGGGACTCATAAAGATGAAATGACTTGCCGGGGTCTCTGTTTGACTAGAGGCGGAGCTGATTGGAATCTAAGCCAGCCAGTCTGAAGAGCAGCCCCTCGAAGCAGCAGCTTGCCGCAGAAGTACCCAGCTCTTTAATCTTCACTCTCCTGCCTTCCTTACCCTCTTCCTTCCTACACACTTCTCTTCTTCCCTTTCCGGCTTGGTGATTCCCTAACACCCAGACAACAGTGCCGCCGTGGGAATTCAAGAGGCCGTACACCGTCGTGGGTGCACACCTGTAACCCCTAAGACAAAAGCAGGAGGGTGGTGAATTTGAGGCCAGCTGGGACCACACATTGAGACCCTGGGTAACGTCTGTCAGCTCCACTTTAATGCACATCTGAGTGTGTGTTCACAGAGGGGATGCGGAGGGAGGTATGTAGCTATACTTCAAGTCAACAGGTCAGTCTAAGTTACATCTCCCTCTGTGCCAGGGACGCTTTAAGATAGCCAGACCCGCAGATAAAGAAGGCATGGATTAATTGGATCTGGCTCTGCTGTAAAGCAAAGACACTCCTGCAGCACGTGGTGACTTCAGGTGAGAAACACGCGCCAGGGCATGTGGGTTCTCATCAGCTGTGCTGGTGCTAGAGACACACGCCACTCTCTGGTCAGCCTCTGCCTTTTCTGGCCCTTCTCCAGGACCATTTTAGGATCGGCTTCGATGCTCTGGGGGAGAGGGACTTTCCACCCATAAGGGCTCTGAGAATTGCAATGATGTGTTTAGAGGTCTTATACTTTGTTGTTGTTGGTTTGTTTTTCCAGACAGGGTTTCTCTGTATAACAGTCCTAGTTGTCTTGGAACTTGGTTTGTAACCAGTCTGGCCTCGAACTTGCAGATATCTGCTAACCTCTGTCTCCTGAGTGCTAGGATTGAAGGTGTGTGCCACCACCTCTGGCTAGAGGTCTTATTCTAAATTGAACAGCAGTGTGTCTGAGCTCCAGAGCGAGGAGGCCAGAGTCATCTTCCCAAGGGGCCTTGGACAAACCACAGTGTCTGTCTCAAGAGTGAAATAGATCCCCAGTATGATGGCTCATGTCTGAAATCCCACCACTTGGCAGGCTAAGTCAGAAGGCTTGCCATGAATTCTAGGTCAGCCTGGACTACATTGTGAGTTTTAGGCCAGCCTGGACTATTGAGTGGGATTCTGTCTCAACCAAACCAAACCAGACCCAAACAAACAAACACCCACAAAATTTCCAGTAGCCATATTGTAAAAAGTAAAAAGGAACAAACAAAATTAACTTTAATACTGTAAACTGTTTTATTTTATCTAATTATCTGAGGTATAGTTTTGGTATATCGATGATATAAAAATTATTAAGGAATATTGCACTATGTTTTTATACTTCCTGCTTGTTTTTTTTTTAACTTAAAAATGGTTCTGCAATCCAACATGGATTTTATGTTTTAAATGCATCTCTATTGAACTGCCCACAGGATTATACCCAATAGCCACATGAGTGGCACATACCTGTCACATAAGTATGGGGCCTAGACACATGTCTGTCACATAAGTATGGGGCCTAGGAAGAGTCCATGCCTAAGGTTCATTCTAAGGAAGGGCTGTGATGACAGCAGAAGACCCACCCACATCCCCCAGCTGCACACAGTGTTCACAAATCTGCATGGCTGGTCACCATTGGATGCCATCATGTCCTGTCCTGTCCACTGTGAACAGTTCCTCAGACACGAAGGCCTAAGCCTGCTTCAGCATCTTGGACCTGGTAGTTTCTGCCAGGAAGAATGCTCTCCCCACAAATAGCTGTGTGACATCACTGCTGAGTGATTTTGCAGTCTCTTTGGAAAGGGTCCTTATTTATCTTTTTGGTTTCTGGACTTTGTTGCATCAAAGTCATTTTAAACTGGACATGGTTGTACACCACCCTGAAATCCCAGCACTCTAGAGGCCAAGGCATGGGAGCTGTGAGTGTGAGAACAGCCTGGGTACACAGTGAGCTCAAGGTCAACCTGTCAGAGAGACAGAGACAGAGAGTTGTAACATCTCCAAGGGATCTAATGCCCTCTTCTGGCCTCTGATGGCATCCATACACAAAGACACACACACACACACACACACACACACCCAGATACTTGAGAGGGATGAGATAGGCTTATGGCACAATCCTGCAATCACAGCACTTGGGAGGTGGAGGCAGGAGGGTCAGGAGGAGTTCCAGGTTTGCCTCAGCTATATAGCAAATTCAAGGTCATCCCTGACAGTATAAGATCTCATCTTTAAAAACCAGAAACATGACCCCACCTCCATCACAACAACAATCCCTCACTCAAACAAAATTTGGATTCATGTATCGTCATACCCATAACAGAATTTATATGATAGCCAAAAAGAAAAACAAAACAAAACAATGTAAATGTCCGCAGACAGATGAGCAGATCTGAAAGGTGAAGTTTGTACTATTTAGCCTTGAAAAAGGCATGAAATTCTCATATAACGTGGGCGATTCTGAAAACATTTTTTGCTCAGTGAAACAAGTCGGACACAGACGGTAGCTACTGTATGATCGTCCGTAAGATAGCTCCAGTGCTTCAACAGAGACAGAAAGTAGGGCAATGTCAGGAGCTGAAGGAGACAGGAACGGGGGCTGTTCGATAGGTACAGAGTTTCAGCTTGGGAGGGTGAGAATGTTCCAGAGAAGTGTGGTAGAGGTGACTGCACCACATTGAGAATGCGCAAGGTGCCTTTGAAAAAGTCCAGCCGTAAAAGCAAGCTGTTTGCTGGGTGCTTTACCAGCATAGCAGATGCACACACATTCATGATTGTGCTGTGCTAGACAAACATCCTATGACTTCCATTTCAGAATTTTAAAAGCACCCAAGACCTCATCAGTAAAATGAGCTTCAGGCTCCCTTTACCGCTGGATGGCTACCTTCTGGGCTTTGACCTAGTGCACAGGAACTGAGTCAAACGCAGATTTATTTAAACCCCCCCGGCCTGTGGCTGGAGAAGATAGGCAGGTGTCAAATGCTGATAAACAGAGGGTACTAAGAATGGGGTCCTCAGGACTGGCATGAGAAAGACCTGTAAGGTCAAAAGAAGAAACTGATTAATAGGACCGAGTCATTTTTGTTTTTTGACAGCATTTCATGTAGCCCAAGGTAGCCTCAAACTTGGCACATAGCTGAGGATGACTTTGAACTCCTGATCTTCCTGTCTCCACCTCCCGAGTGCAGGAATTGCAGGCATGTGCTACCATGCCCAGTGTGGCAGAAACTCTAGGGAAGGGAAACTGCCATTCTTTCACATTCGGGTGGAGGACTCTTCCTGGGAAGTGCCGGCTGTCGCTGCAGAAGAGGCCAGTTGCTGGTCACAGTGTACCAGTGGCTGGTTCTGGAGCAGAGTTGGGAGTGGACGCTCTCAGTAGCGTCCTACTGATCTCATTTTGAACTTAAGTGTATTTTCTTTAAGCTCCCAGCCTTCAGTTTCCTATGTACGAATAGGAACATTTGCACCTGCATTTGTTGTTCTTCCCTCATGACTCAGAAATCTCTAGAAAGCCAGTGTTTCCCAAAATGCTCTGGTTGCCAAGTCATCTGTGTAGAAATCTGGACTTGTTATTCTCTTACCAGGAGCAATGCCACACAGAGGCATTGTGAGAGAGAGGGCTGCTGCCAGGGTCTGTGGAAAGCTCAGGGAAGTACCTGGCACAGGCCCTGGGATGGGCTGCTGCTGGGGGTAGGGGACAGGAGTTGGGGAGACCCAGGCAGAGCTGGACCACCTTCAGCCGGCCTCAGCCCCACTGGGCTCTTGGTGTCTGCCACTGCTTCGCAGGAGAGCTGTGTGTTGGACGCCCACCACCCAAGCTAACTTGTCTGAAGGCTGAATCCAGCTAGTCCCCATTCCTGGCGCTTGAAAATGAATGTTTAAAAATGTTTCCTGAGCAACCGATGCAGTGGCTCAGACGTGGCTTCAACACTTGGGAGGCTGAAGCACCAACGTTGTTGTGAGTTCGAGACTAGCTTAGGCTCACAGCCAGTTTTCAGGCCAGCCAGACTCTTAAAAAGAAGTGAAAAGATGAATAATTAAATACAAATAAAGCTGATGGCTATTATTTCCTGAAAGAGAAATTTATAGACCGATGGCTGAGCAATTCAGCTCAGAGCAGCCTACACTTAAACATGTACAGGTAGATAAACACATATATGTACATATGTACACATATACAAGGCTTCCTAACCTTGCCAGTGGCGCCCACTTTGATACATTGGTGGAGGGCCTACAAACAGGCAGAGCCATCTTGTAGGCGATTTGGTAGTAACTGCAAAAACGGAATGTTTCTTTTCTTTTTAAAAAAAAATACACACACACACACACAAACCATAAATATGTTTTCCCTATGTATCCCAGGCTTTTCACAAGAGCAAGCACTGGACACATCAAGAGAGTTGGATGAATAAATACTACATAGAAGTACAAACTTAGGCTGGTGAGATGGCTTAGCAGGAAAAGATTATTGCCACCAACCCTAATGACCTTAATTCAACCCCCAGAGCCTTTGTACAGATGGGGGGAGAGAACTGATTCTACAGAGTTGTCTTCCTGATCCCCACACAGTGCTGAAGCACACACATGCCCCCAAATATATGTATATATAAAAATACATGTAAGTATATATATATAAATACATATATATGTATTTATGTATATATGTATAAATATATGTATATGTTTAAGTACACATATACGTGTATATATACATATACATGTATATAAATACATACATGTATGTATATGTATATAAATATATGTATGTCTAAATATATGTAAATATATGCATATATATACATAAAACATGTATATATATATACATATAACAAAAAATTAGAAAGCATGAATTTATAACAGTGTGAATATATTTTAGCATATATAAATTGAAGAAATAAGGCTTAAAATATTTAAATAGCATGATACCTTTTTTGAAAATTATAAACAACTGAGGAAGGACCCAGGGGAAATTGGAGGAAGATGGGAATTATGATTAAAATATGTTATATTTATGAATAAAATTCTTAAATAATAAAAAATCTTGTATTAAAAGTTTTTAAAACTAAAATAAAAGTATATACTCAAGAACACGTGTAGGGGGTTGAAGAAATGGGTCAAAGGTAAAGAGAGTACTTGCTGCTGCTTCAGAGAGTCTGAATTCGGTTTCCAGCATCTGTGTGTTAGCTCACAACTGCCTGTAACTCCAGTTCTAGGGGACCTGACCCTTCTTCTGGCCTCCACAGGCCCCAGAACACAAGTGACATACATTCACACATACACACAGATAAAAACAGAATATTTTTAAATGAATACATATAGATTCAACACATCTATTGATAAGATGAAGGCTGGAGGGGATAGCTTGGTGGTAGAACCTCAGAGTGCATGAGATTCAGTCCCCAGCATCAATCAAAACCAAAACCAATCCAAACAAACGAAGGCAAAATAAAGTCGGGGCTTGATGAATGAGGGATGGGGAAAGCAGGAGTGGGTCATATGACAGCATGTGTTCTTGGGGAGATTACCACCCTAGGGTTTGCTTTTATTTTGGGAGCTCTTAGATTAAAAAAAAAAAAAATTAACCAAAAGGGGCTTGGCACAGTAGCACACACCTTTGATTCACAAACCTGGAAGGCAAAGGCAGGTGTAACTCTGTGAGTTTGAAACTAGCCTGATCTATAGAGCGAGCTTCAGGCTAGCCATGGATATATATGGGCAGGTGAGCCACCGAGGAAGGTATGCTGCTGACAGTTATGATTCATTCATAATCACAGGGTCATCTTGTCTTACCTTCACTCCCCAAAGCCAAACTCAGCAAGCCTGGCTTAGGAGTCAGCCTAGTGGGACTCCCTTCTGAGTGGAGTGTCCTAGCCCAGCTGGAGCCTCTCTTGTCTGCTTGAGGACATCTCTGCATCTCCTCCAGCTGTTGTTTTTTTTTTTTAACCTTACCTGCTGTTAGCACCTTATAGTGTTACCCCAGGAATAACACCAGTGTAGGGTTTATTCCTATTGCACGTGTGTTTTCAGAACAAGTTGAACTATCTTTCCATGTCTCTTCCAGTAGGTTTATTCTACTGCCTTTGATGGCTGTGCAGATGTAGCTGCTACATTTATTTGACTGCTCTTTTACTGATAAGCATTTAGATTGTTTTGGGGGTTTGTTTTTTATTTAAAAAGGTTGTTACAGTACATTAAAATGCTGCCAGGAATATTCGCTACTGGAGTAAATATATTGGCTTAGTACATTCTAGAAGGATTGCTGAGACACAAGAACCATGTATTTTCAGCCAAACCTCCCTAAATCCAAACTTGAAAGTGAGACTCTAAATAATGGCACTCGGACCATGACAAAATACAGTCCTACACTGTCAAGAGCCTGTCATCCCTCACTCAGAACGGAGACATTTCTCCTTTTCACTCAGACTTCCCAGGGTCTCGCTGCCAGATAAACGCTTTCCGAGGAACATCCACATCCATGTCTTCAGCCTGACGCAGGCTACAAGAGAAATCCTCCGCCCACTGCCTTGGGTCAAGGACATCGAGGTGCATTCATGTGCTCAGCTCAGTTACGCCTATGCCTGGGCTAATAGTGGATGAGATTTGGAGTCCCAGATGGCCGGCAGGTAGAGGTGCTTGTGGCCCGTCAGGAAGACCAGCGTCAGATCCCTGGGAGCCACATGGTAGAGGGAGAGCACTGACAGGTTGTTCTTTGACCTCCGCACATTGAGCCGTGGCATACGTCCCCACCCCTGAAAATAAACAAATAATAAACAATTAAAATCAAAAGGAGGTTTTTGTTCAATGAAGGAGAGTTGATCAATTCTGTATCATGATGGCTTGATAACTTTCCAAAATCCAAGGTGATGTGAATCTTGACGAAGAATATCTGGACAACTGTGGCCAGAGACAGAGGCAGGAGGATTGCTCCAAGCTTAAGACCAACCTGAGCCTGAAGAGACTGTCTCAACAAAGCAAAAGTCAAAGACAAACAATGGATGAGATTGCATTTTTAACCAATAGCACACAAAAGTATGTCGAATAAGGTGGCTTTGTCCCAGAGAACTCTCCCTCGACTCCTTTCCTTCCATGAGGTTCCACACTGGTGCTTTGTGATGCTTCGAACCCTCTGAAACCACCTCTCCAGACGTTCACCCGCCGTGTACAGCTGCTCACTTCACAATACCCTCACTTTCTCAGCTGAGAAGAGAAATGAAGATCTGACACTCTTATGGCTATTGAGACGATTAAAGAGAGTCTGGTTATAAAAAGAGAAAAATAACCAGAGCCAAAGCTTGTGGCTTTTTAGTAGCGGCTGAATGAGAAGAGGAACAGGGGAGATTAAATGTTATGTTCTACTTAACCTCCTCCGTCTAATCTATATTCAGCACTCAGCCCATGTAAAGGTTGTCGCTACAGTACTAGCTCTTTCTTTGATGAGACGTCTCAGAGCTGCCTTTGTCTTTGACTTTTGGAGCACACCCCATATCAGACCAGCTTCATTTCAAGTGCTTAGTGGCACCCTGTGGCCGGTGGCTTCCACACATGACTATATAACACTCAGTGTACTGCACACACCGTGGCACCCTGTGGCCGTGGCTCCCACACGTGACTATATAACACACTCAGTGTACTACACACGCCTGACGGATGCTAACTGTCCAATATTGTCCTTTTGTGTGACTTGTCACCCTTCTCTTAGCTCAGCCCCCAAGTTGGGGCCAAGTGGCCCCTTCCCTGGGGAAGCCTCTTTGGTCCCATCTCTATCCCTCGCATCCCCAAAGTCTATGGTCAATGTGGGTATCTCATGCATCATTCTAGATTCTAAATTCCTGAAAGGTTATGACTCACTTTTGGTTCCTCATGACCTCGAGGTGCCACTCACTATCTGTCTTCTGAAGGAAAGAGGGATGGAGTTCATGCAGGATGACGAGGATGGTGAGGAGCGAAGTTCCTTCTTTTTGTCGTTCAGTTGCTACGTAGGGACTGGAAGAGCCATTGCCTCTTCCTTCTCAGACCGCCTCTCAGGGTTTCCCTAACCTGGGCCAGGCTGCGTAGGAGGCACAATAGGGCAGCATGTGTCTTTATTAAATAATGGGCCTTGCGAGAAATCTTGTGTAAGTATAAGCAAGAGCAGCCAGATACGTAGATTTTCTTGCTCTGATACCGTAAACTTTCTTTTTATTTTTTAATTTAATTTTTAAAAAAATTACAGTCTTGTTCAATTTTTTGAAATTCTAATATGATGATGTCATTTCTCTTTTTCCTTTCCTCCCTCAAACCTTCCATGCAACCCCTGACTCTTTGCTCTCTCTCAAATTCATTTTTCCTTCAGCTGTAGTTTCTTACAAACTTTGGAGAGATGGAAAGAGAAACTGCCCAGCTTCCATTTCTTTCAGGGATCTGAGCAGAGTGAGAAGGATCTATGAGTTAGTCTGGGAGCGAGATGGTTGACCTGTCCTTAGCCAATCTGCAAAAACAGCCTTTCTGGGAGGCTGGGATGGAGTGTGCCAGCGCTGGAGGAGCCACTGGGGCGTGGCCTGAGGGTGGCAGGAAGGAGTCCTGTTGATGCTCCATTTCAGCTCAAACTTCCCAGTTCTCTGCCTCTGAGAGTGGGGGGAGGGGGAGCAATACCGAGGCTCCAGCTTCTTCTTGCCAGAGTTCACTTTTCACCTTTTGTCAAAGCTGTGTGAGTCTGGCTGACCTCACTGGTGCGTCCCTGTAACTTTAAGGCTCCACAGAGTTGCTGTGTTTGATGTGTCTCCACTTTAACAGAAAGCACACCAGGCTGGTTAATGATCATGAACTGTCATGGTAGCCACTCTGCAAAGGTGACATTGATGGATGGGACCGCAGCTCGCAGGGAGGCAGTGGGTACATCAGCAGAAGGTTTATTTAAGCCAAGGCTGATAATGGGGGGTCTTGGGAGTCACTGGCCAGAGGAACCTTAATAGGACAGAGGAGGAGACTCCTCTTTCCGCATGGCCCTCTGCAGGGGTACATCTCATGCCCCCTTGTCTACCAAATAAAAGCATTCCTTGAAGATTGGGAGCTATTTCAAATCTGTTTGGAGGCAGAAAACGAGACTACACTCCCAGGCAACCTTGTCATCCTTCTTGATTTTGGCCTGATTTATTTAGAAGTTCATGCTTGCTTTCCTCCACCATTTGAAAAAAGCATCTTTAAGGAAAATGCATAGGGGTGAGTCTGAATGGGAACGAACCCAAGTCCCTGAATAGGCCTGATCTCTTTAGGGTTCCCTCTGAGGCTGACTAGAAGTACCTCCTCAAGAGGCTGCATCAGAAAAAGATCAACTTAAAAAAAAAGTGGTTGTCCTTCTGTGCTAGGTTCATTTCATTCAGCATGCTCTCCTGCAGTTCCACTCACGTTGTCCCTGTAACAACCGTATGCTTTTCACAATACCTAGATCAGAGGACTCTCAGTATTCTTACCACAAGAAGATAATCAATATTTGAGGTGGTGGATATGCTGATTACACAGACTTAAGTATTGTTGGTGCTGGGGATTGAACCTATGACCTCATACATGCTAGGGATGTGCTCTGCCTCTGAGATGTACCATAGCTTCAGTAAACTCTTGAATCTCATTTCGTTTTTGAGATTTCCTGGCCATTACTCCATCCAGCATGTCTTTCTTCCATTACTACTGTGACATTGTTGTCACTTGTAAACTTTGCCCAAGGTGCCATTGGACAAGCCATTTTGCAGTGGGATTTACCCATTAGATAGAAGCTAAGGTTTCCCTCCTGCCTAGGTTGTCCTTGTGCTGTCTACATTAAAAGGAGCTCTTGGGAAGTGGCTTGGCCAGGGACTCCTCTTTTATATGGAGATGTCAGATTCAAATTGACAGGGAACCTTTAATCTCTGAGGACTCAGGCAGAGAGGTGCTCTATGGGGTCCGCTGATAATCCTGTGGGGTGACAGCTAATGCCTGCTGGAGACGTCTGGTTGGCTCTCCGCTTACTAAATTCAGCACCCACAGTCCCCGCTCACTGCTGGACAGCATAAACACCAGGTTTGGTAAATAAACTCAGGCTATCATGTAGCCATCCAACATGCACTTAAGCGGAGACTGACAGCTCACTCCAGAGGACTGAGAATCCAGGGCTGGGGCTTTGGGCACAGAGGCTCCGAGGTTCCAAGATAAACAAACCTGTCGGTGAGAGTGACCAGAGTGTTAGGTCAGCCCAAGGGTCACCTATAGGTCATCCTGCTGGGAGCTCGGTCTCTGCTTTGTGTTTATTCTGGAAAGAAAAGCAGCAGGGCCTCATAAAGAGAGTTGGCTCCTTCATGGGAAAGCAACCATGACCCGCTCGCCAGAGCCTTTGGAATTGGATCGGTACCAGCTGTGCTCTCAGTGCTCCAGTCAAGGGTATGGGTGCAGCTTGCGCTTTTTGTAGGAGTTGAACTAATTACTTTGGACATACAGGTTATGGGATTATCAGCCAGCTCAGGTGGGCTGCAGAAGAAGGGAAGGGGACCTCCAAGGCTTAGAGTGAATTACTAGACAGAGAAGCAGGAATCTGCGGAAGTCAGCACCTGGAACGACAACGAACAGTGGGGAAACGTTCCCTGTCTTTATCTTTCTTCTGTTTCCAGAATTTTCTCTGGAATATATTCTGCACACTAGGGGCTTTTGGAAACCAATACCAACCCCCTTGACATTGCTCGGTTTGTTAAGACGACAGAGAGTGAAAGCAGGTTATGTGTCAGGATTCTCCTTTGCTGTCTTCAGCACAGTGAAGACTGTCCTCTCTCCGGAGGACACCTCTCTCTCCCACTTCTTTCTCATGTGTGACGTCTGGGGCAGGAAGTCTGGGCCTGTGGTCGGAGGAAGAACTGTGGAGTGTGGTGATGCACTCCTTTAATTCCAGCACTTGGAGAGCAGAGGCAGGTGAATCTCTGTAAGTTGGAGGCCAGCCTGGGCTACATAATGAGACCCCCCACACACACAAGGAAGAGTCAGTGGCATTTGCTGCTGTTCTTTCAAGTTTGCGAATAAAAAGGGGATTTTCATCCAATGTTCAATTGCTTTCTCTGAAAAATAGCCTTACTTAATATAAGGTCCAAAAGGGCTAGCCTCTTCCATCAACCCGACCTGGGGAGTCCAGGGATAGTGTAGATTACCTTTCTAAAAATGTTTTAAGAATATTGTGTGGTGTGTGTGTGTGTGTGTGTGTGTGTGTATGTGTGTGTGTGTGTGTGTGAAAGAGAGAGAGAGAGAGAAAGAGAGAGATGTATATGGGTGGCCACAAAAGCCAGAAGGTGGCATTAGATTCCTTGAAGCTGTAGGTACAGGCTGTGGTAAGCCATCCACCAGGGGTGCTGGAACCAAAATCAGGTCCTCTTGAAAAACAGTATGTGACCTTAACTGTTAAGCCACCTCTCCAGCCCCATTGTGTAGACCACTTTTAAGGAAACTCAATTTATAAAATATATGTTACATCAATGATGCACTTAAAGATATGTGCAAAGTTGTATTTAATGAGATGGGAGTTGTGTCACATCCTTCTAATGTTGGAGCTCAGCAGGCTGAGAATAGAGTTTAGAGTTTGAGACTATGTTCCTGTGCAAGACTTTGTCTTAAAAAATATGCACCTAACAACAACCATAGAGGTACAATTCAAAATATGATTTAAAGAATTGAAATAATACCAATGTGTATAGCCACAATGGAATCAAAGAGGCAGGTAGCAAGTGAGTTTTTGACCACTTGGAAACTAAGGGTAAGGAGGAAGACTGAGGCCAGCAGGACGGGTCCATAAAGGAGTTTGCCTCACAAGCCTGGGCAACCAGACTTTGATCCCCAAAACCTACACAAAGGTGGAAGAAGAGGGGATGGAGAGTTGGCCCAGCAGCTAAGAGCATGTGCTATTATTGCAGAGGACCCATGTTCAGCTCTCAGCTCTTACATCAGGTGGCTCACGGCTGCCTATAATTCCTGCTGGGCGGGGGTGGGGGTTGGGGAGGGGGGATCTGATGCTTCTGGCCTCCTTGGGTACCTGAAATTATGTATATACACGCCACAGAACACATATTAAATATAACAAAAATAAATATTTTTAAAAAAGTGAATGTGGAGAACCATCTCTATGAAGTTATCTTCTGACCTCTATGTGCACTGTAGAACACAGTCTCCCAACACACACACAAACACACACACACACACAAACACATACACATACTTACACACACGCATACACACATACACACAGAAACACACATCACACACAAACACATCACACACAAACACACATATACACAAATGCATCACACACAAACACATATACACATACAAACACACACACATACACATACAAACATGCACACAGACACACAAACACTGGCAAAATGAATACACTTTAAAAAGAGAAGGAAAAATGTAAAAACAATACTAAGTTGAACGAAAATGAAAACGCGTCCATGAGGGTTCGCTCAGCGGTAGAGCACTTGCCCAGTAGGTGCAAGGCCCTGTGTTTGGTCCTCGACTCTGAAAGCAAAAATGGTAAAATAATGAAAATATAGCATCGGGTGTGTGGGCTACAGCTAAAGCAGTGCTCAGAGGGAAACTGGTAGTAGCAGCTGCTTCTGTTAGAGAAGCAGGAGAGTTGGGGAGAGACAGCTCAATGATTAGAAGCACTTGCTGCTCTTGTAGAGGACCAGATTCAGTTCCCAGAACCCAGCCGGGAGCCCACAACTATTGTAACTCCAGTTCCAGGGGATCTGACACCCCCTTTGGCCTTTTTAGGCAGCCTCCGACACACATAAATATGAAAATTAAAAAAAGAAAAACGTCAAAGTCCAACACAATTTTGTTTATTACAAAATTTATAAAGGTGAGGGAACTAAAATGGTTAAAACCATTTTGAAAAGCAAGAGTAAAGAGAGAAGACTCAGTTTGCTGTGATGTTGACAGACATAGGTGCATAGATCTACTGAAGAGAGGAAATCCAGACTCACTCAGACGCACCCGCTAGCATCTCAAATACGTTCAGAAATGACTCGGGAGGATGGTCTTCTATAGTGGGTGCCGAGCAGTCAGACGACCACAGGCAAACAAACAACACCTCTGATCTGACTGAAAAATTATCTCAAATTTTAGCATAGACTCAAAAGATAAATATTTTAGGAAAAAAAATAAGAGGAAAACTTTTGGGACCTTGAGTTAGACAAGCAGGTCATAGTTTTGACATCAAAAGCAGGATCTATTGAAGAAAAAGTAAAAAGTTTGAAGGCAGGCATAATGTACATCCATAATCTTAGCACTCAGGAGGAGGCTGAAGCCGGAAGACCTTGAGTTTAAGTAGGGCTAACCTAGGGTACATAGTAAAACTCTATTAAAAAAAAAAAAACCTTGGCATTGTGGTGCATGCCTGTGGGCTTGGCACTTGGGAGGAGGGAGGAGGTTTAGGAATCCAAGGCCAGCTTTGGCTATATAATGAGTTCAAGGCTAGTCTAAAGTACATGATTATTAAAAAAAAAATAAATTGAAGCCAGACATGCTTATTCACATCTTTAAATCCTAGCACTTGGGAAGCTCAGTGAGTTTGAGGCCAGCTTGGTCAACATAGTGAGTTCCAGGCTAGCCAGAGCTACATACTGAGATTCTGAATCAAACTAAATAAAGAAGTAGTTGGCTAGAGAGATAAATTAATGACTGTATTAAATTAGAATGAAAACTCTTACTTTATAGAAGACCAGTAAGTAAAAAAGAGAGAAAGCAAGCTGTGTACTGGGACAAAGTATTTGCAGACTGTCGGAGAGGGAGGAGCAATAGCCAGAATATACAAAGAACCCTCAAGGTGCTAGAGAGATATCGCAGTGCACCGGCTGTTCTTGCAGAAGACCCAGGTTCAGGTTCAGTCCCCAGCACCTACAGGGCAGCTCACAGCCATCAGTAACTTCAGTTCCAGGGAATCTGATGCCCTTCTCTGGCCTCTGAGGGCAACAGGCACAGATGTAGTGCACAGACATATACGCAGGTAAATACACGCGTGAAACAAAAAGAAATAAACTTAAAAAAAAGACATGAATGAGGCCAGGCGTGATGGTGCAAACCTATGACCCTGGGAGGAGCAGGAAGATCCTGAGTTTCAGGCTAGCCTGGGCTGGGTCCAAAGAGTTTCTTGAAGTCAGTGATCCATAGCACATTAGAATATCTGTATATGGGTTAAAGGAGTCAGGGGAAGGGATCAGCTGGCAGGGTGCTTGCCTAACGTACATGCGGCTTTGGGTTTGAGCCCAACACTGCATAAAAACAGGTATGGTGGTACGTGCCTGGAATCCAAACATGGGAAGTAGAGGCAAGGCAGCTCAGAAGGTTAGTCATCCTTGGCTGGATTGTAAGTTAGAGGCCAGCCTAGGCTACATAAGCACTGTTTCAAATAAACAAACAAAAGAAAGGAAAAAAAAAAAAAAGCAAAGCATGCAAACAAAGCCCTTCTGTAGCCTGCTTACAGATTTTCTTCCACCCCCGAAGGTCTCAGCACTGGGAAGGTGGATTTGAAGACCTCTGCTTTGGCGCTTTCTCTGGCGGGCTCCCTTCCATACACCCAGAAGCCAGCTGGTCCCTGAACTCTCAGTATCTTCGTCCCCTCTTAAGACTCTTGCCACTTTCTTCCTTATGTGTGAGTCTAGACTTCATTTCTGCTCAGTTCCTGAACTGTAGAATTTACCTAAGTAGAAAATCTGTAAAAATTTGTTGTGTGAGTCATGGTACCCCACCACACTCGGTGGCTTCTGATTGGTGTAGCAACCGCCTTGCAGAGAGACACCAGAGAGGCCTGGAGGAGGCAATGGCAGGATCTTCCGTGCCAACAGGAAATGTAGGGTGAATTGATGAAGCGAGGTACCCACTGGGGAGAAGGAGAAAGGACCCTTGTTGCTCACTGATCCAGCTCAGCCATGGAATCAAAGCCATACCCTTCAATGTCCCAGTTGTATAGTCTGGGAAATACTGACCTCCCCCAGTCTGATGACACAATCCTCTCTTGAGGGTAAATCTATTCTTTTAAGGAGAGGTGGGAGCTGAGAGAACTTTAAGGATTCCTTCTGCCAGGGAGTTTGCCGCAATCTTGCACACCATGGACTCCAACCCTTCTTGAATTCTTGGCTTTTGAAGTGAAGGGTAGCCCCTTCTTATCTGGGATTGCCTGCTTAAACAAGCTAGGTGGTGTGGAGGTGTTGTCCTTTGGAAAGTCGGACCGAGACACTTTACCAAGTGTCTGCAAACATTTAGACACAGAAAACTGTCCACTGTTAACCCACAGCTCCATTGTCTCTGGTTGGGGAGGCTATTCCCTGAAAGTGGCCACAGTGTGTGTGGTGGGGATGGGGGTGGTGAGAGCTACCCATGGAGAATCCCTCAGTTGTGCTCTGGCTGGGGAATTGTGCTGTTGTTTGTTTAAACAACCTGAGTGTAATTGGGATTGTTTGAGATGCCCGAGATGTTTGGGAAAGTGGGGGAAGGGAGGCAGCTTGCTGTGGGAGAGAGTTGGGGCAGCTGGCTGGGTAGTTGTCAGCCTTTTAATGGCAGAGCCAGTGGGAAGACTGGCCTTTCCAGCTGGGTGGTGGGCACATCAGGAGCCAGGTCATTAGATCGGCAATGAATCCATAAAATAGTAAAGCTAGGTAGCTCTTGAAGGGTACATCCAGCTATGAAGAATATTTAATTTAAAATTGATGCTCCCAGCCAGGCACAGTGGTGCACATCTGTAAGCCTGGTTCCCTTGGAGACAGAGGCTGGAAGACCATGAGTTGGAGGCAGCTCGGGCTACATAGTACGTTCTAAGCCAGCCTAGACTAAAGTAGTCAAATTCTACCTTAATCCTCAACACACACGCACACAGGCATACAGGCAAACACTCACACGCACGTACACTTGCACACTCATTAATGTTACTTTTGTAACTACACATAAATACTTTTTTTGTTTGTTTTCAATTTTTTTTCTTTTTTTCTTTTCATATTTTTAGTAAAACTTCACAAAAAATAGCTGCTCCATCTAAGCCAAGCTTGGCATGGAAAAGTAAGAATACCGGGCAAGAATTCATCAGGAAGGCTTATATCATTCCTGGGGGCCTCAAAGGACCACCAGGGAGTATTCACAGACCTATGGAAAGAATAGGTCTGTGTTGTGTTGTTGGGATCATACAATTGAATCTGACCTGGGGAGAAGAATGGAGGGCTAAGAAAAACGAGAAGAATTTGGGAGTAATAGAAGGAATCTTGGCAATGCTGGCTGGCCTAGCCAACCCCACCCTTTGTGATCAGAAAATCAAGGCCACTCCTCAAAGAGGTGTGATGATTTACTAGGGATTCGTATCACGTAAGAAAGCATTAGAAAAAATACAAGGTTCCTCCTTGTAGAAAAATACCCTGGTTCAGGAGTGACGTGAATGTTATCAGACCACCAAGAATGAAACGCTGAGCTTGGCTCTGAAAGATCTTTTCCCAAATCCCTTCCTAGAAAAGAGAAAAGAAACAAACACAGAATAAGGTCTAAGTGACGTAAAGAACAGATTATATGCTTTTGTTCTGCCCGTCGCACATCTCACAGAGGCCTTTCAGCCCGGCGAGATAAAGAAGCCATGAAGGAAGATATTCGAGTACTCGTGAGGGCCCTCACCTCCTGTTGGGTACAGATACTTCAGGGTTAGTGCTTGTCATTTTGACATTTTCTTTCTGAGACAGTCTTGCTATGTAGCTCAGGCTGGCTTCAGACTTACTATGTAACCTAGGCTGGTCTTGAACTTGTGATCCTCCTGCCTCTGCTATTTGAGTTCTGGGGTTATAGGTGTGAACGGCCATGCCTGGCTTTTTGCTTGTTACATTCAGGCTCACTTAAAATTAGTAGGCAGGGGCTGGGGAGATGGACTGGTTAGTCAAGTGCTTGCTGTGCAGGCATAAGGACGAGTTGGATCCCAGTACGCACATGAAAGCCAGGCAAGGTAGCACACGCCTATAGTTCATTACTACAGAGGGGGAGACAGGAGGTTCTCCGGTGTGAGTTAGGGGATGTGGAGTTAGAGCTTGCTGGTCAGTTGGTCTAGGATATCAGCAAGCTCCAGGTTCAGAGAGAGACCATGTCTCAAAAAGGTTGAGAAAGACACCCAATATTGACTTCTGACCTCCACTCAAACCCATACATGTGCATAGAAGCCCCCCCCCAACACACACACACACACACACACACACACACACACACAATTAGCAGCCAAGCATCTTGTGGCAGATTTAGCAGAGTGACACCTACTAGGGTACATTTGCTCTTTCAATCTTTTGTTGTTAGAATTTTGAAGCAGGGTCTTCCATAGCCCAGGCTGGCTTTGAACTTGCTACATACAAAAGAATAGCCTTGAATTTCCGATTCCCTTGCCTCCACCTCTAGAGTGCTATACTTACAGGAGTGCACCAGCACACCCAGTTTATTCTGTGCTGGGCCTTGAACCAAGGGCTTCTCCTATGCTAGGCAAACACTCTGCCAACTAAGCCAGGCCCCCAGCCCTCACAGCAATGCTTTGATGGACAGTATGAAATATTGCTTTTGGAGAGGAGAGGAGTGCTTCTTATGCTCCTGGGCAGTGTGGTTTTGTGCAGACTGAGTGTGGTGGCTCTGAACTGGTGGGCCTCATTTCATGGGCACAGTGAACCGCAGAATAAACAGTGGGGCCACAGGCAGTACACAACTGCCTTTTTATGTATCTTGGCAATTCTTCTGCTCCAGGTTCCAAGGGCTTCTTAAGGTAAAAGCCAAAGTTTAAGTGTTACAGCTAAGGTGGAAAGGTATCCTGACAGTTGGGAGCCAAAAAAATACGAGGAAGTAACACCTCACAACAAACCTCACACAAGAGTTTTATTGGGAAAAACACTAAGTGTGGGGTGGCTGCCTCTGCTTGGGGGGATGGAGGGGAGGAGCAGCTAAGCATGGAGCAAGGGACAAGTTTATATAGAGTTTCTTGCGGGGGAGGTTTCTCTAGGGTGGCCTGGGGATTGGTGGGATTCTGTGGCCTGATTTGGCTTTTTTCTGTAGGGCGGGCCTGAACACTCTCCTGCCTCAAAGGGCTGGGAATGGTAGTTATGGCAGTTTAGAATTGTGTGTGTGTGTGTGTGTGTGTGTGTGTGTGTGTGTGTGTGTGTATGCTGTGTGCCTCAAGGGGCTTATGTTTCCCCTTTTTTGTTTACTATTGATAAACAATCAAGGGTTGGGAAAGAGAGAGCTGTTATTCATTTTCTGCTGAACAGGGGTGTCAGTCTTTGGGGAAAGCTTGATCTTCACCATCAGGGTATAACCGGGAGTTGCTCCATAGCTTGTAGCTGATAATCCTGTAACAGCAACTGATTGAAAGTCTTGTTAGAAATCTTTTGGATCTGGTGCTGAAGAAATCTAGACAAGAAGTTTATAAGGCAGGGTGCGACTAGTAGGATTAAGAAAAGGAGGAGAAGGGGGGTTAAAAGGGTAGTATCCAACGCTTTATTGGACTGTCAGTGAGCCACTGGTCAGGGGCATCGAGCTGCTTCTCATTGGAGATCTGTCTGGAGATGTCAGATCTTATCATTTACTATATCTGACTGGTTGGCATAAAGCAATGTTCTTCTATGAGAAAGAGACAAAGACCACCTCTCTTTGATGTTAGTAAATTGTTGATTTTGTAGTGCCATGGGATAGGTGATGAGGAGAGAAGACAGTAGTAGGTGCCCTGAGAGCTAACTTCTTTGATTCGTGTATAAGTCCAGCTGTGCCCAGAGCACACAGACAAGGTGTCCATCCTTGGATAGTTTGTCTAATTTTTTTTGATAAGTATGCAATGGGTGCAAAGGAAGGTCTAAGTTTTTATAAGATGGAGTTGTCAGCCTGGCTGTTTTTCAGGGACAGACTACAAAGAAGATCATCATGTATGTATTGTATGAGCTTGGATTTAGGAGAAGACAGAGAATAAGTCAGAGCTGAGAGTCTGATAAATAGAGGTGGGCTGTCCTGCAATCCCTCGCGTGGGACAGTCCAAGTGAGTTGGATAGAAAGGTGAGTGTCCAGGTTGGTCCAAGTAAATGCAAACATATTTTGTGACTGGGGGTTGAGAGGAACAGAAAAGAAGGCATGCTTAAGGTTTAGGACAGAGAAATGAGAAGTCTTTTAAGGGGTGGTGGAGAGGAAAGTATAGGGGTGCAGTACTACAGGGTGAAGGGGAACCGCTAGAGAGTTGATGCGTTGGAGATCTTGAACAAGCAGTAGGTTTCATTGGGTTTTTAAACAGGGGTGTTAAAGGGGGGAAGATGTGGGGTACAGAGGAAAATTTGTTAAGAGGTCAGAGATAAGAGGCCTAAGTCCCCCAAGGCTTTGAAGAGAGAGTGGGTACTGAGCCTGGGTGATAGAATTAGTGGGTGTTGTAGTTGAATGATGAGAAGAGGATGATGTTTAGATGCAGAGGGGTTTTGTGTGTCCCATACTGGGGGATCTTCCTAGGAGACCAGTAAGGGAAAAGGTGCATCAGATTGTGTGTTTGGAGGAGAAGGAGGAGGGAAATGGCTGATGACCCCGGGGTCAAGTAGATGGCAACATAAAAAATAGAGGCTCCCACCTTGGCCAGGAGGTCCCTTCCCAGCATAGGGATGGGAGAGGTTGGTACTGCTTGGAAGCAGTGGGCAAGGGGAATAGCCCTAAAGATGCGGTTAAGTGGTGGTGTTCGGTGAGGCTGGTCTGGCTGTGCTCCTACTCCAACAATATAGGAATGAGAAAGGTCCCAAAACTCCATCAGGACCAAGGAAGTGGGCCTGGTGTTCAGAAGGAAAGAGATGTATCACTCTGATACTGTGATGACTATCTGAGGCTCCCTGTCAGAGTTGGCAGTGGTCAGGCAAAGGGAGCCCAGGCCTCCTCAGTTGTCCATAGCCAGATTTAGGAGCGGTCAGCTGGAGGGTGATCTGGGCCCGATGTCCTCACATTGCAAGGGACATGAGGACAGCCAGTGGCCCAAAGTCACTCTTGATGGTAGCACAGGCAAGGTTGGGATAGTTTGCAAGGGTTTGGATAGGCCTGGGTCCAGCAACCCTCCTGGCTACCTTTGAAATAAGGACTCAGAGGTTCCCAGGCTTTGGAAGGCCAGGGAGCCTGACCAGTTGCTATGGCTGGCCAAAAGGCCTAAGCCAGCATCAGGTATTTTTGTTTTGGGGCTTTTTCATCTCCCCCATGGCACACCTTGAAGGCCAACACTAAGACTTCTGCCTGTGGAGTCAGGGGTCCTCTCTCTACACATTCAAGTTTGTCCCTGATGTCAGGGAAACTCTGGGAAAGAGGCAGCACTTTAAGGGTAGCCTCACAGAGATGAGCCAGGAGGCAAGCTGTAAACTGATGGGCAGCCTGTCTCTGAGGAGGGAGGAAGGGAGACGACTGTGGGCTGGGGCAGATAAAGGGGAGGCTCGTGATTGAAAATCGTGGAGGGGTCATCTGATTTGAGCTTTATAGCTAGGAGGAGTTGTTTTCTCCTTGGTTGGCTTACACCATGTGGTCACTTTAAATAAAGATAGTGGTGAAGTCATATGGCAAAATCTATTCTTTCCAACCCTAGTAAAGATAGCTTTTGGCCTTGTGGCTACCTCCATCCAGATAGGGACAACAGTTAAGATGGTGGCAAGCCACATGTTGCTTGTATTCTAAAGAGCACCACACCACACGGCTCCTTTAAGATTACCTATGTTTAGATTTTTAACTATCAACCCTGGTGCTATGAGCTTTGAGTTAACCTGTTTCTTACAGATTTTTGTAGATTTTAACTATACCCAATATGCTTACAAATCTTGATGTTCAGACAGTTTATTTATTTATTATTTATTTATTTATTTATTTAATAGTTTTACACATCTTGAGATAAGATTTTTATAACTTAGCAAAAGTTTTTGAGAGTTACACCGAAACCAAAAGAATATGAGGTGAGCAGCCGTAGTCCCCACTGGGAGTAGTCTGCCCCTTTGTCTTGTTTTGCTCTCTTTTCTCTGTCACATAGACAGGTGGCTCTCCTGCCACGGGACAGATATTTTGGAGGAAACCTTTAAACAAGCATGCTTGGGTCTAGAGGAGCCATACCTCAACTCCAGAGCTAGCTTTAATCGGAGTGGGGCAGCATAAAACCATTTAATGCCACTCATACCTAAAAGATACCTGAACCTCTACAAAACTGAATCCAGTAAGCTGAGAACAAAGAAGGCTTAGAAATAGAAAAATGTTGAGCCTTGATTATAGCCAGAGGCGCTGCAGGAGGCAGTTGAGAGATGCACCAGCCGATGAGGAGTGTGTGCATAGTGTGCACACTCCAACTGGTCTACTCCTTGGCTTTCTCCCTAACCTGTTCTATCCAGCTCCAGGCTCCCACTTTGCAACAAACTTACAGATCCATCAACAGTAACTTAAAAAAGACAGGACTTTATACAATGTGTGTACAGAGAGACCAGACAAAAACAATCAGGGCTAGGAGTGGAGAAAAGAGACAGCTTGAACGTTAGTAGGAAATCTCTTTTCATTTCCCCTGATCCACCCGAAAAATATTGGGATCTGGGATGCCATTAGGTGGGCTTTTGGATTGGTTATCTAAGGGATATTGAGGCCAGATTGATTGTAAAGACAGACAAGTTTAGGGCCCTTCAGGTCAGGTACCAGGTGGAGAGGCTGGAAGTTTTCTAAAAGGCATCCCAAGGGGGAATGAGAGGTATGGAAGACACTGTTCCATGGATGAGAAGTGGGAGGAAAAAAATGTCACTTCAAAAAATGTCAAGGGCATCCTCTGGGCTCAGGGAAGACTGGAGGAATGACACAGCCATTCAGTGGGTCGACACACATCAACGAAGGCCAGAGCTTAGTCTGGTTAAGACCAGAGAAACTCAGCACCTGGTACCAGGGCTTTTAGAAAGGACAAGAGATTTATTGGGAAAAACACAAGGTAGGAGGTGGCTGCCTCTGCTTAGGAGAAAAGCAGCAAATACCTAAGCAAGGGACAGGCTTTATATAGGGTTTCTTGGTAGGGGCAGTGGGTTAGGGGTGTCAGGGTGGTGGTGGCTGGAGCTTTCCAGGATGGCCTGGGATTGGTGGGATTCTGTGGCCTGATTTGTTTTTTTTCTGTAGGACAGGACCTGGCCACTTTTCTGCCTCAAAGGGCTGGAAATAGCTGTTATGGCAGTTTAGAGTAGTAGGGGGTGGGGGTGGGGATAGCTGCTTGTACCTTAAGGGACTTACTTATACATGGCCTTTTCAGAATCAGACCACGACTGGAGTACTGATGGGAGATGGCAGACACTGGAAGGTTGCTGAGCTATAGGTAATAGGTACAGGCTAGATGAAAGGTCTCTGCCCTAGAGTGAACATGACCAGGCTAGCAGTGCAGCTTGGAGAGGCAGATGGGGCCTTCTTATCCTCTGTAGCAGGTACAGGGGCGAGCGCTGTCCTCATCAGAGGGACTTCCATGATGCAGGGCTGTTGTGGGATGGGTATGAGCCTCCACCATGCCACCAGGATCTTGTGAACTATGAAGCACATTTCCATTGGCCACAAAGAGAATCTGAGCCAATAATGAATGAGCTCATTTTTTTCTTTCATGAGGAAAAGTTGAGTTTATCGAGTTTGGGGGGTGGGGGCAGAGAGCATGGGGCAGGGGGATACATTAAAACCAAGTATAATGACTCATGTACTTGAAAATGCTAAAATGAAACCTTTACTTTGAGTGATAACTTAAAATTTTAAAACAAGTCAAGTCTGGTGGCTCACACTTTCAGTTCCAGCGTGTGGATCTCTGTGAGTTTGGGGCCAGCCTGGTCATACATAGCATCAGGCCAGCCAGGGCCAGTGAGTGAAACCCTGTCTTGAACACACAAGCAAGCAAACAATCCCAACACAGCCATGTGCTCTGGAGTCGAAGTCATGGGTTCTACCACCTACCCTCTCTATGATTCCGGACACATGGGGTCATCTTTCTGTGTTTTGGTATTGTGGAAAAAAAAGACAATCCTTATAGGATTAAGAAGATTATTTCGCTGTGTGGTGGTGGTGCATGTCTGTACCCGTGGTTCTCAATCTGTGAGTGTCCACCCTTTGGGGGGTCAAAGGGGTCACCCAAGACCATCTGCATAGCAGATATTTACATTACAATTCATAACAGTAGAAAAATTAGAGTTATGAAGTAGCAACAAAATAATTTTAAGGTTGGGGATCACCACAACACGAGGAACTGTACTAAGGGGTTGCAGCATCAGGAAGGTTGAGAACCTCTGCGATCCGCTCTTTAGTGTAAACCCTGCACTTGGGAAGTGAAGGCCGGAGGATCAGGAGATCAAGCTCATCCTTGGCTACAAAATGAGTTTGAGGCCAGCCTAGGCTACGTGGGAAAAATTGTGTCTCAAACAAACAAACATACAAACAAGAAAAGCAAAATGAATGAATGAATGAATGAATGAATAAACATAAAAGAAAAAAGAAAGAAGGAAGGAAGGCAGAAGATCTCTGTTTGAAGTTATGCACACAATAGGTGCTTAATAGGCGAATGCTGTTTTTATTGGCTCTGGTGGTGATGGTGTCCACTGTGCTCTCTCTCCTCCGATGCACGCATGAAGCTGCGAAGGAATGAGGCCAACGACTGGATTCTGGCACTGACTGACAAGCTCTGAGACTTGGAATTGGTTCTCTGAGCCTTGATGTCTTCATCTGTAGAACTTGAATTAAAAATACCTAAAGGACAGAACGTTGCAACGATAAATGGGACAATTACACAGACTGTCTCACTTGGGTGAGTGCACAACACATGGTTGCTCTCCACGCAGAGTCTGCCTTCTTACTGAATTGTGACTCCTTGAAGGCACAAAGTCCCCAGAGCCTGAACGCCAGGAGCCGCAGACCTTTCACCCAGGTGGCCTTTGGTCCAGAGGCTTTAGGAGTCAGAAAACCTGGACTCGAGTCCTTCTGGCCCAGCCCTCTCTTGGGCTCATTGTTCTGAGAGGCCTTGCACTATTTGTTCATCTAATCTGTTAGCAAAAAGGCGAGCTGATCCCTGGGATCCCTGGTGGCTGCTGGAGTCCCTGCCTTTCCCTTTCTGGAAAGCAGTGGCCTGGACAGTGTAGTAGGTCCCCATTTCTACCACCCGGGGTTGTTTGGCCTCTGTGTCTTGGTCTCTGATGTTAAGAGCTCCAAAAAAAAAGCCCTAGGACACAGTTGTGATGGGAGGCACTCCTATAAAAGATCTTAGAGGCTGGACATGGCAATGCAACACTTGAGAGGCTGAGACAGGAGGATTTCTGTGAGTTGGGCTCAACTTGGGCAGTGTAGTAAGTTCTAGATCCCCTTGACAGAGTAATACCCTACTGAAAAACAGTAGCCACAACAAAAGTACCTCAGGCCCTCCTACCTTCTTACTACTTTTCTCTTCAGGGACATGCTGAATAGGAGCAGCTGACCCAGTGTCCCTTTGGCTAGCTCTTGGTTCAGGATATGAGTCACCAAATTGTAAATGGCTCGGGAGTCGCAGTAGGTGCCAGCCACTCAACACTCCACCCCTTCTCAGTGTCACCAGCACCCCCTTCACCGAGTTCTTTAAAAATGTGTGTGTGTGCATAGGTGTGTGTGTGCATGTGTGCATGTGTGTGTGTGTGGTATATGTGTGTGTGCATGTGCATGTGTGAGTATGTGCATGTGTGTGTGTGCATGTGTGAATATGTGTGTGTGTGTGCATGTGTGTGTGTGTGTGTGTGTGTGGTGTATGTTGGGGGGACTGGAGTGTGTGTGTTTGCATGTGTATAAGTGTGTGGTGTGTGTGTGTGTACATGTGTATGTGTGTGCTCCCTCTCACTTCACATACATCTTCCAATTAAACCCCAAAGGGTGCCATACAAGATTTCTACCTCCTTGAAGGAGCCAAGGCCACACCCCTTTCTCATTGACTTTACAATGTCCTGTTTTTCTATGTGAGGTGGCAATGAGTCACTGGGAATGATCCCTTCAAATTAATTATAAAATGCTTTTCTGTGAGATCCTCTTGGGGGTGGATTGCTGGATGGAAAATAATAAGTGTTAGAGTTAATGGTTTTAATCACCAACAGCAATTGAGCAGGGAGTTCCAGGGAAAACTTAAGGAGAGGCCCCTGGTTATTAGCAAGCCTGCCGTACAACAACCTTCTGAACATTCCAATACACAAGGACAGAGTTCAAGCTTACTGTGTGCTGACAGCATGCAGGTCCAAAAATTTTCTCTCAATATTCATGCTGTTGAAATAAGATGAAAAATGAAATCTCTTTGATGTCAGGTACATACGGGTATACCTGTGTATGTGCATGTGCGTGCATGTATATGCATATGAGTCTGAATATTTCTTCCTTTCTTTTTTCTTTTACTTCTTCATTTTTCCATTTTCTGTGTAGAATTGGAAAGATAATAGCGAGGCTCACATCCCAACTTGCCACTCACTGGCTGTGGGAACTCTGTCTCTTAATATTGGAGAAATATTAAGAGACTTCCTTGAAGGGTGTTGAAAGACAAACTGAGATACTATATACACGCCCTTTGGGAAACTAGGATTCTCAGGCCCCACCCCAGAGCCCTGGGATCAGAATCTATATTGAACTAAGTTGTCAGGGACTTTGCACATTAATGGTTAAGAAGTTCTGTCCTGAACATGATCCACAATAATCAAGCTAGGGAACCTCATCCATGGACCGATGAATTTTCAAAACCTAGACTGGACATGGTAGCACACAACTGCAGTTCCAGCACTTAGGACATTGAAGTAGAAGGATTTTGACGTGAGAACAAGAATTTAGATTTACAAAAAAGACATAAAAGAAAAAAAAAAAAGAGGGGCTAGATAGTTGGCTTAGTAGTTACGAACATTGACTGCTCTTCGAGAGGACCCAGGTTTGATTCACATGATGGCTCCTAGCTGTCTGTAACCCCAGTTCCAGATCTACCACCCTCTTCTGACCTAGCGCAGCAGGCATGCATGTGGTGCACAAACGTACATGCAGGCAGAACACCCACACGCATAAAATACTAACTAAATCAAAACTGAAAACTTATAAAAAGTCCCTGACTTCCAGATAATCACTGGATGGATTCATATCAAAAGAGAATAATAAAAATGATGTTCATTTGTAGAATTCGTTTTTTGTCTGTTTTGAGGAAGAAGAGTCTCACTTTAGTCCTGCCTGAACTCATCACAATCCTCCTACCTCAGTGTTCTGAGTGCTGGGATTACAGGAGTGAGCCACAGTGCCCAACCTATTCATAGACCTCTCCTCCTTCTCCTCTTTCTTCTTTAAAACAATTAAGGTGTTTGACACTATGTCTGGCTAACATTTATTTTCATTTTCATTTTTGTGTGTGTGTGTGTGTGTGTGTGTGTGTGTGTGTTCATATCCCCTGGGCTGGAGCTACAGGTGACTCACAACCACCTGACATGGGTGCTGGGAATCAAACATGTCCTCTGGAAGAGCAGTATGTGTTCTTAGCTCCTGAGCCATTTCTCCAGCCCACATTTGTAGACTTCTTCTGAGGCTTCTTGAAGTGACTTTGGACTCCGGGTCGCTGCTGGTTGAGTGATCTGGTTGTTTAGAGGAGGCCTTTGGGGATAGATGCCGCGGGGCCCGAGGCACCGTTGGAATGGTGGAGGGAGGAGCCGCAGCCATGGGCTCTGTTGGCAGAGGGAGGTGGTAGGAAGGGGGAAACATGTGAGAAGGGGATTCTTATCTGCAGAAAGAGTTCTCTGAAGGTGTGAGAGGCAGAAATGACACATGGAGAAGTTAGCCGCTTATGCAGGGTTGGCTGAGCAAAGCCTTCATAAAAATCCGGACAGATCCAATGATTGTATCTGCCGTTTTCACTCCTGCCCTGGGGCTGGAGACCAAACCCTGGCCTGACACTTGCTGGGCAAATGCTCTACCACTGAGCTAACCCCGACTCCATCCGTTATACTGGATCCAAGTATCTATTCACACATACAGCAGATGCTGAGAGTGTAAAATCTGTTTATCAAGAGTATTAGCTCTCAGGGCCGGACGTGAATATTGTCTCCCAGAGCCCAACGTGTTTAGGGATATCTTTCTTTCCTTTTTTGAAATTTTTATTAATTTTTATTTCATGTGCATTGGTGTTTTTCCTATGTGTACGTCTGTGTGAGGGTATTGGATCCTCTGGAACTGGAGTTACGGACAGTTATGAGCTGCCATGTGGGTGCTGGGAATTGAACCCGGGTCCTCTGGAAGAGCAGCCAGTGCTCTTTACCGCTGAGCCATCTCTCCAGCCCTAGAGATATCTTTCATTTGTCACTTACCATGTGGTCTAAATGAAATGATTTCCCCTCAGTAAACCTTTTTATTGGGGTTGGGGGGGAGTGAGGGAAGCTGTGAAATGGGAAAATAAAAGTAACCAAATCCACCAGTTGTTAGGAGGATTCTGTGAGATACTGTATGGAAACTACCAGGACTGAGAAATAATGCGCTGTATTATCACTGGTGACCCGCAGGGGTCCAGAGGGAAGCTCTGTTGCCAATGCTAATACCTCTACTGCTAAAGGAGAGCAGGATCCCTGAAGTAGAGTCCTTGCCTACTGTGCAGGAGGCCTTGCTTTTGTTCTTCCGCACTGCACTGCAGAGGCAGGGGATCAGAAGTTGAAGGTTATCCTTGGCAACGAAGTCTAGGAAAAAAAAAAATGATTAAAGGAATTGAACAGGTTTTCTGTTGTTCTTGTTGCTCTCACCTGGACCTCGGCAGTAACATGAGAACGGCAACAAACAATAGCCACAATAATGACACCACTGTGGTGTAACACTTACTATCTGTGGCTAACACTTCAGTTTGCTAGACATTGCAAAGCCACTCCACTAGAGTTATCTTTGGGATTTTCATGGATATGTGATGTTTACAGCACAAGCCCATCTACAGATGAAGAAACTGAGGCCGAGGAAGACCAAATGACTGGCCTAAGGTTCCGGTTTACAAGTGGAGCTGGAATTTGAATCTAGACTGAGTGGCTCCATAAATTGTTTTCTTAACCTCTACATGAGCTTCCTTGCTTTCAAGTACGAACAAAGCTCTCTCTGCGCTTGGGGCCACATGCTCCCTCTTTGCTGTCTGCTTTCTGGCCTGATTCTCCTAAGGATTTTAAGGAAAACGCATCACTGCAGGAGGAAGAAAGAGCCACGTGAAAACCTCAGAAAGCAGAGGACGGTGTTTGTGAGTCCCCCTCGTGCTGGGCCAGTGATGTCAGGTGTGTGGATGTGGTACCCTCCTGTAAGGTAATGCTCCTGTGGCTGTAACCTTAACATTCTCAGTGGACACAAGGACGGCTCTGATGATGAATCAGGTGTCTAATGGACAAACTAGTCAGAAGCAAAAACCCCACACTAGCTCAGAAAAGACTTGGATTCATGGCTTCTATTTTCTCTCCCTTTCTCTCTCCTCTCCCCGCCCAGTGTCCTTTCATCTTCCTTCCTTCCTTCCTTCCTTCCTTTCTTTCTTTCTTTCTTTCTTTCTTTCTTTCTTTCTTTCTTTCTTTCTTTCTTTCTTTCTTCCATCCCTCTTTCCCTCCTCCCATGACTTTCTCAATGCTTTTCTCTTTGGTGACAGGGTCTTATAGTCCAGGCTGGTCTCAAATTAGCTATGAAGCTGAAGATGACCTTGAATTCCTGATTTTTTAAAGTAGTTCATTCAAATTTTATGTAAAGCAACCATCCTCCAAACTCCAGTGCAAAATACTTTGACAAAAAGACCTAAGTAGCTATGAGATCATCAGATGGTAAAGAAAAGTCACATCGTGCAATGTATACGAAGTCTCTGGCTGACAAGTCAGTGTGGGTGGAGTGAAGGATCCTCCTTAGATGCCTTGTGGTACTAAGTTCAAGATTGCTGTGTGCTACTGTTCTTTTTTCAAAATGATTTGTTTTTTGATATTATAATTCTACAATCTCCTTCTTGCCTGACTCTTCTGACTCTACCTTCTAGTGCTGGGGATCAAAGCACATGTCACTCTACTTGGTTCATGACTTATATTTTCACCTGGAGAAAAGCAAAACAAAACAACATTCTTCTCTATTTCTCAAGTCTCTAAAGCCTGGTCTCACCTCCCAACCTCCAATCACACAGTCTATAAACTCTGGATGTGGCACTTGGGAGGCAGAGGCAGCTGAATCTCTGTCTATTCGAGGCCAACCTGGTCTACAGGTGAATTACAGGCCAGCTTGGGCTACACAGTGAGACCTTCAATCAAAACAAAATTAAGTTTATACACATTTTGAAGGTAGTTCCCCTCCATGCGTTTGAAAGCCAAGGACATGTACATACATCCCCTTTCTAGAAATACTTGACTTTTTACTTAAGACTCCTCCTTCTAACATAGATTTTAAGTGGCTTACAGGCACACAACCATATTCCAACATAGTGGAAAACTGAGGAAGACATTCTTGCCTAGGAATGGGCTTAGATGCCAGGACAGATGCCAAGTTCTTGCCTCAGCAGAGGCTGCCGGGCAGCATTTCATCTTTCTTTCTTCCTTTTTATCTGAGATGACATCTTTCTGGGTAGCACAGGCCGACCTTAAATTGAGGGTATTCCTTCTGTGTCAGTCTTCTGAGTGCTAGGATTGTAGGCTATGCCAGCAAGCCTAGCTTGTGTGTGTGTGTGTGTGTGTGTGTGTGGTGTTCGGGACTGAATCCGAGGGTCTTGTACATGTTAGGTAAACACTCTTCTTCTGGGCTGTATTCCCATATTTTATTTTATTTTTCCTTAATTTTCCTTTATTTTATTTATTTTTCCTTTTCTTTTTATGTTAAGACTGGGTCTCATTAAGCTGCCCAGGCTGACCTGGGGCTCCCTCTGTAGGTCAGGCTTGCGCTTGCAGTCCTCCCGTCTCAGTTTCCTCAGTGACAGAGATCACAGGTCTGTGATCACCAGAGTACATGGCTTTGTTGTTATTATTTGGAGACAGCATCTCATGTAGCCCAGGCTGGCCTAGAACTCAGTGGCTTGAACTTCTTCCCCGCCTCTACTTTTCAGCTGACCAGCTTATGTAATGCTGAGGAATCAAGCCAGGCCTTCGTGTATACCAGGCGAACATTCTACCAGCTGGGCCGTGCCCCCAGCCTGGCGTAGCATTAGGGAGCAAACTAGAATATTTATTACTCCCAGAAGGAATAGAAACTGAAAAATCTGAGTAATTTCCATAGATCCTTTTCAAAATTCCTGGGTCACACGAATTATTATAGAAAAATGGGGGCTAGATCAAGAAATGAGCTGGCCCTCAAACTGAAACTCAGACGGAGTGTCTCGTTCCCCTGGACCAGACAAAGGATAAGTAAGCAGCTGTGGTCTCATGTGCTGAAGCAACTCTAGTTCTTAATGGTTTTCTCTGTGGTATCCATTTTGTGCTATTGCACTAAAGTACCTTTTCTTTTTACTATTCCCCCTTACATAGCATTCCACAAACTGGGATAGGGGTGGGAGGAATTTCTAATCTCAGCAAATTGGAGCTCCCAAGCCCAAGGCCAAAGGGCCCGTGGGGTTTCTATCATTTATGGTTATCAGAAAAACAGGGCGGGACTCAGCCTACATCACCCGGACCCCTCCTTGTATCAACAGGCCTCACAAACAGAGGGACACAGCGGCCACCTTTTACACCGCCTGGTACTGTACACGGGGAACCAGCTCCCAGGCTCCGCACAAAGGAAAACAAGTGCTGGCCCTGTTCTGATGGCAGCCCGATAACGCCGTCCCTCCAGCCAGGGCGCCATTGTTCTCTCCCTCTGTGCCTGCCCACGTCCACTCCAGGCAGCGCTGATAAGTCCGCACGACCGGGCAGGCTGGTGTTTGAGTTGGGGTTGTCCAATCCATTACTCAAAGGGAGGACGTAGGCTTGCTTAGGGAAGGGTGAACTCTGGTCTTAAGGTCTGGTAGAGAATAATAATGATTTATGATTAACTAATGACTCCAAGGCTGAGTTTGGTCTCGCTGTCTGCTGCTGGAGCCGTGGCTCCTCTGGGCAATGACTGCGCTTGGGTTGTACACAACCAGAGAGAGAGAAAGAGGGAAAATCAGGAAAGAAACAACCACGTCGCGGCATTGGGTGCCCCTGCATCCTGCCATTCAGCGAGGGGACAGGGGTCCTTTGATTTTTTTCCTTCCCTAAGGACGTTCATTGTCCCTGAACGGGTATAACTGGGATAGATCCTGCCAGGAGGTGGCAAGGCAGCTTAAATCATTTGTGAGAGTATTTGAAGGAGATCAACATTTTGTTTAACTTTTTCTGAAATCAAAACTTTAGGCTTCTTCATTTTAACCTGCTAGCAAAGAGCAAACAAGAAATACAGTGTTTTCCTTGTGCCAGCTGGACTTAGAGCAGCGATGGGTAGGACAGGCAGTGGTGGGGTGGACATGGAAGTTGCCCAGACCCTGGGACTCTTGCTTATTTCCATCTGTTTTGTTTTCATGTTGGGCCTTCATGCCTAAAGAGTTTTTCTCCTGAGTCAGAGTGAAAGTAAAGTGAATGCATTTTAAAAACTGAAGCATTACACAGGAGATGGCAGCGTTACTAGGCTTTACATGTGCCAACAATCTTAGTACATGGAAGTCTGAGACAGGAGGATCATGAATTTGAGACCAGCATGGACTGATCCATAGTAAGACTCATTTGAAAGAGAGAGGAGCATGGGAAGGCAGTGTTGATATCATTGTGTCCGGCACACAGGGCACGGCGATTGCCTATCTGACACCATGCAGATGGCAGAGCAGGGACGGGACCCAGCACGCTGCCTGCATTCCTGATGCTTCGAAGGACGGAGTCTCAGCTTCAGAGAGCAATCTGACTCAAAGGATATGAATTTCACTTAAAAGTCCTATGACCATTTAAGAAACTAAGCAGGCGTTTTATTTTTCAAGTTAAAACTTGCACACATGGAGAAGAAAGTGAAGGCACACACTTGTGTTTCAGCACTCAGGAGGCTGGAAGATTGCTAGTTAAAGTCTAGCCTGGGCTTCACACCAGACCCTGTGTCAAAACGATAAACATTTGAAACATGGGAACCAATAGCTGTCTTTCCTCTTATTAGAGGTCCCCAGGAAAACAGTGTTCTTCAAGTGGGCACATACTTCTTGTCTTGAAAGAATATCCCAATCAGAGGCAGACAGGTGGGTCAGTGGGTACAAGTTTGCTCCATAGAACCGTGTAAAAGTGGAAGGAGAGAACTGATTCTATAAGGCTAACCATCTTCAGGCACAAACTGTGGCAGCCCCAGTAATAATGATGATGATAAAAATAACAAATTGTTTTAAAACATCAAAGAGATGAGCACAGTTTAGTTTGCCGTGGTAGCCTTTGTGATTTCATCCCAAGTATATAACCCATGGTTTAAAAAAATCGTAATTGCCAAAAATTCCAACATATATCTTTTTATTAAGAGTAGCACACATGCTGATTAGAAACATCATTACATAGGCTTCACAGGCCAGCACAGGAGACCGGCTTTTATTTGTACTACTGTATTACAAAAGGAATTACAGGTTCCAAAAGCCAAACTAAACATTTCAAGAACACCAACCACATGTTGCTAGAAGTCAGACATTGGCTAACCGACTGACTGACTAATTAAGTCATTAAATGAGTAAATACATTATGTAAGTGTTTAATTAACTAATGTTCCATCTTATAGGTTTCTCCCGTAGGTGAGGTCATGACCCACCTAGGGTGTACCAGAAAATGCGCATAAGAAGATGAGCAGCAGAAAAGCACATCGGGGCTTACGAGATGGCTCAGCCTGTAGAGGCACCTGATGCCAAGGCTCAGCACCCGAAACCTATCCCCAAGATCCACATGGCAGGAAACAACCGACTCCACAAAGCTGTCCTCTGATGTCTGCACGGATGCCACGGCGTTGGAGTGCCCACACACACGCATAAACAGATAAATGCACTAATAAAAAAAACATATCGAACGTTAAAGCAGATGGAAGATACCAAATGCTCTGAAATTTTTGCTCCTGATTTAAAAAAAAAAAAAAAGTTTCTTCTCACCTGTGCCCTTGAAGCTCGCTTCTCTAATCTGCCAGTGCTGTAGACAGCGGCCCCTCTAGACCGTGAGCTCTCTGAAAGTGAAGAAAAGAAAACGTTTCTAAATGCTTAGGACTCAGGGCAATGGAAGCACAGTGACCACCTTGTTATGACAGGTGCCTTGCAAATCTCCATCTTTATCTGTGGCTCTCCCTCCCATGCCACCCTCTGGCGAGCTCTCCTGGTCCTTGGCAGTAGCTTTGCATCATGCTAGCCCTTAGTTAGCGGATGGGGACTCCTCTGTTGTTTTGAAACCTGCAGGAACCCTATCCACATCTTCTGCTGGCCAGTCTGAACTAAACCTCGGAACCAGATGGCAGTTGCCCACATCTGACTTGAGAAAATGAAGAGAGGACTGGGTTACCTTTAGACCTGGACCTACCTACCCAGCATAATTTTCCCTTTGCTTATTGATAGCCCCCTTTCCCATCTACTGCACCGTTCACCATTGCTGATATGTTTATTCTTCTTTGTGGGCCAAGAGCTTATTAATTAGGAATTGGTTTCTAGCCCCTTTGGGAGCTTATTTGGACATTACTCTAGTTGATTCATGATGGGGCTGGAGGCCAATGGTGCTGAGTTGCAGCCCATGAGGCCCAGCCTGGAAATGGGAGCATGCCCAGTGGCTGGCTCAGCCGAGAGTTCCTAATGCTTTTGTAAATCTTTTGAGCCCCGTAAGTAGCCAAGCTCATAGGATAGCTTAAGCTCAGACCTGGGAGCCAGTCACGCGTGTACTAATGTGACTGTTCCCCATCTAGACTCAATACTGCCTCCTTCCTGGGCCCCAACCAGGCGTTTTCATATGGAGTCATCCCTTGGGTCCGATCTTATTTAGAATAACTTCAGTTTCTTTCCACAATTCTGACATTTGAGTCTCATTAATATGACCCCAGCTGATTTGCCTTCTTTTAATTCTTACTTTAAAAAAAGCTTTAGTGTGTGTGTGTGTGTGTGTGTGTGTGTGTGTGTGTGTGTGCGTGTCCATGTGGGTGTGTGCGCGTGTGTGTGTTTGTGTGAGGGTGTGTGTATGTGTGAGGGTGTGTGTATGTGTGAAGGTGTGTGTGTGTGTGTGTTTGTGTGAGGGTGCCTGTGTGAGGGTGTGTGTGTGTGTGTGTGCACATGTGTGTGCTTGTGTGCGGGCGCGTGTGTGCTTGTGTGAGGGTGTGTGTGTATGTGTGAGGGTGTGTGTGTGTGTGTGAGGGTGTGTGTGTGTGTGTGTGCACGTGTGTGTGTGTGTGTGAGGGTGGGTGTGTATGTGTGAGGGTGGGTGTGTGTGTGAGGGTGCCTGTGTGCCACAGTGTGACTGTGGAGATCAAGGGCAGCCTTTTTGCGTCTGATGCTGTACACAGGATGGTAGCAGATCTTGGACTATGTCAGATTGGGGTGGGAGGGTCTTTGGGGGTGAGGGGTCTGTGGGGGATCTCCTGTCTCCACTTTTTACCCCCCTGTGGGACTAATGGGATTACAGATGTGTGGCTTTTACACAGGTTCTGGAGATTCAACCTCAGTCCTTGTACTGCAAGGATTTTGCCTGCTGAGCCATCTCACCTGCCAGGTTTTCCTGCTTTTAGCTTGTTCTGGCTGAAAGAGATGCCACACTTTCTCTTGAGACTCATGTTCTGACTCAAATTCTTGCCTGTCTATCTAGACCCACAACCTTTTTTTTGAGATGGAAGTCTTTTTGGCTCAGGCTGGCCTAAACTTGTGATGATCCTTCTGCCTCGTCCTTCTTAGTGCTAGGATGACAGGCTGGTATCTAGAATGTAGCCAGGCACTGCTTTCTACAGTCACAAGGAAGTGACTTGTGACTTCCTTCCCTAGAAGGATGGGAAAGGCCCTGGGTGAAAGGCTCTGTGATCCAGATCCCTCTCTGGTCATTGAAGGCTTTTTGTTTATCACATCTATCTGTCTGTCTGTCTGTCTATCTATCTCTCTCTCTATCTCTCTATCTACCTATCATCTATTGCGTGTGTGCACAACAAGCACACACACAGAGGTTAGAGGATCACTTATGAGAACAGGCTCTAGCCTTCTATCAGGTGGGTTCCAGGGATCGAACTCAGGTCCTCACACTTGACAGCAGGTACCTTTGCCCACTGAGCCATCTCACTGGCTCCTGGGTGCTTTACTTAGAATAGAACTACATGTTGCTTTGAAATGGGTTGTCGTTAGTGAGTCCGCCCTTGTCTTCTGTGTACATCCTGTTTCTCCACCATTACGCTGCAAAAGTCAGAATGTTTATTCTACACTCACATTTTGAAACAGTGACTCCTAAAAGAAAAATATTTTCTCTTCAGAGAGGGCCGGATCTTCAGAAGCATGAATGGAGCAAGTGTGACATTTATAAAACCCTTTGGGATGAAGGGTAAAAAGGGCCTTTAAGCAAACACTCAGTAATGGGAAAAAAAATCAATGAAAATGCTCTTAGGAAAAGAAACTGCTCATCTGACTTTGTGGGTGTCACCTTTCTTTGTTAAACACTTGCCTTCCATCTGATAGGCGCAAGGTGACATCAGCTGCAGAGCAACAGATGGCTTTGGGATTGTCAGTCACTGCTTAGCATGTAGTAGATCCTCCTACTCCATTGTGTACGATCCTTGCATCTATGCATGGAACAAATATTTACTGATGAGCATTTTTAGGGAGCACTCCTAAGAAAACTGAATGACTTACTGGTTTCTGTCCACTGCAGTGATTACTAGCCTCTACAACAGTCTCAGTTGTGTTCTATCATCTTTGGCCAAGGTCAAAGAGAAAAGGTTTAAGTCCACAGAGGTGAAAAGTTGAGCAGTGGTGGACACTGGCTGTGTGGAGCAGCCACATGCTCTTGTGTCTCATAATCACTGATTGGTGTCATTGTTATATGTATACATAGTTGTTTTTTGAGGTAGGTCTCACTGTGTAGACCAGGCTGGTTTGGAGCTTGCTTCAGATTCCTTAGGGCTAGGTTGATTTCAAGTGTAGGCTACCACACCCCTGACACCATCTGTTTCTTCTTGTAACCTCAGTTCTGGTTGATAACATACCAGGCTGACGCTGAACATCAACTCTAAAGACACCTATTTACAAGACTACTCTTTCTAGGTTGTATCAAACAGCATCTCAAAATAATCAGGCAAGGGTTTGGTTGAAGAGATCATGGTACATACTTACAATAAAACACCATTTGATTAATAATAATAAAAAAAGACAACATATTTCCTTGTCTCACTGCTTTTTATTTCTATTTTTGTTATTTGTTAAGTGTATTGGTTAATTCTCTATTTCTGTGATAAGACACCATGACCAAGGCAACTTATAGAAAAGAATTTATTTGGGCCCATGGTTCTCTGGGGTGAGGGTCTGTTATGGCAGTCAGGGTGGGAAGCGGAGAGCACACACTCAGAATGGTTCGACTTTAACTTCTCAAAGCCTGCCTCCAGTGACACACTTTCTCCAGCAAGACCATGTTCTTAAAACTCCCAAACAGTGCCATCAGCTGGGGACCAAGTACTCAAATGCCCAGACTGTGGAGGACATTTCTAATCTAACCATCACATTAAGTTTTCAGGTTAGCACGCAGATTAGTGGGTTCCCCTATGGCATCTTCATATATATGTATCCTTAGATTTTGTTCTCATTAGCTCCTTTTGCCTGCTGTCCTCGCCTAGGCTCCCTAGCTGCAGCTCCTCTGTTTCCTTGTTCCCATCAGCTTTCTTTTTTCTTTTTTTGTTTTGTTTTGTTTTTTTGAGACAGGGTTTCTCTGTTGGAACTCTGGCTGTCCTGGAACTCACTCTGTAGACCAGGCTGGCTTCAAACTCACAGAGATCCCCCTGCCTCTGCTCTCAAGTGCTGGGATTAAAGGTGTGTGCCACCACTGCCTGGCATATGTGTAGCCCAGGCTGGCCTTGAACTCATGATCCTCCTGCCTCTGCCTCTTTGGCAAATCCTACCTGCATTCGCCACTGCAACCTGCCCTGTTAGCTTTCTTATCACATAGAGTCTATTCTTTTTGTTTTCCCCTTCCTTAGGACCTCTTACATGCTACTTTAAATATAGGTGCCTCATATAAGAGAAAACATGCAGTCTTTGTCTTTTTGAATTTGCCTTATTCTGCTTAACATCTGTCCCAACTGTATCTGCTTTGCTGCAAATATCATGATTTCGTCATTCTTTATGGCTGCACAAAATTCCATTGTGTGTATGTACTACATTTCTGTATCCATCTGTTGATGGGTGTCTAGGCTGGCTCCACTTTCTGATTGTTGTGAATACGCAGGTGCAGCAATGAACACAAGTGCACAAATCACTGCGGGATGTTGACTTGTGATTCTTCAGGTGTATTCCCAGGAGTGGAATAGCTGGGTTACATGATAGCTCTGTTTCCAGTTTCTGGAGCCACCTCTGTGTTGATTTCCATAGTGGTTGTAAAAGTTTACACTCCTTCCAGCAGTACATAAGGGTTTCCCTCCCTCACGTTCTCAGCTGTATTTGTGATAATTTTACTTTCTCGATGATAGCCATTCTGACTCAGGTGAGGTGAAATCTCAAGGAACTTTTAATTTCCATTTCCCTGACGGCTAAGGCTGTCAAATGCTTCTTCAAGTGTTTGCTGGATATTATGTTTTCTTCTTCTGAGGACTGTCTATTCAGTTCATCAGCCTTAACGCGCTACATTGCTCAGTTCAAAGAGAAAAAAAGAAGATACTTATCAGTGGGCACAATATGTGATCTACTTATATGTGTATTTTAAGATATTATATATACATATATATACACTGTGTGTGTGTGTGTGTGTGTGTGTGTGTGTGTGTGTTAGAATGTATGTGGGAGTGTGGCTATGGGCATGCTACTGAGCCTGTGTAGAGGTCACAGAACACATTTCTGGAAGTCGGTTCTGTTCTCATGCTTTGCTTTTGAGGCAGGGTCTCTCCTGTGATTTCTGCCACTGCCACTGTGCTAAGTACAGGCTTTCTTGTTTTGTCTCCCATCACACTGTAGGAGTGCTTGGGCTGGCATTATAGCAGTGAGCCATCTCATCTGGCTTAATTAGCGCAGATTTAGAGCTCAAATTCAGGTTGTCAAGGTTGTGCGGCAAGGGCTCACACCTGCTAAGCCCTCCTGTTGGCCACGTAGGTGATCTTTAATATAAGTGCTTAATTATAGGCAAGTACCAGGTAGTTTTTAAAGTTGGTTTATTTTGTTTAACACATGCTTTCAATCTCCCCCCCCCCGCCTCTCTGTGTGTATAGAGTTGTGTGTTGCATATTTTAGGTAGGAAATATAAGAAATGATAGCCAAAGTGTATTGCTGTTGTTCAAGGGCAGGAACATGGTGACGTTAGGGTTCTGTCCCTTGGATCTCATTTTTAGCTTTTCTGACTTGCTGATCAGCTCCGACTCACCTGCTTCACTGTGATAAGACCGCCGGCTTCTCCTGCAGAACCCCAAGGACAGAGCAGTGAGAACTGACATTCTTTGGTTCTTGATTCTTACTCAGACTTGATGGTTTCAACTTGTCCTTGACATCCCTCATTTCCTACTTATCTTCTCGAGGATTCCAGAATCAGATGTTGAGACAGTAGCATTACGCAGACGGCTTTGCCAGCCCCTGCTGCTACGTCACTGCGTGTAACAAATCCTTTACTGTGTGTGTACATAACTCCCGTGGTTCTTGAACTGAACTCTAAAACAGAATTATTAGATTTTTGAAAAAGCATGTTCATGCACTATCCATTCAAAATTAAATAAAAATTTCAAGTGTGGAGCTAAAAGTCAGACGTGAGTACCGTTTCTCAGATCACACTGGAGGCTAAGGGAGACGGCGGCAGCGGGACTCATCTCTTCCCTGCTCCCCAGCCTTCAGCCGATTTCTGAGATTTCCTCTTTATCTTTTCGTCTTCAGCAGGTTGGGCGTGGTGTGCTGGGCTCTGCCTTTGTCTTGATTAGTGTTCGCAGCGACGGATGGGTAGGGAAGGTGAGATTTTTTTTTTCCTCCTCACTGAATTTAGGAAAGTTTTGGTCATTTCACACTCATCTCCCCACCTCTTCTGATTTTTCTCTTTAAAAAAGATTTCTGTTGTTTTCATTGAATGTATGCATGTGTATCTCTCTGTGTATGGGTTCCTTCTCGGAAGTGAAGACTTTTCAGACTCCTCGGAGATGAAGCGACAGTCCATTGGGAGAACCTCATATGATATTGGGAACTGAATCCCAGCATGTGTCCATCACAGCCCCAAACACCTTCACGTGGGTCCCGGGGATCGAGCTCTCCTCCTGCATCTGCGCCTTACTGACTAAGCCTGGGCCTGCTAGTTTAAGGTTTTGTCAGGTTGGTTGTAGCTGGTCCTCTAAAGCTGGAGCAGCTTTTCCCAGTGAGCTCTGGTGGAGTCTCAATGGAATGCCTGGGATCTGAGCTACATCTTCAGGCTAGCTGCGAGAAGTCCCCTTCCTCCAGGCTTCAGTATCTCTGCTTGGCTCACAAGCTCCAGAACTGTTCTTGCAATATCTCGCAGAATCTCCCTCATGCATCGAAGCTTCATCTACAGCCTAAAGATTCAGGGAGAGCCCTAGCTGCATGTCCTTCAAATTTTCTTGTATCATTTCATTTCTTTTTTTTTTTAAACAAGAAGAAGTTTATTTAATTAAATCAGGATGCTTGATTCGAAGGGAAAACTATTAAGATTCATTTTTCCCAAGAGTATTACCATCACCATAATTATTACCATTAAGTATTCTCAAGGTTACTATCTCCATTTGATGTCAATGTAAACAGAATATTGGCCATTTAGTTTAAAAAATATCAATATGCTTATGCACATACACCAATTATGTTCTGTGCATTAAAGGAACAGGGAAGAGAAAGGAAAGAACAGAGCAAGCTGTAGCGTGGCCATCAGGATGCGGGGAGACCAAGGGACAGCCTTCTAACAGAGAACATATTCTTGGTCTATAATAAAATTCTGGGGTAAAATAGCAGCTTCCCTTCTTAGTGGACCCTTGCATGCTGGAACACATCAGGTGTATCTTCTTCTATTTCATGCAGTCATTCCATTTCACTGATTGGCTGCGTCATTGACAAACCTTGTGGCTGTTCACAATGGTTTTTCATTAGTCTACCAACTAGTGTCTGCCTCCCAACTCTAAACTGCACTGCAGAACCTTCCTGAAGTGCAACCTTCAAATCAGCGTGATCCTTGTGTTAGTCTTCACTCTTTCTGTGGGTTTTGTGTTGGTCACGGTGGGCCCAGTGTTACCTCGGCTGCTGCTTCACAGGAGAGGTACCAGGTTGCCATTCCAGCAGCATGTGAGTGGTGCCCGTGTGTTCTTTTCTTCTCTCTTCTCTCTCTCTCTTTTTCTCACTCTCTTCTCTCTCTCATGTCTTTCTTCATAGTCCTGGATATTCTGGAACTCTCTATGTAGACCAGGCTGGCCTCAAACTCACAGATGACCACCTGCCTCTGCCTCCCGAGTGCCGGGATTAAAGACATGCATGACCACACCCAGTTCTCCTTGTGCTATTTCTTGAATAATTTTATTTCTCAGTTTTCTCTGTTAATCCATTTCTGGAACTTTTTTGGGGGTAGAATTTTCTGGCTAGAACTCTTTTTTTAGGTAACAGAGTTTTACAGGATCTGTTCCCTGAGCAGCTGAGTCCTGCTCCCTTACATTTCCACAGGATTTCTAGCTGCTACCTCAGCAGCCCCCTCCCCGGCGTGTTTCCGCCTCCCTGAAGGATGGTTGCTGTTTGTACGCCCCCACCTCCTCGTGCGTTGGCTGGGGTAGTGTCCCCCAGCAGAACGTGAATGAATGTGGTGCTCACCTTGTATACTTCCCTTGTCTCAAGGACCACGTCCCCGTGCTATCGTCTGGTGCCTAAAATGAGTCACCTCAGACATGTTGTTTATTTTTATCATTATTTTAGGGTTATGGACCAAGCGATTGTGGCTGAAGTGAAAGTCTGTCTCTGACACTCATGTTCCTTAAAAAAAAATTGGTATCCTCGAGCCATCTGGGTTAGACCCCACTGGCCTCTTCTCCCAGCTCATCCGGACTCCCTTTCCCTATCTTTATTGCCGTAGTGTAACCAAATCTCTGTTCTGATTACAGCGTTCAGAGATTTGTTGTTACGGAAGCACAAATCTGACTCCACGATGAACCGAACTGTGCTCTCCGGTGACATTTCCTTCCCTGCTCCTTGGCCTCCTCGAGCGAACATCTGTTGGTTTACCTTTTCTGCTCCGTGTCTTCCAATGCTTCTATTTCCCTTCACCCATCCTGCAGGCTTACTTATAAGCGTGGCTGCCCCTCAGGTGGTATGACAGCATTTTCTACCGGAGCCTTTGGCTTTCTGCTTCAGTCTGACATGGTTGCTCAGTTGGTCTGTGGCTTTCTAGTCTGTGTCATGCACCTTCCCAGCCCTCTTTTCCTGGGGATTTCCTTTCCTCTCTGCTGAACTCTCTTGCTTGGATCACACTTGTTCTTTTGGCTTATTTTCTTCTACACACATATGGCATGTGTGTACAGGTCAGAGGACAACTGTGGGATCAATTCTCTCATTCCACCATCTGGATCTCAGGGATTGAACTCAGCTCCTCAGGCTTGGTGATAAGCGCCTCTTCCTACTGAGCCATCTCAAGACAGCTCTGTTTCTTCACTCTTGAGGCACGTATACTCTAGTAGCTTTTTGAGAAAGAGTACACAGTGCGTCTAAAATATAGCTTTATTTTACTTGTTTCTTTTAAAAAGCACTCTTTTAAATCTTAACTTTTTATATGTATGAATATTTTGACTGCATGTATGTCTATGTGCTACAGAGTGTGTATGTATGGTCTGGTGCCCGTGGAGGCCAGAAGAGGGCATCAGATCCCCTGGAACTGGAGTTATAAATGGTTGTGCATGGCATCTGGATGCTGGGAATCGAACCTGGGTCTTATGAAAGAGCAGCCAGTGCTCTTAATCCCTGAGCCATTTCTCCAGACTCCTATTTTACTCTCTTGATCAATGGTGAGCTGGGTATAAAATTCTAGGGATAAGAATTCATGCTCAGAGTTTTGAGTAAATTATTACCTTCTGGCATTTGAAAGCGCCACCGAAAACATTTGTTGCATTCTTATGCATCATTAAATATCACTACATTTTTTCTCTAGAAGTTGTTTTTTAAAATTCTCTTACTCATTCAATTGAGAAATGAAATGCTGCTGGGCCTTGATGTGGGTCTTTCTTCTTTGTGGTTGGCACTTAACCTTCAAATCCAAGCCTCTTGCTCTTCAGATCTTCCTGCATTATTTCGTGAAGAATTCCCATCGTAGCCCACAACCGTCTGCTGTGAGTCAAGGACATCTAATTCTCTCTTCTGGTCTTTGCTGGCACTAGGAATGTATGTGGTGCACGGGCACGCATGCAAGCAAAGCACCCACACACATGAAAACATTTCCTTAATTAAAAAAAAAATCCCCAAACAAAACCACCACAACCTCTCCCAACAAAACTTCCTAGCAAAGTAGTGAGCATAAAACACCTAGTTAGAGAACTAGTGGGTTCAGTGGTGCGTATCTGTAGGCCCAGCTACTCTGGAGGCTGAGGCAGGAAAATTGCTTGAGTTCAAGACCGGTCTGGGCCACACAGTAAGACTGTACCAACAAAACGAAACCGTCAAGTAGGCACTGTGAAGGAAATGAGCGTGAGGTAATGGAAGAGAGTAAAAGCAGGGAGACGGGCATTTAGCTAGGAAGACAAAAGAGGACCTCACAGAAGAAATGCCATTGACCCTTAGACTTGAAAGGAATCGGCCCCTTGAACATGGAGAAGTGTTTGATGAGCTGAGAGGAAGCCAGCGATGCTGAGTGCAGCGGATAAAGAGGAGCGTGGCTCTGGAGGAGGCTGGAGTGGGCTGCGGGCCCCGGCATATGGAGTCTTCTAAGCCATCTAAGGGCTGGAAACTTTATCTGAGTTGCACTGAGAAGCCACTGGAGACGTGGTGGTGGTGGTGGTGGGGTGCTAAGCAGGAGTATGATGTCATCTCTGTATTACTATTTTAAAATGTTGTGGCACGAGCTGCATATGAAACAGACCGGAGCTGGAAGCAGGAGCTCAAGCGAGGGGCCCACTGGGGCTCTTGCAGCAGATCCGGTGGCAGCGGTGTCCTTGGACCAAGAAGATGCAGGCCGGTGGACAGTCGAGGTTTATCTCAGAGCTAAACAGATCAGGGTTTGTGATGAGTATGAGTCACCATATGACAATGGAGTCACAGTGACCCCCTTTAACAACAGCTGAGATGTTCTGAGAACCACACTCAGAAATGACTGTCTCAGGATAAATCCTCACACACCTGTGCAAAAAGGAACGGGGCTTCTCTGAAATGGGAGTTTTGAAAAGTGGTCTACATTTATTTCACAGCGTTGCTCCCAGGCCATGGGAGGAGAAGGAGGATAAAATGACAATAGTTATAACTAATGACAATGACATCTGACCTTCCCTGGACCCTTACTATAAGCCAGGAACAAGGATCTCTCTGAGAGGTCAAATATTTTGCCTTAAATGACACAGGCAGTGAGAGTCCAAGGCTGGAAGCAATTTCAGGCAGCCTGGGTCACCATCTATTGTCTGCCACGCTTCTATTTAATTAGCTACAGGTGTAGGCTAATGAACCTGCCTAGAAATTGTCTTTGAACATCTTTTCTGGATGCAGAGTTCAAGTTCAATTAGTATTTGACAAAAAGCTTAGCATCTCTCTGCCCCCCTCCTCCCTTCGTTCTCTCTCCAGGATCTTCCTCGTAGACTTGGCTGGCCTGGTTCACCTTGTGTAGCTCAGGCTGATCCTGAACACAAGGCACTCTTCCTGCTTCAGTCTCCAGCATGCTGCGATTACAGTGCTAGAATGCTAGAACCCAGACTTACAACAGTGCTACCATCCACACTGAGAGTAATAAAGGCCTGATGAAACATAAAAGGACCTTCCCTGGCCAGACTGAAAAACGAGAGGCCCTGTCAAAGGACAGAGGGTACTGGGGTACTCTCCCTGAGTTAGGCTGGCCACTTACCTCATCATGGGTGACTTTAGCTCAGCCACTCCTCCTGCCCCAGAGGAGGATGAGTCAGCTACTAAGCCTTCCTGCTAGGAGCTAATAATTAACTGTCCCTATTTCTGCCCCACCTGGGACCAGGCCACCTCTCCTCTCAGACCAGGGACAGTCTGGGCACCACCAGCCTTGGAGATGGCAAGGCTATACGTTTTTAATTACAGGGTGATACCCTTATCTCTGGATGGTCTTTTCTCCATTAATTTACACCTCTTATCTTTTTCCATCTCGTGACTGCTCCCAAGGAGCTCTTTTCTGCCCAGTGCGCTTGCTTGCGCTCTGTGCAGGCGCCCTGTCCCTGGGCTGACCCCTCAGAGGGTCTCATTTGTCTCCGTACAGCCCTCCTCATGCCTGACCCCATCCAGGCTCTCTTTGATCTGTCCTTTGCTCCCTCCCCTCTGCCTTCACCTAGAATTCTTCTTTCTCCCTTGCAGGATCATTCCATGAATTCTCCTGACTCCAGGAGACAGCGTTTCTTGGAGTCAGACCCCTTTTGTCCTTCCGAAGGACAGGAGGGCAAGAGGTGGGAGCGACCCTTGTGTTGTTAGAGGGATGGCCTTGAGCACACAGAGTGAGTCCCCTGTACTCCAACGGAAAGAAACGGAGCCGAGGCGGAGAAGTGGGACACGAAGAGCCTCGCTGGCAGCTGTGCCTCATTCCTGCAAGCAGCCAGGAATGAGGCACCTACTATATGCGATGTGTATGTGGGACAGAGCTGGGATGTAAAACTGGAGACTGTGTTCATGACTGAGCAGGCCCTACTGAGCCTGGGACACTGGGAAGTGAGCACATGGGAGAAGGAGCTTGGTCCTACTACACCAGGGGCTGTCTGTACCAGGTGTGAGCCGTACCATTCAGACGCCCCCAACCTGCGAAGGAGTCGGAGCCAGAGGCCTGGTTCTGGTCAGAACAATGACCACTCTTCCTGGCTTTGGGTCTAAGCTGGCTTACACTGTCCTGCCACAGTCTCGGTGTCCAGGCTGCCTCTGGAACAAACTGCAAGACTGCAGGTACCTAGGTGCCTTGGTGTCTCCTCAGGCTGGAGTTTCCCTAAATGCCAGCACTGGTCCGCCTCTGGGCATTCTGCCACCGACAGCAAATAGAAAAAAAGAGTGTGCCCTTACTGTCGCCATCCGTGTTTGCTGAAGCCTGCGGGGGTGGTGGAGGGGAGGGACAGAAACACCTGCTTGAGGGAGGGAGGGAGGGAGGGAGGACTTTTGGAGCTCAGAGTCATTCATGAGTCAAGGCACCCGTGGAGGCAAGAGGAGGGTGTCAGATCCTCTGGAGGTGGGGTTTCTGGTGGTTGTGGGCCATGTGGGTGTTGAGAACCAAACTGGGTCCTGTTAAAATACAGTGATGTAGTCAGGCAGTAGTGATGCCTGCCTTTAATCCCAGCACTTGGGAGGCAGAGACATGTGGATCTCTGGGAGTTCAAGGCCAGCCTGTTCTAGTGAGTTCCAAGACAGAGAAACCCTGTCTTAAAAACAAAACAAAACAACAAAAAACCAATAACAATAACAACAAAACCCCCAAACAGTGATGTGCTCTTAATCACTGGGCCATCTTCCTAGCCCCATCTCTCATGGTTTAAATAGGCATAGAATCCTCAAAATCAGAGAGATCCACAGAGGACTCCCAAGTATGTGGGGGGAATACAAAGGGTATGGTGTTAAACTTCTCTGGGTATAAGAGGCAGAACTGATTAGAAACAGGAGATTTTTCAATGTTGAGGGGCCTCACACTCACCAGGCAGCCATTATATCACCTAGCCCCACCCATCTTCTTCTGGAGACAAGATCTTGCTGTTCGACAGACCTCAAACTTGCGGACTTAATTGATTCAAGACAGAGCATTACAAAGCATGTTAAAACAACACACACACACACACACACACACACACACACACACACACACTCTGCCATGTAATGTTCCTTGAGGGAAATGTATTTCAAACTGAAAATTAGCCTGATGGTGAACACGTTGCACTCCCAGCACTTGGGAGGTTGGGAAAGGAGGATTGCTAATATCAGGCCAGCCTGGGCTACATAGTAAATTCCAGGTCAGTCTGAACTAAAAAGATTCTCAAAACAGAAAAGAGAGTGGGAGATGGAGAGATGTTTTAGCAACTAAGAGCACTTGCTGCTTTCTCAAAGGACCTGGGTGTGTTTCCCAGCACCCATATGGCTCAAAACCAACTATAACTCCAGTTCCAGGGTATACAAGCTTCTCTTCTGGCATTGAGGGCACCGGGCAGGCTGCAGTGTACACGTGTGTATGCATACACATACACATACCCATAAAATAAATATTTTCTAGAGAAAAAAGAAGAAGAAAAGAGGGCTGGGGATGTAGGTTGACTGGTATCATGCATGCACACCCAAAACCTGAGTATGATCCTCAGCCCAGACGTGGTGCCACACGCCCTTGGAGCACAGAGGCAGGAGGATCAGAAATTTAAGGTCATTCTCAGCTACATAGTGCAGCTGAGGCCTGCCTAAGCTACACAAGACTCCATAAAAAGGAAAGGAAAGGAAAGGAAAGGAAAGGAAAGGAAAGGAAAGGAAAGGAAAGGAAAGGAAAGGAAAGGAAAGGAAGGGAAGATTAGGGTAGATTGTTTGAGAAGTGTAACTGAAGGAAGGTGATAAAAATAGAATATTTAAGATCTCAAGCCCCTGGGGCTCTCCAAGGCCCTCTGAATTCTCAGCAGACCCCTGAGCTTCTGAGGCCAAATGGTCCCTACAGTTATGGACCCAGATCTCATTTCTTGATCTTCATTCTTCCAGCATCTCCCTTGTGGCTTCCAGGCTGCTCTATTAGCTAAACTAACTACAAGCTTGTTCTTCATGGGTGAGAATTCGAAGAGCTTGCTGAGATACCTGAGTTACTACCTCCAGGAGTGCCTCAGCCCAGGCCAACAGGTCAGTCCGGCATCCTGCCCTATCCTTCACCATTGCAGGTGCGGACTGGCTGCTTTCCTCCCGGGAGGGATGCTGTGCCTGGTTTGGCAAGCACGCAGCTGAGCCTTGCCTGAAGGCCACAGACCCACGACGTGCATGCAGAATTCCCTGAAGCAGCGTTTTCCCAAGGCTTGGCTGTACTAATTGTTCCTCCCCCAGACCCTGCAAACCTTGGGCTAGAAACTAAAGTCAAGGGAGGGGGTGAGGAAGGGCAGAGGGAAAGGAAAAGAGTTAGTAGGCAGAGCAAGGTCACCCATCTGCTGCCACTTTCTTATCTGTGACGCCATGGCCCCCAAGGTCCTCTCTCTCCTTTAAAACACTTGAATCACTAAAAATGATAAAAGTAACTCAGTTCTGGCCTTCTGTCTGAGACATAACAGAGCTTGCTTTGATATTGAGACTGTCCTGATGGGTGAGCTTCTCTCGTTCCTGCTGCCCCAGAAGATGGCAGGAGCCCTCTTGCTGGTGGAGAGGTCACTGGAGCAAGCTGTCACCAGGGTTGTCACCCGTCGGGGTGCTAGCTGTGCTGCTCTACCAGTCTGTTTCCTGGACAGGTGAGCAACAGACTGGCCAGTGCCTGCTCTTTGACAGGGCTGTGATAGTATCTTGTCATTCCAGTGTCTCTGGAAGGGACAGGGATAACACCTCCAAGCCAGGAAGCCAGATGGCTTCAGAGGCCATGCCTCCTCAGTGGTAGTCTCTGAGCCATATAACTCACGAGAAGATGGTGGGAAATGGATGGCAGTCCTGCCTTGATGGAGGTGCTGGTTGGGTGCAAAGAGGAGGGCTTGGTACCACTGGACCAAGCAGAAGCCAGGAGTGTGTAATCCAGAGCCTCAAATCCAGGGACAGTGAGGTGAACATCGACACCACAGTGCTGAAGGGAACGGTGTGCTGGGTTGGGCTCCAGCACTCGCTTGACATACAGTTGGTGCCCTAACTGTGTTTGTCAATCATTCCCCAACAAACCCACTATATCAATACTCATGCGACCACTAAAGCCACAGCCAGGAAACCAAAGCAAAGCAGAAAAAGCCAGGGCAAGGCTGACCTGTAAATTCTTTCAGGGTGTTTTAGAAACACAAATGGAAGCCTAACTGACGTTCTGTTTTCTGTGTAGTGATCTATCATGGAGATCACTTCAAGTCAGCACCTTTACACCTGCCTCATTCTTTTAAAAATTGATGGTATGAATCTGGATGTGGTGGTACACCCATAGAATCACAGCATTGAGGAAGCAGAGGCAGGATGATCATGGAAAAGTTGCTGGAGAGATGGATCAGCAGAGGTTAAGAGTACTGGCTGCTCTTCTAGAGGATCCAGGTTTGAATCCTAGCATCTACATGGCTACATAGTGAGCTGAGGCTAACCTGGGCTTTATGACATCTGTCTCAATCAGTCAATCAATCAGTCAGTCATTAGTCTCAACCAACCAACCAACCAATCAACCAATCAATCAAGACTGTATGGTAGTCTATCATATGGGCATACCAGACCTCTACAATTAACACATGTGCATGATCTTTTGCTGAATTAATGTTATGCCCATGAGCATCCTTTACATGCTTCTTAGAGCACATGAATCTTTTAAGTAGACCATCCAACACTTTAAGCAACTGTATGGGCACATTTTAAATTTTGCCAAGAAGGAGAGTTTGCAAAAATCAGTGGATTAATTCCATGTCTGATTGTGTGAGACCATCTTTCTTATAGACTCATAAACACAAATATTTATCACAGAGACACCAAGTGCCAGATAGCATTTTAACTACTCAGGCATTTATCACTGAGCAAATCCAAGTAAGATGTCTGCCTTGTGATAAGCCTGTAGGGAAGATACACAATGGATACAGCAGAGAAAGAAAGTCCTGCATGTTGGAGGGAATGTTACAGAAAACAGAATGGTAGAGCAGGGCATGGGGGCTCCGGAATCCAGGGTAGAGGATGAACTTGAAGCTTAGTTTCCTGACACATTTGTGGCCCACAATGGCTAAGGAGGCACTTCAGTCAGGCTGGCCAGAATCTGTGACTGTTAACATCTCTCCAGCTGACTAGGTTTGCAACCCCTCACTCTCTTGGCCATCTTCCTTTGAGAAACTCCAGCGTGCCAGCAACCCACTTCCCACGTGTCACTCAGAGTGGGATGAGGCAGTGGCTATTTGTGAGGATGGTGATGTCATGCTACTGTCTCAGATTGGATTTACGGTTGTCAGAAGCCCTGGGATGCCTGGGTAACTCCCTTTTATTTTTCGGGAAGAGCCATTAAGCCAAGTTATCCTTATTCTGGTCTGCTTAAGCTTTTAGTTTTCAACCTTAATGCGGGACATTTGTGAATCTTTCCCTTAACAGTTTCCTTTTTACATTTTATTTTGTTTCTACTCTGTGGAGATGCGGGGTCTTGATTCTGGGTAAGCAGTATTATTGGATCTCTCTCTCTCTCTCTCTCTCTCTCTCTCTCTTACACACACACACACACACACACACACACACACACACACACTCAACCAAACTAGGAAGTCCAACCTCTATTCTGGGGAAAATGGGGAGCCACAAAGGAGTAGCAAGAAGAGATTTGCAGGAACAAGTGAGGGTTCATTAGAGAGATGCAGAATAGCAAGGGGCAGTTCAACCTGGACTGGGGAGCGGAGGGCGAGCGTGGCCTCGTCCACAGCAGCAGCATCAGAAGGGAGGTGGGATGGCCCTAAGGGTGCCTGGGTTGAGGCCCTTTTCCAAAGTGAGGACGATGGGGAGGAAGCACTGTAGGGTGAGGATGATGCCCTTCTTTGAGTGTGATGGTGATGAAGGTGCTGAGAGTCAGATGTCTCTTGGGGCTGGGTGACGGGTCTACCCTGTGGACCCAGAAGTGGAAGCTAGGAAGATCACATGCATAGAAGAATTCAAGAGCAGCACTGCCATGTGGAATAGGATTCTGAATTCTCTGTGAGGTGTGGCAGGCAGAGCTGAGCTAGAGGGCCAAGGATGTAGAGATGAGGTTTCCAGAGTAATAACAGAACTCCTCCACAGGGTGTTGCAATCCGATCCGGGTGCTGAAAGTAGCCTGCATTGTGTGGGCAAGGTCTTCTTCTCAGTGGCCAGAGAAGGGGGGTGGCCTTGTCTCTTGAGGAGCCCAGAGTTACACAGTGAATTTCAGGGCAGAATCACCACTGACGGAACTGCATGCCGACTAGGAGTACATGCCACAGGAAGGTCAGCAGGAAGTAGGAAGAAGAAAAATAATAAGCAGTGTTGGTGCTTGTTTGTAATCATAGGATTATTCAGGCAGGTTGAGGCTGGAGGATTGTAAGTTCTAGATCAGCTTGGGCTATATACAAAAATTCCAAGCCTGCATGAGCAACATAATGAGACCCCATCTCAAAGACGTCAACCAGACGAAACAAATCCTCCCCAAACAACCACACAAAAAGAATGATTTCTGTCAGAATAGGTAATGACGAGGTGATTCCCCCAGATCCTGAGGAATGGGGAAGATGGGCACAGCAAGAAATCAGTTTACAACCCAGCGGGGGACAGCTCATATGCCTACCACTATTCCTGTGGCCCATGCTGAGCCAGCCACGCATTCTTCCTGGACATCCCTCAGTCCCCTCTGGCTCAAGGCCTTTGCCACTCCTGATTCTGGGGCCTATGTTGTTCTTCCCAGAACTTGTGACCATACCTTTCTTCTCCCAGTGCCTTTTTTGATCTCTTCTCAAATATCAACTCTTTCACTGGAAGCTCTGACTCCCCTCGGTGGAACAGCAACTCCGTCCAGTAGCCCTGTCTCTGCTGTGCGCGTCTCGTCAGCTTACAGGTCACGGCATTTACGTGACTGTGGCTACCTCCCCCAACCGGAGGGTGAGCTCTGTGATGACAAGGCTGTATCTGCTTTGCTCACTGATGTTGCTAGTGTCTGCAGCTATGTCTGCCACTAAGTCCTTGTCCTGTGGGTGGTGGCTAAATGAGTGAATGTGTTGAACAAACGTATGGCCCACATTGAGGGGACCACAAAGGAGGGGGCTGCATTGAACATGGGTTATCCAAATATGGAAACTCTAGCCGTACGTAGAACTTTAAGCCAATATTGTTATGGGCTGGATCTTAATTGTTCCTCTAAAGGCCTCGTGTCTCAGCTTGGTTTCTAACCCATGGTGCTATGGAGAGGTGATGGAACCTTTAGAAAGTGGGACCTACTGGGAAGAAGTTGTGTCACTGGGGGTCATGAAGGAAAGGGAACATTAGGACTCCAGTTTTTCCTGCTCTCTCTCCTTCCTTCTTGGCCTCCAGAGGTCAAGCAGCTTTGCTCTAGTGCACTCTCCCCCTCGTGCTGTTCTCCCCACAGGCCTCAAAACAACACAGCCATGTGACCTTGACTAAAACCAGGGAAACTGTGAGCCAAAACAAACCTCTCCTCTTTTAATCTGGTTACTCAGGTGTTTTTGCCTTAGTGACAGGAAGCTGACCATGGTGGCAAATATGGGTCCTCTCTACTCCTGCTACCCTAAAGAGAAAGAAAATAAAACTTTTGCACTCTAAGAGGAAATATTTAATCAAGAAAAAGTGGATTAGATCTCCTTTGGTCCTGGAACAGCCAACACAATTACATTTCTATTTCTTTTCTAACTTGTCTTGCAATGATCAGCTTTGGACTCAAAATATTTCCTAAGGGCCTGTTGTTCTCTGAACCCCTGTTAGGTTTTGTGGGAGGCCCCGGAGTATAAAACAAGGGTGTGTAACCCTTCATTGCATTAGCCCCTCTTTACCCTTCCCCTCCCAGCCCCAGAAAGACTGGTCAAATGTCAACTTTTAATATTACTTGTTAGAGGGGGAAAAAAAAAATCAATGAATGGACATGTGGTTTTGTTGTGGAGACAGCCAATGTGAGATAAAAGGATTTTATTATCTCAAGAAGCAATAAATTGAGTGCAAATTATTATTGGAGTTCAGAAGAATAGGATGAACTTTGAAGCCATATCTACGGAGGCAGCAGTGGTTGCAGGTATGCATTTTAAAGCCAGACAGCCTGAGTTTAAAGCATATCTTTACTGGTATTAGCATTGTGACCTTGGGCTTGAGTTTGCTCATCTGTAAAATAGGAATAAAAATGGTCCTTCTCTCCCAGGGGTCTTGTAAGCAGTCAAGAAACCGAAGCAAAGCCTTCACCAGTTCCCACCACACAGGCTCTGACTGCTTTTACAGGCAGGCCTGGATTGAATCCTGATTCTGGGCTGGATTTAAACATTTATTTTTTTCTTTCTCTTTTTCTTGTCTTTTAGGTTTAGTTTGTTTGTTTTCCTTTTCTGTGGTGCTAGGATCAAACCTAGGTCCCCAGGAAGGCTTATCACACTGAGATACGTCCTTGGCCTAGACAACTTTTTAATCTTTGTGATTTTTAATCTTTTCAAAGATTTGTTTTTTATTTTCATTAATGTGTGGCGTGCATCCCTGTGTGTGGTTGGACATGCCTGTGCACATGGGTGCCTTCAGAGCCTAGAAAAGGGTGTCTCATCCCCTGGAGCAGCTGAGGTCCAAACTTGGATCCCCTGGAAGAGCAGCAAGCACGCTTAAGCACAGAGCTAAGCCGTCTCACCAGTCCTCCCCACCCCACTTTTGAGACAGGGTCTCACTCTGTCTGCTCAGACTGCCTTCAAACTTGTAACAATTTTTCTGCCTTAGTGCTGAGATTGCAAGTGAGTAACACCATACCCAACGTCCTTCTACGGGATAATAATCTTCCCTTGTAAGACTGACATAGAATTTAAATAAACCCCTTGTTTGCATGTGTGCCCAATTGGGTGTACCAGGCAAGTGTGCCGTGAATGAGTGATCTGTGTGTGCAGTGAATGAATGATACGTTTGAAGCATTATTGATAGTGAATTTGGTGTGAGTGAACCTCCCAGGAATGTAAAGCTGGGCATGAAGGGAGAGGGGACTGCTGATTGGAGTGTGTTGAGAGAATACTCCCAGTCAGATTGTGAAAGACAAGGTATCAGAAAGAAGAGACAAGGCATTCTGGGTAGATGAATTAACTTGTGGAAAATCGCCAAGGAAAGGGTATTTAGTTGCTAGTGGGAGAATGAAAAGTAGCATGGGAAGGCCAGCTTTCCCAACACCAGGTCAAGAATTCTTTGTAGTTAGAGCCCCTGCTGGGCACTTCTGGGCTGTGATTTGTCTTCTGTCCTGGCCAATTAGATTCTAAAACGTAGTATCACCAGCACATGCTGGTGGGCTTCAGGAGGTTAGAGTCAGTCAGGCATTGCTTCCTGAAGCCAATCAGGACATTAGGGTGTAAGGGAAGCCACCTGGCTCAGGAAGTAGTGTGGCTTAGTGGTGGAGCCATCACCCAGCATGCAGAAGGCTGTGGGTTCTGTCCTCGGTACCACAGCAAACAAAGGAAAAAACGGAGGGCATGGTAGATAAGGCTCCAATCCAGCACTGGAGAAGCTGAGACAGGAGGATTGCTGGGATTTTGAAGAAGGCCTGGACTTCACAATGAGTAAGTTCTGGGCCAGTATAGGCTATCTAAAGAACAAAATGAAATCAAAACCAATCAGCCAACTAACCAACTAACCAACTAACCAACCAACCAACCAATCAAACCAACAGCAAAAAACTACCAAGGAAGAAGCAGAGGGGTTGGGGGAGGGGAAACAACTTAAAATTATGAATTGTGGACAAACTCCGTGTGATTCCGGGAATGCATTTTCTGCATAGGTCAGAATACCATGAGAAATATCAGATCTACTGTGGACAAGAAGACTTGCCCCCACAGCAAACAAGTTGCCAGGAGTGTCTGGAGCACCTTTAAAAACTTCCCCATTTTTCAGTATGAACATTTTGTCCAAAGGTCAGGACTGGGTGCCGCGGTGCCAGCTCCCAAGGCTACCTGTGGAACGTGAGAAAGCTTGATGAGAAAAATGGAAGAAAACAGCTCAAATACATAATAGTACAGCCTCATCGCTCCAGCTCTTGCCTCAAAAATTCTTCACTTTGTCACCAATATTCCTGGGAAGAAAAGACAAAAATATTAGAATGCATCCCTCTGCTCTTTATTCCGGTGCTCTCTGCCCTCATTGGTGACGTAGGGCCCCAGCAAATTCCTAGGCACACACATGCAATGAGGCAGGAGGATCTCCATGAGTTTGAGACCAGCCTGGGCTCCACAGCAAGACCTTATCTTGAAAAATTAAAAGAAAGGGCTGGAGAGACAGTTGAACAGATGCAGGTGTGGACAGCCAAGCCTGATGACCCTCACTCTGGTCCCTGGAACCCACACGACAGGCGAGGACAGATCGCTGTGGGCTGTTCTCTGACTTCCACATGTGTGGAGTCCACATGTGTGACATGGCACATGCACACACTCATCCTGTTAACAAACAAGCAGACAGAGAGACAGAGAGACAAACAGACATACAGACAAACTAAAAGAAAAAAACAAACAAACAAAACCCCCACTCCTTTGTGACGACCACGTCTTGTATCTCAAAGCAGTTTGCATGTTCGTCTATACAATGGACTGATTACCCTTCTTTTGACAATGGGAGCAGATCTTATATTATCTTGCTTTTCTCCCAGCCCCGAGTTTCTCACACATTCTAGAACGTCACTAAATATTTGTTGCCTGACTTTCAGCAGCAAGGACAGTGGCTTTATTTTAAAATCCACAAGTGAAAGGTGAACTAGACTTTTAGGGAATTAGCAGGCCTCAGAGGGAGAAGACTTGGTCAGCTGAGCAGGTGACAGCAGCTGCCTCTGGGAGGCATGCGCACACATGGGCTCTGGCTTCTCCACGCAGGCTCCACAAGAGAAAATGTCACACACAGCAGAACTATGACAAGGTGATCTTTCGAGACTTCCCCTGCCTTAGCCCTGAACCATGGCACTCAAATAATCCTGGCTGTGATGATAATCCAGGAAGCAGATCGCCCTTTGAAAAGCAAGGAAGAAACCAATCAACTGAGTATTTATTTCTATTTAGTGCTCCCGGGCTTCTGCTTCCAGCTTTGAAGAGTTCCTGGCAAGGGCTTTTTGAAGTCATTAATCCCAGGGTGAATCTAAATGGCTTGCAGGCTGCCCCTGGCCCTGGAGCCTGGCACACTGTGTTTATAGCCTGTGTTCTTTCCAGAAATGCTGGATGTGAGAAGGAAGGACTCGTGTCAGCAGGGAGGAGTACAAGGGAGCTTAATGTGGAATCTGCCTTGCAAGCTTTGGTCATAAATGAGATCTCTAGAATGAATTGGTTTGGTTTTATGGGGTTGGGATGACTTGCCCACTGCCGAGGGCCCTGCAGCTGGGCACAGATACTCGGACTGTGACTGTCTTCCTCCAGCTCCTGCCCACACCTTCCTGCTGAGTTACTCAGCTCTGACCTACTCCGGGGTGTCTGGCTCCAACCGTTTCTTACCTATCATTAGTATTATCATTTTTGTAATGTTCAAGAAATCATTGTTCTCAATAGAAAAATCAGAAATTTCAGTTAAACAATATTAAAAAGAATTCTGCATGATCCTTCCTGTAGGATTAATTATTGCCAGGTGGGGCAAACCTACAATCCCATCACTGGGTAGTGGAGGCAAGTGGCTAGCCTGGGCTATGTAGTCAGTTCTTTCAGAGTCATACTGAGCTACACAGTGAAATCCTTTCTCAAAAATCCAGTGGTTGAGCTGAGAATGGCATGTGAAGACAGAGGCAGGCAGATCTCTGTAAATTCAAGGCCAGTCTGATCTACATAGGGAGCTCTGGGCTAGCCAGGGCTACATAGTGAGACCTTGTCTAAAAACAAATAAAATGCAGTGGCTCAGCAGAACATGGTGGCTCTTGCTGTAAATCTGAGCACCTGAGAGGCCAAAGCAAGGCCTAAATAGAGAGTTCCAGGCCAGCCTGGGCTACATAGTTAGACATCATGTAAAATCAAGCTCAAAATAAATAAATGACACCTGGGAATGTAGCTCAGTGGCAGAGCTTTTGTCTAACACAGAGAGCCCTGGGCTCCATCCTGATATCCAGTACCACAAGGAAACAAAACAAATAAAAAGATAATCATGTTCTCTACCCTTTGTTTATACACAGGTTAAAAAAAAAGTAGCTTTCTATGATATTATTTAATAGCCTATTTTTTCTCACATCAATATTTTATTATAGATCAGTAAATACGTATGGAGCACAATTTTTAATTGCTTATAGCATTTTATTGTATGACTACATTGAAATATATTTAGCAGGCTCTACGTGATAGAGTTGATGGCTCCACAGCTGAATTGGTGTGCCAGGGCTACTGTGAATTAAGGCAGCCTCGCTGGCTGGAACGGAATCCTGTAGTTCTTTCCAGGCCTGAAGTTCCAAATCAGAGTGTTGGCAAGGTTGGGTTCTTCTGAGGCCTCTCTTCTTAGCCTGCGCCATCTTTCCTTCCCATCATCCTCCTGTGGTCCTCTGTGTGTGTGCGTCCTGACTCCTTCCTGTAGCAACGTCAGCTTTCCTGAACAGAGCCCAACTAATGAGCTAATTTTAACATGACTACTTCTTTGCCCGCCCTAGCTTCGGAGGGAGTCATATTCGAGGCGCTGGAGATAGGACTTCAACATATGAGTTCCTAGTAGACGGCAGAAGGAGCACAGCTCACAAGAGGCCAGGAACCAGGCTGATGATTTCATGTAAGTTCATGTTAATTCCGAAACAGCCGTAAGATAGGCATAGCTACTATGTCTTCTCTCCTTCTCCTCTTCCTCTTCCGTGTGTGTGTGTGTGTGTGTGTGTGTGTGTGTGTGTGTGTGTGTAAGCCAGTGAACAGCCTCTTCAGATACTCTTCACTTGTTTTTGAGACTAAGTCTCTCACTGACCTGGAACTTACCAAGGAAGCTAGGCTGATTGGCAAGTGAGCCCCAGAGACCTACCTGTCTCCACCTGTGTAGCACTGGGTTATAGCCAGTGTGTGCCACCATGCCTGACACCCTCACCATGGCTTCTGAGTATTAAACTCAGATCCTCGTGTTTTACCAACTAAGCCATCTCCTCAGCTCTCTTTTTCTGATCTCTTCTGTCTGATTTTTCAGGCAGGGTCTTGTTACATAACCTAGGCTAGCCCTGAACTAATTGCAATCCCCCGCCCTCACCTCCCCAGTGCTGGAGCTGCAGGCACGCACCCCCACCCCATCTATTACCCTCATTGTGCAGGCTGTAAAACTGGCAGGAACAGAATCAGGAACTTGCTCCAAGGTCACGCAGCCAGTAAGTGTTAGAGTGAGATCCAGACCAAGCAGCCCCACTTGAGCCTCCTGCACAATGAGCCCTTCTGATTTTCTACATTTACTGTGATCTTTTTGTGGACTTGCTAGGAAAAAGATAAACTTATGGGTGTTTGGGCAAATTTATCATTTTTGCATACCAGTTGTCCTCTGCCAAAGCCTACACCTGCGCAGAGCTCCAGCAACGGTGGGCCTCACAGTCAAGGCTAAGGCTGCAAAGCCATCGCTTGGCTCCTGAGCTAGTCTTGCGAGTATGTGATATGCGTAAGCGTATGTCCGTAGCTATGAAAAGGAGGGGAGGTGAGAGTGAATTGTTCACCGAGGAGAGGCACAAGCCTACAGAGAATGACCCGAGGCTTGTTGACTTCGCTCTCCGACTTCCAGTACCCTTTCGCTCATTCTGTGGTGCAGAGAGAATAAACTTGATTGGCAGATGTGATGTGGTGGACAGGTGAACAATGCACATAAGCATGTTGTCTTGAAAACAAAAAGAAACACCTCACGGCATGCTTTTGGTGTATTTTCTTTTATGTGTATTATTTGTTTTATGCATGTGTGGAAGTCAGAGGACAACCTTGGGTGTTGGTCCTTGCCTCTCACCTTGTTTGAGGCAGGGTCTCTCGTTTACTGCTGTGCTGTGCACTCCGGGCTAGCTGGCCCGTAAGCTTCTGGAGGGTCAGATGCTCCTATCTGCACTTCCTGTCTCACTGTAGGAGTGCTAGGATTACAGTCACTTCTTAGGGTGTCTGGCTTTTTACATGGGCTCTGGGGATCTAAACTTGGGCCATCAGGCCTACATGGATCCCCTGGAGCTGGAGTTATCAGTGGTTGTGAACCACCATGTGGGTGCCTCGAGTCCTGGAAATTCAAACTAGTGTTCTCTGGAAGAGCAGTAAGCTCTCTTAACTGCGGAACCGTCTCTCCAGTCCCGGTATTTAAAAACAAATTTAACTATATGTATATGTGTGTTTCTGTGCACATGTGTGTGCATGTCCTCTGTCCTTGGAGATCAGAGGCTTTGAATCCCTTGGAGCTGGAGTTACAGGCAGTTGTGAACCACCTAATGTAGTTGCTGGGACCCAATCTTAGATCCTCTGCAAGAAAAATCTATGCTCTTAACCGCTAAGCCATCTCTCCAGCTCATACTACAGTGCTTTTAAGTTATCCACTAGTTGAATTGATTGGTGGCAGTTTTTATTTTAGTGCTATGAATGAAGCTGCCACAGATATTTTTATACATCTTCTTGTGTGAACATTAACATTAATCTTAGACATATTCCCTAGAAGTAGGATTTCTAGGTCAATTGAACAAGTGCATACTTTATAAGAAGATGACAAATTGTTTTCCAGAGTTGCCAGAGCATGTTGTGCTCCTGCTGTCAGTGTAGAAGAATGTCAGTCCTTCTGCATTCTCATGGCACTTCCCCATCCCTCTCCCTCCCTCCCTCCCTCCATCTCCTCTCTTTCTTTCTTTTCTTCCTTCCTTCATTTCTTCCTTCCTTCCTCTCTTTCTTTCTCCCTCCCTTTCTTTCTTTCTTTCTTTCTTTCTTTCTTTCTTTCTTTCTTTCTTTCTTTCTTTCTTTCTTTCTTTCTTTCTTTCTTTCTTTCTTTCTTTCTTTCTTTCTTTCTTTCTTTCACTGGAATAGGCATGCCCTGGTATCTCCTTGTGGTTTCAATTTGCATTTCTTTGCTGACTGTGCATGTTTAATGTCTTTTAATATATTAATTTTTCATCTATTTACCATCTTTGATAAAGTATCTGTTTAAATATTTACCCATTTCTTAAAGATTTGGTTTTTTATAATTACTTTTAATGTTTCTTTGTTTTGTTTTTTTGTGTGTGCATTGATGTTTTGCCTGCATGTATGTCTGTGTAAGAGTGTTGGATCCCCTGGAAATGAAGTTATGAACAGTTGTGAGCTGCCACATGGGTGCTGGGAATTGAACCCAGGTCCTCTGGAAGAGCAGCCAGTGCTCTAAACCACTGAGCCATCTCTCCAGCCTCTCTTTTATTATTTTTATTATGTGTATATGTGTGGTTTTCATGTGGATTTGTGCAAGTGAGTGCAGGTACTCAAGGAGCCTGTAGGTGTCAGATCCCCCTAAGCTGCAGTTACAAGTGTTTGTGAGCCACCCAACATGGGTGCTAGGAATCAAACCCTGGTCCTCTGCCAGAGCAGTGAGTGCAGGCTCTTAACCACTTGGCCAGCTCTCCAGCCCTGCTCATTTCTTAATCAGGTTGTTTGTTTTCTAATTACTGCATTGTGAGATTTTTTTTACATATTTTGGATACTATTCTTTTATCAGAATTTTCGGGCAAATATCTTATTCCAGTCTACAATTTCCCTCTGTATTGTCTTAACTACATCTTTGAAAGAATATGTATTTTAAAGTGTAATGAGTTTCAATCTATGAACTTGAAAAAAAAAAAAGTGATTTGTGCTTCCATGCCCTACCTAAGGTTTTTTGTTTTTATTGTTTTTTTTTTTTTTTTGGCTAATCAACCGATGCAAAGATTTTTATCTTCTGTGCTCTCCTTTAGAAGTTTTGTAGTTGTAGACTTTAGAGTTAAGTTTATGATCCTTTCAAGCTAAAATTTTGGTTTTGTTTTTTTGAGAAAGGCTCTCACTATGTAGCTCCGACTGTCCTGAACTCACTGTATAGACCAGACTGGCCTTGAACTCACAGCGATCTGCCTGTTCTGCCTCCCAAGTGCTGGGATTAAAGGTGAGCACCAACGTGCCTGGCTTAAGCTGAATTTTGTGTATGGTACATTGGTCAAGCCTCATTTTATTTTTTTGGTATATGGCTATTTGATTGTTCTAATATTACTTGTTAAAACAAAGACATTTACAATTTCTAGTTCTTAGTACTTAAAGAATGCCAACTATTTCTGCTGGAGTTTGTGGGGGATGAGTCTCGAGCTGGCAGCAGAAAAAGGTTACTTCACTGAAGTCATCATCACCATGGAGGAGCCGCATTCCTCATTGCTGAATGGTGCCCACTGAAGGGAAAAGAGGGGTCCTACAGGAAGCTCTCCAGGGGCTCAGGGCTTGGATCATTAAAAATGGCACTGAGGGGGAGCCAAGCTGGAACCTCCAAAAGACAGCATGAGATTCAGGGCTGCCATCGGGACTGATGTAAACTACGCTGGCATCCTTGGCATATGTTGTCTATAGACCCACTTTGGACACCCCAAAACTCTCAGCTCTTGCACCTCCAGGTTCAGATCAGATGCTGAGGTCTATTGATCGCTCTGCAAATACCATTCAAACCTGTTCCACCCAGATGCTCCCTTGTTTCAGAGAGCCAACAGCTGTTACCCGGGCTTTTGCAGTGTCGTCCCAGTGGTCTCTCCTTCTTCCTCATCTTCTTTAACTAAGCTAATATCTGCACAGCGACTGCAGTGACCTTTCCAAAATTATGTCTTGATAGTGTCAAGTTTCCAACTCCACAGTGGCTCCATGTTGCTTCCCGACAAAGATCAGAGTGCTTGGCTCGGCACCCCATCCTTTTGCTGCTTTGAGCTTCATGTCCCTTCGCCCTTTGCACTTTAGTTGTAAAGTGCTCTTTCTGTGTGGCTGGAGAGATGACTCAGCACGCCATGCTCCCACAGAGGGCTCAGGATTGGTTCCCAGCAGCTCACAACCTTCCAAACTCCAGTTCCTGGGGATCTGATGGCCTCTTCAGACTTCTGCAGGCACCAGGCATTCACAGGGTACACACACACACACACACATACACACACACACAGGCAAAACACTTAACACACACACACAGTAAAATATCACAAACAAGGATGAGCGCTCCCTCACATGTCTGGCATTTTCTTCTTCAGGGTGGCAGTCACATTTTGACACTGTGTCCATATACCTGCAGTCCTACTAGACAGCAATGCCTTTGTGGGCAGGCACTGTGTGTCCCTTGTCGTCACATTTCATACAGGCCTTGGGGTCAAGTCATTGAAGTTGCTCACTTGACGAATATTTGTTGAATGTCTACCAGTGTGTGTCAGATTCTTCACATGTATTAAAATACCATGTCAGAGATGTGGATGCTGCTCAGGTGGCTGTGTGCTTATCTAACACGACAAAACCCTAGACTCCGTCCTGAGCAGTGTATAAAACAGGAATGGTGATACGCACCTGTAATCCAGCACCCTGGAACTCGAGGCAGGAAGATCAGAAGTTCAAAGTCATCCGGGGCTACACAGTGAGTCAGAGGCTAGCGTGGGCTGCTACAGAAGACCCTGTTCTTCCCCCCAAAAAGCTGTGGTCAGTTGGACGTAGTGATGCTTGTCTGTAGTTGCAGTTACTAGGAAAGCTGAGGCAGGGAAACAAACATTTAAGGCAGTAAAAAAAACAAACCAAAATAAAACACCCTGTCCCTTTTCTAGAATCTTTGTTTTTTATTATTATTATTATTATTATTATTATTATTATTATTATTATTATCATCATCATTATTATGCGCTGTGTTGGGGACCAGGGCTTTGTGACTGCTGAAAGACTATTCATTCTACTGCTAAGCTACATGCTTAGTCATTATTTTATTTAAAAACGGAGTTGGAGTTTAATAATCTTGATATAGATTTTTAAGTATAAGGAGAAGAGAAGGAAAGGCACTTGGGAAGCAAGTAAGGCAGGTCAAGAGAGTAGTTATGGGCTTCTCAGGGGTGTCTCCTTTTTATAATTTTAAGTTGAAGACCAAGAGTCCCACATTTTAGGAGACACTGAAGGCTAACCCCTTGAGAGCCACTTTGCAAAATGAAAGTGCTTATAAATAGAAACAGCAGCTTCTGCGATGCCCAGGAAGCTTCTTCGGGCTCCACACCCAGCTGTCCATCCTGCTCTTGCTGAAACAGTGAACCTGGGGATTTTCCACACTACTATGGAGGAAATGAAAGACATGGATGGTGATGCAGGCTCGGGAGACGGCTCCCTGGTTAAGAGCACTGGCTGCTCTTTCAGAGGACCTGCGTTTGATTCCCAGCACCCACATTACAACCATCTGCAACCCCAATTCCAAGACATACAACTCCCTCTTCTGGTGTCTGTGGGCAGCAGGCACACACGCAGCACACAGACATGCACACTGGCAAAACACCCTCACGTACTGAAAAATAAATCTGCCCCCAGCCAGAAGTGGTGGCACACACCTCTAAAACCCGTAACTTGTGAAGCTGAGGCAAGAACTTTGGGAATTCAAGGTCATTCTTGCTACAGAGCAAGTTGGAGGCAAGTCTGGACTACATGAAACCTTGTTTCAAACAACAGCAGCAGCAGCAACAACAAACCCAAACAAACAGTAACAACAAAAACTAAACGGGCTGAAAACTTCCTGTAACTCTAGCCTCAGGGGGAGATGACACATCTGCTCTTTTGGGGTACCTGTACTCATGTGCACGTCTCTTCCCCATACACATAGATGTCATTTAAAAGATAAAAATTCTTTAAAAATTAATATGGTGGAGATTAGCAGGACAACCCCCAGTGTCATTGTCTGGCCTCCACATGAGCACATGTGCATCTATATGTACTTACACACGCACGCATGCACACGCACACTTTAACACATACATTTGCCAAACAGAATTCTTTGTTAGGTAACCATCTTTACAACCTCTTTAGGCAGTCTTGCCAAGCCTTGTCCCAAACAGTACACGGGTGAGGCCAGTCTCTTGCCTTTCTCCCTTGTACCATGTGTTCAAGATTCTAGGGATGTTTCTGAGTTCCTGGGGGGTGCCAAGGGAAGTGTTACATGTCCCAGCTTTTCTCTGGGCTGAGCTTACAGCCAGATGTGTGAGTTTTACCTTTGTCTTGACTGTGCTTGTGCTTCTCTGTCTGCCAGAGTGTGCCTGTGTGTGCCTGACTCTGTGTGTGTCTGTGTGTGTCTGCCTTTCTGTGTGTGTCTGCCTCTGTGTGCGTATGTGTATGTGTCTGCCTCTGTGTGTGTATGTGTGTTTGAGTGTGTGTACCTGTGTGTGTCTGTGTGTACCTCAGTGTGTCTGCCTGAATATGTCTGAGTGTGTCTGTGTGTGTGTGCCTGTGTGTGCTTCAATGTTTCTGCCTGTGTGTGCCTGTGTGTGTGTGTGTCTGCCTGAGTGTGCCTGTGTGTGTCTGAGAGTGTCTGATTTTGTCTGCCTCTGTATGTGTGTGTGTGTGTGTCTGCCTGAGTGTGCCTGTGTGTGTGTGTGTGTGTGTGTGTGTGTGTCTGATTTTTTACCTCTTTGATCTTGTTCAACTGTCTTCTGTCCATGGAATCCTCTCAACTCTTCCAAGAAGAATTAGGTAGGAGGATCTGGAGTTTGAGACCAGTCTGGCTATATAGTGAGACCCAGTCTTATTAAACAAAAGAAAGGATTCAGCAATTCTGATATCCACTGTTACCGTTCCTCTCATTTAGATCACAATGTGATGAATTCATCTGTGCATTTCATGGTGGGTCCCCAAGTCCCCGCTCCCTTCCTTCTTCCTTTCATCCATTTCCCTGCTTCCTACTAAGACAAGGGCTCACTCTATTGTAGCCCATGCTGGCCTCCAACTCACAGTGATCCCCTACCTCAGTCTCTTGAAGTGTGGGAATTATAAATGCAAGCCCCCACGCTAGTCATTGGGTAGGATAGGTGCTTCCCGTCCTGGCACAGTGCCTGGCACAGAATATGCTTCGATCGATATGTGATTCCTGAGCGGCAAGGGGAGAGTCATATTTTCTTATTCTACCCTAACTCTACCATGCAGCTAACAGGACATCTCCTGTCTAAGGCTTTTGTCCCTCTCTTTCTTCCCACAATGGGCTGAAATCATCCTGTGTCCCTTCCACTTAAACTACATCCTGCTGTCCATTAGAGGAGCCACTGCAGCCTGGGGACGTCTCCTTACTTGCATACTGAACGCTGCTGATGGAAATGTCACCGTGCTTTCACAAAAGCCTTTGCAAAGTCCACAGAGCCATGTGATTTGTTGACCAAGGACACAAAGTAAAGCAATCATTTTCTTTCTTCTTCCCTCCATCCCTTCTGACCCGCTCTTGTTAGATTCTACCTATTTCCTGTGCCCTTTGCCTGAAGGAAATTTCTAAGGGCAGGAATAGTAGTTTCGTGTGGTTGCAAATGAATCCTCAATTTGCTGCTGCTGATTGTACTCAGGGCCATGCTAGGGGGACTGGCACCCACTAAACATATTTTGATTGACTTAAGCTGGACATTTGGTCTTTAACAAACATTAGTTAACTGTCTACAGAGGAAGCTGAATTTGATTATTCCTTTTCTGCTCCAATTGCACCAAAATCCAGTAAGCACCACCCCATAGTAAACAAAAGCTACCCGAGAACAGGTTCTGCTGCCTTCCGCTCACCTTGAGCAGTGGCCAGGCACAGAGGTTTGGGAACATGCACAGAGCAACTGCACTTCCCTGGTGATATTTGCTCAGTCCCAGCCTTCCTGAAGTGTGGGTCTGTTAGTGAGAACTGGGCCTTACAAAGTCAACAGAGGGCTTCTGGCCATTTCTTTGGGACACTGGACTGCCAGTAGCGCATCTAGTGCAGATCCAGAGCTTTCTGTTCCTTGGGTTAGCAGTTTCTAGCTGGGAGTCCTGGCTGAGCCTCTCCAGCTTCAAGTCTGTGGTCCGATGTGGTGTGGATCCAAGGACCTCCTTTGAGGGAAGAGGTTTACAGACCATCCTTAGACTGCTCTTTTGTGGGATCGTCTCACTTCTTTATCTGACTGTAGCTTCTGAGGTTGGACTCAAAAGCCTCATTGAGGGCTACAGGTGGCTACTGAGGCAAAGTAAGGGGCTAGTGGGAATGAATATTATAACTGCAAATGTTAGACCATTCAGGTTTAGAGGCTTAGTCAATGATTACATATTTTATTATTTACCTGGTAAAAATTCCAACACACACACACACACACACTCACGGGCACACACACACAGAGAAAGAGAGAGAGAAAGAGAGAGAGAGGGACTCATTTCTAAATTTTGGGTATCTTCAGGGTCTGTGTGGCCCTTGGGTACAGCTGGACTCTCTGAGCTGGGCACAGAGCATGACAAATCACTCATAGGGGGCCCAGGCTTTGCAGACCTTAGCCCTGGAAGAGGGTCTACTAGAGGCAGAAAGTTCAGGAGCTTCAGGGAGGTGGTAGGTAGCCCAGCAAGGTAATTCTCCCAGCTCAGATGACAAAGGTTGCGTTTACACCTGGCCAGGAGGTTTAATCATCTACCTTTTCCAAACACAGCAGGCTAACAACAGGCTGGGCGAAAATCATAAAAAAAAAAGTCACCAAGGGACAGCACAGGAGAGGGAGGGACAGGCAGGGCTATGTCTTTTCTGGTGGCCTGGGGTGAGGGACAGTGGATGGTGCTTTGGTGGCGGAGCTCCAAGTGGCAGGAGCTTGAAGAGGTGTCTTGAAGGATCTTCGTTGAAGGGCTTTGGTGAGAGACTGAGCCAATGTCCAGCTGCAAGGAGCCCCCAGAGAAAAAGGTCCCTGGTGGAGCCCACTGACTTTTCAACACAGTTGAGAAGGGAGACAACACCACATACACACCCTCACTGGGGGCTTTGCAGTGGGAACCGAACCACGTCACTGGTTCTTATATGTCAGTGTTTCCCTACCAGAGGAGGCCAAGGTATCTTTTTGTCACCCAGTCAGGTAGTGTCACCGAGGAATTACATCCCATTCCTTCCCCAACTGAGTCAGATGTCCTGGGTTCAAATCTTAGCTCCACCACTTCCTGTGGCTTTAGGCGATGACCTCAGTTCTCTGTGCCTTGTTTTCCCCATCTATAAAGTATGGACAGTAATAGTTCTTGCCTTGTGGGAGTATGTTGGTGGTATCAGAACTCAATGTATGTGAGATAAAAGGTTGAAAAGTTCACGAGTAGAAGTGGCTACGTGTTCGTTTTCATATACTGACTTGATCAAACTGCGATAGCCACGAAATTCCACCACGGAATAGGATCTTCATAACAAAGTTTGTATGACAGGAGCCCCAGTCCTTCAGGTAACTAGCAGTAAATGCTGTCAGATGTCTGCCAGATAGAAGACACTGAAGTCAGTGCAAGGGATGCAGCAAAACTGATTCCAGGCCCTTCTCCCACCATAAACGTACATCTTGCATACGTGCAAATAGACAACCAATAACTCAAGATAACATCTGTCAAATGCCATGGGAACCCTGCTGCACAGCAAGAGTGTCCCATCTTATCTCTTCTGCTCACTCTGCGAAGGCAGAAGCCACATCTGGCTTGCCCTGAAGACATTTCCTCTGTGCATGTCACCATTGTAGACTTACTGAGTACCTTCTATGGCCTGGCAATGTCTTTGGAGTCTCGGAAGAATATACTCTTTTTTTAAAAAGATTATTTACTTATTCTTTAAAAAAAATCTTATTTATTTATTAAGTACTCTCTCTGTACGTATAGCTGCATGCCAGAAGAGGGCATCAGATCCTATTATAGATGGTTGTGAGCCACCATGTGGTTGCTGGGAATTGAACTCAGGACCTCTGGAAGAGCAGACAGGGCCCTTAACCGATGAGCCAAATCTCTTTTAAGATTATCATAAAGACTGTAACATAGATATTCTCATCAGCCATGATGAAGAAAAGTGGGAACTCCGGTTTTCCCTGCTCCTTTACTCTGGATTCCGTGGAGGTGAGAGAAGATATTAAGTTCCGATAGTGTGAAGGGAGTGAATTCTAGGCATGGTGTGCTCCCAGCACCCAGGAGGCAGAAGCAGGAAGACTGCTGCAAGTTCTCAACCAGCCTAAGCTACATAGTGAGACTTTGTCTAAAAAACAAGGAAACAAAAACAAAACAAAACAAAAAATGCTTACAAGATGTGGTGATACATGCCTATAAGGCCAGTACTGGGGGAGTAGAGGCAGGAGGGTCAGGAGTTCAAGGTCAGTCTCGCCTACAAAAGGAGTTGGAGTTTATGGAACTACAGGTGTGCATCGTCACATCGAATCCGGTTGATTTGGTACTGGGCGGTGAAGGCGCATCTTAGACAAACACGCTACCCACTGGGCTGCACCTCCAGCCCTCCTCTGCTCTTTTTCTGCAGACACAGCAGCTGCGTGAACATTCTCTGACCTTACGGCCCGTCCACTAAGTTCCTTGGCAAGCACTTTCTGGTTGTGATTTGAACATAGTTTTGCGTCTTGATGAAACTAGGAAATTCAGTGATCACAAGAATGTAGGAAAATTTTAAAATGGAATTTCAAGTGAAAAATGAAAGAAAGAATGGCAAGTAAGAAGGTCCTATCTGCTAGGTGAAAGACTTGAGCACTTTGGGTCTGGTTGTGTGGACATTGATGTGGGGTTGGGGAGACAGCTCAAGTCTAAAGTGGGGGAGCCCAAGTTTAAGCTTCAGCACCCATGTGAAAAGCTGACATGGTAGATTGCTGTAATCCCAGCTCAAGGGGGCAGAATCAGGTGGATCTCTGGGATTTGCTAACCAATCAGCCTAGCCTAATCGGTAAACCCCAGATCCCAGTGAGAGACCTTGTCTCAAAAAAGTGGATGGCTTCTGAGAAATGACACTCAAGGTTGACACACGTGTATGTGAACCTTTAAATACACACACGCACACAACCACATGCTTCTCTGACCAGGTCTCAGATTGCTTGTGATTTGACTGCTAGCAGCAGAATTCCTTTGAAGCTTTGGAATGCCTTTACATTGCTCTGTCTTGGATTGGAGAGTAGGAGCCTTGGTACCCAGCTCCAAGTGCATGTTCCTTAAGAGACAGCATTCCTGGAATGTGTGTTACAAATGTCACCCTTAAGGAGATCCTGACCTCTTCTTGTCAGACATCACCTTCTCTTCAGCTCCAGATTTCCTAAATGCCCTATTAGATGCTGAAGGTAAATGCACAATTGAAGACATACACATAGATGACTTGGATACAGTCCAGCCTTCAGGGAACTAGACTTACAGCTGAAGCAACTTGCTGAATATTTTAGGAATCTCACTTTCCATAAAAAATTCCAGGACCAGACAAGACAGGACGTGGCAGCACACGCCTTTAATCCCAACACTGGAGAGGCAGAGGCAGGAGGACCTTTTCGAGTTCAAGGCCAACCTGGTCTACAGAGTGAACTCTAGGGCAGCCAGTACTACAGAGAGACTCTATCTCAAAAGCAAAAACAACTTCCAGGACCAGCAAGATGGCTCAGCAGGTAAAAGCTCCTGTTACCAAGACTGACAGCTGAGTTCAATCCTTAGGTTTCACATGGCAGAAGGAGAACTGACTTCCACAGTCCCCTGACCCCCACTCTCACTTGTGGTAGGTGTACACTCCCCAACAATAAAATAAATGAATGCAATAAAAATTTTAATTCCATAAATATTCAGTGGGAAAGGAAACAGTATAAACCCGATTTGTCTTCTCAGCCCATCCAGAATCCTTTGGAAACTTCTCTCAACATAAGCAAAAATGTAAGTCTGAGCTTCAAAAATTGGTAGATCTGGCCAGAGAAAGCGCTTTGATTGAACAGGAAGAGCAAGATTGGTCTTACCCATTGAGTCATCGGCTCTGGGCTGGCAGTCCTCCTGCTGTCACCTGTGGGACAAGTTATAAATTCCTCTCCAAACAGGAAAGGAAAAGGGTAACCTGATACAGTGGCGCAAGCCTGTGGTCTGGCTAATCAGGAGGCTGAGGCAGGATTGACTGAAAGCTCAAGGCAAGGCCAGGCTGAGTGAAACACGGAGACTAAAGGGAAAGTAAATGGAGCACTCTTCACTGAGAGCAGAAAGAGGAGGCCAGCCTAGGCTACCTCCATCCAAACAAACAAAGTCTCGATCGACCAGCCAAACAAACACTTAAAAGAAGGGTTTGGAGGGGCTGGAGAGATAACTCACCAGTTAGCACCATGGCTGCTCTTCCAGAGGACCCTGGTTTGAGTCATAGACAAAACCTAACAAAATAGGCCTGGTGGTACACTCCAAAAATCCCAGCACACAGAAGGTGGAAGCAGGAGGGTCAGAAATTCAAAGTCATCCTTGACTACATAGGGAGCTTGAGGCCAGCCTGGCCTAGATGAGTCTGTGTCTCAAGATAAATAGATGATAGATAGATACATAGGTAGATAGATAGATAGATAGATAGATAGATAGATAGATAGATAGATGATAGATAGGCAGGCAGGCAGGCAGGAGGGCTGGGGTTATAGCTAGGCTTTGTCTAGCATGTGCGAGCCTCGGGCTCATCCTGTATCCGGGTTGGGTAGGACAGTGAGGGACAGAGTCCACAGCAACAAGCCGACCGAATCTCAAATGCTTCATGTGTCTGGATCTTTAACTGAACTCAGATGTCGGCTAAGCCTGTCATAGCCTTTTGGGCGTTTTCAAACTATAGGTATATTTAAATTACACAATATCTTTAATCAGGGCCACTGGAAAAATTGTACAAAACATTTGTTCCGCATGGCATGGAAAAGCTTAAAATGGGGACAAACAAGCAAATGAGACAACAACAAAACCCAGGCTGATGTCTTTCCTTCATCTCCCCAGCTCCTGTTTGTGCTTTGGAATTAATATATCATTCTAGAATTGTACTGTCTTATCACTGAGGAAGTGGGGCAGACAAGGAACAAGAGCCCCATTCAGTGCTAGTGACCCCAGCTACCAGGTCACTGCTGTCCCCAACACCAGGAGGCTGTGGTTCCAGGGTGTGGCTTTTGACACAGTTCCTCATCGTTTGTTTGTTTATAAGGTTATTTTATTTTTACTTTTGCTTTGAAACAAGGTGTCACTATGTTAGCGGAGGCTAACCTCGAACTCATGATCTTTCTGGGATTAGAGACACACACCACTACACCGGGCTTCCTGTGCTCAGCTGAGCACAGCAATGACTTAGGGAGAGTTTGCTGGAGGCCACTGGGACATAGACACCCAGCAGCACCGGTGGCGTGCCTCTGGGTAGCACTCAGATGGTGGTGGCAGGTGTCTATCTGTTCTTATCAAAAAGCCAGGTCTTGTTTAACCCTCAGACCTCTTGCTTTGTCCTAAGGCAGTCTCTGAGTGAGGCTGGGACGAGGGAGGATGGCGGTATGTTTGAGGGAATAAAGACATCAAGACCGTTGCTTGTATTTTGTTAGTAAGTTTAAAAACTGCAACTCCAGTGCTCATTAGCCTTGCTAAAGCTGAGAAGTGGACAGTGGGGTCGCTGGTATGCAGTGTTCTCATTGGTATTTTCATTCATATTAGTATTAATATTCATATTAGTATTAATATTCATATTAGTATTAATATTCATATTAGTATCAGTATGCGACTCTTTCAGTATATGTTTCTTTTGCTTCATCTTGGAAAATTCACTATTTTTTTTTATAAGAGAGAAGACAAAAAGAACTTAAACTACCCAAACCCTTAAAAGCATTTTTACTAATTCTTTGAGAAGTTTATGCAATGTATTTTGACCGTATTCACACCCCACACTTTCCCGCTCCTCCCAGATCTACCTCCCACGTCCCCCAGCTTTGTATTCTCTCCTCCCGGCAGCCCACTGAGTGCAGTTGGTGCTGCCCACACATTCCTGGGTGTGGAACCGTCCTCTGGTCCCTAAAACTTTTGCTAAAAAGCTCTTTGTAGCTATCAGGGAATATTTGCCCAGTTATTCTAAAGCCTCAAGAATGTGAAATCTAAACCAGGTAATGTGGTTCCCACCTGTAATCCCTACACTTGGGAGGCGGAGAGAGGAAGATTACTCCAGATTTGAGGCCTGTCTGGGTTACAAATGACCGCCAGGCCGTCCTAGGCTACAGTGTGAGCTCCAACTCAAACAACAACAAAGTAAAATTTCCGCAAAATGGAAATTGTGGGTGATATGGAACTCAGAAGAGGGGAGCAGACTCCTTAGGAAATATGTCTGGGACCCCCCTCAAACCTTAATGCATTCTCCAAACTAGATACTAGATATAGAGAAGCTTCAATTAGGCAAACCGGCCTTCGTGTTTTGCTGTCCCTCTATCAAGATTCAAACCCAGCAGACCAGCCACCGATACAGTTCTGTAAATACGGTAAATCCTCCCTTTGAGCAGGCAGGTCCCTAGTTGGCTAGCTTGTGAACATGTTTAAGAAACCAACGCCACAAACTCAGCAGAGATCGGAGAGACTGCTCTTTGCAAAGGACCTGGGAGGCTCCAGGCATTTTAAGAAAAACAGGGGATCAGGGATGGGATCTGGGACAGATTGTAGATTCTCTGAGGGGCTCCATCAGTCACGTCATGTGTGTGGGCATGTGTGTGAGAGTTGTTTCCTGGGAGATACTGATACTGGGAAATAAAGGTCTTAGTTTTTGTCAGTCTTTGGACTAATTGGAGAACAGTTGGGGGGGAGGGAGGGAGGGAGAGAGAGAGAAAGAGAGAGAAAGAGAGAGAGAGACACTCATGTATCACCAGCTCAGGCTGGTCTTGAACTTGGGTCTTCTTGCTCCAACCTCCCAATGGGTGAGATTACAGGTGTGTGACAAGGCACTCTTCCTTCTTTCTCTAATGGATCCTTCCTGTCATCTTCTAAGTTTTCTTGAGACAGTGTCTCTTGTAGCTCAGGCAGGCCTCAAACTTGCTGTGCAGCTAAAGATGACCTTGGACTTCTGATCCTCTTGCATCCTCCTCTGGAGTGCTGAGGTTACAGGTGTGTGGCACTATAATGAGTTATACGATGCCAGGGATCAGTACCATAGGTTCGTGCATATGGAGCAAGCACTCTCTTGGCCAAGCTCCATCCCTAGCCTCTCTTCTAATTTTCTAACTCAATTTCCTTTTTGTCTATTTCCTACTTTTAATTCTCCACCTTGATTCTATTATGAAGCATCCTTCTTCCTGCCCATATCTCTCTTGCTACTGACTCTCCCCAGGGGTTGTAGTTGAGAGAACTTGAACCCAACTCAGAGCATAACCAGAAATGCCAATTATTTTGGGCATCACGTTTCCTTGTAAGATGGTATGTACAGTTAGAGACCCTTGCCACCCACTGCAGTACACGTGTGCAGCTTGTAATGTTTCTTCTGAATTCTGAACTCACATCTTAATAGCTGATGATGACATAGAGAAGCTCTCTGAGCTTTCATGTTGGAAAATTGGCAAGGTGTCAAAGAATTAAGGGTGTGATGAGGAGGTTGTACTGGGGATGAGTGAGCCTCCATCTTCCCTTCCAGAGTCCAAGCTGGCATGGTTTCTCTTTCCCTGATGCTTGCAACATGACTCCCGAGACTTTCCAAGTTATAACTTGGTGCGGGTGGAATCTGAAATGTTCTCCATAGGCTTCTGTTTTGGATCCTTGAGCCCTGGCTGGTGGCACTACTTTGAGGGCTTCTGGAAACTTTAGAAAGTGGAGCCTACCAGGAGGAAGTAGATGACGTGACTGGGAGCAAGTTCCTTGGGCTACATTCTCCCAGGCTGCTTCCTGTCAGCATTTCCAGTCTGTGAACAGTTGTCTCTACACGTTACTGCTACCATGAAGTTCCACTCAAGCTTGTGTAGCCAAGCAATCGTGGGCCTGATCTTCGGAAAAAAGAAGTTCCTCCCTTAACTTGTCAGATATCTGGTGACGGCTATGCAAAAGTAACTGATGTAAAAATGAGGCTTTATTTTATGACCCTGTCATGTATGTGTGTATGTATATACATAAAATGGATATATGTATATTGTGTAGCCCCAGTTGGCTTCAAATTCACAATCCTCCTGCAGAATCCAGCTGCAGAAACTAGGGATGCTACCAGGCTGGGAACGCCAGAGTCTGGAGAAAAGACGCAGAAGCCACTGTATCAGCGCTGTTCCCACATCCCACCTTCAGACACTCTCTGCCCACAGCTGTCCTGCTGTTTCAGTGGTAGTCAGTGTTCTAGGGAAGGGGGAGTCTCGCCACTGTGTTCAGAAATGAGACTGGGCACGAGTTTCATCAAAATACCCTCTGCAGGGCTCAGTTACCTCGAATAAAAACAGTTACAATAGAACCCCTTGTTAAACTTGGACGGTCCAAGGCCAGTGCTTGGCACTGTGTCTGGTCTAAGTGTTCACGGTGCCATTGTCCTTCTCCACACTCCTAAGAAGCCCCAAGCTCAAAGTCAGCTCATGGGGTGCTCCGTATGTGCACAGGTGCCCCTCTTCTGAGGAAAGCCAAGACATTCAACCAAGAACTATACAACAAGAGCCATGCTACCTGAACCCGAGCCTCCCTCATTCTACCCACCACATAAGAGGAAAGGAACTGCTTTGAAAGCAAGTGAGAAAACGTGTTTTTCTAGTATGGTAGATATGTCTCGATCATATCAGTTACCACTGTGTAGTGAATCAACCCAAAATAATAGCTGTTTTTATTTACCCATGACTCTGTGGGTCAATGATTGAACTAGACCCATTTGGATAGCTTGGCTGCTCTTGCCTGGGTCAGCTGGAGGGGAACGAGGGGTCTCAGACGGCTTCACTGTGAGTTTGGCAGTTGGTACTGTGGGTTGGGCCAGCTCCTGACCTCACAGGGCAGTTCATTCTCATAGAGGCCAGCCTGGGCTTCTCGTGTGTGGCAGAAGTCCAAGGAGATCAGAGCAGAAGCTAAGGCTTGAAGGCTGGGCCAAATGCTGCACAGTGTCTCTCTGTGACATCTATTGAAACCTGCTCTGATTCACAGTCTGGGTAAGGAGGCTCCACTTCCTGGTGGGGAGGGCAGCAAAGGTGTCCTGTGAAGGAATGTGTGTGCAGGGCTGGGAGAAGTTCTCGGTTCTGTTTTGGCAAGTCAACCATGCAACTCCATCTCTACCCACAATAAACCACACCCCTTGTTCAGGAGTGACATCTCCAAACACTTATCCCATTAGGGCGCTGGGCTTGGCCAGGATTTGAACATCACAATCAGTTCCAGATATGGGTGCGGCCTCTCTGATATACCAGATTTGAAATGTCTATGAACTGATCTTCAATAAAGTAAATAATAAAATAAATAAAAATAAAATAAAATAATAACTAAATAAAATAAAAATCTCAACTATGAAAGAAAAGAAGGGGGCCAGATGACTTCTCTTTTCGTCTTACAGGAATCTGCACCACTCTGCCCCAAACATAGCATAATTCAAAAAGGACCAGACAGCAATGGCTAGACATTCCTATTCTGAAAAAGGAAAGACTGCAGATAACCAATGCTCATTTGTCCGTGACAATTCTGAAACCCAGCTGGGTACGTGTTTCCAAGTGTCTCTTCTCTACAGATTGGATCAATGCCCCTCAGAGTCTCATTAAAGGTTTGGCCCTTGGCTTGGCATTTACTGGGAGATGGGAACCTTTAGAAAGTGAGACCAACAGGCTAGGGAGCCGGCTTAGCGGCTAAGGTCTTTGCTGTGCTTGCGGGGGACCCACGTCAGGAGGCTTACAACCAGGTGTAATGCCAGATCCACGAGATCCAACATCCTCTGGCCTCTGCAGGGACCTGTACATACTTTTGCAGACAGACAGACAGACAGACATAAACATGAATACAAATAAATCTTTAGAAAGTGGGGCCGTCTGGGGAAAAATTAGGTCGTTGGAGGCAGTGAGACATGGATGGAGGAGGGCTGAGCACCCCGACTCTCAAGGCTGAACTGTTTGCTACTGGTTGGAGTGTAGGGGAGGGAAGTTTCGGGGGGCGGGGGGCTGTATTCTAAAGGCTGAAGTAAAGCCTAGCCCAGATTTAAAGGGTCAGAAAATAAACTTCACCCTTAAGTGGGAGATGCAAAAGTCACCCTTTGTTATAAAAGCAAGAATGGAAGGAATTAACTCAGCCATTTTTACAAAAAACGATCACACCTGTAGCCTTGCATGTATCAAAGCCCAGCCATTCTCCCACTCCTGCAAGCCACACAGGGTATATTCATTTCTAAGGCTGTTTTTGTGTGCGTATGTGACAGGTGTGGGTGTTGGGCACTTTATACAGGAAAAGCACGGGACCCAGTACTGAGCTATGCCCAGCTTTGCCAACATTTTTTTATTGTGGCAAAATACTTCCAATGTAACCCTTGCCATAACTCCTCTTATTTGCAGATTCCTCCTTTCTCAGTTACTCCTGCTGTGTGCGGGCTAAAAGTATGCGGACTCAACTTACAGCCCAGATGAGAAGCCAATAAAAAGGTGAGGCCTCGGCTGTGGTAAATTCTCAGGTACACACTCCTGTCTGTTTTCTGTGGGGTTCTAGACGCACGAGTAACTGTTTAACTTCCCAGGGATTATGTTTTACTGTCTTGATGTCTTAGTCACTTCCAGCATCCTGGGAACAAGGTTGGGAGTAGGTAAGGGCCTCCCTGCCATACTACTGAGGCTAGGGATCAGTTAGAGAGGTCAGCAGCTCCTGGTCCCCCCTGTTGGTCCCACACAAGCTAGAATGTGAATAAGAGTATTAAAAAATGCTTTGGGGGAGGGGGTTGACTTCAGTATTTCATGGATATTCTGATAATTATTTTAAAAAAAACCGATTCAAATCATGACATGACAATTAAAATATGTATGAGAAAATTATCTTAGTGTGTGTGTGAGTGTGTGTGTGTGTGTAAGCATTTTGTACATGTATGTGTGAGTGTGTGCCACAGAGCACTTTGGAGGAGAGGACACCTCTGCTGTAGGTCCTCTCCTTTCACTTTGCTTGAGACAGGGTCTCACAGACGCTTCTGGTTTCTGGTTGTCATCTCGAAGCAGGAGTGTTGGGATCACAACCTGATCCCACACCCAGCTCCCCATGGACTCTGGGAACCTAACTCTTGTCCGCACACTAGTACAGGAAGCTCTTTGCCCACTAAGCCATCTCCCCAGCTCCAAGAAAACGAGCTTTTGTCGTGGGGGGAGGGGTTGCTCAGTCAATAAGGCGATGGCCTAGATGCACACAGCTCTGAGTTCCGTCCCCAAATCAAACCAGGTGTGGTGGTGTGCACCTGTAATTCCAGCCCTGGGGAGGTGGTATAAGGAAGCACTGCATCAAACTAAACGAACAATTGAACACACAAATATAGGCACGCATCACCAACCAGTGCTTGTGCGTGCACACGCACACACACACACACACACACACACACACACACACACTTTGCCTAAAAAGCCTTAGATGTGCTTTTCTTCACCTTCCTTCTCCATTTCCAGTGCTTCTGTTTGTTTGTTTGCTTGTTATGGTTTTAGTTTTCGTTTTTGAATCTGAATATCTGTTTTCCTTCCTTCAGCATTTCTTCTTTCGGCATTGACCTTCACAAACACTTTAGCTCATTCAGTTCACCTTCTAGTTGTTGTTTTTAAAAACATCGTGCACGTGCATGTGTGTCTGTGCATGTACCTGCATACCGTGCATATATGTCAAAGGTCAAAGGACAACTTTCAGGAGTCTATTCTCTCTTTCCACGACGTGGGACTTGGGTTCTGAGGACCTGAACTGCTGTTGTCAGGCTTGGTGGCAAGGACCTTTACTAACGGAGCTACCCCACTGCCTCTCCCCTTCCATTTAGTTAGGACCAACTGGTTAGCCACATATGGTAGTCCCCCTCTGCATCCCAGCGCTTGGGAGGTGAAGGCAGGACTATCAGGCGTTCAAAGTTTCCCACAAATGTAAATTTCAACACTTGTGCTATATGAGACCCTGCCTCAAACGAACAAACAAACAGAACCAACTGGGAGCAAGACGTAGTAGAGGCTGTCTCAGCACAGAGAGGCTGAGGCAGGAGGATGGAAAGTTCAAGGGCTAGGCTGGGGCTGTGGGTGGTGGAATTTTTGTATCTTTGTTTCTGAGGGTTAAGATGGGAATGTATAATTATCGTAATGATTATAAAATAGTATCAATAATATGTACTACTTTAGAACCCTCTCTGAGGAAGGAATGTCTATTATTCTCCCCCTGGACATGCCTTCTCTCACCCCCGTTTCCCCAAGGGAGATGTCCTTTAGACACAGGGGATTTGGAAGAAGGAAGTGAGTCATGTCAAGCTCGGTCTTTGCGCAGATTGTGGGTTCTTCATCAGGAAAATGGACGAACATGGGGCTAGTCTGGGATTAGAACAGAGAAATAGAGCGCCGAGCAGGTGGATCAACAACAATATTATTTCACCATTAGTATTGATGTTTGACTCAGCCTACATCATGTTATTCAAATAGTGTCTCTGAGGAAGTAGTTCTTTTTCTGGCTCTTCTTTCAGGGATCTAGAACAGTTAACTATGTCGTTCAGCAAGCGATGTCCATTGAGAATATAATGGTGATAGACTCTGGACGTTTTTTTGTTTTTGTTTTGAGAATCAAAGAAATAAGAAGAAATTCTGGCTTAGACATTTTAGAAAATCCATTCTGAAGCTGAAAGAGAAGTAGAAGACGTCTGAGCTTTCTATATTCAATTTTTTTTTTCTTTTTGCTAGACATAGTGGATTACACGTAACTTTAGCACTTGGGGAGCTGAAACTGTAGGACTGCTTTGAGTTGTAAGTCAGCCAGGTGTGTTGTTTTCAGGAAATTATACCTAGAGATAAAATAATACTGCATGTCTCTCATATGGGGAATGTAGTCATATATTTAAAACCTAAGAGATAGATGCACGTGTGTGTGTGTGTGTGTGTGTGTGTGTGTGTGTGTGTGTGTAAGTAAGGGGCTGGAGACATAGCCCAGGGGTTGGGAGCTCTGGCTGCTCTTCCTAGGACGGCAGCTCACCTGTCTATAGCTGCGGTCCCAGGAGATCTGACACTCTCACACAGATATACAGGCAGGTAATACAATAACACACAGAATACAAAGGTAAGTAAATCATTAAAAACATTTTTAAAAGAAAGTAAAACATATATAAGCCAGCACATGTGTGGCAAGGAAATAAACGGGACTGCTTGAGAAGAGCATGGAGCCCAGAAGGGGAGGTGCTTAAAGTACACCGCAGACCTGAACATACCTGTTCAAAACTGATTTCTGTTACGTCAATTTGTGTGCATTTGTGTAAATGTGTGGATCCTGAAGTGAGCGTAGAGTCAGAGGACAGTTTCAGAGGAGACCTTCTAGGACCTCGTGAGGCTGGAACTTCCGGTCCCCTGGAAGAGCATGTGCTCTTAACTGCTAGGCCATATTTCCTGCCTGTGATACAGCCTGCCTGCCTCCCTCCCTCCCTCCCTCCTTCCTGCCTTCCTCCCTCCCTCCCTCTCTTTCTTCTTCCCTCCCTTCCTCCCTCCTTTTCTAACCCTTAATTTTTATTTTATGTAAATGAATGTTTTGCCTGCATGTGTCTGTGCAGCTTGTACATGCCTAGTGCTCATGGAGGCCAGGAGAGGGAGTTAGATTCCCTGGAACTGGAGTTACAGTTGTTTGTGAGCTGTTGTCTGTGAGCTGGGAATTGAACACCAGGTCCTCTGAGAAAGCAGCAAATACTTTTAACAACTGAGCCACCCCTCCAGACCCTCAGATACAATTTTCTAAAATAAAAATATTTCAATCTATCTGGTTATAGAGGGCCAGCTATAATTGTTTTTCTGGTAACTGGTTTGTGTTCCGTTGATAACTTTCAAATCACTCATTATATCTTCACATGCTGTACATATGCTCTGTCACCGAGGCATCTTTCTGGCTCCAGGAATGTTTAACTGAATCTCATGTAACCCAGGTTGGCCAACAACAAACGACCTTGCACTTTGATTCTCTTCCCTCCACCTCCCTGATGCTGAGATTGCAGGTGTATACCATAGGCTTAGTCTATGCACTGCTGCGATGGAACCCAGGACTTTGTGTGTACTAGGAAGGTGCTCTACCAACATCTGCAGCCTGAAACCTACATTTCGTGCCATTTCCTATATGCACCTGAGCACCTGCCAATTTTGATGCAAACTGCAGGAAGATCCTGGTGCAAACCCACCAAAGATACTGAGAGATGCTGTAGGCTCTAGGCTATCAGGACATAATCAGAGAACAGTTGGAAGTATATATTTATTTCATGTAAACTATGGTGTTTAGACACATTGAAGAGCCACACAAGTGTCTGACACAATTTTAAAAATCTTTTACTTAAGGTTTGTGTTTGTTGTATGTGTGAATGTTTGTATGTATGTGCATCATGAGTGTGCGTGGTGCCCTTGGAGGTCAGAAGAGGGTATCAGATCCCTTGGAGCTGGAGTTGAATGGTCATGAGCCCTGATGGGTGCTGAGAATCAAAACTGGGTCCTTTGTAAGAGCAAGAAGTACTCTTAACTCGTGGGCCATCTCTCCAGCTCCTATTTTGTCTTTTAATTACATTATTTAATTTATTCTTTTTTGTATGTGTGTGGCTGCTCTTGCCCTAGGCATACACATGGAGGTTAAGGGGCAACTTTTGGGGAGTCAGCTCACTCCTTCCCCCAGGGATCACACCGGGTTTGGTGACAAGTGTTTTCTTTTCACCTGAGCCATCTCTCCAGCCAGTCATCTAAAACTAATTACTGAATGATCTTCTCACCTTTTCAAGGTTAAAAGAAAATTTGTAAACGAGAGTATAAACATTGGCCTTTTGGACACGCCTTGACTTTCTGTAGAAGAATTTGACCCAGGGTTGAGCTTGATGTCAGGGAGATTGGGACATTCGTGCTGACAGCAGCACAATTCCCCAGTCTGCTCAGTCTCAGAGAACAGGAATCAGATGAGCCTGTCTAGAGAGCTGGGAGTTCCTAGCACACAGGTTGGTCTTTAGGAGCTTGTAGAAATCCGCAGAAGTAAAACAGGAATGAGGAATCAAGCCCATGACTCCTGCCAAGAGGCAAAATGACACAGGCTCCTTCCCAGTATGAGACTGAAAGAGTCCTTGGGTCTCCTCACAACCAACACCCATGTGGGCCACACCCAGAATGTGTAGGGTTAAGAATTCAAGGTCACTGAGAGATAGCCCCTAGCCCATCATCAGGTTTTCCTTATTTACTTAGCTACACATTATTTATTTATTTATTTATTTATTTACTTATTTATTTATTTATTTATTTATTTTTAAAACAGGTCCTTGCTATTTTAGCTCAGGCTGGCCTCAAACTCATTATCTTCCTTCCTACACCTTCCTAGTGCTGGGATGACTGACACACCTGTTGCTATTTTCACTTCTTATTGTGTGTGTGTGTGTGTGTGTGTGTGTGTGTGTGTGTGTGTGTGGTTACAGGGTTTCTCTGTATAGCCCTGGCTGTCCTGGAACTCACTTTGTAGACCAGTGTTGCCTCAAACTCAGAAATCTGCCTGCCTCTGCCTCCCAAGTGCTAGGATTGAAGGCGTGTGCCACCGTGCCCAGCTCTTTTAAACTTTTAATATTTTATTTTATGTAGGTGAATATGCACCTGTCTCTGTGTGGGTATATGCACTTGTGTACAGGTTCCAGCAGAGGCCAGTAAGGGGCGCAGGTCCCCTGAAGCTGGAGTTACAGGTGGTTGTGAGCTATCTGATGTTGGTGCTGGCAACTGAACCCTGGTCCTCAAAATAGCAAGTGCTTTAAACTGCTGAACTGTCTCTCCAGTGCCACTTTTAATATTTTTAGTTAATAAATTCTTGAGACATGTCATAGTGTAACTCAGGCTAATCTTGAACCCACTATGTAACTGGAAATGATCTTGAAGGGCTGAGAGCACTATTTCCCCGTCCCAAGCTCTGAGATGTCAAGTCCTGTGCCCAGTTCACCATCACTGTCTAGGTGAAGGAATTGAGATTTGAACTTTCAGCGGCTTCCTAAGGTGTTCTGCTCCTCGGTGTCAGCCCACTGTGGACCCACTGAAGACTGGTGTCAGTGCTACCCCAAACCAATTTTCCTGGGTCCATCCTGGACCTCAGATCATCAGCTCCACTCTCTACTGCAAGTGTCCTGCCACCTCCAGGAAGAAGATTGCCTTTAATAGTCCATCTATTTGCTTGCTTGCTGGCCTCCTGGATGGGGGTGTGAGCTTGGGAACAGGCACTGTCTCCATCTTTGTTTCACTAATGTCTGGCGAGTGTGGGGTCTTGACCAGGATCTGCTGATGAACAAGTGAGCAATAGCATCTCCTTTGGTAGATAGAGTCTAAGTTATATAAAATATCATTTTCAATACTTGCATCTGGACATTTTGGTGTAAATTGCAATGTTCATTATTCTAGATAAGAAGAGTTAAGAGGTTATGTATATAAAACTACATGTTTTTTTTCCCCCCTTAGGCAAATCTTGTGCATTCATTTCCATCTAAGACTTGGAATCTTATCAATCAATAAATATTTGAGTATCTACTACGCATAAACCATTATTCAAGTCTCTGTGGATAAATTAAAGAAATACCAAAGTGTGAGAACTCCTCTCTGCAGGGATTTAGAGCTTTGTGATAAGATTCACTTTTCTTTCCCCATTAAAAGGTCTTGCTGTGTAATTTGTGGCAGAAGCAAAATTGTAGAGGTGGGAAGGACCAAATGAGAATAGAGGCCAGACTTGTGATCCTAGCACTTCGGACAAGGCTGAAGAATTGCTACAAATTCAGCGCCAGTCTGGCCTACAGAGATTCAAAACGATGAGGTAGGGGGAGATGGGGGAGAGAACCAGAGGAAAGAAGAGAAGGAGAAAGGGAAGAAAGGAGAAGAGAAGGAGGAATAAAACGGGAGAGAGGGGGAGGAAAGAGATGAAAGAGAGAGAAAGAAAAGGAAAAAATCGTTGGCTGGGATATTGTTCATTTAGTAGAGTGTTTTGTCTAGCATGCGTGAGGCACTTGGATTTGATCTCCCCTGCCATGTAAACTGGGCATAGTGGCACATGCACTCAGAATCCCAGCACTGAGAAAATGAGGCAGGAGGATCATAAGTTTCTCCTTAGCTACATAGTGAATTTGAGGCCAACTGGGCTACACATGACCTTGTGTCTTAGTCAGGGTTTCTATCGCTGTGACAAAACACCATAACCAAAAAGAAGTTGGGGAGGAAAGGGTTTATTTGGTTTATACTTCCACATCACTGTTCATCATTGAAAGGAGCCAGGACAGGAACTCAAACAGGGCAGGAATCTGGAGGCAGGAGCTTATGCAGAGGGCATGGAGGGGTGCTGCTTACTAACTTGCTTCCCCTGGCTTGCTCAGCCTGCTTTCTTATAGAGCCCAGGACCACCAGCCCAGGGATGGCACCACCCACAATGGGCTGGGCCTTCCCACATCAATCACTAATCAAGAAAATGCCTTACAGCTGGATCTTATGGAGGCATTTCCTCAATTGAGGCTCCTTTCTCTCTGATGACTCAAGCTTGTGTCAGGTTGACACAAAACCAGCCAGTACACCTTGTCTCATAAAGAAATGAAAGAAAGATAGAAGAGAAGAAGAGAGGGAGGGAGGGAAGGAGGGCCATGGTTGAGTGAACAGGAAAGGAAGAGGTGAGCAACACTTTCTTCAAGGTAAGGAAACATTTTCCCAAGGACCTAAGACAAAGAAATCATAGGCTTTTAGGCTTGAGCCCCAGCAGAGACCTGATTATGCAGAAAATAGAGGGCTTGAGTCCCAGGGGAGTCATACATACAGAGGAGGAGGAGACCGTCTCCAGTAGCCCTCCAGCTCACAGGCTAGGAGGCTCCAGCACTGGACACAGGCAAGAAGTTAAAAAAACAACCAGGGCAGTGGGGAGACCATGAGCCGGAGCGGGTCAGAGACAGAGACAGAGTCTGCCGGTTGCAAAAATGCTCAGTGCCAAGCAGAAGTTTTCTTTGAGGTTTAGTTGTTTCTACTTCAACGTTTGGTCTGGAACTATAGTGCCTTTAATTTCCGCACCTTTAGAGATTACGGAGAGAATCACTTTGGTGTGGCCAGATGCATCTTCTGTTTCTCTTCATTGACTTTCAGCCTTTAAAAAAATTCCCTCAGTATCAGAAGTTATGCGCACGTGACCCTCTATATCCACAAAATACATCCTCAGACTCAACCATCACCACCACAGTTAAAAGCACATACTGTTCTTTCAGAGGAACCAAGTTGGATTGTTTTTCAACAAGTCCTGGGGGTCTAAAGCCTTCCGGCCTCTGTGAGCGTCTGCACTCATGTGCACCGACCTCTACACAGGCTGGGTGTGTGTGTCTGTCTGTCTGTCTGAAATAATAAACAGAAAGGAAATTTAGCACAACAAAGGAAACGGTATGCTGTGGAGTCATTTATAAAGTTTGAGTTCGCGGGCCTGTAAATCCTGCTACTTGAGAGGTTGAGGCAGAAGAATAAAAAATTCCAAGTCTACCAGGGCTACAAGGCAAGTTGAAGGCCAGCCTGGAAAACTTGATCTCAAAACTAAAAATAATGAAAATGTAAAGGATTGGGTGAACTCTCCAGTACTGGAGAGCACTGTAAATTTCTGAATTCAATTCTTAGTAACACATGCAAATAAGTAAATATATATACATGAGTGAAAGAATAAATGACCAAGTAAAAGACAGCAACAACACAAACCTTGCTCTGCTGACGCTGGAGATATTTAAGATAGTGAAGCAGAAGGAGCAGGAGTTCAAGGCCAGATCATTTACATAATTAGTTCAAAGCCAGCCATCTCAAAAATCCAATCCCAGGGCCAGCAAGATGCCTGGGAGTGTAAAGCTATGGCCATTAAACCTGAATTCCTCAGTTTGGTTCCCAGAAGCCACGTGGTGGGAGGAAGGAGCCAACTCCCTCAAGTTGTCCTCTACCTCCGTACATGTGCTGTCACACAACCCACCCAACGATGAACACTTAATGCTGGTGAAGTGAGGATGCCAGGCACAGATGTATGCTGGGGTGGCCAGTGGGTGAGCAGAAGTGGTGGGAGACTGGATTAAAGCAAGGTCAACTATGGAAGACACGGAAGGGGCCTGTGCAGTGCCCAGCCCTACTCAGCCTGTGTCCTCTTTTGATAAAGGTAAGCTCCCATGCTACCCTCTCCGTCACAGGTGAACATCCTCCAGGAATCAGTGAGATGCTACCCCAGAGTGGACTGGCTCCTTGTTCTCATCTGAGGACCTCCACTAGCCAAGATGCTACCAAGCTTTGCTTCTTGCAAGATACGTTGGGACTTCAGTGGGTGCTTATCTTTGTTTTCCGTATCTAGAATTATACTAGCAATGCATTTCAAGATACATCCCTTCCTCCCCAGAATCTTTTTCCGCATACCATCTAACTCCAGCTCAGGGTCCTACTTTTCTGTAGTGTGGGTGAGGGACATGTGTATGGGGCCGAGGGAGGAAAAAAGGTCTTCTGGAAGGAACTTTGGGTAATAACAAAGCCTTCATATGGTGCTATATAATGACCATTCCATATGTGGGTGCGATTTAATCTTATTTGTGGGTATGAGAGATCCACAGAGGGACACACAGGCCTGACCTGAGCAAGACCTTGTAAGGGCCTCTTCACCCTGGTTCCTGCTGGCTTGGGAGGAGGTGACTTCATCTATAGAAGAACAGAACTTGACTTGGTCTACCCTGAGCCTGGAGAGTTGGCTTTTCCCTGACACCAGTTTCTGAACCCATGGGCTTTGTTTATGCGGAAAAACCAGAAAGCTCTTTATAACTGGAACTACTGTCTCTGGTCTGTGTTTGACTGGAACAAACAAACAACAACAACAACAACAAAAATCCCTGCATTCTAGGTAGGAAAGGAAGCCAAAGATAAATGACCATTCGCCAAGCTGAATGAGCAGAACTGGTCAGCAGAGGAAAGGAGACTTCCCACTTGTAGCTCCAGGAGCCTTACCTACCCCAGAGGAGCTCCCCACGGCCTAATAGTCCTAGCTTGAGATGTCTAGGTAGTTCTGGGAAAATGAGGCATAGGTGGCCTTCTAGGAAATTTTACTACTACAAATGGTGAGACCAAATGAATGTACTAACTGAGGTAGGCACACAGGGATCAAAGGAACTCAGATGCTTAGCTTTGGAATAGAATTGTATCTACCCGAGGGAAAGGGAGGAACGTGGGCCCTTGCGCTGGTTTCAAAGAGGCGTTACTTAGGCAGGGTAGATGACTCAGTGAGTAAGAGCACTTGTTATGAAAGTATGAGGACTTGAGTTCAAAAACTGAGTACTTTTTTTTTTTTAAAGATGCGGTTATGTGTGTTTATAACCTCAGTGTTGATGGGAGGGCAGAGACAGGTGGCTCCGAGGAACCTAGTGGCCAGCCAGCCTAGCCAGACATCAAGCTTTCGGTGCAGCAGGAGACTCTATCTCAAAAACATAAGGTGGGCAGAGGCAGGAGGATCTCGCTGAGCTGGAGGCCAGCCTGGTCTATATATTGAGTTCCAGGATAGCCAGGAAGATCCTGTCTCAAAACCAAACCAAACCAAAAACAGAACAACCAAGACAACAAAAACCAACAAAAATCCAACCATAAGGAAGTGGTGGCACAAGCCTCTAACCTCAGCACTCAGAGAAGGCAAATATCTGTGAGTTCAAGGCCAGCCCAGTGTACATGGTGAGTTCTAGGCTGGCCATCTAGGACTATTAAGTGACATTCTGTCGCAAACAAACAAACAACAACAACAAAACGTAAGGAGGAAAGTGATAGAGGAAGACACACAGCATCCTCTAGCTTCTGCATGCATACACATACGAGGTCCACGCATGTGCACACTCATGTGCATACACACACGAGGTCCACGCATGTGCACACTCATGTGCATACACACACGAGGTCCACGCATGTGCACACTCATGTGCATACACACACGAGGTCCATGCATGTGCACACTCATGTGCATACACATATGAGGTCCATGCATGTGCACATTCATGTGCATACACACACGAGGTCCATGCATGTGCACACTCATGTGCATACACATACGAGGTCCGTGCATGTGCACACTCATGTGCATACACATACATGGTCCACGCATATGTGCATACCCCGCCCACTCTTTCCATCTCTCAAATTAGAGTGTATCACTAATAATACATTCAGTTTGTTTGAAAGACTCCCCACATCTCATGCATACAAAAAATTAACTGTATTTCTTTCCTTTTTTTGGTTTTTCAAGACAGGGTTTCCCTGCTGTAACTCTGGTTGTCCTGGAACTCACTCTGTAGGTCAGACTGCCCTTGAACTCACAGAGATCCTCCTGCCTCTGCCTCCCAAGTGCTGGGATTAAAGGCGTGCACCACTACCGCCCAAGCTTACTTAACTGTATTTCTTAATAAGTGTGGTTTGATTGATAGAATCTTTCAGAACATGAAGTCTATGAAGTAATACACAACATACAGATAATGGATGAACAAGAATAGAAGTCCCTTGTTCCAAAATGTTTGTTAGTTGAGAGGAGAAACAGGTTGTGCCAAACAAGACAGAATGAAGTTGTAGGAGAGAAGGCAGGAGGATTGCGTGTTCAAGGTCAGTCTGATCTATTGGCCCACAGTCTGTTTTTGTGTTAGTACTATGCTGTCACTATGGCCCTGTAGTATAATTTGAGGTCAGGTCTTGTGATAACTCCAGCACTGTTCTTTGGCTGTGTGGTCTATGAAGGTGCCTACAAATTCAGGTACTAAACCCAATTCTAAACTGAGCCAATACTAAACTGATTGATAATAACTGATTGATAACTAAATCATTGATAATGATTCTGATTCTATAATAATCCCAACGATGAACTGTAATTAATCAGTTGAGACATATTGTTTGGAAGCTTCCTAAACCTATGAACTAGGAGAGCAGCCAGGCATCAGTGAGTAGGTAGCTGTGATGCTCAAAGAAGGCAGAGCATAGGCCAAGGCAGTAACCAAGACAAATTATAGGAATGGGATGGGCTTGTACATGCTTGTAATCTCAACACTCAGGAAACTGAGGCAGGAGGATTCTAAGTTCAAGTCCAGCCTGGAATACATAATAAGACTGTCTTAAAAATCATAAATAAGGCTGAGAATGTAGCTCATTTGGTAGAGTGCTTGCCTAGTATGCACAAAGCCCTGGGTTTCACTTCTACTACCTCATAAACCAAGTGCGGCTGTGGATGCCTTGGGAGGTTAAGACAGGAGAATCTGAAGTACAGAGTCATCTTTAGTTGCATACAGAGAGTTTGAGACCAGCCTGGACTATTGAACATCTTGTCTCAAAAATCAATCAATCAATCAATTACAAAAATAAATAAATAGATAAATAACAAAATAAATAGATATAAGCAAGCATGGACAGGATCAGTCCGGGACACTTGTTTCTCCGAGGAGTATGCTCTCTTCCAACTTCTGCCCCTACAGGTAGGCATAGGTGAACCCCCAGTCTATTTCAGGAAGCAGACTGAGTAAGGAGCAGATAGTACACAGCATTCTTACCTGGCTTTTCTGTGCAGATAGTATCCCAGGAACTGTACTTAAGAGACTAAGATCGAGGGCTTATTAACACTTAGGCTCCCAGTGCCTGGTGCTCTTGACAGGTGCTGCCTGCCAAATAGCAGTTACCTACGCTGCCGCCGGGAGGGTAGGGTCAGGGGCAGCTTCCTGGTGTTAGCTAACCAATGCTTTCCAAAAGGCACCGAGTCAAAGTCGGTGCACTTGACTGAGCACAAGGCCCTGGCTGCTCTCAGCTCTAGCCAGTGGGCCAGCCAATGAGCAGCCGACTGAAATGTGCTTCTCTGGGTGAGGAGGAAGGAAAACAGGGGACCCATTGAGTGCCTACCAAGCTAGCTCCCACTTTGGCACTCAAAATGGTCAATTTTAGCTGGTCGGGTTCATTTCGCAATTGGGTTATGTGATTCCCAAGCGCTGCCTCTTATCTCTAGGTAGAGGTGTGAAAACAGAACCGACTTGGCTCAGCCTGGCTGCCTGAAGGAGGGTCTTTGTGTGCAGCTCAAGGTGTGTAGAGTGGAAGCGAATGCAGGGTACCGCCTCAGGTGCCCCCACCCCCACTCCCACTCCTGACCCGTGCTTTGGCTTCACTGCATTCATTTGAGCCAGGCGCTAGTCTGCTTGCATCAGAAACAGAGGAGAGAACACTTGTGCCTCTACGTGAGGGCTTCCCCTCTGCCTGGGGTGAATCTGCAGCCCCAGAGACCTTTCGAAGGGCTTGTGGTTGGTTGTCTCCCACATGTGCAGGGAGCCTTCCGCACAGCAGGCTGCCCGAGCTGTTCGCTGCCCTCTTGGGAGTGAGGAGGGCAATGGCATTGCGCCAGCAGCCTCACAAAGTGGCGTTGTTAACTCCCCTTTAGATGTTCCTGTGTGGCTTCACTGGAGCAGAGGAGGATCTGTTTACACCAACTGGCTTGTGTTGATTCATGGGGGGATGGGGATGACAATGCTGGCCTCTGTTAGTCTCTGGAGCACGTGGGGAGCACTTCGCCAACGCTGGAGGGTGTCCTGAGATGCATCTTGGTTGGGGTGATGCAGAATTACACCCCTGGAGGGTCAATTCATTTCTAGCCCTCAGAAAACAAGTTTCTGACTAGGTTGCAAGCAGAGGAAGAACCTGAGGCTTGGATTCTTTAAGAAGCCTATTGTCTTTAGGGAGTGAGCAGAGAGCACTCTCCCAGTTAGGGTCTAGATGTCACTGTATGTGTCAGAGATATACTTGGGAGCTTCTTATAGAGATTTCCCCTAAAGTTGTTTTAAATAAATCGTAGTTGTTGTTTGTTAAAGAACGTTTTGTTTAGTTTAGAAAAGGTCTTAGGCAGTCTAGTCTAGTCTTCAACTCACTGTATAGACCAAAACAGTCGTGAACTTGGCATTTTCTGACCTGGCCATCAAGGGTTGGGATTACAGCCTTGCAGCACCATGCCTGGATCCTGTTGAAGAACGTTAACTGTTTATTCAGTGTTTGAAACAGAGTGCCATGTAGCTCAGGCTAGCCTCCAGCTCCTTGAACAGGAGAGACTGGCCTTCCTGCAGGTCTTCCTTAGTCAGCAGAGTGCTAGGATTGCAGGTCATAGCCACTGGGACTTTGTTTTGTTTTAAAAAAAAGTTTTTATTTATTTATTTTTTTAGGGGGAAGAGTTTGTTTGCTCCGTAGCTCGGTGTGGCCTTGAACTCATAGCTCAGGCTGGCCTCACATTTGAAAACCTCCTGGGAATGAAATTGCAGACATGCACCAACATGCCCTGCGTGCATTTAGTTAACATTTTGCTACACAATTTGTTCCCCTCACACCTTCAAAGGCTGCCAAGGGGATTACAAACCACAGAATGGATCGTTTATGAGACTGGCGGGTAGAGCCCTGGGTCAGAAAGGTCCACCAGAGCCCAAGGCCAGGTGCTTGTGGGGCCCTTCCTGTATTCATGGGGTGGGACTGTCTTCACCCTAAGGCTATGGCCTAAGATGTCACGTTCCCAGAGACTTTCTTTTCTCATTCTGAAGAATCTACAACTTTTTTGCCTGATCATCAGTATTTAAAAAAAAAAAAAATTACCAAATCTGAAGAGTTCCAAATGACCTTCAAGGAGCCTGTTAACCTTTACAATTCAGCCTCTACTTCCCAGGGGAATGAGGCCCAATGACTGTTCTGTCCTTTGCTGTGACTGCTTTCTGGGTTCCTCTTTGCAGCTCTCTGAGATACATTCTCTCCTTCCTCATTACCTAATGGCCTGTTTCAATCCACTCTCTCCCTGGCAAGCTGCCTTCTAATACCTAGCTACACCTCAGCCCCACAGTGAGTTTCTGAAAAGTCCAAATCTGCAAGCCATTGCAGAGCTCACAAAATTTGCCTCAGTGTCTTGTCATTTTAGGGAAAAGATGTAGATGCTGTACAGGACTGGGACTCCTAGCCTTCTCTTCCTGTCAATCAGTTTCTTCAAGCTGATCTCCCTGGCCCTGAGACCACATTACTAGTCTCTTTCCTTTCTTCCAGACTGTGGATAACAATGCAGGGATGGTGTTTTATTTTTCTGTCCCTCGTAGCATGTAGAGACCACAGGCCCTTGGAAATGCTTGCTGAGTCATTTTAAGTAGAGATCTCACTAATATGTCCTACGTACTTTTCAAAACGGATCTCAGCAAAATCTAACCATTTGGGGATTTGTTTAGCTGCCTTCCTGAAAGGGTCACGTTAGACAACCATGGTATCCAAGGGAAGTCTGGGAGTTGTAGACCTGAGAAGGAGGAAGGAAAGCCTTGTTGAAGGACTTTTTATGTTCTTGTTTTGAGACAAGACCTCACTAGCCCAGACTTGTCCAGTAATCCTCATGCCTCAGCCTCGTGCGTTCTGGGACTATGAGAAGAGTCTGTACCACACCCAACCCAAGAGCAATTTTGTATTAATTACCAGCTTTTTGTTGTTTGTTTTTTCGAGACAGGGTTTCTCTGTTGTTACCCTGGCTGTCCTGGAACTCACTCTGTAGACCAGGCTGACCTTGAACTCATAGAGATCTGCCTGCCACTGCCGCCCGAGCACTGGAATAAAAGGCGTGCACCACTAACACCAGGTATAACTATCAGTTTTTAAGAACAAAGTGGAGCAAAAGATCCCATCTCTAAGATTCTACCTCATGAAATGCAGGGTTGGAGTCAAAATATTGGGGTTGTTGGTTCAGAGAACTGGGGCTATTGACACTGCAGAAAAGCTGCAGCCTAAGCCCTGAGTGGATTTGTGAGTTCAGTTCAGAAGACGCTTGGTACTCTCAAGCACAGTAGAGAGATTTGAGCAGCATCATTCTCAAAAGTCTTTATATGAATTTTCTGTGTGGGGAAGGGTGTTTGTTTTTCTTAGCTTAGACTATTTGTATTTTGTCATTTTGGCAGTACTGGGGGTTGAACCTGAGGCCTTGTGCACGCTAGGCAAATGGTGATTACTGACAACCTTGTTTTATTTCATTAAACACTTTTTTTTTCTTTTTTGGAGACAAAGTCTTGCTAATATATCCAGGCTGGCCTTGAAGATGCCCAGCAGGCCTTGAACTTGTAATCCTCCTGCCTTTGCCTCTTAAGTACCTGGGACAACACATCTGAGGTACCAGACCTGGCAACTGCCTTCTCTCCCTTTCTTCCCTCTCTCTCTTTCTCTTTCTTTCCTTCCTTCCTTCTCTCTCTCTCTCTCTTTCCGTTTTCTTTTTTTTTCTCTCTTAAGATTGAGGCTGGCCTCAATCTCAGTACGTATTAGAGGATGGCTTTGAACATGTGGTCCTCCTGCCTGTTTCCCTCAACCCCTGGCATTGAAAGCGTGTGCCGCCACACCAGGCGTGTGTGGTGTTGGGCATGGAACCCAGAGCTGCTCTGTCAGGTGAGAATCCAATTGAGCTATTTCCCTGATCCCTTCTTGCATTAAAAAAATTTTATTTTGTTATTTTTATTAGATTTTATTAGATTTTTTTTTGTTGTGTGTGCATGCATGCTTATGCTGTGTTATGTGTGTGTGTGTCTCTTTCTGTCTTTGTGTGTGTGTGTGTGTGTGTGTGTGTTTTGCAGGAGGGTATGCCTGTGTATTCAGTACCCAAAGAGGCCAGAAGGGAGCATCAGATCCTTGGGAACTGGAGGCACAGGTGCCTGTAAAGCCTTCTGACATCGGTGCTAGGAGCTGAACTCTGGTCCTCTGAACAGCAAGCACCGAGCCATCTCTCCAGTTCCCACACCGACCCTCACAGTTTAAACAGGTGATTCTGGAAGATGGAAAAAGTTTTCCAAAAGCCAACGGACAAGATGATGGGGATCTTTTGGTTCATGGACTTCCTGGACACTATTTAGGGGGGGCTGCCTGTGAGAGTCCAAGTTCAGACAACCATTTTGGGGGTGTGGTGGACCCTGCATCAGTGCTTTGTTCTGCTTAGGTATGCTGTTGGGGAGAAAACCTGGGCCCAGGTTCCCAGGCAGCAGTGCAGCTAGGTGGTGCGGGAGCAATGCAGGTCCTGTAACTAACTACCGTGTTCCGAGTGCTTATCGTATCAGCATCAAGGGGAAGCTTCATGAACATTTCATGTAGCCTCATGACACAATTTTTTTTCCACATAGTCTTTAGATTTCATTTCAAAGGGATCTTGAACTTACTATGTAGGTGAGGATAACCTTGAACTGATCCTGGTACCTGTATTTCCCAAGTGCAGGGATTATAGATGTCTGCCACCACATCTGGTAATATCTATCCCCTCTCCAAACCTTTCCCCTCATTTATGAGGCACAGTCTTTAGCCCAGGATGCCTTTAGCTTCCTCTGTAGCCCCACTCTTCATGTAGTTGAGAATGACCTTAAGCAACTGATCTTCCTGCTCCTGTGTCTTAAATGCAGCCATGATTCTAAGGACTGAACTCAGGACTTATGCAGTCTAGGCAAGCACTCTTCCAACTCAGCTATATCCCTAGCCTCTGATTCATTTTAGTTTAGATGATCTTACTGTGCAGCAAGGTTGGCCTGGAGCTTGTCTTTGTTTTCCTACTGACAAAAAATGAAAGCTCATGGATGAATAATTCGTTCAGGACTTGAACCTGGGTCCAGTTAAATCTACATTGTATCCATGCTCCCGCACTCAAGCAATCTTCCAGTGATGGCAGGGTGTAGCATGAATACACAGAGAGTCACTAACACAGCCGCTGTCTCCCGGGACTCCAGTGAAGGCTCTTGGGAGACAGCCGAGGGAAGATGTTGTCTGTAACACAATGGGCAATCTGGCTTAAATTAACCTGGCTTAACTTGCTGACTCAGACTTGGCAACAGCCAAGGGCTCTCTGAGCCTCCATTTGTCGCCACTGAACTGGACTCATAATCCCAATCTCACAGCGCTGTGGTGAGGAATAGAAGAGGTGGTGTACGCAAGGCACGGAGCCCTACTTGGCACTCGGAGAGGTGGCTGTTGGCACTGTGGGTCTGAATGCAGCTTCATGCTCTAATAATACTGAGCGGGTCTTAGAGAACACCATGGTTACCAGCCCTTCCACACACAATATCTCGTTTAACCCTCACAGCAGGCCCCACCTGCTATCTCTCAGCTCCCTTTAATTGCCTGCTTCAGGCAAAAATTGTTTACATTCAGCTCTCTGCTTCTTCACTTCCATTTACACCTCAAACCTCTGGAATCTGGTTGAGACCCACCGCTCAGTTGAGTCTGCTCAGCCAAGGTCAACTCTAGTTGGCTTGGGGCAAAACTGAGTAGTGGACCTTGCCGCCCTGTTTTACCTGCCTCACATCTGTACTTCCTTCCTCCGTTTCTAGACCCAACTGGTTTCCTTTTTACCTCTTGTGTCTTCCATGGGCTTCTCTTCCTCCAACGAGCCTTGAGTGGTTCCTTAGCGTCTGTTTATCCTAGATCTTATTCAGGTACTTCTGTTTCCTCCATAGCCTGTAACTCCCTGGATTCTCTTCCCCAGAAGCTGTAGTAATTTCCAGATGGTGTCTTTTTTCCTCCCCTCCTTCTGCTCTTTGCTCTTAGGATAAAGCCACAGTCCATCCTCATCATCTGCCCATTTGGCCCCCACCTGCTTCCCGGGCAGCCTCCTGCCTACGGTGTTTGCATCCCAGTGTCCCTTGGTGGGACCCTTGCCCCCTCAGCCTTCCTCACAAAAGCTTTCACTTAACTGCAACAGCTCACCTGTCCCTATGCTGCCCAGCCAGCTTCTGGTCTCAGTGTAAATGTCACTTCCTTGTGCGCCCCAGATGGTCCCCAACAGGGTATGCTCATGGCACACTGCACCTCCTTTCTCCCCTCTTTTCTTTTCTTTTCTTTTCTTTTCTTTTCTTTTCTTTTCTTTTCTTTTCTTTTCTTTTCTTTTCTTTTCTTTTCTTTTCTTTTCTTTTCTTTTCCTTCTTCTCCTCCCTAACCCTCTCTCACTCTTTTGCTCTTTCTTCTAGGCAAGCAGGGTACCACTGAGCTACACCCCCAGCCCCTTCTCACCGTCAGAACTCCAAGTTCTGCCCTTCGCACTAAATTGCCACGTGTTCTTCCAACTGCTCATTACCCCATCTCCAGCCATGTCTCACCTGCCTTGGTCCCTGTGGCCTCCTCTGCCTCATCTGGAAGGAAAACCACACCTGTTCTAGCTCTGATTCCATCTTGTGTGGCTCAACATGATCCCAAGTTACCCCTGACACAGGCCTCTGCACTCGAGAATCCAGGTGTCTGTCTCCCCATGACTTGAGGGCAGGCCAAGGGTGGTCACTCAAAAGAGAACATGCATGCTCTGCCAAGTGCAGTCTGTGACTGGACAGGGGAGGAAAGAAGAGCTTTGGATACCCATCTTCCCAGTCCTCCAGCAGTTCAGACCGCTTCTCTTTCCACAGTTTCTCCTCCTAAGGACTGTTCAGAAACAAGTTGCGTACAATCTTCCATATTTGCGTGGGATCCTGGGAATTGCCATGTAAGCACCTTGCTATTAAGGTGAGTACATTCCTGGCCCTTTTAATTCGTTTTCTCTTAAGACAGGTTTCTCACTAAGTTGCTCATATTGGCCTTGAACTCTCTCTGAACAAAACACTGAATGGTGTCTTTGTGAGAAATGTAATTTCTGTGAGAAAACAGTTTTTGCAAAGTTGAGAAGAATGGGTATATTAGTTCGTGGACTTTTTTTTCTGTCTTCTACAAATGATCAAGGAAAACAGATTTTTAAAATGTAAACATTCTTGTGTAGTATTTATAGCTTCTCTAATAGAGGGGGACAAAGGTCCCTGAGCTTAAAGCAGGAACAGACTGATAACGTTTCTTTTACAGTGTGATTGTAATCTAAATACAACAGGAAAATCGCTCTGTACAAAGCCCCACGACAGATAAATATCTGGGGGACGTGACAATTAGGTCTTTTTTTTTTTTCCTTTTTCTCCCTGATTTTTTCTTTCCTTATTAGTTTTCTTTCTTTGAGAAAGACCCTTTGGGCGATGAAGACAAATAGTAACTGAAAAGCCAGTGCTGAGTTTGGGGGAAGTACTTTGTTAGATCCGAGAAGCCAATAATAAAGTAATAATATAGTGTGAGAACTCAGCCATCATTGGGTTCAGTCCTTCATTTTACACCTGAGGGTGTGGACCCCTCAGGCAGGGTCACAGTTTACAGAAACATAAAGCCTCATCTTGTGGAATTTCCCTCCTGGACAATGTTCTTTGTGATACATAAGGATACCCAAAATGTTCTACAAAGTCGACAGTTTAATGATAAAATACATCTTGGGTAGGAAAGAAATCCTTGAGATTTTTTGTTTGCTTTGAGACAGAGATTCATATAGGCCAGAACTCCCTATGTAGCTAAAATAACAAGTGTTGGGATTACAGCTGAGTACCAAATGCCTGGCTTTATGCAGTGCTGGGGATTGAACCCAGGACTGTATAAAATAGGCAAGTACTCTATCAACTGAGCCACATCCCCAGCCCTCTCTCCATTTTGGGTTTGTTTTGAGAGGGAGTCTCTCTAGCCTAGGATGGTCTCAAACTCATAATAGCCTTCCTGCCTCAGCCTCCAGAGTTCTGAGATAACAGGTGTGAGTCACGCTAGGCCAGGAAAACTACTGTGTTTAGTGGCTCCTACCTGTAAAGTCAATACTTGGCTGATAGAGGCAGGAGAATCTCAAATTTGAGGCTAGTTTGGACCAAGTTCTAGGTCAGCCTGGGTTACATGAGACACCCTGTCCCAGAAAAAGAAAAGCAAGCCTTAACTTACTTCCACAATGACCTTTGTTCTCTTTGGTATGGAAGTCAGTTGGCATAACAAGTTTTCCAGGGAAAGTCACTGTTGCCTTGGGCATCTAGTTTACTGCTCAGTGAATTCTGTGCTGTTGGATCTCATTCTTCCCTTGGCCCTTGAGCATTTCCTGGGTGTTGAGATTTTACTCCCTGCTCCCAGTCACCTGTCTTCAGCTTTGCGCTACTGCAACAAGAGTACCAGACACTGAATGCCTGTGAAACAACAGAAATGTGTTTCTCATGATCCTGAGGCTAGAAGGTGGAGACCAGTGTGTCAGCATGGTTGGCTCTCGTGTGGCTGCAGATACCAACTCCATGTCACACCCTCACATGGCAGAAGCAGAGTGGTGAGCTCTCTGAGATCTCTCCCCCTTTAAAAATTATTTGTATGAGTGTTTTGCCTGCATGTACCATGTATGTACAGTGCTCTAGAAGGCTAGAAAAAAAATGCATCGGGTCTCTGGGATCTCTCTTATAGAAGCACCAAGTCTAGCCAGATTTAGCATATGTGCCTTCAATCCCAGTACTTAAGAAACAGGAGCAGGCAGATCTCTGTGAGTTTGAGGCCAATCTATAGTTGAGTTTGGTCAGCCAAACTCAAATAAAATAAAGAAAGAACACTAATTCTATCCATGAGGACTCTACCTTCACAACCTGGTTTACTTCCAGAAGCCCAGGCCCCATCTTTTAATGTTGCCACTTTAGGGACTAAGATTTCAACATATGAACTGAGATGGGGCACAGCAGAGTGTTGGGTGAATGTCATCAGGGTGACCAGTACGGATAGCAGTTCTGGTATTGTGGGCTTGATCACGGTCCGGGGCTAAGAGCTCACTCAGGCTGGTAAACTGGATTGACTTCCTCTCCACTTGGCTCTGCAGCTGCTGCTGAGCCCCTGGCTTTATTTACTGGCATGGTCCCGGCCCTCAGTGGTTAACACTCTTGGAGCTTTGCTCTGAGAAGAGTGAGCACCAAAGGCCTGGAAGCCCCACTGGTGGATTCTTCTCTCATGTTCTCTCTCTAGGGAGAAGGGACCCTGCTGCTTTCCTATTCCTGGCCTGGGCCCGACAAAGCCATTCTTTCATAACTGCTTCCTAGTATGCCTTCTCCCAGAGAGCCTTTTAAAGGCAGTGGCAGTGTCTCTTCGATTTCTGCAGCCTGTGCTTAACCCTGGGTGGGTTCATTCATAGATACCCATTGCATAGAGTCATGTTCCGTTTGAGATATGAAAAATCTACACAAAATGAAGCACGTCTCCCATCAGTCCTTCCCTGATGAAGGAGCATGGATCCTACCCTATGGTGGGCGCCAGGCCAGTGATGGAAATCAGCCTCTGTTCTAGAAGACTTCCAGTTAACTAAGATGACAAAAGGAAGTGGAAAAACACTAAATATGCACACACTGCTAATTATGGCCACATGATGTGGCCTCATCCTCCTCGGATGTTGCCATTAGTAAGGTAAAGGTTGAGTGCGGTATCATGTAAGTGAGAACTAGCATCCAGTGTCGGCACCATACATCTCAAAGCTTTTCTACTGCAAGAGAGGTAGACAAAGCGTTCATATCAAATATGTTTGTGCGCCAGGTCCTCTTTCCCAGTCTCCTCTCCTTTTCTCCTCTCCCCTCTTCTCCTTCTTTCATATTTGTTTTGGAGGGAGGGAAAGTGGTGTTTTGTTTTGTTTTGTTTTTAAAGTAAAACAGGGTCTCATGTAAACCCAAGCTGGACTTGAACTCACTGTGAAGACAAAGCTAACCTTGAGCTCCTGATTCTCCCTCCTCTACCTCCCAAGTACTAAGGTATACACTACTCTTCCTTCTTCCCTTTATTCCTTTCTCTCTCTCTCCCTCACTTCCCGTTTCTTTTTCTTCCTCCCTTTCGACAGTACAGCTCTGCCTGGCCTGGAACTCTCACTCCTCCAGGCCTGAGCCTACTGACTGCATATATCCAAAGTCTTCTTTTGACTGAGGACACCTACCTGTCTCTCAAGTTCTTCTTTATTTCCTGTCTTCAAGAAACTGACAGGTGTAATTATATCCATAATCACAGCCAAGAGCTACTGATTTTCAAACAAAACTTATAAAATATGACTTTGGAAAATGCTCTTCACAGCCTTTGCTAAACACTACCAAGTGAAAACATAATCTGCTATATCTCAGGGAGGGAGAGGGAGATGTGGGCTAGGGGCTGTTTGCCCAGCATCCATCAAGTTTGCTTGTGACAGCCTGAAAGCCTGCTGTAAATAACAGGTCTATCATAAGGGTTCTCAAATATGAAAGCGGAGTTGGAACAAAGAACAGGCACCAGCCAGACTTCCTTTGTTAAAGATTATCCAGTGTGTCACTTGGGTGCCAATGTTCCCATAAATCCCAGCCCTGTAAGCAACTCTATCTCACCTACTGTAACCTGATGGCTTTGAAACCCTGCTGGGGACCTCACCACAGGGTCCACAACACTACTCATCATTGGGAATGGATCTTATCATGAAGACTCTGAGAGGTTTGGAAAGCTTTTTCCTGTGCTCATCAATGACCAGACTTCCTAAATTAAACCTGAGCCCTGGGTGTAGTGACATTTCTTTAAATTGCATCACAAGAAATCTGTCGTGGAGGCAGCAGGTCTCTCCAGGGTGGCATTAAGTGAGTCTGAATGCTGATTCCTAGGTCGGTGGAAGCTAAAGTAAGGTTTCTTTCTCATTTGGAGAAGCAGGAACCAGGCTGCAGCCCAACCAGAGAGAGAGAAGCTTTCTCCCAGTCTCTGCCCCATCTTTCTTATTCCTGGTTCCTGGTCTCTTTCTTTTAAAAGGGAACCTATCAGACTCATGGTTTGAGACAGAGCTCAGCTGTCTTCTCTTGGGTAAACCAGTAGGTGAAGCTAACCACTGCGAGCATGAGTTCCCTGAACTCAAGGGTACCCTCAGTCCTTCAGCAGCAGCTTGGCTTCTAACCACACAGCCCAGTTCTGAGAGGGCAGTGTCCCTGGCTGAAATGTGTTCCCTCTGTTCAAAGCCCTTCAGGCCACTTTTAGCCCAGTTAAAGGATAGATTCTGACCCATAAAGATCCCTTCGCATCAGCAGGCATGAGCTCCAGGACGCCGTTAATACCATAATCTATCAACACTCAAGTCCCTTATATAAAATGATGTAGATAACTCTCCTCCAAGGCTCAGGGAACAGTATGGAAGAAGGGCAGGAAGAATGTAAGGATTAAAGGAAGGGGTGGAGTGTTGTGAAACACTGCCGTCTAGGCATTCTGGAACAGCAGCTGAGATTACCTGCACAGACTGGGTCCATCAGCATCTGTCATGCAGTGGGAAGGCAGAAATGATGCCCTGTCCTCTCTGAGGATGTGAGGGCAGTCAGTAGTTGCTGGGGGACAGAGAGATTCTCTTCAGTGATGGAGTCACTGGTAAATGGCCACGCTCTTCTGAATAACACCTCACTTATGCACCTGTAAACAATTTTAATGGAACACACACACACACACACACACACGTGCATACACACGTACACACACACACACACACACACACACGTGCACACACACGCGAGCACACACACACACACACACGTGCACACACACACGCACGTGCACACACACACACACACACACACACACACAGAAAATAATGGGGAACTATTTGGGAAGAGGAAGGGATTGGTAGCAGTTGGGAAGGGGACAAAGAAGGAAATGATTTATAATTATCATCAAAACACATCATATGCATATATAGAATGTTACAATGAAGCAATATATATGCTACTAATATATGTTAATAAAAATTTTTAAAGTGATATAAAATGGCATGGGACTAGGGGTATGTAGTTCAGTAGTAGTCAGTTTACCTAACAGACATGAGCCCCTGAGAGTCATTCCTAGACTGAAAAACAAAGAAACAAATAAGACCACAATTTTTGCATGTGACCTATGCGTATTCTCTGGTATACTTTTTAAAACTATTCTTTCTGCAGTACTGAGGACTGAACCTCTCACACATGCAAAGTAAGCATCATACCATTGACTGCAGCTGCAGCATTTTCCCATGTATTTCAAACCATCTCTAGATTGCTTATAATATGTCACACAATGAAAACGCTGTGGCTTAGCTCGTGGCTAAGAAGGCCAAGTGCATAAGACAACAGAACTTGAAAGGTGAGCATGCATGCTCATGCCTTTCAAAAAGGCTAACGGAGGTTAGCAATCCTTGAGCTTCTGAAAGGGACTAGGGTTGTGATGCATAAGAATAGGGTGTTATAGGGAAGGGAAATATCCCCCACAGGCACATGCTCATCTTTCAGGATGCCTGGCTTCAAATGCATGATGCTTTTCATAGGTGTGGACTCAGCATTCTTCCACAGGCAAGGGCAGGGGTGGACTCTGAGCATCCAATGGATGTTCTACTAACCTGAACTCACCTTCTCTGAGGTTGTTTAGGAGAGGATCCGGTGAGTTCAGACTCAAGCGTAGCTGAGAGAGAATTCTGACTGTACTCCCATCAATGCTGGCTGCTTTGGCTACATAGCTGACTTAGCGCTTTTCAAAATGGTAAGAACATACTTCTTTCCTGTTAGTCTGCAGGAAAATGTGAACTGATATCCAAAGTGACGGGGCTCTGCAAGTGTTGGTTTCCTTTCTGGCTTCCTGTTTCACTCTTGGAAAGCTCTTTTCTTCTCCTTTTCTATTTTGTGTGGCTGGAACTTCCTTTCTCACCTCCCCCTATCTAGCCCAAATTGTCCTTAGGCCCTGTTTGAAGGACCCAAGTGTGTGCATGGAAAGATTAAGCTGTCCTTTTTATAAAGGAGAAATGCATTCAAAAATGGGGCACATCAAAAGTAAATGTAGGTGACAAATGTTTATATTTGGAAAGTGCTTCTGCTTTGATCCCAGTCTCTAGTTTTTGAGAGCTTGACAAATGTGCCCTGGGGGCCTTGGCTTCAAACATCTTCAGTCTGTGGAGCCCTTCACTTGACCTGAAACTCATTTGATCTTGCACTTGCTGCTGCTGCTCCCAATCCAGAGGATCTGCACTTGCAGAAGAGGCTGCCTCTGCTTCCCTGTTGTGCAGCCCTGAGTCGCTGTGACTGAGCAGGTGGTGGGCTTGCTTCTCAAGTGTGGATCTCAGGACTGTGTCAGAGGCCGAGGGAGCCTCCTTGGCTTCAAGTCTGAGGTAGCCTTGGCCATCACAAATGATCCCCTGATGTCCTCTGCCTTCTCTCTTCCCCTAGCTCATGCTGAGCCTTTTCTGATCAACTTCTGACAGCTATTTGTGATGGTGCCAGATATGATGTCCCCAGGGGGCATTTCTTTGGAGAAGGAGTAAAGACACCCTATTGAACTTCAAGTCTCCATACAGTTGGCCACATAACTGTGTAGCAGAGCACTCCGAAGAAGTTTTTGTTATTTTGATTTCTGTAAAAACGCAAAAATGGTGTTTGGATTAGGTTTGTGTTCCCACCCCAGCTGTGGTATAGTTGTTTATGAGTTGGGTTTGGAACGCTTGATTCAGGTGGCTATAATTTGGTTGGTTGCAGTCGTTCTGGCACCTGTAGCTTGTTTTTGGGATTCTGGGCCACATGGGTTTATGGGAACTTTTGGCTTAGGGCATAAAATGTCGGAGCACCAAGAGTTGGGTGGACGTTGGTTGGTGGTTCATTAGTTGGGCTGCTGTCATTAGCGTGAAAATTCCTAGAAGAGCAAAGGTTGGAGAGATTGAGTTTATAGACCGTGAGCTGAGACGCTAGTCTGACCCTCTGTCAGCTAGTCCTCTTCGAGCTTAGGACAATCTAAAAAGAGGCTGTAAAGATTTCTACCTTTCTCTTGCTGTATATCAAGACCGTTTGTAAAAGCAGTGAAGATTTCTTTCTATCTTTCCTTTTTCCTTCCCTAAATAGAGGGTAAAGGATTGTAGAGTACTGCTACATGACTGATTTTTCCAGAGTTTCTTAAAATTTTTATTATTGTTGTGTGCGTATGTGCATGTGCGTGCGTGTGTGTTTGAGAGAGAGAGAGGGAGGGAGAAGGAGGCTGGGGAGGGACACATATCATGTGACATGCTTACAACAGTCAGAAGACAACTTTATGGAGCTGATCCTTTCCTTCCACCTTTACCTGGGTTCTGGGAACCAAACTCGAGATTGGTCAGGCGTGTAGCGTAAATGCCTTCACCCTCTGAGCCACCTTGCCATCTGCCCTTTTTTTAAAAAAAAAAAAAAAGACAATGTCTCATGTAGCCCAGACTGGTCCTGTACCAGCTGAGGGTGACCTTAAACTTCTGATCCTTCTGTCTATCCCTTCTGATAATTGGCATTAAGGTGTATGCCACCATGCCTGGTTTATGTGATATCCAGGGCTGAATACAGGGCTTCGTGGATGCTAACAAGCATTCAACCAACCTAGCTAAGCCCTGGTCTTGCTCAGTCTTGCTCAGTTTGTGCAGGTAGATTACGGAAGGTACCATGTGTGTGGTGGCTCTGCCGCTTCACACCTTGTGCTAGTGTGCCACCCTCCAGTGGTCAGGGAGAGAGCTATGGTCAGCTGTGAAGCTGTGCTTCCCTGGAAGGCCTCCTGCCCACAAAGGGCTTGCTTTCAGTGTGACTGCTTTATGCCTATTTGGGGGCTGTGAAACAAAACCAGGACACAAGACCCTGGGATACATATCCCCTATTCCTGCCCTGGCCGGTATCTTAACAGAGAAAATGGGATCCGCTCTGCCTATTCCCAACGGTGGGACTTCAGTGTCAGGAATGCGTACTGTATATATAGGAATGACTGACAAGCTCAACGGGACAGTGAAGAAAGGAACCCACTGGCACTCCAGGCTAGAGGAGAGGGCAGTATTCCTTGGCACCGGAAACTTGGGCCATCTGGTAGAGGTGGGACCACTGTGGCGCTATCTTTCAGAAGACGGAGCATTGGAAGAGATGTGTCCTGTCCCAGAAGAGAGGGAGAAATGCTGCCCTACTTCCTGCTTCATAGACCCCACAGAAGTCATTGTCCTGGGTTCTAGGAGTCAGCCTACAGGACAGTCCTACAATCTGTCCTGGAGACACAGAGCACAGCAGGGAGGGGCATACTGGCCCCTGCAGTGTGGAGATTGCATCTTCATTCTTTGAAAACCAGAGAGCAGAAGGAAGAAGGGACCAGACAGCATCTAAGAAAGAGAATGACTTGAGAGGTAAGCCTGTGGCAGGGCAGACAGGGCTACCCCCCATGAATAGAATGCTCCTAGGCTCTGATGTTCCCCTGGGGACACTCATCCCTAAATAACCTTTGGAGCTCCCTCCCTCACCTGTGACTATCACCCACGGTTCTGCCTTCAGAACCACTGGCTTTGGCAAGTGGCATTCCCAAGAATCAGTGGCTAGGAGTTCCCCCACTGGTCACTGAGAGGGGTGGTACCTACCTGGTTTCATAATTTAGAGGCACATTGTTTGGCTCATGACGGCCATGCTGAATCGTAGTGATGTTGGGGTATGAGATCTTAGCTGATTATGGCATTTTGCTGTCTAGTCCTTGGCTGTTGTGTGACTCTTTTAAAAGCAGGTTTGAAGACCCCACCTTTTTTCTTCTCCCCAGTGATGTGTGAGAGTATACTTTTTGATAGCTTGGGCTAGAGTCACAGGTTGTCAAGTAACTCTCTGGAAGAGCAAGGCTACAGACTGCACATCTCTAGATCACCTTAGGCAAGAAGACACTTGGTGACCCTGGGCCAAGTGTCTCTGGCAAGTGGAAATTAGGGTGTTTAACAGTAAAATATTTTTCCTTATTTATAAATATATGTTCACCTGAGGGGAAAAATCTTTAAAATTTTTCTGAGTTATTATTATTATTTATTACTGTAATTTAAGACAGAGTCTTAGGTAGCCCAGGCTAACCTCAAACCTTTGCAGCCAATGCAGACCTTGATCTCCTGATCCTCCTGCCTCCACCTCTCAAATGCTGGGGTAACAGGCATCCACCATGACACTTCATTAAGCACAATAGTTAAGGAATAAAAGAAGAACATGGTGAGATATCTGTAATCCCAGCACTAAAGAGGCCGAGGCAGAAGACTAACACAGTCCAAGACAGGCCTGGGGCACAGAGAAATGCCCTCTCTCAAAGGTCCAGGAAGAGAAAAGGATGAGAATGGAGGTAAGAACTGTAACTCCCAAATAGCCACTGCTAACGACTTTGTAAACTTTCTCTTTCATTGTTCGAGATAGGTTCTCGCACTGTAGCCCAGACTAGATCTTCCTGCCTCGGCCTTCCGAGTGCTGAGGTTGTCCGTGTGAGCTCGGCACTTATTTTAAAAATTGTGTAAATTTATCTTTGGTTTAAAAATTTTGTGACTATGAGGAAAGCTTTTATATATACTTTTTCATGAAATACAGAGGGAAAGGCATATGGGTATTATACTTTTAAGAGATTTGTTATAACAGCCTAGACAAACATGCTCTGAATTTTGCTCAGCTATTCCTTGTTGTAGGCTACTTGCACTCATTTCATGCCCCATAGATTTGGAGCCCAACTAACTAAGAAGATGAATGCAATTAACAAATGTTAAGCAACACGGCATGGTGGCCCACACTTTTAATCCCAGCATTCAGGAGACATAAGCAGGCAGATCTCTGTGAGTTTGGGGCCAGTCTGATCTACATAGCCAGTTCCAGAGCTACATAATGAGATAATAATAATAATAATAATAATAATAATAATAATAATAATAATAAAAATAAACAATAAGTGTTAAACTCTGGAAAAATGAATATTTGTAGGAAAAGATGAAGGGTCTATGTTTTTTTATATATGAGTTTTTGATTTTTCATGTGAAAATCCTAATGTAAAAACAAACAAGGAAACACAATTTTGTTAGTATTTTATTTTCGGGGATAGAGTCTTGCTGTTATCCCAGACTGGTCTCGAACTCTTGATCCTCTTGTCTCAGTCTCCTGAGTGCCAGGATTACAATTATGTACCACCATACAGGGCTCAGAACCATTAATGCTCCTGGCTAGAATTTAGGAGGCCCTGGGTTTGATACTCAGCATTGAAGAAAACAAAAAAGGCTTGTTTTTTGTTTTGTTTTGTTTTTAACCTCCAAGGTTGGCAAAGGTTAAAAATAATACAAAACCAGGAAACGTAATGCTGAAGAGGTAACCTTCCCATAAGCCCCAGTAGAAAATTTATTGATAGTGACTACTTGCTTTCAACCTGTGGGTTCATTATTTAATTAGTAGTTATCAAGTTCCCAGTGATCAATCATATTTCAGGATCTAGGAAGAGAAATACAAACGTGTGTAGGAGGGCCAGTAAGACGGCTCAGTCAGACAAGGTGCCTGCCTCCGGGACCATTGAGTTCCTTCCCTGGGACCTACATGGTGTAAGGAGAGACCCAACTCTCGAAGGTTGTCCTCTGAGCCCAGTGTACCTGTGCCCATGCATGTTCCAGTGTATGTACACCACACGTACACAGTAAGTAAACATGGATGTGATTATTAACAGTTGTTAACATGATAATAAAAAACAAATGTAATTTTGAAAATTAAAAACATGTATGAGATTCAGTTTTCATGCCCACAGAGGTCATGGTTAATGAGAGAGGCTGTAGTTATGCAGATAAAGACACTGTCAGACAAGGGGTGTGAGCTTAGAAGACTCGGCTCTGCCCATGCTCTCTGACTTTGCACATTTAGAAAAGTCACTGCACAATCTTGGACTTTAAGTTTTCACCTGTAAAGTGAGTTAAATGAAGATTAGATGAGACTACAGATTCCAGTGTCTGTAAATTGCGTGAAGTTCTTCATGTGGAGCTCCTACGTCTGTGATGTTTGAGAAACCCCTGAAGGGAAGGGAGAGAGAGGACAAACAGCCTAAGCTTTTAAAGGTTGAGGGTTCATGGTAAGAAACAGGTTGTAGAGAAAGGAAGGCCGGCCAGGCCAGGTGGAGAGCAGTGAGGATGAGTACGGGGCTCCTGGCTGAGGGTGGGGTCTGGATGTAGAAGTCTGTGAGGTGTTGGGAGCATTCCTCTGGGAACAGACTGTGGGGAGACGCCAGCTTTCATTCTGTGGACATTTAGAATTACACAGATTGTTTGTCCTGAGACAAGCTCTCACTCTGTAGACCAGGACAGCCTTAACTCATGGCAATCCTGCTGCCTTGGCTTCCTGGTGCTGGGATTAAAGGTGTGAGCCACAGGAAGCTACAGAGAGACTGATACAAGCTAGGGTTGGAATGGTGGCATTGAAGCAAAATGACAAATGAGCCCAACACTCAGACCTTGGGTTAAAGGTCATTTATATGGGCTGGAGAGATGGCCCAGTGGTTCTAGAGGACCCAGGTTCAACTCCCAGCACTCACATGGCATCTTACAATTGTCTGTAACTCCTGTTCCAAGGGATCCAACACCCTCACACAGGCATACACAAAAACACCAATGTACATAATTTTTTTTAAAAAAAGTAATTTTTCCAATAAAGAAAACCAGAGCTCCTTGGAGGAAGAGCTGAGGGAAATACAGAGCAATCTGGAAGCATCTAGTCATGTCTGAAAGACAGACCGTGTTAAAAGGAAACAAAAAACAACAAAGAAGATGACATGTGTCCTGCACACAGGGGCCAACCACGAGAGCTCCCAATGGCCACAGATGGGACGATTTGGGTAAGGAAACAGATAATGTGGCAAGGGGTTGCAACCCAAAATGTACAGTGAGAATTGGAGAATCCCCGCAGGTATCAGTATGTAAGGGAGTTAGTGATCGATCTGTATTTTTAAAGGAGGAGAAAACTTTTACTTTATTTACTAATTTCATTATTCATTCCCATTTCGCTCCCTTTTACTTAAGTAACATACTTATTTCTTGTGTGTGTGTGTGTGTGTGTGTGTGTGTGTGTGTGTGTGTGTGTTACACCTGAGCCGGTCTCTCCTTCCCCCATGCGGGTCCCCAGGACTGAACTCAGATCACCAGGCCTGGCGGCCGGAGTCTACTCACGGAGCTATCTGGCAGGGCAGGGAGGTGAATTTTTCTTATGGAATGCCTAGTCATTTATATGGATGCTCCCCTCACCAAGGTGTGAAGCTAAGTTCACCCCTGCCTTGAATGTGGGGGACGGTTAGTAAATTGCTTCCAAACAACAGTGTATAAAAACGGCAGGAGCAGGGAGGGGAGGGATGACTTTGCAGTGGCAAGAGAGTATGCTTGCTGAAGTTTTAATGTCGATACCGATACCTGCTGAGCCATCTCGCTGGCCCTGAAAAGAACAACTTCCTCCCACACCTCTTCACAACTTTGGGTGATGTTTGCACTGTTCTCTCACAATCAAATCCGAAGCGTGTAGTTTCACATTCTGTACCATCTGATAGGCTGCAACTATACAGAGAGCCAGCAGCCTGTTCTTTATCTACGGCTACAAATTTGTTCACAAAGGGGCCTGTCAGGACCCAGGACATAGCCACCTCTCAGGTGATAGTGCCCATGTCTTCCCATTTCAAAATAGACAATAATTATTTTTCTTATTATTTCTTCAAAAATTATTGCCCAATGGGAAGGAAGATCATAGGTATGGCAGGGCTCAGAGGGTTTTAAAGTATCCTTGCTGACTCGAAGAACTTTTGAATTCACACAGGGTCACTTGAGAAAATAACTCGGTTTCCTCCCCAGATGTCCCTGTGTATTTTTCTGGTTTGATTGAGGTTCCTTTGATGGCGTGGGTAGATGGTCCAAGACCCCAGATCACATCATCAGTGTCCCTGACAGGATAGAGGCTTTGCATCTGCTCAACCCATGTGAAATGCTGATTGGGTGAGGAAATAAATGAGCTACTTCCTCCTGTGGGCAGCTTTGTTACAGCCTTGATTTGTGGGTAAGCAGGAAGAAAGTTCATCTAAGGAGCCTGGGGGAGACGTCTCAGTTGGTAAAGGCATTTGCTACCAAACCTGGGGACCTGTTTTGATCCTTAGATTCCATGTGATAGAGAGACCCAACTCCTGAAAGTTGTCGTCTGACCTCCATACGCACACACACACACACGCACACGCACACACGCACGCACGCACGCAAATGTAAATAAATAAGTGTTCTTTTTTTAAATTAAGAAAAAAGTCCTGAGTGTGTGTGTGTGTGTGTGTGTGTGAAAACAGAGACCTTCTAAGAATATGAATTGCCCACTACGACTCATGACATTGAAATAAGAGTCTGGACCATGATGTCTTCATTTCACTTGTTACTGCTGTCTTTGTCTTTATTTTTTAAAGACTTGTTTATTTTGATTTCTAATGTGTATTGGTGTTTTGTCTGAATGTATATTTGTGTACCATGTGTATGCTGTGCCTGTGGAGGTCAGAAGAGGGTGTCAGATCCCCTGGAACTAGAGTTATAGGAGGCCATTAGCCACACATAGGTGCTAAAAATTGAACTCAGGTCCCCTGGAAGAGCCTCAAGTGTTTCTAACCGCTGAGCCATTTCTCCAGCCCCGGCTTTTTTTATTTTTTATTTTTTTTGATACAGGGTCTCATGTGGTTCAGATGGGTCTCAGATTCACTATAAAGGTAAGGATAAAATTAAACGCCTGTTCCTCCCTTTTCTACTTCTCAAGTGCTAGGACTACAGGAATGTGCTACCGTGCCTGGCCATTCTCTCTTTTCAAAGGACAAGTCAAAGTAACAAATGTGGGCTGTACACTCCAGACTCAATCAGCTAATTATGGACTTGCTAACTGAGAGGGCATCGAGAGCATTTAGTGGCAGTTTACTGCTAAACCTCTCTTCAGCACATATTGTCTTCTTCTCTTTCTTTAATTGTTTTAGGCTGGGAATGCAGCTCAGGAGGGGATCTCTTGCCTATACTAACTGATACTAAATCCCAGCTTAGACATCACATCTCCTCCGATGGTCTGCTCTTCCCTCCACATTTAAAAAACCAAAATTAAGCAAAAACATGAACATCAGGAATAGGACATTCATGATTAGTAACTCAGTTTTCTTTATCTAGGGAGGATTCTTTACAAATCAAAACAATGAGGTGGGGGGCGAGAGAATGCTCAGTGGTTAGAGCACTTGGCTGCTCTGTGGCTCACAAACATCTGCAGCTCCAGTTCAGAAGCTCACACGCTCTTCTGGCCTCTGAGGGCACTGCGTACTCCCCGTGCAAAAGCATACCTGCAGGCAAAATAAAAATAGATTTATAAAATAAAAAGTTTATCCCTCCATACACTCCCCCAACACACACCATGGAGATCCCGGAATCACAACTGAGTCTCTCCTTTTTGTTCAGTCTCTGGGTCTGTGGATTTGGGGGGACAGCCGGAACTGAGGGACATTGATGGAGGATCTGGAGATCATGGAGGCTGTGGAAACTCACTGGACCCCACGATGGAGAACTTGGTGAAGACCTCTAGCAATGGGGGATGGTGAACCTGAACAGGCCATCTGGTGTAGAAGGCAAGGCTCCCAGTGGAGGGGCTGGGACACCACCCCAGACACAAAACCTTCGACCGATAACCCATCCTCCCGACAGGACCCACTGGGACAATGGAAGGGCAGAACCCCATACCAAAGGAGGGAACCCATGCCTGATTCTGCAGGGTAGGCCAGGAACTAGAGACTGGATAGCCAGGAGATGATTTCTAATGATATCCGGTTCTACTCATAGATCTGCAGTTAGTCCAGGCTCCCTCAGAGAGGCCTCTGCCAGCAGCTGATGAGAACAGGTACAGAGGCCCAGAGTCAAACATCATGCAGAGCTCTGGAAAATTCGCAGAAGAGGGGGAGGAGGCATTTCGGGGACCAGAGGGGTCCGGGACATCAGGAGAGCAGGCCCCACAGAGTCAATGGACCAGCACTCTTGGGGTCCCTCAGAGTCTGAGGCAGAAGACAGGGAACCTGAAAGGTCTCCTAGGTAAATTATGAGGTTGTCTGGCTTGGGGTTCTTACATAAAGACTGCAGGCTAGAGTGTATGTGGGGGTCTCTGACGCCTTTGCCTGCTCTTAGAACCCATCTCCTCCAGCTGAGTTGCCTGGTCCACCCTTGATGTGGGGGCTGGCGCCAGGCTCTGTCCCCATCTGTTGTACCCTGTTTGAACAGTGGCCTGGAGAGGACTGCTCTCTTCCTTGGGGAGAAGGGGGGGCAGGGGGATGAGTAGGGAAGGATGGGGAGGGTATAAAACAGGAGGAGAGGGAGTATTGGGGAGCTGAGAGGAATGGAGGGAGGATAGGAAGGGTGTTGATTGTATTATATGAAAAAAGAAAAATAAATTTCAAAAATAAAAATAAAATTAAAAAGCTTAAAAAAAAATCAAAGCCCGTAAGACGGTTGAGGAAATAAAAATATTGACCTCATAAGGCAACATCTTGGTTGTGAGGAAAAGGCAAAGGAGAAGCAAGTGTGACTGTGCCCTCCAGGGAGCAGAGGGGCCGGAGCCCGCAGGAAGAGTCACTTAAACAAAACGCATCAGACCAGAAATGGTCTGGGGTTTGGATTTTTCAAAAAAGACTTGCTGTATGTAGTAAAACATTCTGGGAAGGAACCCCAGTGTAAACTCAAAATCTGTGCGTCACACACACCTTGTACTTCCTCTGAAAGTAATTTCATACAGCATTTTACACCATTTTGGGCGTGAAATCAAGTTTCATGGGGTGGAATGTTCCACTTGTGGAGTCATGTCCGTGTGGAACACAGTGAGATGTTCGGCCTGTGTTATTGCTACCGCTGTGTTGCTAGTGGTAGCTCGAGTTTTTGTTTGTTTGCTTGGTAGCAAAAAGTGGCAATAAACAGACGTGGGCAAGCCACAAGCAGTGGCCCACTCCTGCAACTCCAACACTCAGGGGCTGATGTAAAATTTGACGCCTCAAATTGCAGGCCAGCTAGAGCTACAAAGCAAGATACTCTGTCAAAACAAACAAAAGGCACACACATTCAGAATGATGCAGAATAGGAGACACAAATGAAAGTGTCCCCATCTCTGGTGGATAATAACTAAGCAGTTTTCCAGAACGGTTGAATGTGTGTACTCATTGGCACAAGCCTGGACTCACAATCTTGGGAGTGGATACTGTGAGGGACGAGCTGGATGGTCTGGGGACTTGGTATCAGGGACGCTCTGCAGCTGGATTTGGCATTTGGATACAATGACTCTGCTTTGTTTTTTCAAGGTTGCTTTGGAAAAGCATTTGGCACAGTGGTTCTCAGCCTCCCTAATGCTGCAACCCTTTAATTCAGTTCCTCATGTTGTGGTGACCCCCAAACATAAAATTATTGTTGTTTTTGCTTCATAACTGTAATGTTGCTACTGTTATGAATTGTAGTGTAAATACCTGATATGCAGGATGGTCTTAGGTGACCCCTGTGGCGAAAGGGTCATTTGATTGCCCACACACACAAGGAGTTGAGACCCTTAGCATCTTCTAAAGGCAGGGCTATGAAGTGAACTTTTAAGTGGCAATAGAGCCAGGAATGGTGGAACACACCTATAATCCCAGAATTTGGAAGGATAAGGCAAGAAGATCTCCACCAGTGTCAGGCCAGCCTGGGCTTCATAGTGAGATGCAGACCAGTTTGGACCGTGAGTCACATCCCGTTTAAAAACACAAAAACAAAACAGGACAAAAAGACAAAATCAAAAAAACCAAAATGTCAAGTGAAATCAGAAAGGCCTGTAAACTCCATCATGTGGCTTTGAAGGCCAGTCTCACACTTTTGCCTTTAAATCTGTGTGGTTCTTTTCACTCGGCAACTGTGCTTCCTGAGAAAATTAGACATTTTAGTCAGAAGGGTCATTGCTAGACCATCTGGGCCTGAGAGACAAGGCTTCTTGTTGCTCCTGGGTGCTGGTCTAAGCCGTGGAGAGCTGGTACTTCCTTCTCTGTCCTTATACTTGATGTGTTTATATCTGGTGTGGACATGAATGCTTTTCTCAGTGGGGATGAGTTAAGAAAGTTACCTCTCCTCTCTTCCACACTATCCCTTTCCAATCCCAGCTCACTAACAGAAGACTGGATGATCCTCGCTAAACGAAGATCTGCCTGTGCCAAACAATGAAGGTCAATTTCCATTAACTCCAAACTAAACATCATAAAAACACACTAGAGACCTCTCCTTTCTTGTCATTTAAGGCTACTGAACCTTAGGGCAATTTGTTTGGGAGTGTAGCAATCTGACCAGAGGCTCTTTGGATTTCTTAGTAAGCCTCGAGTGAGCTGGGGAGGCGCACAAGCCAGCTGAAGCATAGTCATAGGCGACAAGTGGGGTTAGAGGAGGTCTGGATCTGGAGGTTTTAGAAACGTCAGTCTTCTTGTGGAGTGGAGGGGTGAAGAGGTAGAGTGTTAGAAACAGTGGTGATCTCACAGCTGTTTAACTTGACTTTCGGAATTTATTAACTTACTAGGTTGACGTTCTAACATGAAAGCTAAGTCTTCTTCAGTAATGGAATTTGCGGGTAGGTGAGGTGGAAGGCCATTCCTCGTCACATCCAGCTGTGATCTGAAGGAACGAGACACACCCCTGTGTATGTGTGCCCCTCGAACATCTGGACATCCCATTGTTCCTGCTATTGTGTGGAACTTCTCACATAGCCTAATCTCTTTTACTTTTCTCTGTTCTAAAGTTTTTTGAAAAGTAGCCTTCCAAAGGGGCCAGCAGGCAGTGGCCCCGTCCGGCCGGACAACTTGCCTCTACATTCTCTTAACCAGAAGGTGTTAGAGATAAGAGCTGTGGCCACCCTCCCAGCCCTGCCCTGGTAGAGTCCTGGTGGAGCCAGGCTGACTTGTTGGCTGAGGGACAGCTGGCCAGTGTTTGGCAAGAACAATAAGGAAGAGGGACCGCAGAGGTGACCAAGCAGGTCATGCATGCTCTGGCCAGCAGGACTCCTCTGTGATTGCTCAACTTTTCCCTTCTACCAGCCCAAGGCACGGACGGTCGGGGTTCTCGGTACAGAGTTCTCCTTCAGTGGGTCCCTGTCCCCGGGTCACCTCACTACAGTTGTGGCTTCTCAGTGGAGAGCTAGAACACATTCTCCCTCTCGTTTTCAAGTGTTCACTCTTCCCAGGACAGTAAGGACTGCCTTGCAGTGTTGGCCGGTCTGGTACCCATGCTGTGTGGAGAGGAGGGATATAGACAATGGATCCAGAAAGGGGCCCCCCCGAGCCCCGGGAGATAGTGCTCACAACTCTACAGAGCAGGCCGTGCCAGGCCAGAGCAAGAACTCTTCCTTGTGGAGCTTTGTGAAGGGCTTGGGTGTTTGCCAGGTGAAAGGTTCAGTGTTTAAAGGGATTGCATCTGCAGGCAGAAGGCGCTCAGCAGCCCTCAGCGATCATTTGGAGGAGGGGGAGATATTATGCCAATTAAGTCCAGACAATGGCGTCTTGTTCCCCTTGCATGAACCCTGATGAAATTGCCTGTCCAGGGGAGGAAAGTATTTCATTATTGTACCTTTGAAACAGGATAATCCTTTCTGCATTTCCTTTGGGCGGGGGTGTCTTTTGTGCTTATGTCTCTGATCCACACCAGTCCTCCGTGTTAGTTTCGGGGAAAGAACATGGTAAAGTTTTGTTTTGTTTTGAAGTCTGTGATTAAATGACGAAACTGTTAGAAAGGAAGGACCCATCACAAGTATTCTGGAATCAATAAACTAGGGGCATTACTGGGGTGATCTCTTAGGGATTGCAGGTAGAGGTCAGTAGCTCCAAAAATCCCCACCAGTTTTCCTGGGTGGCAGAGGGGTTCCTGAGTGGGTGGGTGGGGGTCCTGAGTTGGCTTTTATACTGCCCCAAGGAGCAAGCCTACAGAGACACTCCTTGGACGGATATTTAACTATTTAAAAAAAATGCTTTTTACTTCATTCTTTTTTTTTTTTTTTACATTACATTAAAATTTTTTTTGTGTGTGTATAGGTGCTTTGCCTGCATGTGTGTCTGTGCACCACATAGGTGCTTCAGTGGCTAGGGAGGGCGTTGGATCCCCTGGAGCAGGAGTTTCTGATGGTTGTGAGCAGCCCTCTGCAACCCAGGCCCTCTGCAAAAGTAATAGTACTCTTAGCCTCTTCATCATCTCTCCAGCTCTGGAATTAACTTTCTGACAGTGGAAGTTCTTTGAGCTAATGAGACACGGAATTCTGCAAATCCCCAGAGTCATCCCATTCAGCCCTTAGTACCTTAATTGCAGTGTCCTTGCTGCCTGGAATTCTGTCATCCATCTGTCTGTCTGTCTGTCTTACTTCTCTGTCCATTCTCCAACTAACACAGCCTCAGAAAATGTTTACACTTTGCTCTGTCATTAACTCTTTCAGTACACGGCATTAACAAGCCTACTGGATTATCTTCTAAAAAATAATATCAGAAGAGGCAAGGTAGGGCCCGTGAGATGACTCAGAGGCTCTTTCCAGAAGGTCTGAGGATCTGAGTTCCTTCCCTGGATTCCATAGGGTGCCAGGGTGAACCCTCCTGAGAGCTGCCCTCTGATGTCTATGCCTGCACCATGGCACAGACACTCCTGCGTGCACACACACTGAATTAAATAAGTGTGGACACGGATGTTGACTGATGTGAGACTCAGAGGGTATCTTTCAAGTCAAATAAACATTTTAAAAATAAACAGTTTTTCATGAATTCAATGGAGCTTGGCTCTGTGTTTCTCTTGTGTTCTTTTTTCCCCACTGGAGAAGAAAACACTTGATTAAAGCAGGGAGATGGTTTTTTAATGTTCAGTGGTTAAAAAACAGTTATGTTGGCCCATGCTTGTTATCCTAGCACTTGGGCTATGGGGGCAGGAGGATCAGGAGTTCAAGGTCATCTTTGTCGACTTTGCAGTCAGCCTGGGCTACAAGACACCTTATTTAAAACAAATAGACAACAACAAAACTGGGGCTGGTAAAATGGCTCAGTGGGTTAAGGTAGTTTTTGTTAAGTGTGGCAATCTGAGTTCAAGGCCCAGGTCCTACACGGTTGAAGGAGGAAACTAAATCCTGCATGTACACACAGACACACACACATACACACACACACACACACTAAATGTTATTTTACAAATGTGATTAACAAAGAGAGAGAGAGAAAGATTGAGAAAGGAAGGAAGGAAGGCAGGAAGGAAGGAAGGAAGGAAGGAAGGAAGGAAGGAAGGAAGGAAGGAAGGAAAAAGGAAGGAAAGGAAAAGAAGGAAGGAAGATAAACAGGCAAGCAAGCAGTTTTCTACCTTCTGCTATGGGTGTTCCTCTGTGCGTGTGTACATCTTTGACATAGGGTGCCTTTATAACTCAAGCTGGTAATCCTCCTGCCTCAGCCTCCTTAGTGCTAGAATTATAGACATGTGTCACCATGCTCTGCCTCTTATTGCTCCTCTAAGGAAGTCACTGGTGGTATGCTTTACCATCAGGACAATGAGAAGCTGCTTCTTCCTCTTCCTCCTCCTCCTTTTCCTCTCCTCTTCCTCTTCCTCCTCTTCCCTCCGTTTCCTCTTTCTTCGCTGTAGCATGTAGCCCAGGCTGTTGTAGAACAGTGGTGTTGGGAATCAAACCCAGGACATCATCTATGTAAGCAAGCACTCCACCAACTGAGCTACATCCACAGCCCTTCTAACTTTTTATTTTGTGACCGAGATCACTAAGTTACTCAGGCTGGTTTGCCTTTCAACTTGCTCTGTATCCCCGGCAGGCCTGTGATCCTCCTGCCTCAGCTTTCCGAGGAGCCACTGGGGTTGGCTTACCTAGCACCCACGGAAGCAACGAATAAGACATTTGTGCCAGTGAGTCAGTCACATAAGCACACGACGCCACTCCCACTTCAATGGTGACAGCGTAAGGTCCCGAGGCGAGGGCGTCCTGCTCAGGGTCACACACCTGGTAAAAGGTGGAAGATACAGTTCAAAAAAAGCACAGTCTGACTCCCACCCCAAGTCTAGTGAATATCAGTCCTGACACGAAATGAAATGTGTTCGTCTTCCTGGTTCCCATGTGAAGCCTGGCTATGATCCGAGTGTCTCATAACTTCTGGGCAGCTGGGCGCTGTTCTGAGCACTGAAAGCAGACATGATCTTTGCCCTCATGGAGCCTCATTCTAGTCAAACTTAACAAGACAAGACATAAAATAAATGATCATTTATATGCAACCTATATGGTGGCATGAGGTGCAGAGAAAAATAAATCAGAAAATAGAAAATAAATAAAATTATTTATAAAATAAATAAATAAAATAAAAAAATAAATCAGAACATAGAAAATGTGAGAGTAGGCCAGGAGGTGGTGGCGCATGCCTTTGATCCCAGCGCTCGGGAGGCAGAGGCTGGTGGATCTCTGCCTCTACTCACCTACCCCCAAAAAAAGAAAGAAAGTGTGAGAGTTGGGTACAATGAGACCAGGGCAGTTATAGAGACTCAGCAATAAGACAGAAAAGGCCTGGTGCTGCAGTGTAGGGAGTGGTTTGAGGCTGGTTTAGGCTCTGACTCAAGAAACCAAAAACTACCACCAATAATAACAAACAGACAAACAGACAAACAAAAGAGCCCAACCGTTCTCCCCTCAGAAGGTGAAAGACTGCTGAAGAAGGGGGGATTGAGTCCTATAGCCTTTGGGAAGGGGGAACAAATCTGCGACAGCCCTGAAGTGGGATTTGCTTGACAGGAATCTCAACTGTGACCCAAGGAGCACTGAGCAAGGGGAGCTGGGGGAGGAGCGCCTGTCTGCATGTGATGCACGGACAGTCTCCTGTGTAGCTTAAAATCGTTTTTATTACTTTGGGGACGCATTTGTTTCTCAGTTTGCATGTGGCGGTCAGAGGACAACTTGAGTATTTCCTCTCCTTCCACTGAGTGGATCCTAGGGATGGAAGTCGGGTCATCAGAATTGGCAGGTTCCTTTACTCACGGAGGCATCTCACCAGCCCCAATCTCACATACACTTTATTGAAAGACTTTGCTGCTATTGTTTATTCTGTCTTTGTCTTGCTTTTTAGGTAGGACCTCCCCTACATAGCTCAAATGAACTACAACAAGATAGCCTAGGCTGGCCTCTAATTTGTCCCAGATTTCTTACCTCTGCCTCCCAAGTGTTTGGATTACAGGAAAGTACCACTATGCCTCCCTTCTCCTGTGCACTTTAAATCATCTAGAGGCGTCTTACAGTACCAAGTAGTGTCAGCTCTATGTCAGTGGGTGCTGTTCTCAGTAGTCTAGGGAACCATGACAAGGACAACAAGTCCGTACAAGTCTTTAATCTATAAACTGTAGAATCTAAGGGTGGGGAATTCACTGGATGCAACTGTCTGTAGTTTATCCTGTGCATAGAAAAGCCTGCAGAGATAAGGCCTTTCCCCAGTCTGCTTCTTCCGGTGAAAATCTTTTCTAAGGCAGCTGGAGGGAAGAACATTTTCCAACAATGCCCAGAAACTCACCATTGTGCTGGAATGGAGGCAGGTAGGTTGGTAGATCATACAGTTGAATATTCCAAGGGTGGGCCCTGAGATATGCAAACCCAAAGGAGATAGGCTTATCAGACAGGACTCTTTCTGCTTCCCAGAGGAAGTGGGCGCTGGGGGAGGGGGATGGTTTGGTGATGCTGGAGAGTCAGCAGAAAGGGCACCTTGGTCTACACAATGAGGCTCAATCCAGGAGCCGTGGTGAGAATGAGTGGAAGACTCTAGAAGCCAAGGCAGGGTGTAAACAGGGCAGGGGGACCTTTGCCATGGACCAAGACACGAAGGGTCTTAATCCCTGTAGAATTTCCAGGGAACATTCTTCTTCTTGGCCACACACACCCCTCCTACCAAAGTGCTTTAGACTGAGATTTGGCTGTCTTTGCTTTATTTCTTTTTAGATTTACTTATTTTCATATTTTATGTGTATGTATTAGTGTGTTGCCTGCATGTATGTATGTGTACCACATGTGTGCCTGCTATCCATGGAGGTCAGAAGAGGGACTGGGATTTACTGGAACTGAAGTTGTTATGGATGGCTGTAAACCATCATGTGGGTGCTGGGAATTCAATCCAGGCCCTCTGCAAGAGCAGCAAGTACTCTTAACTGCTGAGCCATCTCTCTGGCCAGTTTCTTTGTTTTGCTTTTTATGTCTTTATTCTGTGCCCCTGAACTCAGAACTCTCCTGTCTCAGGCTTTTGAGGGCACGGACCACCATGCCTAATATGTAATACTGGCTTTGAAAGATTTACTGCCCCTCCTACTCCATCTTTCTTTTCTTTTTTTCCTTCTTTCTTTCTTTTCCTTTTCTTCCTTTCTTTCTTTTTTTTAATACATCCTTACTCTGTAGCCCAGGACCTAGAATTCACTATTACAAATCAGGCTAGATGGCAACTAACATCGATCCCCCTGCCTCAGGGAGAGTGTCAGGAGCACAGGGAGTACACTGCACCCAGCTATATTAGGTTCTTTGAGAATACTGGGAAAATCTCTTGGCACTCAGGATGATGGTAAAGCCCTGGGGAAACCAATGGCCTGCGTCAGAATGGCAACAAGAATTCATGATCATAGGACAGTTGATTCCGCCATATGGGGCTTTAGGAAGGAGGAATTTCTTTATCCTGTCTTCTTAGAATTGATCCCCCAGAGAATGAAAAAGCCAATTTGTCTTGATTTCAACTTAAGGACCCTCTCACTTTCCCAACCCTGGACTCAGAGAAACACTCACCTTCTTGTAGCAATTTAATTCTCACATTAAGATTGGAAGGGTACCTCTGTTTACCCAGTGCTTTCCTGCTCAGTCTTTTTAGACTAAGAATCTTGTATATTTTATATTCAGAAGAGTGACTTTTGCTTCCTTCAAGGACCAGTACTTATCAGCACAAGCAAGCCATACTAGACTCATAAGTATGTCACTCCGAGCTCAGTCCCAGACCTTGTCTTCCCTAACAGGAATCTCCCTCCACAGTGCTTCTCCCTTCTTTTACTAACCACGCACTTTCCGAACTGAACTCGGGCCCCAGAAGTTCCAGTGGAGTGTGTTTTGGTTTCACTCGCTATAGGCAAACATAAATAAATGAGCGACCGATGCTCACACATCAAAATCATCTCAGTAGGAGTTTGTCCACAATCTAAAATGGTACCTTCAGAGCCAGCACCTTCTGATTCCAAGTAAATATTTCTGGTAAATAAATGCCAACTGTGTACCTTATAAGAGTATTTGGAAGCAGATTTGAGCTCATACAGACCTCGTTGCACTAAAAACCAATTCGCTGTTTGATAGAGAGCATCACTCATAGAAGCAAAGTGACCCACTCATCATCAGGTCCTTGTTAGTGGTTCGGATGTGCAGAGGTGAGGTCTTCCGCTTCGGAACCCAGGTCTTTGAATTGTAGATGTCTGTCCTCTAAGTAAAGTCTCTGAACTTTAGAACCCTGCTCCTAAGGGCCCTAAAGAGATTTCCTGGGTTACAGAAAACATTTGCTTATCTCACCCACAATACATCCTACTGGTGTGCTATCTGGTTAAGTTGCAAAAGTCTTCTGAAACAATCCGGTAGATAGCATCTCCATCTTACAGACAGGAAGCCAAGGCTCGAGACTTTGGTTTTGTCTGGAGCACCGGAGATTGTAGATGCTGTGTGTCGAAGGCACTCCTCTCCCTCTTGTTCAGACATTGCATGCGTTACTGAAACAATCTCTTAGCCAAGATTTTCGATTTATAAAATGGGGGAAATGCCAGTGGGAATTTGATAGCACACATATAAAATACTTTAAGCTGGATTGAGAAAGGAACTACCAGGCGTCATGATTGAACCTGGAGGACATTATGCTTAATGGAATGAGCCAGACACAGAAAGCCAAATTCTGCATGACTTCACTTACACGTGGGATCCAAAAATCATTGAACAAGTGCACAGTTGCGCGGCAGAATGGTGACTGACAAGAATTGGAGAGATGCTGGTCAAAGGACACAAAGTTTCAGTTAGGCAAGATGGATGAGTCAAGGTAAAATGTACAGCATTGTGACTGTAACTTGTAACACTGCATTCTAGGCCTGAAATTTACTAGAGTAGAATAGAGATTTTCCCCCATAAAACAAACACAACAGAAAGTAAGGTTTGAACATATTCATTAGTTTCGATTGTAGTGATCCTTTTAAAAAATATCAAGACATTGTTGTTCTTATACAGAATTTTTATCTGCCATTGAGGTGTAATTATTCAATAATTATTGAATATCACAAATTAGTGTGGTTAGTACCATATTACTATCATTTAAAAATGAATGTGATCTTAGGACTGAAACACAAAGGGCAGTCAGTCTTCAACATTTACAGATTTTACTTTTGAAGATTCAACTGTTTGTGGGTTGAAAATATTTGGAAAAATTATTTATTTGGGGCTGGTTAGATGACTAACCAGCAGGTAAAGGCACCTGTAGCCAAACCTAATGACCTGAGTTCAACCCTGGAACCCACGGAGTAGGAGACAACTGACTCCCACAAGTTGTCCTCTGACTTCTACAATGGCACACAGACACACACACACAAACACACAAATAAATAAATAAAATGAAACTTTTATATGTACTAGACATGTACATACTTTTTTCCTGCCACTACTAATGATATAGTATAATAACTATTGACACAACATACATGTCCTGTTAGGCATTGTGAATAATCTAGAAGTGATTTACAGTATTCTGGAAGCTGTACCTAAGTTGTATGCACATATAACATCATTGTATATAAAAGACTTGAGAATTCTGATATCCTTGGGGGGGTCCTCAAACCAACTCCCCATAGATACTAAGGGGGGAATGTTCACTATGAGCTGGCTTTAGTCTACCAACCTTTTTTGTCTATGACTCCCCCTTTCCTCCATCTCTCTCTCCCCTCTCCTTCTCTCTCTCCTTCTCTCTCTCTCTCTCTCTCTCTCACACACACACACACACACACACACACACACATCCCCACCACCACCACCACTACCACCACCAACACCATTACCACCTTTTGAACTTTCAGGAGGGGTTTACTATGTAGCCCTGGCTGGCCTGGGACTCATAGAGATCCACTTGCCTCTGCCTGAGTGTTGGGATTACAAGTGTCCACCACCATGCCTGGCCCACCTTGTATTTTGAGGCAGGGTCTCTCATTGAACCTGAAACTCATTGACTGGCTAGACTTGGTGTGGAGTAAGCCCCAGGATCATCCTGTCTCTGCGTCTCTTTGTGCTGGGATCACAGGTTGCCATGCTCCACCTGGTTTTTTATTGTTTTTGATGTGAGTGAGGAGATTCCAACCCAGGCCAGCATGCTCCTGGGGCAAGCACTTTACTGACTGGACCTATCCTCAGCCTCTGAGCTAAAAGTCCCTTCATTGCATCGTTAGGAGGTTGATATAGGGTTGATATAACACATGTGGGCTGGGACAGGCGCAGGATGTCCCTGAGCCCTCAGATGTCACCCATTGTCTCTTCCTTGCACTGTGGCTAGATGTGCCTAGCCATCTGGCCATCCTGCCTCCTCTGCGTGTCTGCTGCCCACACCAAGCTGAGATCTTCAGGAGCCAGGAAAGTGCCTGATTTGTTTCCACCGTTGCCCTCACCTCCTGGCAAGTCCTCAGAGTTTCTGACTGAACTCCAAGAACGTTATCAGCTGGCTCTTCTGGACCTGATTACCTTGTGGGCTGGGCCGGTGATTAATATTCCTGGGGGACTTGTGGAAGGTGGCCACAGACTGCTGAGTGAGTCAGGAACAGGGGCCCAGGCATTCCAGAACTCATGCGCAGCACTGCCTCCAAACTGCCTCCCCCTCTCCTCAGCTTTGCACAAGTTAACCCCGTGTACTCTGCTTGGCTGGGGAGTGTCATTCAGCCAAATGAGAGTGAGGTTCCAGCATTCTTTAATAAACTCATGGTGCAAATGCTACTAATGGGTCCAGGCCGCATTCTAGGCAGTGTCCACACCCCTGACTCCTGATTCCTATGACAAGAATGTCATGAGCAACGTGAGAGGTGTGTTGGTTTTTTATTTCATCCTGCCTGACTCCTGGTTTCCAGAAAAAAAAAAAAAAAAAAAAAAGATAGACAGACAAGGCTTGTGGCCTGCTGGTTTGGTTTTGAAGATAGCCATCAGTCAACACCAAGCTTCTAGGTTTTAAGATCACAAGGTGGTAGCAGAGACAGGCAGGCAAGTCATTAAATGCTTCTGGAGACTCACAGATGGAGCTAAGCAGCGAACTGGGCTTCAGTGGAGAGCACAGGGGAGATTATCAGAAAACAGGCAATATTTGAACAGAATCTTACAGGATGAGAGTTCAGAGGCATGCAGAGGAGATAGTGTGATTCTCGGGATACAGAAGAACATGTTCAAGGTTAGAGAGAAAACAGTCGGTCGGGGTAAAATAAATACACAGGTAAATAACTTATGCTGTGGTGTGTGTGATGCCAAGGAGCTTGGCCTCTTTGTCTATAGACAATAGGGAGCCACTGAGAGCTCTATAGTGGGCAGAATGACTGTGTTGTTTGGGGGCAATTGCGTTAGCTGCCTTAAAGCAGAAGAAAGCAATGAAGACACTCTGGTCATGCTAGCATGCTAATCATAGCTGTATCAACAAAGCAGGCATTGAAGCATGTAATCCTGGGACTCAGGAGGCTGAGGCAGGGGGATCACAAGTTTGGATTCAGCCTGAGCTACACATGTGTTTAAGGCCAGACTAGTCTGGGCTATGTAGTCTTTCTGTGTATGTGTCTGTGTCTGCGTCTGTGTCTGTCTGTCTGTCTGACTGACTCTCTCTCTCTCTCTCTCTCTCTGCTCTGTTTCCCTTCTCTCCCTTCCTTCTTCTCTCTACCTCATATAGTTAAAAATTATTAGCAGGGCAAGGTATCACATGCTTTTAATCATAGCACTGAGAGGCAGAGGCAGGTGGATCCTAAAAGTTTGAGGCCAAACCTGGTCTGCATAGTGAGTTCCAGACTAGCTAAGCTAAGGCTGAACAAGAAGACCTTGTCTTACCCTAACTCCACTAGTATTTTGAGCAGGTTGTAGAGTGATACTAGGGATTGAACCAGGACCTGTGTGTGCTAGGCAAGCACTCTAAGCACTCTATCACTGAGCTTTATCCTCTGCTCTTGTTGTTGTTGCTGCTGGTATCTATCTATCATCTATCTATCTATCTATCTATCTATCTATCTATCTATCTATCTATCTATCTACCTATTAATCTAGGTAGCCCAGGTGGCCTCAAATTGGCTGGTCTTGAGATCCTCAATTCTCCCATCTCCACTACAACCCAATCACTGTGATTAGGTTGCCAATACATACAGTTAATACTGAATTCTGATGAATATGTGAATGAATTATTATCATTCCTGGACACTTGTAAAGTTAAGGTTCTATTTCAGTGCTCATTCCTTCACTCAACTGCAGCAGGAAGAAGAGTACAGTGGCATATTCAAATCACTTCCTTTCAGGAGAAAAGGATCTCCTGAAGTCCAGGCTTAGGATGGGATATGCCTTCAAAGCCCCTCCCCAAAAGATATGCCTTTAGTTTTTAAGCTATTAACTTTTGATTTTTTTTTTTTTTGTGGCAATCTTCCTGCTTCAGCCTCCCAATTGGGTTCACAGTAATAAGCCATCAGGCCCAGACAGCTATTGAGTTTGGGGGCATTTACATACATTTATATACACAGGCGGGGGTGGGGTGGGGTGGGGAGGTGGGGGTGGGGGAGGGGGAGGAGGCAAGGAAGGGGGAGCCGGATGTGAGGGAAGCCATTGTCAGGCAGGAGCTCCTTGGAAACAGGACTTTCCAGGGTCACAGATCCTCCTCTATACCCCACTTTCCACTGTGTGGCCTGAGCAGACCATCACACAATTCTAGGGTTTGTCCTGTGAATGTCAGGGTACGTGTTACCACCAGAAGCAGCTTGCCCACTTTATGCTGGTTATCCAGGTAATATCTTCACTCAAGAAGGAAGGCTTGAAGGTGAGTTACTTGAAGGAGAGCCTTGGGAGTAGAAGTGGCAAGTGGGTCAGGAAGTATCTCCCTTCCTCCGGAGGCAGTGAGAAAGCCCTGTGTAGCTCCTTTAGCTCTGCCTGTAATTCCATTTTCCTCAACTAATGTAGCTTTCAAACACACACACACACACACACACACACACACACACATACCCTTCCTCAGAAGTTGCTCAGAGAAGGGGCTAGAGAGATGGTTCAGTGGTTAAGAGCACTGGCTGCTCTTCCAGAGGTCCCAAGTTTCAATTCCCAGCCCCCATATGATGGTTTACAACCATCTATAATGGGGTCTGACGTTCTCTTTTGGAATACAGGTGTACGTGCAGGTAGAGCACTTATATACATAATAAATAACTCTTAAATAAAAAAAAATGTTTAGAGAAGTTGCTCAGAGAACATGAAGGAAAACAGAAAATACAAATGTGTGATCTCACTGGGCTGAGGCCATGCAGGGACGTCCCCAGATAAGCAAAAGAGGCAAGCCGAAGGGCAGCTGCCTCCTGGATGCCACATGGGCACAGAGCTGGTGAGGGTGGAGGGGGCCACAGCTGGCATCAGATGGAGCTGGAATCCTGGCTTTTCTTTGAAAAGCCCTCTGGCTCCAGTGTTCCAAGAGCTCTCTGGGCCTCAGGGTCCTTATCTGCACCGTTCGAGTTACAGTTGTTCACATCAGTGATGTGTGATAACGCTCAAATGCTGCCAGGAATGGTGCACACACTTGTTATCCCAGCATCTGTGTGGCTGAGGAAGGAGGATTGCTGAGAGTTTAAAGCCACCATGGGCTATGTGATGGGTTCCTAGACTGTCGAAGGAGGCCCTGTCTCAAAAATTAAATTACATCCAAATCTTATAGACTGATTTTATTCTTATCATCTATTCTAGCTTCTAATTATTTGAAATTATGACCAGGGATGTAGCTCAGTTGGTAGAGGATGCATAAAGTCCTGGGTTCAAACCTCACCATTGCATAAACTGGCTACACAAAGCCTCATCTGAAAAACTAGCCACTCAGCCACCCAACCATATAACAAACAAACAAATCCCTACTCTGCTAGAAATCCTTCCATCTACTTCAAAAAACAACAAGTACGGATCCCGTCCTAAGTAGCAGCACCTGTCACATGGGATGTCTACCTTTGTGGTAACTTCAAGGACCCTTCTTGCTCTTCCATTCAGTGGTGCTCCCTCCCACGAGCCCAGTGTCCTAACCTCTGCACGCCTGGCTTTGTTGATAGAATCTCCACCTTCACTGATGCAAGATGCTCACCTGCACTATAGGAGGGGTGGGGAGATGGCTCAGGCCCAGCAGCCAAGAATGCAGCTTTCATGAAAGATAAACTATTAACCCTTGATGTAGGGTGGTTACACTTAACACTGGTACAATAGTATATCCATAATTCCATTATGACTTTTGCCTCCAGTGCCATATCCATGCCCAAGTTGTTCAGCACTTTGCTATAAGACAGGCTTTGTGGTGGGTATCTGTCTCATGTAAGTCTCTGAGTGTGCTTAAGACAAGCAAGCCTATGCCACGATGTTCAGTAGGTTAGGCATAGTAAGTGTATTCTCAACGTAAGATATTCTGCAGATAGATGTAGCCCTGGCAAGGTTTAGGAACAGCTATCCATTCCCAAACTGAAACCTGCTCAGTACCCGGCTCCTAGCATTGCCCAAAGGATCCTCACACTTAACTATCTCCCTCACTGATAGGCAAAAAGATGTTTTTTTTTCCCATGGCTTTGGGGGGTAGGGTGCCTTCGCTTCGGCACTTGCTGTTTAGAGTTCTGCTCTGGGTTAAGCCACTCTCAGCATCTCAGGAGGAGAAATCTTGCTTGTGAAGCTGTTGCCCTTGGTGTGTGTGAGACAAGAGGGAAATGAAGCTTATATAAACTTTCCAGAGCCAAGGGTTATTGACATCTATTTTATCTAGAATATTTTGGAACACAAGGACTTCCTTGATTTGTGTCCACGGACAAGAGAAAGCTGTGCTGGCTTGTTTTATGTCAACTTGACACAAAATAGAATCACTTTGGAAGAGGGAACCTCATTTGAGAAAATGGCCCCACTGGACTGACTTATAGGCAAACCTATGGTACATTCTCTTGTGTGATGGTCAATGTGAGAGGGCCCAGCCCCCTGTGGTGGTTACCACCCCTCAGCTGGTAGTCCTGGGTGCTATAACAAAGTAGACTGACTAAGCCACGAAGACCAAGCCAGTAAGCAGCACTCCTCTGTGGCCTCTGCATTGGCTCCTGCCTCCAGGTTCCTGCCTTGACTTTTCTCAATGATGCAACTGTCGACTGTCTTGTGGAATTGTAAACAAAATAAACCTTTTCTCCTCAAGTTACTGATGGTCATGATGTTTTACAACAGTATTAGCCATCCTAGCTAAGCTGGGTGTGGTACCCGCCTTTGGTCCCAGCACTGGAGGACAGAAGCTGGTAGATCTCTAAGTTCAAGGCCAGCCTGGTCCATAGCGTGAGTTCCAGGACAGCCAGGGCTACACAGAGAGACTGTCTCTGAACAAAACAAAACAACAAAAAAGAAAGAAAGCAAGAAAGGAAGGGAGGAAGGGAGGAGGGAAGGTAAGGAGAGAGGAGGGGAGGAAAGGAAAGGAAAGGGAAGGGAAGGGAAGGGAAGGGAAGGGAAGGGAAGGGAAGGGAAGGGAAGGGAAGGGAAGGGAAGGAAAGGAAAGGAAAGGAAAGGAAAGGAAATCTTAGTGAAGATATTCTGGGATTTGAAGTCTGTGCCATCATGCCCAGCCAGCAGTAGGACTCTTAACTACAGAATCTGGAACCAGCACTTTTAACCCATCCCTGTCCTCAGCTGTAGACCTGCTTCCAGTCACTTCAATAGAAAGAGTGGAAGAACAGGGAAACAGTATCTTCTTTGCACAATTCTCCTTATTGGCTGAAGTGTGGTAGCCTACATGCTGCTCTACCGCTTAGCAACAAGAAAGAGTAACGGAGCAAAGCCCTTGAATTAATGCGAAGGAGAGGACCATGCTTTCTTCGGTGGTGAAGTTCCAGTACTCTGGCTAGGAAGGACTCCTCAGGATGGATGAAGAGAGAGTTAGAAACAGGGAGAGTTAGAAGACTCACTTTTTAAAACAACAACAGTGTGTGTGTGTGTGTGTGTGTGTGTGTGTGTGTATGTATGTATCCTCAGAAGTCAGAAGAAAGTATCAGATCCCCTGGAGCTGAAGTTACAGTCAGATGTGAGTCACCCTGGTTGTGGAGACCTGAACCCGGGATCCTCTGAAAGAGCAGCTGCTGAGCCTGATTTATTCTTTTTTCAATGTTCTTTTTGGCTAATTTTAATTTTGTTTGTTTTAAGATAAAATCTCATTACGAAGCCCAGGTTGGCCTCAAACACACAGTGATCCCTCCTGCCTTAGCCTCCCAAGTGCTGGGATTACAGGCGTGTGCCACCACACCTGGCATGATTTTAGAGTTTAATGTTCTTGAAGATTTGTTTTTCTACAGAGTAAGACATAACAAAAGAGAAGGGGAGGGACAATTAGGTCTTGAAAACACCAGAGTTCCAAGAACTTACTTTTTGTTGCTGTTGATGTTACAGGTCATTTCTTTTACTACTAGTCCATAAAAGAAGACAGGGGAATTAGGCCCTAGCTTACACCTCTGGGTTTCTGAGCTGCTTCATTCATTGGAGTGGAGCATTTAGTTGCCTGGGAAGGCAGCACTCAGCGAGAATAATACATACAGAGTTCTCTTTGGAGTGGCCTTAGTTTCAGTCAAACCCAAAACACAGCTATTGCTGTTCTCTAAGTAAGTGTGGCTTGACAGGTATTTGGGAGGCAATGCTGTAAAGGAACACAGGCAGGACAAACTGCTGGTGTAGTTGCTGCCGAATTCACATTACTTTAACTGCGGTCAGTTAGGAAAATCTTAGAGTGAGATTACTGACAAGATGTGATCTTCAACCAGTTACAAAGGTACTGTTCATTCTGGCACCTTTTTTCTTCTCTTTCTCTTTTTCTTTTTCTTTTCCCTCCTCCCCCTTCTCCTGCCACCCCCCCATCTCCTCCTCTTTCTCCTCTTCCTCCTCCTCCTCCTCTTCTTCCTTCTTCTTTTTTAACACTGTGTAGCTCAGGCTAGTCTGGCTGGCCTTGAATTCTCAGTTGTTCACCTGGCTCAGCTTCCTGAGTACTGAATTAGAAGAAAACACCAAGTATGGCTGAGATACTGATATTGTTTTTAGGTCAAAAACCAAAACAAAACAGATGTTAGAGTGGGTTTTTGTAGGGTATAAAGGGTGGCAGAGGCCCTGATGTCCGTGTGACTTTGGTACCTTGGAAACCTGTGCTTTGTGCATATTTAATAGGAAGGAAGGGTTAGCTCAGGCTGAGGGGGAAAGGGAGGACAGGGTGGGGGAAAGGAGGGCTTAAGGCCTGGATGCTGGGGAAAGAGCACAGTTGTAGCTCTTAGACTGGGTAGGAGCAGAGACAAGATGGAGGTGCAGATGCACGAGATGACGTTCTTATTCGCTTATGTGGGAGGAAGTCCTGTGACTCTCAAGACTGTCTACTTCAGGGGTAGTGATCTTGCCTTTCATGGGCCAGGTCTTTGGTTCAATTCCCATTGTTGAAACTCTGGAACTTCTAGATTTAGACAGCTGAAAAATATTAAATCCTTACGCCTCTGAATGTTTCCAGCAAATTCAGGCAGAACAGGATTCTTACAGTCCTTGATTTTGGCCAACACTTTTCCAAACCACCTCTTGTGGCGTTGTTACATTACACTGTCTCCCTGGCTAGGACCTGGAGTTACGGAGGAGTGTGGGGAAAGAATTGTGTCCCCACCAAGCAACGTAGGCAGGACCCTGAGCCTGGGTGTCTAAGCACAAAGGGCAGGAGGAATGTCATTTCCTGTCAAGGCAAATGGAGCCCTTGGTGCCTTGCTGCAGTCTCTCGGCCTTCTGAGTGCTTAGATTACAGGCATGAGTCAACCTTTTTTTTGTTTTTTGAAACAAGTCCTCACTATATTGCCTTAGCTGGAGCTATGTAGACCAGGTTAGCCTTGAGCTCTTAAAAAACTTCCTGTCTCTGAAGTACCATAATAGTATAAATAAATAGATATTATTTATTCTTTGAGAACTTCATGTTTGTATGTAAATTTTTGTTTGTTTTGTATGTTTATTTTTATTTTTGTTTTGATTTTTTTGAGACAAGGGTTCTCTGTTGTAACTCTGGCTGTCCTGGAACTCATTCTGTAGACCAGGCTGGCTTCAAACTCAGAGAGATCCACCTGCCTCTGCCTCCTGAGTGCTGGGATTAAAGGTGGCTGCTACCTCCACCCCCACCCCCACCTGGCCCAGCTGTAGGTAATGTATTTTAATCACAAGTACCCCTGAATTCTGTTCTTCCAACTTCCTTGGTACCCCACCCCCAACACCCAACAATTCCAAAACAAATACTGGTGAGCATGTGGGACAACTGGGTCTGTCATATTTTTGTTTAGTTTTCTTGTTATTTCCCTCCATGTATTTATTTGGGGAGGGGGCACATGCCTGTGCCGCACTGCATGTGTGGAAGTCAGACGCGATCTGTGAGAGTCAGATCTCTCTATCATGTGAATTAAGGGGATTGAACTCAGGCTTGGCTGCAAGTACCTTTGCTTGCGGAGCCACCTCACTGACCCTCAGCGTGCATTTCTTTAGCACTCACTGTACACTCTAGGCACCATGACAACCTTTGCATTTACAGAAAAGGGCTGAATGTTACTTCCTGAGCTTAAGCTGCTTATGGAAGCAGTGGGAAAGGGGAGACTATCAAACTGGAAAACAAAACAAATCAAACGAACAAACAAACAAAAAACAGCTGGGCAGTGATGGCAGAACATGCAAGGTGATGAGTTTGAGGCCAACCTGGTCTACAGAGCAAATTCCAGGATAGCCAGGGCTACACGGAGAAACTCTGTCTCGAAAAACAAAACAAAACAAAAAACAAACAAACAAACAAACAAAACCTGTAAAATCACTTGATACTTCATTACAGATACACTTCCGTGGTAGCAGGCAGAGAGGCGGGGCAGCAGGGAATGCCTCGAGCATTCGTTCACTCAGGATGGGAGAATGTCTGAAGACCTCACAAGGCCTGTTACATCTGGGGAATGGGAACTTGCAAGAAAATGATTCAGAAAGTCTCAGCACAGTTTCCCACTCTTCCCAGAGGCCTAGTGTTCAGGAGGACTTGTGTGACAGGGCAGGATTAACCCACATCCACAGTACTGCTGGCTCCAAGGGAGAGTGAAGCTGACCAAGATTCTCGTATGAGATTACAGCAGCTTTGCCTATAGTTCTTCAGGAACAAGAAGCTAAAGTGTAAGGAAGGCGTTGTAAGGAATGCAGGACTCCAGTAGGGTAAGGTGGCTCCTGCTTGTCATCCCAGCTTTCATGAGGCTGAGGCACGAGAATTGCTTCAAATTGGAGGTCATTCAGAGCAATAATGTGTGATGTTGTCTCAAAAATAAAGTGAAGAAATCAGGATTTGCTGGGCATGGTGGTACACACCAGCAGTCCCAGCACTCTGGAGGCAGAAGGAGTGGACCTCTGCCAGCCAGGGCTACAGAGAGAAGCCTTGTCTCCAAAGGATGAAAGAAAGAAAGAAAGAAAGAAAGAAAGAAAGAAAGAAAGAAAGAAAGAAAGAAAGAAAGAAAGGAAGGAAGGAAGGAAGGAAGGAAGGAAGGAAGGAAGGAAGGAAGGAAGGGAAAGAAAGAAATAAGAGAGAAAGAAAGAAAGAAAGGGAGGGAGGGAGGGAGGGAAATCAGAATTCATTTCCCTTTTCAAGGTGACATTTCCCCAAATGGCTGTGAACCGACAGAGGACGCAGAGTGGCCATAGTTGTGACTTTCATGAGCGTCGAGGTGTAGTCATGGGACTGAGTCCACCCTCCTTGAACGGCTTTTGCTTTAACTTCTTCATGTAACACTTAGCTAAGCAACCCAGAAGGACAAAAGGCTGTGACCTTAGACCCGCCCTCAGATATCTAAATTCTATAATCTCTTCATAAGAAGGGCTGGTTTTGGCTACTTGCTTTGTTTAAATATGCCGGAGGCCTTTTCCTCTGAGTTCTTCAGATAAGGCAGGCTAGTCCACTGTTAGGAGGCAGCAGAAACTGGGGCAGGAGTGCTTGGTTAAACGGAAACTCTTTCAGGCTCATGAAAACATTTCCCTGCACAGACCTTGCTAAGGTAACATTGTTCCTACCTCAGAAATGTGCAGATGAAGCTGGGGGCATCTCACTTCAGCCCTGCAGCACAGCAGAACAGAATGAGGTGACTGGCTAGCTGGCAGACCCACGCCCACAGGGAGGGGTTTTTAGCATTAGAATGAATACTGGGTTTCTAGAAATTTCTCCAGACCTCGATGCTGCTCAGATCTTGAGTGGAAGAGGCTCTGGCCCACCTTAAGTCATGCTGACAGGTCAAGACAGATGCTGACCCCTTACTTTTTCTTCCCTGACTCTGACATTGCAGTTCCTTGGACAGGCTGACATTGACCTTTTGTGTACAATTTAAAGAAAAAAAAATGACTTGTAGACTTTCAGAGGATACTCAGTCAGCAGTAGAGGATTCCTAGCAAGGCTGAAGAGTTTAGTCATTGGGTTTTGTTTGTTTTTGCCATCAGGTGAGTGTGTATGGGGGGGGGGGATATGGACATTTAAATTAGAATGTTTTGGAGTGGGGGCGTGGTAGCTCAGAGCACTTCAATAATCCTAGCCTAAAGGAGGTAGGGTGGGGCTAAAGGATCACAAGTTTGAGGCTAGCCTGGGCTACACAGTGAGCTCTGTCTCAAAAGTCCAAAACAAAGGACACATGAATGGATGAATAGTTCTCCTATTCATATAACAGATAACACAATAAATAAATAATTTTTAGCACAGGTAGTCTCAGCACTTCATGTGAACACTTAAAAAGAAAACAAAAACCATATCCTTGAGCACCAGCTTAGGCCTCCTCAGCCAGAGTGTCTGTGACTGAGGTTCTAGAACATACATCCATAGTTCCAGCACTTAGGGGCTTGAGACAAGGCTCTCAAATTCCACATCTGAAAGTAAACAAACCAAACCAAAATTACAACAACATAAAAAGCAAAAGCCACCAATCAGGAGGCTGAAGCAAGAGGGCAATTAGTTTAAAGTAGAGCCTGGCCTGCATAGTAAAACCCAACCTCAAATAAGTAAATAAACAAATCACACACACACACACACACACACACACACACACACACACACACACGATCTTATCAAATCTTCAAGCTTAATTTGATTTGTCCAATTGTTTTATTTTCTGGTCCAAAACCTCCTGTATATATGAACATAGCTCATAGTGTCCTATCTCTTTGGTCTCCTTTCATCTAGAACAGTCTCTGTCATTTACAACACTGACACCTGAAAAGTCCTGGCCAATTGTTTTATGTACTGGCCTTCTTTTGGGGTTGTCTTGTATTTTCTTCTGGATCCTTCTTGCTGCCAGACTGACATGGGGTCCTCCTAAGGTCATCGTTGTCCAGAGGCATACAATGGAGAGTCATGCTTCTGCAAGTAATGCCCACTTTAATACACTGACTAATACTATCTATCAGATTTCTCCACCATAAAGTTAGATATTTTCTTTCAAGCCAGACATGGTGGGACATACTAGAAATTCCAGCACAGGAGAAGTAGAGGCAGGAGGCTCACCAGTTATAGGCTAGCCTGGTCTACAGAACACAGGAGAAGCCTACTTCTTTTTTCCTGTCACATTTTTTTTTTTTCCTTGAGATACAGAAGTAACACCATGCTGCCCAGATTGATCTCTAACTTCTGGACTCAAGTGTTCTTCCTGCCTCAGCCTTTCAAGTAGGGACTCCAGATACACACTCCCATGCCTGTGATTAGCTTTCACCAAGGAGTCTTCTCTGAGCGGTTATTATTGGGCTGTACTATGGCAGCTCACCAATAAGACAAGGAGCTATTTTCATAGGTGTAAACCTTGCTGCAGAGAGAACCACTATCCTGGCAAGTGCCATCCTGGACAGTGGAACACTGAGCATCTCATCTTAGGAGTTTTTTATTTATCCCTAAGCTCCTCACTATTCTATTAATACCATGTTCACATTTTTTACATAAAGCCAACACCTGCAGACAATACAAAATGCCAAGCCCTAGGCAGCCCCTATCAACAGTGCACAAAGCAACTATTTTAAATGTAACTAATAATAAACTTCTACAACATTGGGTTGTTTTCCAGGTGTTGGTTTCATTATTCTGTTTATCGATTGTAATCTATGTTGGACAGGCTTTGTGGTTTCTGCTAACATACGTAGCCTTTGATGACCCATAAGGTAAGCACAAGAAAATAATATTAATTATTAACATTTACTCTGCTGTCCCTCTTACTAAAACACCTTTAAAGGTGAGCTGCAGACACAGGTAGTACTGCCACACACCTTTATTTAACGTCTGATGTTTTAAGCCATCCTCAGCAATCCTAGATCTTTCTTGCTAAAGAATTCAGATGCAATTTAAAATTTACATTTTGCTGGGTGGTGGTGGTACACGCCTTTAATCCCAGCACTTGGGAGGCAGAGGCACACAGATCTCTGTAAGTTCAAGGCCAGCCTGGTCTACAGAGTGAGTTCTGGGACAGCCAGAGTTACAACAGAGAAACCCTGTCTTGAAAAAAAGCAAAAAAAAATTTTGACACTTTATTTTATTCGTGTGTATGTGAGTGTGTGCGTACACACGAGTGCACACGTACATGTAGGAGCCCACAAAAGCTAGAAAGGGGCATCAGACCCTTTGGAACTGGAGTTAAGTGTTTGTGGACCACCCAGTGTGGGTATGGTCATCCAAACGCTAGCCCTCTGGTAGACCAGTAAGCTCTTAATACACAGAGCCACTGATCCACCCTACCAGAAGATTTTCTTTTTTAAGACAATATTTTGCTGTGCGACTCAGGTTTCCATCCAGTCATGATCCCTTTGTCTGAATCCTCCAGCAGTGAGCTTACCCTACTGTGCCTAGCCCTAAGTACTATTTTAATGCATGATCTGTCCTTAAAACATCATTGTGAAAAGAAATGGAAGTAGTAATTGGCACTTCCATCCTACAAATGAGACTAGTGAGCCCCAGGGCTAGAGACAGCTGAGTTAGTGGATGCTTGCCTAACTTGCACCAGGTAAAGCCTAGGGTGGTGGTGCCCCTTGTAATCCAAACACTAAGGCGATAATGGCCAGAGGCTCAAAAGCTGACTCTCTTCCTCCGCTTATAGGACAAGTTCAAGGCCAGCCTGAACTATACACAATCCCATCGCAAAACAAGCAAAACAAACCCAGGATGCATAGACAACACTTCAAGTCAGAAGGTGAAGATCTGGGACTTAATACTAGTGCTGAGAGATGTTTAGCTCCTATCTGGAACCTCTCTCAAGTTGGCATTCCTTCTCTTTGCACACAGATCACTTGATGTATAAAAAGGTTGTTTTTATATTACTTCTTTATTTTTTTCAATGCTGGGGTTGGAACCCAGGTCCTTGTTCATGCTCAGCAAGCTTTCTACTACTAGCCATACCTTTTGATCTCAAAAGAAGCTTTCTGCAGAAATAAATCACAACAGTCATCTCTATCTTTTGGATGAGTCCTCTTCCTTCTCCTCCTCCTCCTCCTTTTCTTCTTTTTGGGGTGGTAGTTTCTTTTGTGAGTAACAGAGTCTCTGATAGCCCAGGTTGGCTTCAGATTTACTATATAGCTCAAGCTGGCTTTGAACCCTCAATCCTCCTGCTTCTACTTCCCCAGTGCTGAGATTACAGATCTGTGCCATCACACTTGCTTAGGTTTTATACTCATGTACACAATCAGGCTCAGGTGTGACTCTGCCTCAGTGAGACAGTCCATCTGGTGGTTGTTTCAAAGTCATCTGTGCCAGTGTTTGTCCCTCCCCCTCCCCCCAGCCTGGTACAGTAGGCATTGGATAAATATTTGCTGAATAACCTGCTGACCTCCTGGCAGCCTGACTTACTTCCCACTCAAGACAGGGGCCCAGCTCAGACTGTCCTGGATTCCTGGGATGGTTTTTCTCAGCTCAAATGTAAAATATGCTCATAACAGAAGCTTGTAAAGCACAGTCTCTGGGCCTGAGGTGTTGTTGCTTAGTGATACAGTGCTTGTTCAGCATGTATGAGGCTCTTAGTTCAATCTCTAACACTCCCTACTCCCAACAAAACAAACGACAACCCCCAAAGCATATAAACAAAAAGAGAAAATAGAGCCAGATATGGCAGCCACACCTGTAATCCTAGGACTTGGGAGACTGAGGCAGGAGGCTCCGGATCTGGGAGCCAGTTTGGGCTATAGAGTGGGACTTTGTCTCAAAAAAATATATATAACCATGGGTTAGAAAAACGGTGGGAAGTATGTAGCCTTATGGGGTTTGCCTCATTGTTTAAGAGCATACGCTATTTTTCCAGAGGATCTGAGTTCAGTTCCCAGCACCTATAATAGGCAGCTCACAAATACCTATAATTTCAGTTCCAGGGTGCCCAACACCTCTGGCCTCTGTGGGCACCTGCACTTTCTTGTTCATAAGTCCATGTCCTCCTTTCCTGAGAGCTAAAGTATGTTTTACATTTTAATCACTCTGCCTAAGAGATCTATAAAGCAAAAATGCCTCTAAAAGGACAGATAACTTCTTGAAATGTTGAGGGCTATTGTTTATATAAGATAACAAGCTACAAGTTTTTGCTTCCATAAACAAGCTTGGTTGATCCAACTGCACTGAATGAGCTTGATCACATGTAGGCAGGATGTTCATAAGCAAGAAATACCTTAGCATACATGCTTGCCTTCGATTGGATGAAGATGGGAAGTTCATAGCCTTATGGGTTTTGCCTTCATAAGTCCCTGTCAAATGTGACTCAGGATCATTTTCTGGGATCCCAGAACAGTCCTGGCCAGAGCCCATCATCCTGACCAGTATTTAATTAAAGCTTGTTTCAAATCTGGCTCAAAAGATTGTGGTCTTATTCTTAACCAGTGGGATTAACACCTCCATAGACAAATAATTAAAAATTAACAAAACAAACTGTAAAGTGACTGCTTATCATGCAGCATGTCCTAGGTTCAATTCTCAAAACTACCCAAAGGTTGGGGATGGAATGTGGCAAACAAAAAAAGCAAAAGAAGATAGAATGAAATTCTCCATATCTTCCTCGCAACAGAGGTGAGCTCTTCATAGCACGAGCATTTTCCTGCTTGTTAAGCATTCCTTCTTATTGATTGATTGATTGATGTTGTTTTGATACAGGGATCTAACTATGTATACAAGGCTGACCTCAAACTTACAAAGCTCCTCCTGCCTCTGCCTCCAAAGTCATTAAATATTCTTCAAAAATATACTTTTATAATGAATGTAGTGGTGAATCGCTCAAATCCCAGTACTGAGAAGTGGAGGCAGCAGAAGCCAGAGTTCAAGATCATCCTTAGTTACACAGGAAGTCTGAGCTACCCTGGGCTACATGAGACTTTGCAAAAAAATTGGAAGAAGATGATTATGAAAGAAAGGAAGGAAGAAAAGAAGGAAAGAAACTTCAACTTAAATTTAGGTGAGAACATTAGAAAGCGGGCATTTGTCTTTCTTATAGAGCTTATGAAGATTGGCAAGATGGCTCATTGGGTCAAGACATCTGCCCTCAAGCCTGATCACTTAAGTGTGATTCCCCAAGACCCACCAGGTGGAGTAAAAGCACTTCTCCAATCTGCCTGGTGACTTCCTCACGTGTATCATGGCAGGAGCATGCATCTTCAAGTTCATGCATGATGGAGAGGCACACCACACAGACACACACACCATACACAAAAAAAAAAAAAATAAAGAATTACAATTTATGAGAGCTGAGCATGGTGTTGCAAGCTTTTAATTCCAGCACTGGGGGTAGGGTTGGGAGGCAGAGGGAGGTGGATCTCTGTGAGTTGTAGGCCAGCCTGGTCTACATGATGAATTCCAAGTTATCCAGAGTTACACAATAAAAGCCTGTTTCAAAGAATTCTATGCAAATAAATAAATATAAATAAATAAATAAATAGATAGATAGATAGATAAACAGATAAATAAATAAATAAATAAATAAATAAATAAATAAATAAATAAATAAATAAATAGCTAGATTAAGCAGGAGCTGGAGAAATGGCTCAGCAGTAAAGAACACTTACTCTTGCAGAGGACCTGAGTTCAGTTCCCAGAATCCACAAGGTGAATCACAACCATTGTAAGGCCAGTTCCAGGAAATTCAATATCCTCTTCGGACTGCCTAGGGCATGAATGTAAAGAACAGACAAACATGCAGGCAAAACACGCGTAAGGTAGAAAATGAGTATGTCTATTGACCAAAAGTTTAAAGCTTATGAGAACTTAAGTGGGAAGGAAGGTGGTGGGGATTCAGCTTATTGGTAAAGCCTTTGCCCAAGAGGTGTAAGGCCCTGTGGTTCACGTTCAAGTATGACAACGATCAAACACGTGAGATGTGGTGGCGCCCATCTGTAATCGAAATACTTTGGAGGCTGGGGCAGGAGGATCAGGAGTTAAAGGCCAGCCTAAGCATAGTGTTGTCCTGTCTTAAAAAACAATTCCCCCACCAAAGAAAACCACAACATTTTTTTTTCTTTTCAAAATGTAAAACTATATATTTAAAAGCAGCAAACATTTGTGAGAAGGATGAGTAAGGAGAGCAAGGATGCTTGCTTCTACCGTGAGGATTATATTCATTCATTAATAGACAAACAAAACCCAAAGAAACATTGTGGAACTGAGCACTCCAGAGACTGAGGCAGAACGAGGAAGTTCAAGGCTAACCTGGGCTACATAAGGAGTCCTCCTCATCGTTCTCTCTTGTATCTCAGGCTGGCTTTGAACTGGCATATAGCCAAATATGACCAAATATGACCTTGAACTTCTGGTCCTACTGCCTCCACCTCCTGAGTGCTAGGAATACAGATGTGTACCTCTATGCCCAGTTAATGTGGTGCTCAGGGTTGGACTGAACCCAGGGCATAGAGCATGCTAGGTAAACATTCTGTGAAACTAAGAGACATCCCCAGCCTTGTATTTAATTTTACTTTCCACCATCACACATGTGCTTTGGGGAGGAAATGTTAGCCTCAGCTTTTTCCTCTTGGCTGTCATAAACCTACCAGTGCATTCCGTTCTCCAGTGAAGGTCACTGGTCTGACATAGACATAAAAAGAGGTCCAGTCAAGGAGAATCTCAGCATTGTCCCCGTGACTAGGCTTTTCCCTTTCTTCCTTTGGAGAACAGAATAGGCCAGAAACATACCAATCCTTCTTCCATCTAAGAAGAGCACCTAGAGACCAGGCCAAGATGTGGGAGAGGCCCCTGGAAAAGAGTGACAGGCACAAGGTCACGTCCTCTGAACTGCCATTTACATGTACACATGCGCATCCCTCTCGCTTAGCCCTACTAGGGAAGACTGCTGGTGTGCTGTGTCGGAGGTGCCTCTACTCGGCCTCCTCTAGGACTATGTCTTCCCTCCGGCACTGTGTTCTGAATGGCAGCCGGTGCTCACATTCACCGGACTGTGGATTAAGTGGTACGTGCCCGCAGTGAGCAATGTGGCAATGATGGTGTGTTTGGCTCCGCGGCCCTGCACAGTGAGGGGAGGAAGGGCTGAGTCTGAGCCTCTAACTTTATTCATCACATTATTTCTCTAGGAAAATCCGTTCCAAATTCCAGATAAACAACTTAAAAATGAGTTTTGGAGACATTCAGGTCTCAAATTTCCCATAAGTGTATATTATTGGATGTAAGGGTTCCTCTAGCTTTAACATTTTATTATTGTGAAAAGGATTCATTTTATTTTGTGTATGTGCATTCCTTTGTGTCTGTGAGAATGTATGAATTGGATGTGTGTGTGTGTGTGTGTGTGTGTGTGTGTGTGTGTGTGTGTGTGTTTCGGGGTGGGGTGGGGAAGTATGAGCATGTGTGTGTAGAGGACATCAGATCTCTTGGAGCTGGAGTTACAGGCGTTTGCAGGGATGTGGGAAAGAGGAAGACTGTGTGACTGTGTCAAGAATGGATGAACGATGAAGTCCTAAGTGAATGTGTACTGTTGACTTAGGTATGACCATGTCAAGGACCCAAAGCCTCAGCCCCATGGCCAGGTCCCCCAACCCAAAAGGCTCAGAGGGATGGCAAAGCCTTCCTCTGGTCCAAGTGTGATGTTGGTGGTGTGTGCACTGTTTACGAATGATTGACCAACATGTGCAAGAACTAGCGATGACAGCTTCCTCTTTCAGGTTGCTTACAGCCTGAGACTGCTTGCCTGCAGACATCTCTTACAGAGACTCGCTAAGCCCTGTGCTGTATATAATAAATGTGCTAAGGTTCCAGATGGCTAAGTAGTTGGTGCAGCTCCCCAGGCGCACACAACCCACCTGACCCCAGGTCTTCTGTGCACAGGCTTGTCATTTCTTCAGTGTCTTCTCTTTCTTCATTCCCATCCTGACTTTTGCATGGGTAACGGGATCCAAACTCCAACCCTCGAAATGGTGCAACAAGTGTCCTCATCACCGAGCATCTCTCCAGCTATCAGGCTTCCTGTTTGGAGACCTTGTATAACCCGGCCAGTTTTAAACCCACAATCCTCCTGCCTCATCTTCTCAAGTGCTTGAATTGCAAGCATGCACCACTGCAATTGGGACATTTTGTGATTTTTTTTTTTACTGGTTCATTTTATGAAGTAAAAGTAAATCGCTGAAACAGGGCAACATTCTAGTATTTAAAGATTGTTCATTGGCTGTTCAGCAAGTTGTATCTTGCTTATTCTCATGGTAGCTGAGGCTTTACCATGATCATTTTTATCATTTTAAAATTTTTATCACTGCATTTACATCTCATCATTAGATATTTATACATGGTCTACCTTGCTACCAAAACCTTATTTTTCCTGGCTTGTCATTTTTATGGAAACCTTGGAGAATCAAACAGCAAAAGTAAATACCAATTTCTAAGCAAAAGCAAACAGTAATGTCTTCCTTCTCCAAACATGAGTTAGATCAAGCAGGAACTTTTTGCTTTTTGGAGATAGGGTCTCAATTAGTCCAGACTGGCCTCCAACACTCAGTGTAACCGTGATGCAGGGACTTTTTCTAAGGGTAGAGTCCAATTTTAGATGCTTTGAACAATGAAACACATAATACTTTTGGTTCAAAAATTTAAACTATACATTAAAAACAAATGGTCCACTCACTTGTATGTTGTCTGTAGTAACTGAACATCAGGGGCTTTAAATAATAGTAATAATAACAACAACAACACATCAAATTGGGAGGGAGACAGGCTGCAGAGATGGGGTTGGAGGGAGGTATTAGGGGGTAGATAAGATAAAAATACATAGAATATATATATATATATATATATATATATACATATATATATATATATATATATATATATATATATTGTCAAAGAGGTAATAAAAGTATTACTTTAAAAAGTAAACAGTCATCATTTATCACAGCCTGGTTTCCCTAAAGTCATGGCAGTGCTTGCTTACTTTTGAGGGATCTGGGTGCTATGAAGGGACTCTCTCCCCAAAGTCTTTCCCAATCTCCAGAGCCTGGAATTCTACCAATCACTCTGTGAAACCCCACCAATCACTGCTACATAGCTGTCCACCAAACCACAGTCTGTTTCTTCTCATGGATGGGTCGTTATCCTACGGACTCCCAGAAACAATCAGCTTCTTGAAGCTGGCGGCTATGTGTTGTGTGATGGGGGCTGGGCAGGGAAGAGGGGGTGGTGGTGGTGGGGAACTCCTGATGAGGGTCCCTGGGGTTACACAGCATAGAGAATGGGAGCAGGGAGCCAAAGCCAGCCTGCCCTATGTCATAGTTTTACTTCGGGTTTCTCTGTATATCATCATGGTTCAAAAGAAGCCAACAGAGATCTTTTCCCAGTCTTTTGGTTTCTTCTGTGTAGCCCTATGACCTGACTGTGGCTAGGAACTCACCATGTAGCCAGGCTCCTTACTGTTGCTTCAGTATCCTGATTGCTGAGATTATAAGCATCCCAACCATGGCTGCCTCATTCTCTACCTCAGCCTTCCACTACCCCATCTTTGTTTTTTGTTCTGTTTGTATTTTGAGATAGGGTCTTGTAACTCACTATGTAAACCAGGCTAGCCTTGAACTAGCAAAGGTCTGCCTGAGTCTGTCTCCCAGCTGCTGGAGTTAAAGGTGTGAGCCACCCTGCCCAGCTCACACCTTGTTTCTTTGTTTTCTTTTGTTTTGTTTTTTTTTTTGTTTTGTTTTGAGACAGAGTCTTGAGTATCCCTGAGTGGCCTCAAATGCACTATGAAGCTAAAGATGACCTTGAACTTCTGATTCTCTGCCTTCAAAGTACTGAATTAACTCCAGCCCAGATTTCCACAGTGCACTGTGAGTACCCTTTCTTGCTTCTCGATGTTTAAGAGCCTGTGTGAGCCAAGCTTCCTCTGCAAATCCTGCCCTGTTTCCCGTGTATTTGGGGAACTTCCAGGAAAGGAGGATCCTTGCTGAAGATGATGAATGGCTTTCCTTAAATAGGTCACTGATTCTCACAGGGAACACTTGTCCCACACAGGGGAGAAATCTGGACTACCCTGAACAAAACAATGGGAAACACAAGCAGTAACAGTCCTAAGCTGACTTCAGCAAAAATGAAAGAAGGCTGACATTGTATTTGAATGAGCTCTTCAGGGTGACCTTTGTTGCTCTTGTTCTCTTTCCCTTTGCTGGTGTGACCTCATCCTTGTTTGTTTTTGGAAGGCCCATTCTATTTCTTTATGTTATAGCTAATGGGAAAAGGAAATTGCTTTTTTCCCCAACTAGGTGTCATTTTGATTTTAATTTCTAAGTTGGCCTCATTTTTAAAGATTTATTTTATTTTTAATCGTGTGTGTGTGTGTGTGTTGTGTATGTGCTCTTAGAGTGTGGGTACTCTTAGAGGCTAGAGGCATCATATCCTCTGAAGGTGGATTTACAAATGGTTGTGAGCTGCCTCATGTGGGTGCTGGGAATTTAACTTGGGTCCTCTGGAAGAGCAGTATGCTCTCTTAACAGCTGAGCTGCTATTCTCCAGCCCTATAAATTAGCTTCATTTTGGTGGACACATATCCAAATGCTGTTTTCTTCTGTGAACAAAGGTTGCAGAGAAAACAAACCCTAACATGACTTCAGATTTTAATCACATTTCCTTTGAAAGTTTATATGGATTAAAGATGCTGGAAGTTGCTCCTGAGACTGATTCCTTAACATTAAGAAGCTGAAAACAGGCCTGGTGGCACATGCTTTTAATCACAGCACTTAGGGAGACAGAGGCAGGCAGATCTCCATGAGTTCAAGACCAGCCTCATCTACAAAGTAAGTTCCAGGATAGCCAGGGTTACACAGAGAAACGCTGTCCTGAAAAACAAAACAAAACAAAAAACCCAAAACAACAATGAAGAAGAAACTGAAAACAAAAAAAGGTTGTGTCCCATGTCCAGCAGAGGAAATGGAAGGTACTTCTGTGCGTCAAGTACATGGTATACTGTCCTGGCTGGCCCTGGAACAGACTCTGTAGACCACACTGGCATTTGACTTTTGGTGGTCCTCCTGTCTCCACTTCCTGAGTTCTGGGATGACCAGCATGCACCACTGTACCTGGCGGGAGATTCTGTTAATGTGTAATAGATTCTTTTTAAATTTTATTTTGTTTATAGGGGAATGTGTGTCCATGGAGGCCAGAAGAGGGTGTCAGATCCCCTGGAGTTGAAGTCCTTTGAGAGAGCAACAAGTATTCTTCACCAGAGAGATATCTTTCCAGTCCAGCCCCTAACGGCTATACATTTTAACAGCTACATGAAGAGATAACTGTCCATAGTATGGAATCATGCATTATAAATGATCCTGGAGTTCATGTTTTCAGCTTGAAGTCTTATCTAAACCTTTCCACGTCATCATAAGCATTAACTCATCCAATAAGCGTGAAGTGACTTCTGTGTTCTGATGTATCAATGGGAATGAAAAGATGAATGAGACATGGTGGGTGCCCTTCCTATCTCACAGATCTGGGGAGACAATAGACACAGTGATGATGAGCTGGGTTGTGTTTCTGAGACTTGCCCCATGTGTGGACTGACCCCCAATAGGTTGCTGGTCTCCTGTTTCTGCCCCTTTATCCACAGGATGGTAGAGAGATTGCCTTGGCAGGCTGGCCAGGCTGGAACTGGGGCTGGAGGTCTAGTGTAACCACCCTTTGGCCAAGCATCTGAAGTCTTCCGGCCTTGGTTCGTTTCTCAGCTGTTCTGGGTAATAACAGTACCTAACTCACAGAACTTGCAGGGCTACTGAGACAATAACATTTCGACAACATGCAAAGAGCTTGGTTCACAACACGTGTTTGCTGCTGTTACCACTGTGGACACTCCTATCTCTGGGTACCTGGGGAAACATGTCTTCCATATATAAAATTATTGACACCTTTGTCATTGTGAGGATAGCCTATTGGAAGGAAAATGAAACATTTCATACTTTTAAATTGGAGGGTTTAAATTCATACTATTTAATGTAGATTTAATGCTTCAACTAACACCCATTTATTCAAGATGGTGAAGAGACTGTGATGTTTATGATCCCTCTAATTTGTGAATTCCTCATTTGCAAATTCTCTACATACCCAAATTTTATCATTCTCAATGCTTTCCCACTCATGGCCAGACATTAGCAGAGCCCTAAAAGGATTTCAGTTGTTGACATTGCTGACATGCACGTTCCTGGTGGAGACTGGCTGCCTTCTGGTTTAGCTTCTACACTGAAAATAAATGTCTCTTTCAGTATCCATACTGCCACACTCCTGTGTTTTTGTCTTTGTGGTCTTTCTGTCTAGTGTTCCTTAGTCAAGCAGACTACAGTGAGTTTTGCAGAGGTAATCCGTGTGTTGGAAATGTTGCAGCCAGGCCTGCCTTACTGTGGCTTTCCCTGAATTAATAATAATGTTAACAATTATTAACAATAATACTCTTTAGATAAAGTGTCTTTACCCTGAAATAAGTGTAAAACTGGACTGACAAAAATGTTGTGACTTGATATAAAGATTTCTTTTCCTTTCTTTCTTTTCTTTCTTTCTTTCTTTCTTTCTTTCTTTCTTTCTTTCTTTCTTTCTTTCTTTCTTTCTTTCTTTCTTTCTTTCTTTCCCTTTGACAGGTTTTCTTTGTGTAGCACTCACTGGCTGTCCTGGAACTCACTCTGTAGACCAGGCTGGCCTAGAACTCACAGAGATCTACCTGCCTCTTCCTCCCGATTAAAGGTGTGTGCCACTACCACCCGGTGAACATTTTTCTAGATTTGGTGATACATGGCTATAATCACAGAATTTGGGAAGCTGAGGCAGGAGGATCAGGAGTTGAAATTAATTCTTGGTTACATAGTGAGTTTAATGTCAGCCTGAGCTAAATAAGACCTTATTTAAAAAAAGAGGAGGAGGAAGAGGAAGAGGAAGAGGAGGCAAGTTTAACCTGAGCTAGGCATGGTGATGTCTGACTGTGTGTCATGTCAGGGTTCAGGAGGAAGAGGCAGAAGGAGGAGGGTGAGGAGGAGGCTGGAGCTATATGACACCTGGTCTCCAAATACCAATCAAGATTGAAAACACAGAAAAAAGCAAGAAATAAAGATAAACCTAACCTTCCATTTCCTCTAGGAAATGTGCTCATACTAATTTGGTTTGCAGAAAGTTTACATACACAGCTACCATGAACTACCATGGTAAACTCTTCATATGAGCTGTTACTTTCCTCATTGTGACAAAATACCTGGTGAAAGGCGCCTCGGGGGAGGAGGGGTTTATTTTGAAAGTTTTGAAAGTACAACCCATTATAGCTGAAAAGGCGCAGCGGTAGGAACGAGGGCGGCCTAGGTAGGAAGCAGGGAAATGAAAGCCACTCTGCTCCTTTCCCATTTCCCCTCTTTTTGTCAGTCCAGGACCTCATCCTGTGGGATGGTCCAGTCCATGCTCAAGGTAGTCCTCCCGCTTTAGTTAACCTTTCCGGAAGCACCCTTACAGATGTGTGCAGAGATGTGTCTTCATAAGGATTTCAAATTCAATCAAGTTGTCAGTCAAGGGTAATCAAGGGCGGGGATTAAAGGCTGATACCACCACAGATAGTGAAAGAACCCAGATTTAACAAATGGTTGGACTAAGGCTTCTGATTTGGCATTAGCCGTTAATGGGATAGGGGAAACCATGGCAGGTCTTTGAAAGTATTGGGTGGACAGGCAGTGGTGGTGCATGCCTTTGATCCCAGCACCTGGGAGGCAGATGCAGGTGGATCTCTGTGAGTTGAGGCCAGCCTGGTCGACATATTAAGCTCCAGTCTAGCCAAGTGAGACCCTGTCTCAAAACAACAGCAAGACCAAAAGTCTTAGACATACACCATGTGACAAGGGCTGGGGAAGACAGTTCAGCACACTTGCTCTGTGTGTGCACAGCCTTAAATTCAACCCCTAGAATGGAACAAAAATAAATTTAGGCAGGCCTGGCGCTACAGAGGCCTGTAATCCCAGATGCTCGGGAGAACTAAGGCAGGAGAATTGTCAGTTGAAGGCCAATCTGGGCAACTTGGTGAGAACCTATCTAAAAAATCTAAAAGAAAAGAAATATAAGGAAATGTGACAGGATCTAGACCCTGGAGCTAGATGCTTGTGATGTATTCATCTCTGACACTGAGCGAGCTGACCAGATAGGAATTAGACAATTTCCATGACTTCTCTGGGTTTCTTCTGTAAAGTAGAATTCATAAAAGCACCTAATTTGCAGAGTTTCGGAGGAAACAAACCTCTTAGAGCCATAGCTGGTGTGTGGCTTGTGCTCACCAACTTACATCAACATAGACTAACTTTGAGAATTTCCTTTGGCCTCAGTCACAAGTCCACTCACTCAGTCACCAGATAGTGAATGTGTTCTACAAGTTAAAAAACGGGTAAAGCTGATAGCTAACTAGAGCTGACAGATTATAGATGTACATTCTCTATCTGGCTGATTATGGATTATATTCAATATGTCTATAGATAGAAAGGTTGAGCAACCCCAATTAGAAAACAAGTGAAAGCCAAGCAGTGGTGGTGCACGCCTTTAGTCCTAGCACTGGCAGGCAGAGGCAGGCAGATCTCTGTGAGTTCGAGGACAGCCTGGTCTACAGAATGAGTTCTAGGACAGCCAGAGTTACAGCAGAGAAACCCTGTCTAGAAAAGCAAACAAGCAAACAAAACAACTGAAATCCAAATGGATCCAAATCCCCAAACTTGGCGCTCGGGGTGTAGCTCAGTTGGCAGAGTACTTTCCTAGCATACAGAAAGCCCTGGTTCCATCTACAGCACTTCATAAACAAGGCGTGAGGGTGCACGCCTGTAATCCCAGCCCTTGGGAAGCAGAGACAGGACGATCAGGAGCCCAATACTGTCAGTTACACAGTGAGTGTGAGACCAGCCTGGGCTAGGGACTGCTTCAAAGAAAATATTATTTTTTTAGTTAGAAAAAGATATCAATACTTTTTGAGTGCTGACCCAATACTGCAGTGGGAAAATCTGCACCTGACTTCAAGTGATAGGTCACAGAGAAAATGCAGGCACGCTCAGTGATTTATCTTTAATACCACTAACTGATCGAGGGCCTCATTTATACCAGGAAATTCTCTATCATTGATCTACATCTCCAGATCTTATTCTAATTTTTGAGACAAGCCCTTATTAAATTGTCCAGGCTGGCCTTGAACTTTTGATCCTTCTGCCTCTGTCTCCTGAGAAACTGGGATTACAGGTCTGTGCTACCTAGCAAAGTTAGGTATACTAACAATATTGCAGAAAATTGTCCTTAGCTGTGTGTCTAAAGTGTATATGAGACAAAAATAAATTTTATGTTTAGACTGGAGACCCATCCCCAGATAGCTTATTCTGTGTATGCATTTTTTTTTTCAAACCTGAAAAAATTCTGGGCTCAAGCATGTCAGATCTTTGAAACTCCTCAGCAACATTCCGAGGAAGCTACTGTCGATGGTGGGGTATGGTTGACTTGTTCTGTCCTGTCCAGGGACCAATGGGCATGACCTTGGTGGGTAAAGTCCAAGGGGGTGCAGGGAGGATTTGGAGGTTCCAAATTTTTAATTGTTTATTACATTTTATTTATCATGTGTGTGTGTGCACGCGTGCGTGTGCATGTGTGTATGGGCATATGTTGTGTATGTGTATCTGTGTGGATGGGTACAGGTATGAGCATCTGTGCCACAGCTTATGTGTGGAAGACGGAGAAATGAGTTGGAGTTGTTTTTCTCCTTCTGCTATGTGGTCCTGGAGATTCAGCTCACGGAGGGAGACCTGGTAGTAGGTGGATTTACCCATGAGCTACCTTGCTGGCCCAGCTCAAAAAATATTAATATTTTTATAACCTGGTGTGGTGACACACACCTTTAATTCCAGCATGGGAGGCAGAAGCAGGCAGATCTCTGAGTTCAAGACCAGCCTGGTCTACGCAGTAAATTCCAGGCCAGCCAGGGCTATATCAAAAAACTCTATCTCAAAAAATCAAAAATAAATGAATGGATGAATAAATGAATGAATGAATGAATGAATAAATAAATAAATAAAAATTTAAAAAATCTTAAAGTAATTTTTTGTTGTTTCAGTATTATCTTATGGACCATATGCATAAGCCAAGATAAAACCTTTATGTATATGTGTTATCTGAAATCATGCGGAGCATGTCACTACATCTGCTCAGAGCAGTACTGGATCAAGGGCTTTAAAATTCTCTTTAACACATTTATCCATTGTGTGTGTGTGTGTATGTGTATGTGTGTACGCTCTCGAAAGTGATGTTCCTGAGGGGGACAGAGGACAGCTGTGGGAATCCATTCTCTCCTGCTGTGGTGGTCCCAGTGATGGAACTCAGGACTTGTTTGTTAAATTGACTGAATCTGGAATTCACTAAAGTACAAGCCTCTGGGAGCCATTCTAAAGTGGGTGCGGTAGCCAAACCTTTAATCCCAGCCTCCTGGAGGTTGATCTCCAAGTTCAAGGCCAGCCTCATCTATATAGAGAAAACAGCCAGGGCTGCACAGAGAAGAAACAGACAAGAACAAAAGTGGGCAGTATCTTTCTTTTTTGCAGTCCTGATAAAAGGATGTGAAAGAAGAAGACCCTGTTCAGTGCGCAGGCAAGTCCATTTCCTGTTCCTACCGTGCTCCTTTGTTGATATTAGAGCCACTTCTTTGGGCTTTCAACGACCAGCAGTTCTCCAGGGATCTTCCGTGTCTGTGGTGCCAGACTGAGACCATGGAATCATCCAGTATTGTGGCCTGATCTACTACCCGGTTCTCCCCATCTCCAGTGTGACACAGTCGATGTCGGATTACTTGGACCACATCCTGTAAGTCAATCTAAGTGCCCCCCCATCTATACCTATATCCATACATATACACGTATATGTATGCACCTACATATCTATCAGTTCTGTTTGCTTAGCCAACAGTGATTAATGCATTCACTTGGTCACAACCGCCTTTACTTGCTGAGCCATCACGGTGGCTCATTGATAAAGGATTTCTGTTTTCATGGTTACATAGTCCAGGTTGACCTCAAACAATTGGATCCTCCCAAATACTGGAACTGTAAGTGTGCATCAGCACATTCAGGTTCTTTATGGCCTTCAGTGAATGTAGGTTCTGTTTTATCTTCTCAAAGGCCTTGTCTCAGGTGTTCTCTTTATGCCTTTGACCAACTTCCCCATCTCAAGTCTCTGAGCCCTTGGTGGTCCCTTTCTCTCACGTACATCTGCCATAAGTAACCTAAAATGGAAGCTCATCATTTTTCTTGCCAAACAATTCAAATAGCCTACCAGGTATAGAAAACAGTCTTCTTAATATCTCCTTTGTACAGATGAAGAAAATGAGAAACAGTGATATTGAGGGATTTGCACAAGAATTCATAGCCAGAGAAAGACAGCAAGCTGTGTCTCTGGGATTTGAACTCATGACTCTCAGCCTCCGTGTTGGTTGTTTTGAGCTTCATCACCGTCAAAGCTGGTTCGCCTAGTCACTTCCACAGTTGGCTTGGTGCATGGCGAGCTCTTGACAGAGAGGTGCCTTTGAAATTCGAAGGCTGACAGCTTTATTGATGGATCTATGCTGTGGTTTGGACTGGACTTTGGCTCAGTACCGCTATGGGGTAGTCTTTATAAATAAATGATGTAACAATTATACTGTTTTTGTTGGATAATTACATGCCTTTAATTTGTGCTACAGTAAGCAGAGTAGTAATCTGACTCAGGATGTGCCAGGAGAAGTCATTTGATATCAGTCTATCTTTAGTACTTCTGCAGAGGCCAGCATTATGGTCAGAAAGAAGCAAATGTGTAATACACAGCTGGTAATGGTATCTTCAGAGTAAGGTAAAAGGTGCCTTCTGGTTTTGTTTTGATTTTCTTTATTGCTTTTTAAAAAGATTCTTTTGTTGTTGTTTGAGTCAAGGTTTCTTGACTGTCCTGGAACTCAGTCTGTAGACCAGGCTGACCTCAACTTGGATCTGCCTGCCTCTGCCTCCCAAGTGCTGGGATTAAAGACATGAACTTCCACCACCTGGTGGTTTTCCGTTAAAGAAAGGGTCTCAAGTAGCCACAGGTGGCCTCTAATTGGCTATGTATGGTGATCTTTCTGCTCCACCTCCTAAGTGCTGGGATTTGCAGGCAACCACCATATTCAGACAAAAAGTACCTTCCACAAGGTAGCTGACAACTGTGCTTAGTTTCTAATAGGGTTAATACAGTTGTTCTTAGAAATGATGTAGCTTTCTTTAGAGCATGAGAGTTAGAGGGACAGATTACACATAGTTCATAGTCTTGGAATAGTTCGTGACTCCTCTATCTTGAGAAAGGGTCTCAATAAATAATCCTCGCTGGCCTAGACTTTCTGTGACCTTCCTGCCTCTGCTTGTGTAAATTGTGATCACCAGTATCTGCCACAACTTTTTTTTTCAAGGTTTGGTTGTTACTCCTTTTTGTTGGTTTGTTTTTCAAGAAAGGGTTTCTCTGTGTAGCTCTCGCTATTCTGGAAAACATTATATAGGCCAGGCCTTGAACTCACAGAGACCCAAATGCCTCTGCCTCTTGAGTGCTGGAATTAAAGGTGTGCACCACCACACCTTTGTTTGTTAATTTGAAAGACTTATTTTTGACTGGACTCAGACTTAAGCCAGGACAGCCCACCAGATGTCCCTTGAAAATCTCTTCCCTGTATTTTCTATATTGATTTCCTGAGTTCTCTTGACCAAAAGTTGCACGTGCTACAATCCCCTCCACGTTTTTCTTAGTGTACTGCTTCTTGACCTTGGTCCTGGGCTACTTACCACTTTTTTTTTTTTTTTTGAAGGCTTTCTGACAACATGTTGGTGGAAATCACCAGATTCTGTGAGCTCTATGGAGCACCAGCCTATGAGGCACAGCAGTATCGGTGACTCCAGGAAAATCCTCCTGTCCTTTTCCACAGTCAGCAAGTTGAGAACACTCAACTGAGTCATGCTACCTTAATTACTTTATCCTAGTTAGATTTATTTATTTTCTGATGCTGGGTATCAAACCAAGGGCCTCCGTGCTACGCATCTGCTCTACCACTGGGCTACTCCCCAACCCTAGAAAAGCCTAATAACTTAAGATAAATGAAAACATTAATTTGGGCAATTAAAAAAAAAAGTACTTAGTAACCACAGTGCTTTCGCCGTATCCACACCAAGTATAAAAGGTTTCTATCCTTGGTGACCACTTTTAGTCTATGTGTTTTGGTTTTACTCATTTATGTCTATGGGCAGAAAATAAAGTATTTAGAAAGTGTCCTCCATCGGGAGACATCTCAGTTATCTAGAAACTTGGGTCTAAGTTAACTGTTTGGCCTTTGGAAATGAATCATTCCTTTTGTTTAGCTCACGGGGGTAGTATTTAGATTAATGTCTAAGTTTGTATTGAACCTGACACGAACCAAAGAGCCAGGCCAGATATATGCATGTGGAAACCCAAGAGAAGGCATGTGGCAAGTAGGACCGGTCATTAGTCTATGATGAATGTTTGTGCAAAGCAGTATTTTTCACCATTTTATGGATGGAGCAACTGAGGCACCTCGAGGTTAAGTGTCTCAACCTTGATCCCATTGTTCAGGATTTAGGAAATTCAGCTCTCCAGCTGTCTGGGATTCTGCATTCCGTCTTAACCAGTTCTGCATGGGGTAAGCTCAGGTCTTTCACTTCCTCACCCAACAGTGTCTGGGAAAAAAAAGGACTGATGCTTGCTGGGAGAGTAGAGTAGAGTAGAGGGAAGCTCTAGTATCCTGGCCCTCTTGGACTAGCTGCCTCTTCTGATCCCTGGAGGCTTCTCTCCATGAGGATTCAATCAGTCTCAGCTGGCTGGCTGGGGTGGAGGGCAGGAGGACTGTCAATCTTGGGAAGCTGCAAGCACTTGGGGTCCTGAACTTTATCAGGTTTGAATGTGTGATTGTGAAAGTAAAGAGCGAGAGATGACAGCACTCAGTAAATCAAATGGTTGAAGATCAGGACTGTCAAAGACCAGAGGAAACAGTCTCTGGGCCCAAAAGGGGCCAAAAGGCTGCTGGAGGGAGAGGAAGACTTCCATACCCACTCCGAACTCTCCCTCCTAGAAAGATGCTTCTCTTTCTGTCTTTTATCTAGAGCTCACTCTTCTTTGTTGAGGTTTGGATTTTATTTTAGAATACACAGTGGAAGGAGGAGGAAGAGAAGGACCAGAAAGAAAACAAGACTAAAGGTGTCTAGAGTGGCCTATGATTTTAATAATGTGCTCCCGTGGCTGATGTGTTGCTCAGTGGTAGAGCACGTCCTAGCATGCATGAGGCCCTGGGTTCCATCTTAGCACTAAATAAAGAAAAATAAAGAGGGTGGGAGAGCTCTGAGGGGGGAAAAAGAGAGAAACCTACAAAGCAATAACAATAAATTAAAGTGGGATAAGTCTCTTGCAATACTACATTGAAAGGCCAAAAGCTTGAGAGAAGTGTGAGGTTACCTGCAGATCAACTTAAATTGCTTATTCTGGCCCCCTAATATCTAGCACCAATCTCCCTGGTTGCCCTTCTTAATGGCTGTGTGCTAATTCTCTTCTGACTCCAGAGAGAAGTTGGCAGGGAGGGCTGCTGTGGAGGACTGGGATTCCCTTTTGAGAAGCCTCAAGATTGCTATCTTGGTCCTGCAGAAGATGTTGGAGTCTGCTGTTGGCATTTGCAAGGGGGAAGAACGAGGAATGTTTCCTCTTCAAAGGCACCAAAAGCCAGCAAAGGACCTGTGTTTGTCTCACCCCTCACCCTCTTCCCTACCATAATGCAATAAATAAAGTCCTGGCGCTGGAACACAGTCAAATAAGAGTGCTTTCCTGGGAATCCATTTAGTACAGGGGCAGTTAAGTCACTTAAAGGTTGAAATTTGGTGCAGTATATATGAGGGTGTTAGTAATAATTCATAGAGCTCACCATGTACCAGCTTTACTACCAAAGCTTTTAGTCTTTGCAATGATCCCATAAGGGAGTTCCCCCCTCCTTTCTTCCCTCTCTTTTTCCTCTGTTCCTCCTTCTCCCTCCCTCTTCCTCTGTTTTTTCTTTTTCCTTCTATCTTTCTAATTTTTGAGTTACATTTATGTGTGCATGTGCCCACACATGCATACACGTCACAGCACAGGAATGGAACTCAGAGGAAAACTTGTGGGAGTTGAGTATCTTTTTCCTTTGTGTGTCTCAAGGAAACTCAGGCTATTGGGATTGTCTTGTCAGCAAATCACCCCCCTACACACACACATTTGTGTTTGGAGGCAGGGTCTTACTATGTAGACTTGGCTCATCTGTGAACCATAGTCCTTCTGCATCAGTCTCTAAACACGGTGATTACAGACAGGCATTAGTCTGCAGGCACACCCTGCATTTATTTATCTATCTATCTATCTATTTATTTATTTATGCTCTATTTTACAGAGAAGGAAACTGGAACAGAGAGGTTGGGCAGCTTGCCCTCCTCACACAGAAAATAGATTAGAATTAGACTCTGGTATGGTAGCCCCAAGTCCCAGTGGCTCCTAGAAATTCCCCCGGTGTGTGAGCTAGAGGATCTCAATTTTCCAAGCCCACTTTGCAGCCTGGAGGAGAACTGCAATCTGAGTGCCCTTTCAGAGAAGGAGCTTGGGTCAGCTCCTTCCACCAAAGCTGTGAAGCTACCTGTGAGACTGCCTAACCGGCTCTACAGAGGTGCCAACCTCCTAGACTGTAAACACTTGAGAGCTTGGAGCTGCCTCTTCTGCTTCTCGCTGCAATGCATACTAAGGACACGTTCTGTTGGCGAATGGCAGGAAGCTGGAAGGCTGAGAAGTGATAGACAAACCCTTTGGTCCTAATTCTCTGCATATTTGCAACATAGTTGCATGGAAAGGTCATATTTCTGAGTAGTATCTTTTCTTGGTCAGCCCCCTCCTCCCCTCCATGGACTCTGGCATTATAATTTAGCAAATTTCTCATTCATTTTTCCTTTCTACTTTTATCAGTCCCTGCCTGGCCTTACAAATAAATAAACAGACAAACAAACATCAAATAAATAAATAGGCAAATGCAACTCAACAGGGAGGAAAGTGTTCTAAGCAGACACAGGCTTGGAGCAGTGGGATCTAGATCCCAGAGCTCACAAGGGCTGTGCTCAGGATAATAGTTAGTCACATCTAAGGAGAGACCTCAAGTCCAGCTCATCCCATGGGCTAGAAATTTCCCACTTTCTGGGAGTGTATTCCCTTTCCTTTCTGAGGCTTCCTTGTTGCCTCTTCAGAGGCTAGGCTAGAGTGTAAGGCTATATAAAGAGGGTGTTTAGGAAATCCACTGTTCAGATGGGATGGGGAGGAATGTCTGTAAGGTCACACTCAGCATAAGGTGACAGAGATCTTGAATTGCCTTTTGGAAGAGCCCAGCATCTGCCAAGAGAGTAGACTGGGGTAGCAGAAAAGTAGAAGTTCTACTCACCTCACTGGGACCCCAGGGACCTCAGCTGTGCCTCTGGTCTCCCAGCCCTTCCTATTTCAAAATAGCAGAAAACACCATCTGACCACCCCAACTATTCCCCACCCAACCCCCAGCACTTTCAGAGTCCTGAGGCTGGGAAGTTGGCACTCCGGTTTCACCCTTTGAGAGGGCACACAGACCTGGGCTTCAAGTCGCCATGCTGCAGACTGTAATGATTCTAAATACTGCATTTGACCAAAACAATTTATGAGAGCTTACACCTTGCCTGAGTTCAGTCCCAGGGTAGAGGCCCACCACCACTTTTCTTGACAACCCCCCCCCCCAATGTAGGGTGCTTCTCTGCTCTTAAAATGAACCACGGGCAAGGTGGATAGGCATGACTTAGTTTTGTCTTTATTACTTAGTATTAGAAAATAATTAAAAAAACGGCAGGACAAGACTACACACACTATTAATTCCAATACTCTACAGGCCTGGGGCTCTAAGATCATGAGTTCGAGGTCATCTTGCCATATCTAATGAGAGACTTTGTCTCAAAGGAAATGGGGAAAAATAGCAAATTTAAATGATACTTTGGGTTTCATTGACCTTGGTTCTTTTGCAAGCTTGGCAGGAATGTTTTCGCTCTACCTGGTGTCTGCCCACTCTCAAGGTCTGGCATCCCCAGACCTGGGGTGGGGGGAGGGGGTTGAGGGGAGCGGAGACATTGCCTCAGTTGCAATGGACCTTTGAGGTCGTGATCTCAGGGTGATCTCAGAGTGTCGGAAGAAATCAGGCCCGGGAGGGAGGCCGGCGCCGGGTGGAATTTCTTTATCGGGATTCGAGAGCCGCCAGCTTCTCCTTCGTTTCTTTAAGCGATCCCACAGAGACACCTTTCGATCTTTTGTCAGACATCTTGGCCCTTAATAGCTAAATTTATTTGGTTTAAAGCGGCGATGGTAGACGTGGGGAGGGAAGATGTTTCGTTCGTAATTGGGTGGCCCAGATAACAAGCTTTAAGAGAGAGAGAGGGAAGAAGAAAGTAAAAAGGTTAAGGGCCGAGGGTGGGCCGCCGGCGCCCAGCGTGGGGCTTTTACGGCGACCCTCTCTGGCAGCCCCCTTATCGCCGCCGCGACTTACCGCCGCGTAAGAAGTACATTAAGTCACGTAAACAGCGCCCGGAGAGGGATGCCACCGCAGTGACCTTTCGGGGGGCCGCGAGCCCACCTCTGCGCTGAACTGGCGGCGGCCGGCTGGGGTCACCCGGGGCTGCGCGCGCCCGGGGCGGCGGGGCGGGGTCGGGCCTCGAGTGTCTCAGCCTCGATCCCACCGCCGGGGACCTGCCTTAGTCCCGAGGCCCGAGGCCAAGCGGGATGGGGACCGACACCCGGAATCGGGACGACCTTCGCTCTTTCGCTGCCACCTGATCTTGTCTGGAGCGGTTGTGTTTGTTTATAGAAAATAAAGAAGAAAGGAAGAAGGGAAGGAAAGGAACGGGGTAAAAAGAGGAAAAGGAAAGAAGCGTCAGGGAGAGGGCGAGGGAGGGAAAGGCAAACTCAGGTCTAGGGTTCCCTGGTTGATGGGTGGCGTTCAGAGTGGGGGGACACAGCCCATTCCCCTCTAAGGACTGGGGCACTGTGGAGAATGGGGAGAGCCAAGGTGGCCCTCGCCGTTGGGTGAAAGAGTCCCCGAGACAGTAGGAAATGTGGTATAATAGACAAGGCTTTACAAAAGTGTATTTCCTTCTCTTTTTGGAGTGGGTGGGAACCGAACTTTTTTCCACATTAAGTAATTTACCAGGGAGTTATAGCTCAGCCTAATATTTTCAAATCTAAAACCATGTTTATAACAGAAATTGCGCCTCTCTCTCTCTCTCTATCTCTCGTCTCTCTGTCTCTCGACGTGGGGAGAAGGCAGAAGCTTCCTGAAATGACAAGGTAATGAGCATGAGTTTGCAAGGCCAAAGGTATACAGGCGTCCAGGCCTAGGTCTGCGGTGCCCCCGGAAGCCGCGAACCACTGAGTCCCCAAACACCTCTTCCGTTTCAGAGACCGAGCCCCCGCCCCCTGCCCAATTGGCTGCTGTGTTCCGGCAGGATTTGAAAGGCGACTGGTGGTGTGGCCCGGCCCAAATAAATAAGCCTAAGGGGACAGGCCGCGCCCTAGAGCCAGACCTTTTTCCGGAGATAGGCAGAAGGTTCGGGTCGGGGGGTTTGCTCCTTGGGTCCAAATAATTTCGTGCAAAACGATTTCGTTCAAGATTAGCAAAGCTCTGAAGGGAAGACAGGAGGGGGCAAGAGAAAAGGAATTGAAAAGAAAGAGAAACAAAAACAAAGAAAAGCACTAAGGAAGAAACCACTGAGATAGACAAGCACTAAGAGCTTGTCTGGGGCATGATGAGGACCACCTCCAGCTTTGGGGCTCCCCCTAGTTTTAGTGCTTTCCTTTCCTTCGGCACCCCGGATTCTGTTGACCTTCCATTCCCCTGGAGCCTGAGGCCAGTGGGGGACGGCTTTGAAATGTGCCTTTGCCAAAGGGCTGTCGTTGCCCGAGTCCATGAGTAGCAAATTGGAATCTCCAGGCAACCTAGTTTTTTCGGTCAGGTTAAACAATTTAACTTTTACATTAACTGACATGAAAATTTTTTTTTCTCTAACTTATTCCTCGTTTGGAATGCCAGTCCTTTTTTTTTTTTAAGTGAATTTTTTGGCCCCGAAAAGAAAGACAACGATTCATCTTCCTCTTTTGTTTGGGGGCACCACTAAAATTATTGGGAACGTGGATTGTAAAATTGTGGGTTCCTTCCCGAGCCCCTAGAGCCCGAACGTTTTCGAGGCCCCTCACATCTGTCCCAGAACGCCGGGCCCCGTTTGTTCTCTGGGCTCAGCTGCCTAACTGTGAGAAGGCAGGTCAGTGGGGGTTTGCTATTGTCCCAGAAAATTTACGCAGATAACTCCCCCAACTTAAAAAACAAACAAACAAACCACGGTACAGGAACTAGGCTCGCGCCTGAGCTCTATCTCTTTGGGGCTCAGCCTTGAAGGCCGTTCACAGCCAGGACGCCAAAATTAGTTAGCCAAGTCATTTATTATTTTTAGCAAATATGAACTGTAAAAATTGCTTTTGAAGAGCAAGCTTGAGACATTATTTAGGAACAACTGGACTCAAAGGAGAACGAGGTCCAGAGCTTTAATGAATTACTCACAAATGAGCTTCGCAGAACCCAGCCCGCTTAAAAATGTGGTCGGAACTTACCGAACAACCCAAAGCTAGCTTTTGGAAGCCATGGTGGGAATTGGGCCGGCCCGTGCCTGTCTTTTGTGGTTGTGACTTTCGATCGAACTCGGGTTAAAAATTAAAGCCTCTGGATCCTGTTCCGGCTGCTAGCCTCTCCATTCCAGACTTTTCTACCTTCAGCATTTCAGAAAGGCAGCCACGCTAAAGCCACAGCAACTGGGGGTGTGTGGGGGGGGGCAGGGACAAAAAGGAATGTGGTAAAAGTGACGCAGTTAGACCAGAAACGTTTATAGACAGTCTCCTCAGCAGATTGAAAGTTCAGAAGTGTTTGGCAGCAACAAAATGCTCGCTAACTTCCCAGATTCGAAGTCCCCTTCCTCTCCCCAGCGAGTTCTTTCCCTTCTCCCCCAGCGCACAGGTACAGTTAAAGGAAATAACTCCTTTGCAACGAGGTCTTACACCCTCTGGAAATTATATTATACAACGCACCCATGTATTCTTGTTCAACTCTGCATGGACCTCTCCTTTCTCCAGTTGGAAAAACAACAAAATAAATATCAAACGAAACTAAAACATTAACAACAAAAAACGGAGCCCAAATGCTTTCAGGAAGATCTTTAGAAAGAAAGCATTTACTTTGATTTACCTGGGTGAGTGTGTGTGTGTGAAATCCATTCCCATAAGAGAGTTCCTCCTGCTCAACTCCCTTTCCGCAGCCTTCCAATGTCCAGCTTGTCAGAAGAAATCCTTTTTGTGAGCCCGAAGGAACAAGACGTATATCACTGCTGCTGCCTGGGACGAGCAGCGCGCACGCCTCGCTGCTGACAGATACACACTGATAACCCCGCCGATGTTCATTTTTAGTCCTTGGCCTGCTAAGGACCATATCAGTTTGTACACAGTTGTGATAACCATTTGGAGGGAGCGACTTAGGGGTGTGTGTGAGACTTGGGGGTGGAGAAACTGTATTTCTCTCTGGGTCCAGAGAAGGTACCCCGTGCCTTCCCAGCGTCATCTATGACTTACCTGAAGTCCAGGGAAAGCTCAGGGCGCACGCGACAACCAAACTAGCGTCCCTGGACACGGCTGTGTTTTTGATCCTGTGATGGTCCCCAGCACTTCATAGATTTAACCTTTCCTTACGCCAGGACCCAAAGGTTAGCTGGGGAATGTCGTCCTGGACTCTACAAAACCTCCCAGGAATTTAGTATATATTTTAAGAGCAGGGGCGAGGTAGGGAGTGTGCACAAGGGCACCTTTCCGGGATCATAGCCTGGCTCCTAATCGACCCCAAGACCTGAGCATCCTGAAATAGGGTCAGTAGAGTTTAAGGTCGGTCACAGGCAACTGTGCACGCCGGGTGGGGGTTGCTAGGGGGAGATTAATTTGAAGGAGGAGCTGGGAGGGCCAGTTGGGCACTTTCCCTACTGACTTTGGGGGCGCGCTGACCTAGGAGGTGCGCCCCTCCCTTTGCTCCGGCCGGTCTGTGTGTTGCTAAGACCTCGCTCCTCCTGTGCCAAGTTTCCCTCCGTGTGTGCTGTGTGTGCGTGAGAGAGAGGGGGGGGGGAGTAGAGTAAGTAACTGGGGACCTGAGGATGTGTTCCATTGCTGAATAAGTGTGGGTCGCAGGCCAGTTCAGGCGTGCTGTTGCCTCCGCCCCTCCCCTGGTGTCCCCGAGGTGGGCGCCCCGGGGTGGACTCGCCCCCACTCTGGGGACCAGGCTAGCTGCTCAGCCCACGCCCGCAGGCTGCCCTGAGCGTATTGTCTGCTGGGGCTGCGCACTCCCCTCCCCCTCCCCGCCCCTCCCCGCACGCTTTTCTCTCCTCCCCCTGGATCCCTCCTCCCTCTCTTCACCTCCGCACCCAGCAGCCTGTGGAGAGCAGTTCCGACCCACAGCCTGGCACCCTTCGGCGAACGCTGTTTGTTTAGGGCTCGGTGAGTCCAATCAGGAGCGCAGGCTGCAGTTTTCCCGCAGAGCAGTAAGAGGCGCCTCCTCTCTCCTTTTTATTCACCAGCAGCGACTAGCAGACCCCGGACTTGCGCTCTCCCGCCGGCGCCCTCGGCCTCACTCTGCGCCCGGGATCACCCTCCGCCGCGGCAGTTCTTCACGCACGTCGCTCGCCCGAGGTTCGGCTGCTTCCTCCTTTGTTTGCCCCCCTCTCCTCCTCCCTTCCAACCCCACCACTCGCGGGCCCTTGGGCCTCTAGCTCTCCGGCCTTTCCCCAGCCGCGATCGGCTCCGAGGGTGACTCCCTCCTCCATTCCTGGAGGGCTGCAGGGACTCCCAGGTTCCCGGGATACTGCGAACCAGCTCCCCCCGCCCCCCAAGTGCTTATCTGCCCGCCGCCTTATCTCCGAGTTATCTCAGCGCAAAGGGGCGGGAGCCCGTAGTCCAGGGGGCAGAGAAACTTCTTTCTTGCTATCTTGCCCGGGTCTGTGTGTGGGCATTAATTTTAGTGTGGTTATCTCCGATGAGCCGAAGCGATTTGGAAAAGCAGCCGAGTGGAGGCCTGCCTGGCTCCCCACCCCCTCCAAGTCTCCCTGTCATTCTTCCTGCTCTCCCCTTTGGGGTGGCCCCGGCTCGGGGCGGCCTCACCCCCTCCCCTCCTGCGTCTCCCCCTCCTTTTCTCTGCGCTCTGCTCCACCCCACTATGTCCGATTCCGGAACGGTCTGGCCTTTCCCCCGCTGGGGTTGACCGCGGGGTGGGCCCGGGTGGCCGGGCCGGCATGAGAGCGCGCGCTGGTGGCTGTAGCGCAGTCTGTCTAAGGTGTGCTGTCTGCCTGGACGCTATTGGGGCGCGAGGCTCTGCCCGGTGTGTTTCCAGGACTACTTCCCAGGCCCCTGAGCCTGCTCTGGCATCCCACTTTCCCGGGGCTGGGTGACTTTTTCTGGAGCTGACGCGATCCGGGAAGCTCCGAGGAAAAGTGGCGGTTTCGTTTTCGGGGACAGGTTGCCTTTGCTAGCTTTTTTCACGAGCGGAACCCTCTCACCGGGGCTTCCCGGGAGAGGGGTATCTACCCGGAGGCAGGGGAAGACAGTTTGGGCGCGCACTAAATTCTTTTGTGTGTCACCGGCCCACTCTGGGGCAGAAGGAAAACCTCGGCTAGCTTCGTGGTCACGGCCGGGGTCTGGCGCTCCTTGCAGAAGAAGGATGCTGCTGAGGGTGGGCTGGGAGGGCTCAGGGACACGCATTCTGGGTGACGGGGGAGGGCACCCTGGTCGTCGAGGACCGTGTAGCTGCTGCACAGATTTCACTTGCAGTTTCCTAGCTCCTCAAGCACTGGGCAGAAGCAGGATCTTTAAGGAATGCCCCAGGCTGGGAGAGGGAGAGGGAGTGAAGCTTTTTGGTAGACAGCCCACGCTTTTGGTAAGCCCACTTTATCTGTCATCCTGTCTTGTCCCTCAATCCCACCTCAGGAGCCAAGAGTCAGGTTGGAGCAGCGCCGGACAGTGGATGGCCTTGACTGACGGCGGCTGGTGCCTGCCGAAGCGTTTCGGGGCCGCTGTTGAGGACGCCGGCGACTCCGGGGCCTTTCCGGCGCGGGAGCCCTCCTCGCCCCTTTCTCCCATCTCTTCCTCGTCCTCCTCCTGCTCCCGGGGCGGGGATCGCGGTCCCTGTGGCGCCGGCAACTGCAGGACGCCGCTGCTCGACCCCGAGGCGGTGGCGGGACCTCCGGGCCGCTCGCTGCTGCTCGGCCCCTACGCCTCGCATCCCTTCGCGGCTGCCCACGGACCTTCGGCGCCCGGGGTCGCTGGCCCCGGGAGCGCCCTGTCGAGTTGGGAGGACCTGTTGCTCTTCACCGACCTCGACCAGGCCGCCACCGCCAGCAAGCTGCTGTGGTCTAGCCGGGGCGCCAAGCTGAGCCCCTTCGCGGCCGAGCAGCCGGAGGAAATGTACCAGACCCTCGCCGCCCTGTCCAGCCAGGGCCCGGGCGCTTACGACGGCGCGCCCGGCGGCTTCGTGCACTCTGCGGCGGCGGCAGCCGCAGCGGCTGCGGCAGCCAGCTCCCCGGTCTACGTCCCCACCACGCGCGTGGGTTCCATGCTGCCCGGCCTGCCGTACCTGCAGGGGGCGGGCAGCGGACCCAGCAACCACGCGGGCGGCGCGGGAGCCCACCCCGGCTGGCCCCAGGCCTCCGCCGACAGCCCCCCGTATGGCGGGGGCGGCGCGGCCGGCGGTGGGGCTGCGGGGCCAGGAGGTGCGGGCTCAGCGGCGGCGCACGCCTCGGCGCGCTTCCCCTACTCGCCCAGCCCGCCCATGGCCAACGGCGCCGCGCGGGACCCCGGGGGCTACGTGGCTGCGGGCAGCGCGGGCGGCGGCAGCGTGAGCGGCGGTGGCGGCAGCCTGGCGGCTATGGGCGGCCGGGAGCACCAGTACAGCTCGCTGTCCGCGGCCCGGCCGCTGAACGGGACGTACCATCACCACCATCACCATCACCCGACTTACTCGCCCTACATGGGTGCGCCGCTGACGCCCGCCTGGCCTGCCGGACCCTTCGAGACGCCGGTGCTGCACAGCTTACAGAGCCGCGCGGGAGCACCGCTCCCGGTGCCGCGAGGGCCCAGCGCAGGTAAGGATCACTCTGCGGTGTGGGGGTGCGGGCCGGTGTGAAACAGCTGTTTACTAGGGGGCCACCTGGCCACAGCTAAGATTTTTCTGCAAGTCAGTGGCAGGATACTCAGAGGCTAGCAGGAATGATGTGGGGATACTCTTCTGCAGGAAAGAGGGTGAATGTACATCTATCTATTAGCTCAGGGCCTTGGGGAAGGGACCTGAGCATGCGGGGTGAGGTGGGGGTGGGAGAACACTTACGCTTTAGTTTGAGAGACGTGTAGGGCCAGAGCTCCGCATGTATCCTGGTTTGGATGAGTGGTGAGTCAGATTCCAGGATTTCGTGCATTCGATAAACACATGGACATAGTCAGACTCACCTACCTCAGTCTTCCAGGGTGAGGAGCTTCCTTCGTCCCTTTCTTTAGAGTATTTAAATAGGCCACTGAAAGCCCTAAGTTGTACCTAGGCATCTACTGTTCCTGATCTGTCATCCTGTGACTTTATCCGTAGGGATAGCTGGTGGACAGGCTTTAGGCTCCCACTTGGTCAGGCGGGGACCTTCAGAGTTTAGCTCACCAAATTACACTCACACTTAACCGTGCCAGGGACTATTTAAGTGTAAAGTGGGAAAACAAAATCATCAACTACTTTGGAAAGACCTTATTTTGGCTCTGCTGTTAGAAGGACAAGAGCCAGGCTTGGTTTCTTTCTCAACCATCCTGTTCTAAGCCCTGGTTCATTCATAGATCCCTTCTTGGTGCTTCACCAGTTTGACAACTTTTCCCATAAGGAAAAATGTAACTTGTTTGAAGAGAAATGGAGGCACATCGGTCCTGACTTCTTCCCATGAATCTTTGTGCCTCAGGTCTGGACCTCTCCAGGGAGGCCCCCCCCCTCCCAGTTTAAGGACAATGAATCCTTTTAATGCCCCTCGCTTGTTAGTTAAAGTGTTGCTCAGTGTTGTATTCAGAAAACCCAGTGACTTGAAAGTGAAGAACCCGATTTGAAAAGCATCTCACTGGTAGCATTGGGAGAGGTCAAGAGACTTTGTAAAGAACTCTGTTTTCACAGTGGATCTCAGTCACTGCCCCCCTTCCTTCTCTGCACCTTTAGACTGGAAGAGAGACATGAGAAGGACCCTGTTGAGATGTGTCCTGGTGGCTTGGGACTTGATAAAGTCAAGGCTGTCACCTTTTCTACCATGGAAAAACTGTGTTTGGCTCGCAAGAGTAGAGTCTGGGAGACTTAAGAATCTTCAAAGGATGGGAAAGAAATGGTGGCCAGAGTGTGAAGCTTTGTCAGGGAGTGGGTAGTAAGTGGGGGCAGGGTGCTTTCTGTGAGTCCACCCACTGCTGGCTGTCTCTTGACACACTTTAAGTTCTCTCTAAATTCCTTTTCTCTAGGCTTGAATGACATCTCTTGACTGAGAGATAGATAGCTTGTGCAGAGACAGAATCCCATCTTTAGATGTTGACAGTAACGGGTTAGTATGCGAAATGCAGTTACAGGTACCACTGAAGTTCCTTTTGGCTTTGAACTTAGCCTATATTCTCCTCAGTTTTGTTTTATTTATTTCAAAGTTAGAAAAAAAAAGTTGAAGTAAAGGGATTTGGGCACATCCAGCTTTTGCGGTCTGCTAAGAAAAGAAGTAGCAATTAAGGCAGAATTGGGTAGGAGTGTGTCCCCAAGTTTGATCACACAGGACATCCCTGTTTTTGTTTTTGTTTTCATCTTGATTTTCCCCTCCCCCATCTCTTGCCAGGGTCTCCCTATATAGCCTATACAAGCCCTGGCTGGCCTTGGATTTGCATCCATCTTCCTGCCCCTGCAATTATTATTTAAAACCACATTTGGAAGTAGACTCTAAGTGGTTTGAGAAAACACCAAGGCTATAACTTCTTGAATGCTGTGCTTTATCAACTTGCACAGTAAGAAGCCCCTTCAAGCCTACTCCCTACCTCTTCCTGGCCGGATAGATTTGAAGTAGCTCACACTGAGATGAGCTTAGGTTACTCCTTTTCCTGGCAGGATAGATTTGAAGTAGTTCAGACTGAGATGAGCTTGGGACCCCAACAGCTCCAGATTTCTTGGCCTTCCTAAGCTCCCACTGAGCTCAGTTCTATTTCTTGGGAATGACACCTGATTGGAGTCTGTCACTTCCCAGGAGCACCTCAAGGAACTACTTAGGACAGAGGTGCCAACCCCCAGCACTATCAGATTTTATAATCACGGTGCATTTTCTTTTGTCATGTTAGAATTATTGCCATCTGGCCCTTGAGGAAAAGGAACTAGAAAATCTTTATTTTGTTAAAAAAAAAACTTTCTAGAACTTTTAAATTTTGTGCCTGGGGCTCCAGAGAACTATGTTCTCCAGGGAGCCTGTATTGTTTGTAGCCAAGTGAAGGAGGCCAGACCTAAGGCTGGATTTTCCAGGGAATGCCCCACTCTGGTAGAGGGGCTTCCTGATAGGTAACATTTTAAAGTCAACAACAAAGACAAATACCTTGTTTAACTTCAGTGTCCTTGAAGTCCTGAGTATTTTACTGATTACCGTGGTCAATAGTGGCTTTTAGGGCGGAGAAGAATAAATCTTTGTGATGTGTTGTAAGTTCCAGTGTCCCCAGGATAACTTTGAACTCACTTGTGTGGGATGTTAGTTTCCTTTAAATCTAAGACATAACTCTAGAAATGAAGGGCACTTTTTTTTTTTTTTTGGTAAAGTAAAATGTAATGGTGAAAGCATTTTAATGCTAAAACCATATTTAAAAATCTTTATCACATTACTGACTGTAGACACAAACAATTAACATCAGGGGAATGAGGGGTATAGGGATTTGCTGGCAGGGTAATCTTCAAATACAATGCTAAAGTGTAACATTTATTTACTTTTACTTGAGGAATGTCAGAACATTTAAACCCTCTGTAACAGAAAGGGAACGTCTATTTTTACAAAGTCTGTATATATGTAATAACATTTAATGCTCTTTTCCTATTTAACCTCCTTTGCAGAGAAATGGCAAACATTATCATTTCTATTAATTAAGATTATTTTTGGATTTGTTTTTAAATGAGCTTTATGTTAGTTTCAAATTCCAAAACTTAACCACACGATCTGAAAGATGGGGACCAAACATACTTAAAATAGATTTTAGATAGAAATAAAAATATTTCAGTGTTAGACCCTTGTGGCGTGAAAATAAAATGTAGTCTCTGTGCTTACTAATGAGAAATACCTTCATTTTCATATTTATAATTGATATGAGTGCTAAGAACAGTATTTTTAGTACGGTTTGCCCCCCCCCTTTTCTTTTTCTGATTGAAGGCATTTAAGAAGGAAGTGTGATAGGCACAGAAAATGTTTTAAAAATTACTCGGGATAACGATAAATGGGCAACGAGCACTGAGTGCTTGCGGGCTGCAGGGGAGATCAGCGATCAGTGAATATTATGCGGCTCGCCTGCGTTTGACATGTTAGATTTTATAATCACGATGGACCTCAGCTGTAAAAACGCTAGACAGCCCGGGGAAAGCAGTAAGGGGATCCAAGCTGACCTTCCTCAGATCTCATCATTCTCGGGACCTTTAACTTCCCTGGGTTTTTATTGGGTCTTCGGGGGACACCGGAGTTTAGGACAGTGGCCAGCCGATCTAGGCGACCAAGGCCAGAGCTTGGCGCCTTGGGGGGCCCAGGGTGAGCCTCCAGCTCCTGACATTCCGGGGAGGCGACCTCACCTGCCTCGCTCTCCCCACAGACCTGCTGGAGGACCTGTCCGAAAGCCGCGAGTGTGTCAACTGTGGATCCATCCAGACGCCGCTGTGGCGACGGGACGGCACCGGCCACTACCTGTGCAATGCGTGCGGCCTCTACAGCAAGATGAACGGCCTCAGCCGGCCCCTCATCAAGCCGCAGAAGCGCGTGGTGAGTGTCACCGCAGGGTGCGGACCTACGACACCTCCACCCCAGACCCTGCTCGCCTGAAACCCGAAGCGGGGAAACGGTTCTGTCCGAAAGAAAAAAAAAGGGGGAAGTGCAGCCAGAAGCAGTCCGGCAGAACTTCTTCCCTTCCACATACCCGATCCTGAACCCGAGCTAGCCGAAGCTCTGCTGCAGAACTGATACTTCAGCTTCCGTGCTGCTTTAAAACACACACACACACACACACACACACACACACACACACACACACACACACACCCCTTTGTTGAGATCTTGGCCAGTGTACAGAATGGATACCCAAGAAATCGGGACTGTAGGTAAGGTAACATCTGGACAGCAAAAGTGGGCAAAGAAAGATCGGCTTTGTGTCCTCTTGGCTATTTTGGAAAAGGCAGACTCCTTTCCAACACCTGAGCGAGCAGCCAAAGGAGTAAAACAGAACCCCCCACTCTCCCTCTGGTCAGCATAGCCTAGTTCTGCAGTCCTCTGGTCTGCCCTGCCTCTCTGAGCCTTTTGCTTCCTTGGAGAGCCGCGTTTAGCTCCTTTGCCTTTTAAATTACCCTGAGTACAGTGAATTTATTTGCTCAAACACTAGTTATTTTGAAAACCTGGGTGTTGCAGTTCAGAACCCTTGAAGACTCGAGCGGAATCTTCTCAAATTGTGAACTTTCACAAATCAGACATATTTACCATTTTTTAAATAAGTATGGGAATTCTTAATTTTTCCCATGATTAAGCCCTTGTAGCCATTTGTTAGGACATTTAAAAATGAAATTTAAAAAAGGGAAAGCTTTCCTGAAGCTGCACCGGAAGGCTAACTTTTGTCAAGCTCCAACTAACTGATAGTGTTCTAAACGCCATTTAAAGTAAGGTGCTTTGCAATTAGATGCCAGACATCTTAAGGACCCAGGTAATTTATTTAATTGTTATACTCTAATTAGCAGAACAAACGCTATACATGTTGTTTGTGTTAAATAGATTAAGCGAAATTGCACCACAATGTAAGTCTGACACCTTAAAGAGAGGCAATTAGTTTTATGATTGTTTTGTTTTTAATGCATTTAAAATAAAGTAGCCGAGGTTAATTTGAGTGGAATGTGCTTTAAGCTTGTTACAACTTCCCCCAGTTTGGGATATTCTTTAAAGGGTATCCTTAAATTCAAGATTGACTCACAGCTTTTGTGATTGATCCTTGTGTATTTTATTAAAAAGAAAAGAGTCAGAAACTATTGCAAGGAAGTTCTTGCTTTCATTTACCAGACAAAGCATGAGCAATGAAACACTACTTTCTGGAGGGAAAGCTATATTTATGTGGAGTCCTAGCAGAGCTCTGAAAGGTAACATTCTTTTTCAAAACTGAGCAAAAACTTAGTGCACATGTACGTGCTGTTTAGGTTCTTGTTGAATAACAAATTTGATCAACTAACCAACTTATGTAGACAGGGTCATTTATTTCTTGCACTTACCAGTTTTAAAAAACAAACAGACAAACAACTGTTATCCATAAGAAAACCGACTGAAACGGTTGTGAATCAGTTTTCTTTCTGTATGGCAGGTGTCTTGGCAGTAACCAAGGTCAGCCAATACGCTTTGTGAATGAGTTATAAATGATAGCAATTGTAGGGTGTGTCACTATCAATTAGTTCTCCTTGTGGGCTTATGGTTTTGGTGGATCTGACTTAGTTCTCAGAAACAGAGTATTGAACCCCAGTTTGTTTAGCCAGCAGAACAGAACCAATCACCATGAATTTGAACTTGTAATACATTGCAAAATAAGAGATTTATGGTGTAACTTGAATTCCTTGTCAGTGAGGAATAGAACTGGGGTCATTTGTTACAAGGAACTTTTATAACCTGCTTGCCTTCATTTCACATGTTTATGGAGACTGCCTTTACTTATGATCCGCAGTTGACAGCCATAAAGCTCTTTGTTATAATGGCAAATTCTGATAACAATTTTGCTTTACATTGGCTCCAAATTCCACTGGAAACTAATAAATGGCTCCTTCATAAAGGTTCATCCCATCTCTCCTTTACTAATTTCACATTTATGGAGAGAAAAAAGTGCTCACCTGGAATATTTCTTTCAGCCCCAAAGGAGGGAGAAGACGAAAGAAGCCCTCAGGGTGTAGTTTTGTAGTACTTTTGTCATTTTAACAAAGCAATTTCTCAAGCTGTTACATCAGCCAAGTATGTGCATTTTCACTAAATTCTGAGAACTTTTAATCCTGAGTTCTTAGAAACATTGCAGGCCTAAAGGGCTCTAAGTGTCTCTTTTTACAGCTATAAATCAAAAAGTCCTTTTTGATCACTTGTATTTTTCTGCAAATAACTCTGAAACCTGATTCTCTGACCTGTGAATATATATATATATATATATATATATATATATATATATATATCAATATATACCTAGCATTTTTCTCCATTCTTTATAATTATTTCTAAAATGAACAGTTATCATAAAATTGATTGGAGTTTCGTCATTTAAATTTTGCTTTGATTCCCATCTTCAATTAATATATTAATCAATAAATACATATTAAAATAAATTCTAGTCTCAGCACAACTTGTTTTTAGTAACTTTAAACAGTTTGGTAATCTAAAAATAAATCATTTTCTCTTCCTGGGGAAGGATTATATTGTTTTCAATCCCCATCCCCTCATGTAGGGATTTGGAGGAAATATATTTCTTCATGATTGTCAGGGCCATAAAGGGCACCATTAGACTTGGCTTGTCCTGGAGACACCAGTTAACTATTTATATGAAGAAAAAAGGGACAAATAAAAGTACATCATCATATACAAGGCAGCGTTAATGTTAAAAGAATGTTGTCAAATGCATTTGAATCTTTTGTAAAACAGATATAACGGAATTCAGACACCAGGATGACAATTACAGGCATAATTTCTTTACTCAGATCCCAGACCTTTCCTCCCTCTCTTCCTCCCTCCCTCTCTTCCTTTCTTTCTTTTCTCTCCCTTTTTATTTTTCTTTCTCCCACCTCTCTTTTTCCTTCTGATTTTTTTTTTTTTTAGACAGGGCTTCTCTGTGTAGCCCTGACTGTCCTGTAATTCGCTTTACAGACCAGGCTGGCTTTGAACTCAGAGATCCACCTGCCTCTGCCTCCTGAATGCTGGGATTAAAGGAAGGCACCATCACTGGCCCAGCTCTCACTCATCTGTTTATGATTTTTGGTTGATTTTTTTTCTCTACATGTGCCTGAAAAATAGATGTGGTTATCTCTAATTCTTTGCCGACCCAAAGCCATTTAGCATGTTGGTGGCTTTGATTGTGTTTCGTGACTCGCATCTTAAATTTGTGACAACTGAGCAGGCTGCCTGGTGAGCCACTGTATTTTTGGCATATTCCAGAATTTTGCTCTGTTTGGGGCAACTTTCAAAAAATCTAATAACCCAGCAACAGTATGTAGAAAGCTGAATTCTTGGATCAGCTACCGTGGGAACGTGTGCGGTGTTGTGATGGCTTTGCATGGTCAATGTATGATTGCTTCCAGGTTATTGTATAACCTGCCTTAGCAGGCAGGAGGAGAGACTCTTACCTGTGGTATCAAGCACACTATGCAGACCAGGTCTGCCTAATTACACTTCAGACATTTTTCCTGAAGGGACATTTCATATATAATTAACTGGAAATGTGTTTTTTGAAGATGAGACATAGGGTACATATAAAATATGAAAAAAATCACATTTTGCATTAAAATATGCAAAATCACATTTCTCCACTGTCTTTTCCAGCCTTCATCACGGCGGCTTGGGTTGTCCTGTGCCAACTGTCACACCACAACCACCACCTTATGGCGTAGAAACTCTGAGGGTGAGCCTGTGTGCAATGCTTGCGGACTCTATATGAAACTTCATGGGGTATGTCCTTTATTCTGCTGTAAATACATACATTTAGGATCTGAGCTGTATGTTTTTAATTATAAGATAGAATCAGCAAATGAAAAAAAAGATATGAAAGTTAAAAAAAGGAGTGTATATTGTGTATGTACGGTATTGAATCCAAGCTGCTCTTACGAGCTAGTCATTTTGAGAAGCAAAGAAACAAAGCCTGCTGCCACTAGTCTGACACTAACATTCTTAGTAAAAACATCACGCATTTTAGAAATGTAAAAATGAGCAGGTGTGGTGGTGCATGCCTTTAATCCAGGACAGCCAGGCTACACGAAGAAGCCCCTTTTATCAAGGAAAAAAAGAAAGGAAGGAAGGAAGGAAGGGAGAAAGGAGGAAAGAAAGAAAGAAAGAAATGTAAAATATAAAGGGTACACTTTAAATTGATAACAATGATTACTATAGATCTTAAGTTTAAGAAATTTGGCAAAGAGATATTTGAAGAAGTTATTTGATAGCTTCAGTTACAAACAGTCTATACTTCATTAAAGGATTGTAGAAATTAGTATAAATCCCTATTTTTTGTTTGTTCCTTTGGTTTTTGAGACAAAGTTTCGTTCTATACCCTAGGCTGACCTCAGACTCACTAGCCGGGTGCTGCTCTCCTCTGCTTTAGCCTTCCAAGTGCTGCGATTCTCAGTCACCAGCCTGGCTAATGCCTCAGTCTTTCAAAGGAAAGGACCTGTGTTGTGGGGAGAATGGACCTGATCTCTCTTAAATAGATATTAAAAGTAAAGATTTGTACAATAAATATTTGCTCTATAATTAAAGCTATTCCAGATAATAAACATAAAGTTGAAAATATTAAATTTTCCATAATAAACTACTTTCCCCCCCAGAAAGAATCTCTATTTGTTGGAGAAAGGGGAAATCTTTATGCATTTAGGATATATATATATATCTCAACATTTACATAAATTAGGCTGAAATTTATGCCAGGGTCTTTAACTAGTTTAAGGCTGGAGGTGTATCTTGATGGTGCTTTCCTAGCAGACCAGAGTCCTTAGTACTGAAAAAAATTATTTCCTGTGGTACTGGAGATTGAACCTAAGACATTCTGACCACTGAGCTACATTCCAAGGTTCTTTCACATGAGGGCTTTCAGTACTAAGAATCACATCTTTTGTCTGAGTTTCCTTCAGTATGATATTTAAATACAAGACCCATGTGACCTGTTTTTAGGTGCCGCGACCACTTGCTATGAAAAAAGAAGGAATTCAAACCAGAAAACGAAAACCTAAAAACATAAATAAGTCAAAGGCTTGTCCCAGTAAGTATAAAAATGTCATTTTGTCTGGAAAGTGTTTTCCAGCCTCAACAGAAAGGTAGGCATACTCATGGCTCATCTCTTGCAGGTAACAGCAGCAATTCCGTTCCTATGACTCCAACTTCCTCCTCTTCTAATTCAGATGACTGCACCAAAAATAGCTCTCCTTCAACACAACCGACCGCCTCAGGGGTAAGTGTCGAAAAAGCGGCCTGGGACTCCTGAGTAGGTTGTTCTGCATTCAATTTATCTTAAATTTTATCTTATCAGCACTATGATAATCTGAACCAACAGTTCAGTGAATTGGTACCTAAGAATAGTTTTTAGAGGAAATTATATTTGAATGTCAACAAAATGACAAACTTAAGTACTTTACAAACCTCTTAATTAAGATCCAGCTTTTTTTGGTGGTTAGATTAGCCCAAAGAAAATAAAGAAGTGTTGAAAAGCTTCAGATTGATCATATTTACTTTTTTTTTTTCTTTCCTGGAGACATATTTTCTGGAGACAGGATTTCTCTGTGTAGCCCTGGCTGTCCTGGAACTCTTTAGACCAGGCTGGCCTTGAACTCAGAGATCCATCTGCCGTTGCCTCCTGAGTTGTGATTAAAGGCATGCACCACCACCGTCTGGCTATATCCTTTTTTTTTTTTTTTTTAAGCCAGAGACACTGTATTCCTAATGTAGATTAGGAAAGTTACTAGGCACCCAGAGGCATCTATCAGCTCCAGTTTTATTTTGTCAAATCCATTCAAGGCAAAGGCTGTTGTTCCCACTGCTCTTCCTGTAACCTGTGCCCTCTTGCTGGGACAACTTGCTGCCTTCCAGTGGTCATTAATTCAGTAGTCAATAATTTCACCAACATGACAAATGATGCCTGCCAGGGTCTGTCACACTGTGGTGGGAACTCATTTTTACTAGACTTTTCCCCACTGTGATGTCTCTGGAATTCACCTGGCCTCCTGGCAGTCCTGTCAGTGAGTTCGCCACAGGTCATTTTGGGCTTGTGATTGGGATTGAACAGCCTAGCCTTGCTCAAGTTTTATGTGATACACCCCTGCCCTCAGGTGAGACTCTAAAATGTGTACAGTCAAGATTCTTCCCTTTCTGCTAGAACTAGACTAGGAATAAAAACCCTTGTTTACCTAGTAACTGTTGGCTGTATTTAGTTTGGCCCTGGGTTGTTTAGGGTACTTAAAAATACTGCAGCTATCTCAGCCCCACCCTGGAATTTTTAGCTGATTTCTGGGTGTGGAGCCTGGAAATTTGTGTTTCCATACTGTAGCCACAGCTATTCAGTATGGAACCGAATGCGTTGCCCTGGGGTGTTTGGGAACTATAGACAGTTTCTGTCTTGGTTTTACCACAGTCACAACCCAAATTAACATACTTAAAACACTAAAACGGTGCTCTATTTGAAGTGATATGTTTCTTTATGGACCAGATTCCTTTAACAAAGGTGGGTAGTGGTGGTGCATGCCTTTAATCCCAGCACTCTGGAGTCAGAGGCAGGCAGATTTCTGAGTTTGAGGCCAACCTGGTCTACAGAGCAAGTTCCAGGGCTGCATAGAGAAACCTTGTGCAGAAAGAAAAGAAAGGTTGAAGTAATCAAACATTATTTCATATATGTATGAAATTATCAAAGGATTAAGAAAATTGTATATTCCTATAAATATTTGAGCGGACATAGTGAAAGATTAATGCTGAGATGCAAATTTTTGTGTATTTTTTTTGAGATAGTCTCTGTGGCTAGTTTAGAGATCAGACTTGTGCTCCTTCAGCCTCTCTACCTCTGTCTCTGAGATTAAAGGCATGTGCTGGGATGCTCAACCTTACAACTGGTTCTGCTTGTTGCGAATGTTAGGTTAAAGCAGCGGCTCTCAACCTGTGGATATCAACCCTTTTGGGGGTCATTTGCAGGGGTCACCTAAGACCATCTGCATATTAGATATTTATGATTTAAAACAGTAGCAAATTTACAGTAGTAACAAAAATAATGTCATGGTCGGGGGCCACCACAACATGAGGAACTCTATTAAAGGGTCACAGCATTGGGATGGTTGAGAACCACTGAGTTAAAGATTTGATTGTTCCAAGCTTTTATAAATGTGAACAGTAGTGTGTGTGTGTGTGTGTGTGTGTGTGTGTGTGTGTAGTGTAGTCTTGCGTGTGTGCATGATTTAGGTGTGTGGGATATTTGTGTGCCCATGATGAATGTGTGCCACCATATAAATGTGGAGATCAGAAGACAGCTTTTCAGGATCTTTTCTCTTTCCACCTTCATATGGGTTATGAGGGGAGAACTCTGGACAGCCAGGCTCTCAGCACCTTTACCTGCTGGTTTTCTGTATAAATTGGAGTGTTGCAAGCAACTTCAATGAACTGGAGTGGTAAATAGATTTTGTTACGTGTTGGGAAATGAAAGGTTAATATTATTTAATCCTAGCCTTCCTCCTACCCTCAGATTATGTAGCTAAATAGAGACGAAAACAGGAGATTCCCATACAAGGTTGTGCTATGAACAAGGTTGTACATATAGTCTTCACTGGCTCAGGGCACAAATCTCAAAAAAAAAAAAAAAAATCTGTTCACCCTCACTGATTTCCATTGCTGCTTGTGACGATTGATATAGTAAGAAATTTATTGTGTATGTGTGTGTGTGTCTGAGAGAGAGAGTTATAATGAGACAACTGGGCTACAAAATGAAAGGAAATGTCAGGCATAGTCCCCATAGACGATGGGACTGGAGTCACACATCCCTTTACTGAAAGAAGGGGCAACATGTCTGCCTTTCTTTCGTGGTTATGAAGTAAAGGATATCAAACACTGTTCCACTGCGGCAGCATACCATGTGACCAGGGAGACCACCTGGAGTCATTTCTAGCTGGACTTCTTGCCTGTGGGCCATTTACATGGGCACCAGGTTCCTGGGTTCTCTTGGCCAAGGGGCCTGTGAGCTGAGATCCTGGAGTGAGACTGTCTGGTCTACTGATGGTAAACCTGAGCCGGGCTCCAGGTGCCTTCCCAGCAGCAGTGGAGTGTGGGAGGGAGTCCTCCTGTGATCAGTTTAGTTTAATTTATTGTTATTGCATACTTCTGTTGTGTCTGCATACGCCACGGTGGTGAGCGTATGATGGTCACAGCACAACTTTGGGAAGCCACTTCTCTCCAGTGTGGGTTCCAGGGATCATACCAGGTAGTCAGGCTTGAGTGACAAGCGATTTTTTTAGCTGGCCATCTTACTACTTTAAAATTTTTCTTATTACTTTGCAGTACTAGGTAACAAGTCTGGGCCCTTGTGGCTACAACTGTTACACACGGAGTAATGTTCCCAAGTCTTTTAAAATGTGGTTAGTAATCAATTTTTAAAAAATTTTTTATGTATTTATTTTTTATTGAGGCAGGACCTCATTCTATAGCCCTGGCTGTCCTGAAACTCCTGTGTAGACCAGGCTGGCCTTAACTCAGCGATCCATCTGCCTCTGCCTTACAAGCTCTGGGATTAAAGGTGTGGGCAGCCATGTGTAGCCTTTAAGATGTGATTAAATTTTGACAGTTTTACTAAGCTGTCAGCTTCCTGGAGCTCTGTATTCAAGGCAAGCCTGCTGAGTGCCGCCAGTCCTGGCTAGACCATCCCTCCAGTCAGCAGAATGCTGTTGCAGAAGTTTATTTCTAGTTATATATAAAATACGTGTTTTATGAACTGTTGGGTGAGGAGCTAAGCTAGATCTTGGCGTTTTGTATTGTTTGCAGGTGTTAAGATTTCTGTGGGGGTTGTTTAATTGCTTATGGTCTGCATGTTGTATCAGTAGAGACTTAAGGAGTTCTAAATCAATAAAAACACCTGAGCTCAGATGCTTGGGGTTCCACTGCAGTATAGCACTGGCCATGACGGTGGTTCTGTCTGCTAAGCCTCCTTGTCCTGTTTGCTGAGCTACCACAGCAGATCAACTACAGAATGCCAGAAAAATCATTTCTTCCTGCTCCAAAGCTTCATTTTGTCAATTCATTATTTTCATCTTAGCTTCATATACCTGCTCTAATTTGTTCTTTAACGAAGCCTTTGTCTGGGAGAAAAAGAATGACTTCTGGTGAGTCATTCAATCATAACATGGCCACTCTATGACTCCGTTTCTCCTGGTAAGCAGCTGTGCTGGTGTAGAGTGCATAGATTGAAGGGAGAAGGGAGGCAGTATTTTCTGGCTTCGTATTGGGGAGACTCCCTATTATGCAGCCTGGCATTAATAAAAGAGTATTTTGTAACTTGTACATACTACCAAATATGCTAAATTTAATTTTTGAAAGATGATTAATTTTCATGACACCAGTTGTCTTACTATGGCTAATTCTTTTTATATTTGTAGGTTTATTTAAAAAAAAAATTTAACTGACCTAAATTGACATCAGAATTTGGCATCTATTCTCCATGAAATATAGGAAAACTAAAGTCTGCTGGACACGGTGGTACATGCCTTGAATTGATCTCAGCACTCAGGCTGTTCTCTGAGTTCAAGGTCACCCTAATCTACATAGGGAGTTCTTTGTGTGGTGGTGCATACTTTTAATCTCAGCACCCAGAAGGCAAAGGCAGGCAGACCCCTGAGTTCAAGGCCAGCCTGATTTACTTGTAAAGTAAGTTCCAGGATAGCCAGGCACAGAGAAATAAATCCTGTATCAAAAAACAAAAAATAATTTTTAAAATTCTAATTGTTGACTGAATTTTTATAGATTTTTTTTTGTTCTTGTTATTTGGGGGTAAAATGTTAACATGTTCGATTTCAGTGATTGTTAGAGATTTAAAAAACATCCCTTAAGTAGGATGACTTAAAATGCTAACACTGGAAAATACTGTGTGCACGTGCGCATGTGTGAGTGTGTGTGTGTAGTGTACACTTGTGACACCCATCTGCCTAGGGTGAGTGGTGGATCATACCTTTAATCTCAGAACTAGAGAAGTTGAGGCAGGAGAATCTTCAGGTCGAGACCAGCTTGGACTATGTAGAGAGAATTGATGTGTGAATATAAAGAACATATTTTGCATGCCTAAAACTTGTATAAGTAATTTCTTAAAACTTGAGATTAGATTGAAATTTTAATATTACAGTTACCATTAAACTTGTAGCATTGTACCTTGGCACTGACGATTTTCTAGTTGGCTTCTGCTTTGCTGGATGTTGTTGAGAAATATTGTTGCATAGGAGGCACCTTTTTACAGGAGAGAAAATCAAGGTCTCAGAGCTGGAATATTCATAATGTGGATGTGGGGTGGCAGACACACACATACGCGGTGTTCTCTGACTCAGATTTGACAGTGCTATCATAAAGTAGGAGAGGGGGCAAAGGAGGGGCAGTCAGCTCTGGTTGCAGAGTTGTGAAAGGCCATATGGAGTAGAAGAACCCTAAGTTCATTGGATAATTTTTAGTTAGTTTTTAAAAAAAAATCTTTTATTTCATGTGTGTGGGTGGGTGCTTGCCTGTATGTGTGTACCCACTGTGCATGTGAATTCCCAAGGAGGCTGGAGGAGACCAGAAAAGGGTGGCATCCCCTGGAAGTAGTTTGTAGACAGCTGTGATCCACCATGTGGGTGCTGGGGATCCCATGTCCTCTGGAACAGAGCCCTTAAGTGCTGAACTATCCCTCTCCCACCCCCCAGTTAGTTTTTGAGGCAGGTTTTCATGTAGCTTAGCATATGTAACCAATGATCTTGAACACCTGATCTCCTCACCTTCCCAAGCGCTGGGATTACAGGCGTGTGCCACCATGCTTTGCTAATTGGCTAGGATTCTTTTTCTCATTAAAAAAAATTAGTTCTTTGAGAATTTTGTATACTGTATTCTGTTCATGTATCTACTTCCTCAGTTGGGTACCGTTTCTGCAGGGAAAAACAGGGATAGAGGCCGATGAGATTGGTTATCCGGTAAAGGAACTGAGATTGCTCAGACAGTAAAGGTGCTTATTGCTAGGCTGATGGACTTGGATACAGTCCCAGGGATGCAGATGGCAGAAGTAAGGGAAAAACTCCTGAAAGTTGTCCTGACTTTCACACTAATAAAGCAGCATTCACATGCAAGCACAGCTCCCAATAAATAATTAGGAAATAGAACCAAATGTAGATACAGATGTCCAGGAAGGAGGAGCAGCAGTCCATGGTACCAAGGGGCAATTGTTTGAATTCAGTGTGGCAAGAAAGCACAGGGGTTTGGGTGTTTAGAAAGAAGCCAGAGGCAGGATGAGAGGGGGAAATCTATTTCAAATCCTTGTCAAGCCAGGAGCAGTAAGGAGAGTCCAAACTACGTTCATTCGTAAATTATGATCTTTAGTTAACCCCTGCTTCCAGGACAGGTGTGTTTTCTGTCTGTATGTTAGAATCCAACAATTTACCGTATTTTTGATTGGGAATATTCTGATAACTGAAATAAATAATGTCATCATGCTCCCGCCTGCCTGTTTTACAGGCATGACTTCCTTCTCCCCTGGAAGTATGTGGTGTGTCCTGAGCTCACACCCTCACATTGTAGTTTCCCAACCTCAGGCTTGAGGGTAGGGAGGGCTGGGGCGCTGCTCCGTGGTACCCTCTAACAGAAACAGTAGTTCTGGCCTGTTGGGTGTGTGTGTGGGAACAGGTTCTCTTATTTGTGTTTCTTGTTGGTGACGAAGAGGCAGAAGATCCTGAATCCCATATTCCCTGTCTGGGTCTTGGTGGCCTCAGTTCCTCTTGGATCAGTTTCTGAATATTAATAAGTATCGACGTTCCTGTCTCTCTGGTATTTCTAGGGTACACTGTACCTTAACCAGCCTCCTTCCCTATCTACAGGCACTCCTGAGCTGGGTGGCCATTTGAAAGCGTTAACACACACTGTTAGGTGCTTGTCCTAACAAGGTTGGGGACAACCACTTTTTAAGATGGACCAGAATAAGCTTTACAAAGCCTTCAGGAGAAGGTGTAGATACTTGAGAAGGCTAATATTTGATGTTCTTTTCATAGATATTTTTCCAAAGATGTATTATTTCATATGTATGAATATTTTGTCTGCATGTATGTATGTGTATGTCTGGCTCCTGTAGAAGTCAAAAGAGGGCTTTGAATTTCCTTGAACTGGAGTCATGGATGGTTGTGAACCATCATGTGGGTGCTGGGATTGAACCCCAAGTCCTCTACAGGCCCAGTAAGGGCTCTTAACTGCTAAACCATCTTTCCAGCCTCTGACATTTTTGCATTTTTGTGACATGGTTTTACATGGTAGTTCGGTATATATCTAAGACTAGTCTTGAACTTCTGGTTCTCCTGTCTGTTTTTTGCCTCCCAAGGTGCTAGGATTCTGTATGGACATTTGCAAATTGTGGTGAAATTAGAAAACATTCTTTCCACCAGCGTGGTGGTGGCGTGTACCTTTAATCCCAGCACTTAGAGGCAGAGGTAGGCAGATCTCTGTGAGTTCGAGGCCAGCCGGGTCTACAGAGTGAGTTCACAGTCACTGCATAGGACCTGGAAGGCACATCCATGAAGGACTTAGCCTGTACAAACAATGTGGTTTGCTTTTTTTGCTGGAAGAAGGTTATCATTTCACCCACTACTCCTCCCACCCTTTCTCCCCTCCTTGGTGTTAGGGACCGTCCTCAGGGCCCGGACGATGCTAGACAAGTACTTATGTGTGTGCTGATGGAGGCAGAAGAGGGTAGGAGATCCTCTGGAGATGAAGGTGGTTCTGAGCCAGCTGATGTGGGTGCTGGGAACTGAGCTAGATGGTAGAAAAGCAGTAAGAGCCCAGAACCACTGAGCTATATCTCTAGCACCCCTCCTTTTTGTGTTTATTTTTAATCCAGATAGAGTAGGGTTTTCCCTGTTGGTCAGACTGGCCTTGAACTCCTGGGCATGAACGATTCTCGATTCTCCTGTCTCAGCACCCCAAGTAGCTGGGATGCAGCACTCCATTGTCAGTAGCTCTGCCATCTCTCTCATTTGAATGTCCCATAAGCACCTCGGAATGCTTGAAACCTAAACCCTTACATGGGCCTTGTTCTTAACATGTTTTTTTAAAAGAATTGTTTTATTTTGTGTGTGTTTTGCCTTCATGTATGTATATATGCTGGTCTGTAAGTCACAGGAATTCTCCTGCCTTAGCCTCCCTAGTGTCAGGACCTCTGCTGTTTCTATTGGGAGTTAAGCTGTGGTTTTGTTGTTCTGTTGTTGTTGTAAGTGTTGTTGATTTGAACCATCTCTCCAGCACCTAGCTTTATGTTTTATCACCTACGTTCTCACTTATATGTTAGTGGACACAGGCAGTTTAGTTTAGTTTCTGTCAAGTATCTTTTATGTGCTAGGTACTTTTAATCATCCATCTAAATGGGAGGCAAAGGTAAGGAAGTGGTCCAAGGTCATGCGGCAAATTTAAGGGCTTGGCTTTGATTTGGGACCAGGTCTGGCTGAGCAATCAGCGTGACTACTACAACGCACAACATCGATTTCTTCAAAATCTTTAGATTAAAAAAAAGTAATCTTTTACTTACATTTGACTGGTCTTAATGAGTAATTTAAGGATCAAATATCTTTTCGTTAAAATAGGTGAAAAATACCGACCACGTGTGTCTGTGAACACCTAAGGTTGGCCTAGGTGGCCCTGAGTGACTGGGAATTTACTATGTAGTTACTGTATGGTCTCAAGTTCACAGGGATCTGTCTGCGCTGGCCTCCCCTGGAATTAGGAGTATGTGCTTGGCCTTAGGTGTATGTGTGTGTGTGCAGGCAAGACAGAGGAAAGCATCATTTCCCCTGGAGCTGGAGTCAGACAGTTGTGGGCAACCCAGTCTGTGTGCTGGGAGCCAAACTTGGTTCTTCAGCAAGAACAGTCAGTATGTTCTTTTAACCATTGAGCCATCTCTCCATTCCTATTTAAAGCTTTGTTACATGTACAAGTGTATCTTCTTGTGTGCATACACCAGCACAGGTGGCCGTGGAGGCCCTGGACCTTGAGTTACAGGTGTTAGGGAGCTGTCTAACTGGTTTCTAGGATTGTGACTCTGGTCCTCATGACGTAGCAGTAAACTGAGTCATCTCCCCAGTCTATGGCCTTGAATTTTTTTTTTTTTTTTTGGTTTTTCAAGACAGGTTTTCTCTGTAACTCTGGTACTTACTCTGTAGAGCAGTAGAGCAGGCTGGCCTTGAACTCACACGGATCTGCCTGCCTCTCCCTCTTGAGTGCTGGGATTAAACGTGTGTGCCACCACCGCCCAGTGGCCTTGAACTCTTTATGCCTCTCTACCAAATGCAGGATTGCAGGCATGCATCCATACCGTTGTTATTGTTTTCAGTACTAGGGATTGAACCCAAGACGGTGTGTACCCTAAGCAAGGGCTTTACCAATGAACATATTCTCTTAATCTAAATTCAAGTCAATGTTATATATAGAAAGTAAAATGTATTACAGTCCTAAAATTATGACAGGGAGATATTAGGTAGAGAGTGGTTTGCTATTAGCAAGAGTAAAATTAATAGTGCGATTAAACAATGAATTGCTCTTTCTAATAATTACTATCTCAGGTTTTTGTGATAGAGTGTGCATGAGCATGTGTACATGACCATGGCTTCTCAGAGGTCAGAGGTCATCTTGGAGTCCATCCTCTCCTTCCACCCATCATGCAGATTCCACAGATTAAAACTCAGGTCATGAGGTTTGCTAGCAAGGGCCTTTTTCCACTGAGCACCTCACCAACTTAATTTTCTAAGTTGGTGAGGTGTTCAATTTTTTAAGACTGTTAAACAAATGTTTTCCAGTAGGCTAGTGCTCATTTTCATTTTCAGTATTTATAATCCCAAACATGCTTGTCTGAAGGATGAAAGAAGAGTTTAAAAAATCGTTAATCTCCCACAGTGGTCGTGAGCCTTGGGGTTAGGCCCTGTTATCGCCTCATTTATAAACCAGGATGCTGAGTGACTCCATAAGGTCACAGAACTAGCTGGCGTTGAAGTGGGGACTGGAACCCACGTCTCCTGTCTCCTAACTCAGGGCTGTTACCCTTCCCCAGGAGTTGGCCAATCAACTCAGTTATTAATACCCCTCTTGCCACATGCTGCAAACCGTGAACATAAATATTTTGTTGGCATTTTATCTCCGTGTTCCCTATGTACCAGGCACTCCCTCTCTTTCTTTGTTCACAAGACTTTCTAGTAACTCGAATTCCTGTCTGAACACATTGGCCTTCACAGAGAGTTACTCCAGCGGAGGATGTTTCAACAACTGGATTTTGAATACTTTCATTTTCTAGACCTGTGTGTGTGTGTGTGTGTGTGTGTGTGTGTGAAGGCAGGAGTAGTCAGAAAATCCACTATGCCCTTAACACCCCATAGCTTTGAATGTATATTACAACCATGTTGCTGTTTAAAGAGCCCACCCAAGTTATCACTTAGGGTTATTTAATAAGTGACTCATTGCTACTCAGAGCTCTGAAAACCAGAATGAGGTGGAGAGCAAGTGCAGACAGAGATTGTTTGCCTTTTCATATGGCCCCAAATTAAAGATTCTTTACAGCTTTTTTGAATCCCTGCCTCTATAAAAATATACAAAATTGTCACAAAACATGAAATAATGTTACGGGAAAACAAGACTAAATTCAAGAAATCTGGCTTAGGATGATCTGAAATGTTATTGCTAAATGAATCTTTGAAGAAAATGAATTCCTTTACTGGAATTGAAGTAATTTATTATGTATTTCATGGGTGTCTGCCAAAAGGGTTACTAACAAAATGAAGACTTAATGGGTTCAAATTAAATAGACTCCGATAGTCGCGCTCATGTTCAGGGTTACCTGTTATTTTCTCTGAAATACCAATACTTTCCAAAGGCCCCTTCAAAGACAGGTATTGGCAGTTTAAAGGGTCCTTCGGCTACTGTCATATCAGGCTTTAGGATGGCCTAGTACTCTATTTGAGAGTCTGTCTCTAGAATCTTCTATAGCCCAGGCTAGCATCAGACTAGCTGTGTAGCTGAAGCTGACCTGGAACTCCTAATTTTCCTGGCTCTATCTCTTAGGAGTGGTGATAGGAATCTGCCGCCCAGCCCATGTCATGTGATCACGTGCATGTCATGTGATAAGCAGAATTCCAAGACACTACCTGGTGTTTCAGGGGGATCAACTCCATAGGCTGCTGCCTGACTGGGATATCCGGCATGGCCAGCTTTCACCAGAGCTGGGGCCAGTGGTACAAGCCGTAGACTTTAAGTTTAATGTTGTCCTTAAATTTAGTGGCTTAATACGTAGTGAAGCAGAATATTATCTGAAGTTTATTCTGGGGTTCACTGGTTAGCAGCTGGGAGGAAACATTCAGGCAGCCAAGAGCTAGCTGCAGCCCCCTGTGACCATATAGAACTGGCAAGGCCTTGGCAATGTCTCTACTATGTCCTCCTGCAAGGGAAGAGTAATCTCTCCCACTTGGTCCTTAGGAGCATGTGTAGCACAAATGGGAGATGCCACAGACTGTGGAGAAGCCCAAGGACAGCACCACTTAAATAGAAGCCTGAATATTAATACCAGAACGATTTGTTTTCATGGCAGTTTCCTTCCTCTAAAGGCACTGGGAATAAATCTTTACTTTCCAAAAGGGAAATGTAAAGATGTAGGGTTCTCGAGTTATATGAAGTAGCCATATTTTCAAGATTTTTATTTCTCTCAGCATTTTTACAGCTCATTTCCTTAGTTGTGACCTCTGTGTTTTCACAATGAAACGTGGGGCTAGGATCCTCACCTGAGTCCTATGTAGCTTATTTGAAGTCTAAAACAGAGTAATCCATTCTGATTTCACAAGCCTTTTCTTTAGGATGTTTCCTGATTGACTTCAAGTTATGGGACAGACCCTGACAGTTTATATTTGCGAGTGTAGTCTTGAACTGGCTGCCTTCCCTACTTCATACCCCCACTTTAGAGTGGGGACACAGGCACAAAGCATCTCGCTCCTTTGCCCAGAATAGATTATAGCTACAAAATCATTTCCTGGAAGGAACAATCATTTTCTAGAAGAGGGCAGTGGCTCACAGCTCAGATATAACCTGAATCCCAGGGGCAAGCACCGACATTTCAGGAAGAAATCTGAAACACTGAGTTAGGCCATCAGTCAAGGTGCCTGGCTGCCTTTCAGAAGGGGCACGGTATCCAGAAGAGCTTACTTTCTAATGCATGCTGTTGTGGAGAAGAATTAGAGGGTTCTGTTGTGAGGGACAATTCTCAGATGTCCTAGTGGAATATGTGTCCCTGTACCTTTCACATGTCACCTTGAAAGCTTACTGAGTCACTGCTTGCTGCATTGTCCTAGTGTGCCTCCATCTGAACTAGGACGGATCTTTCTTTGCAGGTGGAAGTAAAGGTTTCCACACAAGTGTCTTCCCTTTACTGGGATTCACACATGGGCTTTTGTGTTTTTTTTTGTGGAAGGGAGCTAGAGAGCTCCACAGGAGTCTAACCTAGAGGTTACAAAAGCAGAGCTTTGCTAAGGAATGTTGGCTTCCCCTCATACTGGAGGCATGACTACAGTCTCATTCAGATGCATAGGGAGGCAGGTCAGGGTCTTGAAGCTTAGGGATGTGTTCTCCATCAGAGCCCCACCTCAGAGCATAACCACATCCCTGCAACTTACCTGGGCACAGCAGTTTCTTTCAGTGGAGAGGAACTGTTAGGAGATGCAGCAGGAAGGCTTAGTACACTCTAGCAGAGTTTCCCTGCTGTTTGTTTGATACAAGGCCCCCATGCTGGCCTCTACTTGGTGTGCAGCCCAGACAGATGACAATGAACTTCTGGTCCTTCTCCTCTTCCCAGTGCTAGGATTTTAGGGAGCACCACCATGCCTGGTTTATGTGATGCTAGAGACTAAACCCATGGTTTCTTGCATCCTTGGCAAGCACTTTCCTGAGCTATCTCCTCAACATCTTCGTTTTGCTTTAGTCACAAATTAAGTTTATGCTGTATGTGAGAGTATACATTTGGGGTGCACCCAGGGAAGCAGCTGGGTGATGCGAGATGAACTGTGCCTGCCTCACAGGCAAGCGGGCATTTTCCATGTCCCTTCTGTTGCAGACCAAGTGCTCCCTGGAATCACTCCTTCCTTTCCAGAGGCGTTTTTTCCAGCCTGGCGGTGCTGCTGTCTCCCACCTACCCTGGCCCGCTTGCTATGCTAAGCCCAGGCTGAGTCTGGTGCTGATAACACATTCTTTCAACAGGAAGTGCCTCCATTTTCAGTTGTCTGTGGGAGGGTGGAGGGCAGATAAGCTGTGAATGGAAACACAGAACAGATTTCTACTCCACCCTCATTGTACTTTGATCTGGGAGAGAGAGGGGACTTCTGCCTGGTTTGAGCTGCCTGTCTGCCTGGGGAAGGGAGGATGGTTAAGCTCTGGGTATCCCTAAGTGCTCTTCTCTGCTTTCCCTCAGAAACATTTGTTTAGGTTGCAGAGAGCCTTTTGCTATACCGGGAGGCCTGCCATTTGATAAAGTCCTTTGAAGGGCTTAATTAGATACGGGAAAACATTAATGCACTAAAATTCTTTGATTTGTTTGTTTTGAGGTAGGATCTCACTATGTAGCTCGGACTAGCCTATAACTAAGGAAATACTGAATTTAAAAAGGAACTACATAGATCAGGCTGTTATCTCTAACTCAGAGATCCACAATCTATCTATCCACATCTATCTATCTATCTATCTATCTATCTATCTATCTATCTATCTATCTATCTATATCTATGTATCTATGTATCTATCTGTATCTATGTATCTATCTATCTATCTATCTATCTATATTAGGGAAAGGGGGGTGGCTTACTATACATCCTTACTGGTCTCTAAATCTCCATACTTCTGCCTCATACTTGGTGAATATGTATGTATGTACTGCTTCCAAGATTATCATGAATGCTTTCTCATTTTTTCCCCTCCCTAGATGTTCCACAAATAACACTTATGATGGGGAAAGGATTTAAGATGAAAACCAGCAATGAGCTAGGTTTCTTCAGGAGAGTTAGTGACTCTTTCTGCATTTAAACACCATCTGTGAGAGTCACTCTAAGCAGGACACATGTATTCCTTAGCTAGAGTGGTATGTTTAGGCTTGGGTGGCCAGGCCTTGGGTCTATGCTAGGCAGCACAGAGATGGTTCCAGGGATGTACTGGGACACCTGCCCCGTCATTAGTGTCCTCACTCTCGTTCTCCTGAACCCCTAATTATACTTCTGATTTCTGAAGCCACTGGCTTTTGTCCTTCCCTGCTCCATTACAGCATTCAAGGGAAATATGAGCAGAATAGCTGGCAAATAGGCCCAGTACTCTCACATGTCCCACTCCTGTCTGAGTTTCCTTGTGATACAGCCTGTGCTCAGGGCATAAAATTCATGTCCTGCTGTTTTTCACTTACCATTGTATGACAGGGTTTTTTCCATCTTGCTACACGATGTTATTATTTTTAATAATTGCATAATAGTTCACGGAGCGGATGTGCCCGGCTTTTCCAGACCATTCCGTATTAGATTGTTCCCATGGATTCAACTATTTTAAGTTACCCCAGTAATGGATGGCTTCCTTTGTGGCACCTTTCCTTTCTTTTGGATTATTTCCTTATAATAATTTCCAGGAGTGAAATTACAGAGTTCAGCAGGGCTTAAGTCTCTCAGTGACCTTGAACACTAATGTCAATTGTCTTCTGTCAAAAGCAAAATATAGCCTCCTGGGATACAGACAAAGATACTGCATGTTTACCTGGCAGTAGCCTTTTGTAGTGTTATAAAGACTTTAAGTTTCATTTTCCCTCTGTGTACTAATAACTCCAGTATATACCACTGGGTACATCCTCAGCCCCCAGACTTTTGTGGTATCTCATGTTTATAATTTATTCAATTCTATTTTATGTGCATTGGTGTGAGGGTATCACCTCCCCTGGAACTGGAGTTACAGGCAGTTATGAGCTTCCATGTGGGTGCTGGGAATTGGGGGCCTCTGGAAGAGCAGTCAGTGCTCTTAACCACTAAGCTGTCCCTCCAGCCCACATTACATGTTTAGATACCATGTTCTTAGGGCCAGCGAGATGGCTCAGTGGCTAAATTTGCTTGTAGTACAATCCTGGTATCTTCTGTTCAATTCCTAGAAAGCACATAAAGTTAGAAGGAGAAACAGAAAGAACTGATTCCATGAAGTTTTGTCTGCTCACATTGCTGTGGCACTTGTATGCCCCCCCACACCCCCAAACACTAAAAGACTATGAACCCTTGAGCACAAAGTTCTCTTGTGTTTCCTGAAAGACACAGCTGTTGCTTTAATTCATATCTCCTGCATTTTGGGGTTTTGGCTCTTCGTAGGCCTGTAAGTTTGCCTATATAGATTAATATTCATATAGAAGACAATTATTACTCAGAAACTTGGAGCTATTCGGGTGTGAGAACATTAAAGGCACTAACATTTCGTCGGAGCTGGGGATGCAGTTCAGTGTGTGCTTGCATATGTTTGCTTGTGAAGACCTGAGCCTTCCTGTTTCCTGCTTCCTAGATCTGGGGTTACAAGCAGCCCATTTGGCTACTGCTTGGATTCTTGGTACCAAGCTCTGGTGTGCTCTAGCCAATATCTCTCCCTCCCCCTTTCCCTCTTCCTTTCCTCCCTCCCCCTTCTTTACCTCCCCCTTCTGTGAGAAAGGATCTCAGTCTATAACTCAGGCGGCTTTGACCTCACTAGACAGCTCAAGCTGGCCTCCAGCTCATGGTACTCCTCCAGCCTCAGCTTCTCAAGTGCTGTGTCTAGCTCAAAAGATTTCCCTCCCTCCCTCCCTCCCTCCCTTCCTTTTCCCCCTGAGACAGGGTTTCTCTGCTGTAACTCTGGCTGTCCTTGAACTCACAGAGATCCACTTGTCTCTGCCTCCTGAGTGCTGGGATTGAAGGTATGTGCCACCACTGTCCAGCTAAAAGACTTTCTTTTAAAACACGACAATTTTCAAACAAACAAAAAAAAAGCCAGGAGCCAAGGGTCCCTTCGAATGATTGTTAGATGTCTTGCATCTCTTTCTGAAGAATTGTCATTAAAATTAAAATGCATAGTCTTTAGAACGCAGCGACAGAGGCAGGTGGTTCTCTATAAGTTTGAGGCCAGCCTGATCTAAATAGTGAATTACAGGCCAGTCAGAGCTGCATGATAAGATCCTGTCTCAAACAAACAGACAAATGCCTAGCCTGACCCTCGGCTTTCACTCACACTGCTTTTCTTCCTGGACAGTGATTGCTATGGTAACCTGGGCTGGGGTATAGAGTTGGGGAGAAAATAAACAAGGGGGAGTATTTAACAATAATTTAATGATAGTACTTTATGTGTATAATCTTTACTATGGTCAGGTACTTACTAAAGAGACTTTACATACAGGTATGTTAACTAATGACAATAATGTCCGATATAGGTGCATTTAGGTATTCATTTTATTTAATTTTTTTTTATTGTTTGGATTTTTTTGAGGCAGGGTCTCTTGTGTAGCCATGGCTGTCCTGGAACTCCTGAACTCAAAGATTGGCCTGTACTGTGCCCCTGAGTGCTGGGATTAAGGTGTGCACCATCACCGCCCGGCTTTAAGGAGATCTTTTATTTATTCATTTATTTTTATTTTATGTGCATTGGTGGTTTCTCTGCATGTATGTCTGTGTGAGAGTGTCGGATCCCCTGGAACTGCAGTCACAGACAGTTGTGAGTTGCCATGTGAGTGCTGGGAATTGAACCTGAGTCCTGGAAGAACAGCCAGTGCTCTCAACCACTGAACCATCTCTCCAGCCCCTGATATCGGCCGAGGAAACAGGCACAAGGCATTAGATGCCAGCCTTTCTAGTTTGCCCTCCAACTACATCTCTTCCCTGTCCTTCTCATACCCTCCCATCACCGTGGGCTTCTGACCTGGCTGGTGTCTATGCCCCAGACCCCTTTTCTTGAAAGGCCTTTTCTCACTAATAGCAGTAGTGGGTGAGTATGATGGCTAAGTGAGGAAAGGCCCAGGGTGTAGGAGAGATTTGCTGTTTCTGGACTAAGTACATTGATGCGAAGTTAGGTGTGACAGAAATCACTTGGAGAAGCATTCAGCCTTCATCTACTCTCCTGGTAGAGTGCCTTTCTAACACAATCTGTTCTTGGATAACTGGTCTTTGTGTCACTTAAGGGCTTACTGAACCCACTCTGGATTTGCTTGTAGTGTCATGGCATCCACAGCACAATTTCACAAGAATCTGTCTTAAATTTGGGTCAGCTCAACGACCACGTGCTTCCCTCCACACCCTCTTTTCTTCCTAATGCATGTAATGCTGTCAGTTTTAGTCTTTATGCTTGTAATGTTTAAAGTGATGTTTGAGTATAGAATCTCCTTCCCTCCCCTCTCCCTCCCTCCTTCTCTTTTTCATGTTTACTTTTGAGTTTGTGTGTTGCTAAGTTGCCAGGATTGGCCTTGAACTAACTTCATCTTTATCTCTCTTTCCTTTTTCTCTGGGGTTTTTATTTTATGGCCTGGGCTGGCCTAGGATGTGCTGTGTTGCCCTGGCTTGCCTTGGACTCACAATCTTCCTCCTTCTCCTGCACACTTGGGTTACAGATATTCACTACCATGCCTGGCTTCAGGTCTTGAACTCTCAGTCCTCCTGCCTCAGCCTCCTGTGTAACTAGGAACCATTTGCATTCAAACTACCAGTGACCCAATCAGAACTAAGAATCTTGCTGGCTAGCCTTATGCCCTGGCTCCTGGGAGCTCCTAGTCCCAACCCCAGCCTCAGCAGGGGCTTTGTTAGTGATGTTCTTTGTGGAGCTCTGAGTTCTTAGAAATGGACACAGTCAATGTGACTGAGGAATTTAAAGGGGTGGTGTTTACAAAAATGTTATTTGAAAAGTTTTAAGGAATCATAACCTATTTCAAACAAGTAACAGGTATGAGACGGAGCCCCAGAAGTGTGGAAGAACTTTGGGTGCCTGAGACTTGGGGGGGGGAGGTGTGGTTAGAGAATACATGGTTGTGGCTGGAGTTTTGAGAAAGTCAAATGGGACTGGTCCCTTAAACTAGTCTAAGTAGATTTCAGTTATCTGGGATTGGTCCTAAGACACCTTATAATGTGTGTGTAGATGCTCTGGAAACATTTTTCTAGGCCCACAGGATATTTTACTTCTTCAGCATGGTCTGTTTACAGTCGGCTCCTCACTTTGACAGCCTGGAGTCCTTCAGGCCCCTTTCCTCTGTCCACCGCTGCATCTTGCCAGGTGGCCACTGAGTTCTGAAGTTAACACCACTGCTCTGCTAGGAATGTAAGGACCAGGACCTGGTTTTGGTGGGACCAGGCCTGCCAGAACCAGGTGGGTGATACTGGTTGGCAGCACTGAGCACAGTGGGTTTCCCTTGCTTTGGTGAAGGAAGAACAAGGCTCTCTTTATTTCTTACTCCTGAATTGTTCTCTGGGGCAACTCCAGCCTTAGTTGTGCCGATCATGTCATTTGTTTCCAAGTGTTGAGGCAGGAGGATTGGACCAGCTAATGAAGCTGGATAACCATCTCTCCTTCTCTGTTCTCTTCTACCAGGCGGGTGCCCCAGTGATGTCTGCAGTGGGAGAAGGTGTCAACCCGAAAACAGCGACCTCAAGTATTCAGGTCAAGATGGCCTCTACATAGGCGTCAGTCTGTCTTCACCTGCTGAAGTCACATCCTCTGTGCGACAGGATTCTTGGTGTGCTCTGGCTCTGGCCTGAGTTGGCACCACCAAGAGGCCAGGAGGGCGCTGAGGGCCTCATACCACTTGTGTCTGATTTCGTCCAGCAGTCCAGATGGCAGCAAAAATGCAGACATAACATTCCTTCGATGCGTGATTTCTGTGCCTTTGTTTTGAAAGAGATAGATTTCCCAAGAAGCTTGCTAAAGAAAGAAGACATGGGCTCTTGCAGGAAGGGCCAGCACAGCAGACACATGGCCTGCTCCCGCCGCTTGGGCCACCTCCAGCCAGCCTGCCTCTGGTTCTGCCCCACACGGACGTCAGAAACTGTGGCAATGACTGGGGCCTTGTCTGCTAAGGAAGATTTTTAAAAAAATGTTTTCTGCATATTGCCCCAAATCATGTGCTTCTTGTGATCAACCATGGTTAGCCCAGAACTTCTTCACACCTGACCTACGTGCACATTTCACAGGCTTCCATGGAGAGCAGGATTGGAAGCCTTTGGTACTTCCTGAAGGCTGAGCGCGTTCCTGGGGTCTCGACAAGAATATTAGTTTGCAAGATCTCATTATGATGGGGACAGACGCTGACTTTCTTAAAGTTCATTGTGATGTGACTAATCTGAGGTCACTTGGAGTTTGTAAACAGGGTAGCAAACAAGATATTTTTCTTCCATGTACACAATAATTTTTTTAAGTGCAATTTGCGTTGCAGCAATCAGTGTTAAATCATTTGCAGAAGATTTAACAGCATTTTTATAATGAATGTAAACATTTTAACTTAATGGTACTTAAAATAATTTAAAAAAATGTTAACTTAGACATGCTTCTTACACCTACAGCCCACTTCTGTTAGAGAAAAGAAAAAAAAGCATTTCAAGAACAAATCTTCTCTCAGGAAAATCGCCTTTTCTCCATTTATGAATTTTTATACGAGAACACCAACACAGCCCCTTTCTTTTACTGAGGAAAACGTGCTGGAGATGACAACAAATCTTTACTACCTAAAGAATAGCATTTGTAAATATTCTGAGCATCTGTAGACACTCTTGAAGTCTGTGCCGTGTGACTAACCCACAGGTTGGTTTACATTATTGTTTGGTTTTTTTTTTAATGGGATGTCGTATGGAAACCTATTTCACCAGAGTTTTAAAAAATAAAAAGGGTATTGTTTTGTGTTCTGTACATTGAGTTTCTTCCTTTTGATCTTATTTTGCTGCTGCACGTGACTACTATGAATTGTCACATAAAACAGGCGCACATGGTGTTTGTAATTTGCCTTGAGGGATTTGTGTCAGGAAGTGTTGGGCACCTTGGTTTATCTGAAGTTGGCACACAGAGTGAGTTAGCTCTTCCCATTTGGGTTGGTGGCAAATGACATTGTCTGAGATTATTATTTTGTTTAGGATCACTGCTTAGAAACATCGTAGGCAGTCCAGGAATTCCTTGTGAATGGAATATAGTTTGCTGCTCAAGTTCAGGGTGCTTTCCTTTCTGTTCCTCCCTTCTGCAAGGTGCCACAGTTCTGGCACTCATCAGACAGGAAGCTAGGAGGCCGTCAGTACGATTGGAAAGGAGGCATTTGAACGACTGGCATTTTGGAATTCTTTTCTCATTTATTTCAGATATTCAATAGGACTCAGTTGAATCTTTAAGAGTAGTCTTCCTTGATGATGGGGAGGAACTTTTATGGTAAACTACAGGCAGTGTTGGTAGGGACTCAGGATTGGTGTCTATCTGGGGAACTCACAGAAGTGCCCCTGTGCCATAGGCTAGACTGTTGGGTAAGTGTGCTGGGTATGAAACCAGACCACTAGCGAGTCTATTATCTGTCACTTCTTAATCTGCTAAATAAACAACTCATGGAATTGCTGTGAGATGATCCATGCAGTGTTCCCACTACAGTGCCTAGTGCATGGCATTGAATTTTAACTTGACTTTGAAGGAGGCTGGTAAGAGCTCCCACTCCTTGGGTGCTGTAATATCTTGTGTCAGAAGACTTTGGTCTTTAATGGTCATATGCTTCTTGGCTCATATGTGTTTCTTGGGCAGAGTTAAAGGGAGACACCTCAACACCACCCCAGGGCTGTGGTGGAGATAGAGGGAGTATGTGTGAAGTCCAGTCCAACTTGGGCTGACAGCTTTATAGATCAGGGCTGCACTGAGCAGACCCTGATCTATTTCCATTCTGTGTACAGGTCTTATTACTTTGAGTGCTTTCTGGATGACTGGGAATGATCACTTTTGGGAGGTGGGGGATCTCAAATCATCCTTTCCATCCTAAAACACCATAGAATTGCTAGCCCCCTTTTCAGAACGTGGAAAGAATTCTAGGTACTGTGAAATAAATGACAAGAGGTAAAAGAAAGGGAAGGTGCTTCTTGCAGCTTGCTTTAGCACAGCATATAGGGCTAATCTGGGTCTTTAAAATGATGCTGTCCTGCCTGTGACCCTACACAGCAGAAGTCCTCACTTCTTCCAAATACACTTTTACCACACTCTTCTAAAGCCGAATTGGCATAAAGTTCTTTTCTTCATCTCTTCCTCCTTCTTTGACTAGCTTTTAACTTGCTATGTAGTCTGGGCTGGCCTCTAAACTCTTAATCCTGTACTTCTGTCTCCAAGTGCTGGGAATACAGGTGAGCACTACCAAGCTCAGCTTGTTATTTCTCAATAGGGAATTCATTTAAATAGATGCTGCTCCTTTGCTTTAAAGGTCCCTAGGCCTATTACCATGGGCTGCAGAATTTATGTCCTCTGTTACAATTGGCTGATTTTAGGCCATCTTATACAAGCAAAGCCTCTGTCTGGGTCTATCGTCAGGGTCACTTAATGTTGCTTCCTGGTATCAATGGAAGGGTTAGGAAAGCAAAAGCAGCCACTGACTTCTCCTGGTAAATAAATTAGCTTTTTGCTTAAGGGAAATGTTTTCCACAGGCCTTGGAAATTTGGTGCAATTTCAGATCACAGATAAATTAGCTGCTGGGTGGTAGCACAGCAAGTACACAGTGGCTCTGCCAGGTCCCAGCCTGGGGTGGTACAGCCTTTGATGCGTTTAGTGCACATCTGTGGATTCTGTGAATCCCTGTGCCTTTGAGAAGAAAGTAGTTAGGTGAGGGGATACTGGGGAGGCAGAGGGCAGACATCATAATCTAGGTTGAAATATTAACAATTGGCAGCACTAGCTGTTTCTTGAGTGGAAGGCCAAGGAATAATAATAATAATAATAATAATAATAATAATAATAATAATAATTTTTATTTTTGTGTGTGTATGTTTTGTCTGCATATATGTATATATAGTATGTTCATACTTGGTGCCCGAGGAGTCCAGAAGACATCAGACATCAGAACCCATGGGGTAGGAGTTACAGGTGGTTGTGAGCTGCCATGTGTGTTCTGGGAATGAACCCAGGTCCTCTGCAGGAGCAGTGAGTGTCTTTAGACTGCTGAGCCTTTTTTTTTTTTCAGACAGGGTCTTACTATGTAGCCCTGACTATTCCGATTGGCCTTGAACTTTTAGCATCTCCTGCCTCTGCTTCTTGTGCTGAGATTACAAACGTGCCACCACACCAGCCATCTCAATGTTCTCTTTAAAAAGCATAATGTATGAATGTAGGTGCAAGCATGGCGTTCTCCCCTTCGCTTGTTTCTGGTGCTGTGAGGGACATTCCAGGCTGGCTGGCTCTTGGGCTTCTGGTCAATTCTCCTGGCTCTGCTAGATCGTCCCTCACCCCTAACCCCTCTCTGTTTTTGTCTTGTTTCCTTTTTACTTTAAGGAAAAGCCTCACTAAGTTGCCCAGGCTGGCTTTGAATTTGCAATCCTCCTGTCTCAGGCTCCAGAGCAGCTGAGGTTACAGGCCCATGCCACCAGTCCTAACCCAGATCATTCGAAAACAGTCTAATGGTCAAAATTTGGCACCTACAGCCCCATCTGTTTGAGGCTTCTGGATGGACAGTGCAGGGGGCATGCTCAGAAGCTGGCCTCTAGCCAGGCAACTTTTGCTTGTGATCCCTGGGTGGTGAGAATCAGGTACAAGGTGTTAGACACTGTGGGTCACACAGAACAGAGAGAATGTAGTGTTCTGGTTGGTTCAAGAGCACAAGCTATTGGAAGGCAGAAGGCACAGGGAAGTTCATAGGGATCCAGGATAAATGGACCCTGGTTGATGGTCTCCTGTCACTCCTAAAGGACAATATATTACAGGAAAGCTGAGTTCCCTCAGAAGCATCTATGCTTCCCAAGGCCCTGCAGAGCTTCCCACATCTGCAGGAGAGAGCTGTTCTTCTGTATTGTTTTTCCATGGCTGTCAAGTGGCTGATGTCACTAATACAGTTAAAGAGATTTTTATTTGGCTTTTTAAAAAGAATATTGTAAAAATGGCTATAATAGTTAAAGATAAACTAACTATAGCAGTTAAAGATAAACTGTTTGCTTAGCAGAAGTGCTTCCATTTCAGTTATCAATGGCCACCTCCCTTAAGATAATTATCTGGACATCTTGCAGCTTTAGAATGAGCTGCTTCCTCTGCACGAAAATGGTAATGAGTCTCTGGTTCCTTCCATCTGCATTTGTGTCCCACAGCCCCACTGGCAGATTGCGTCTGAGGGAGTAGTAGGCTTGTAGCCCGGTTTGGGGTCCCCAAGTCTGAAGGGCCCCACCAAACCAGGGAATTTGGTAGAATCCTGGCCATAATTGGACAGTCCTTTGGTTCCCCTCCTTGTTGCCTCCCACCCCAGACACTGGTCTTCGAGGGAGACCAGGGAGCATGTATCCTATCGAGAGCGCGGTAAGACTTGTCACTGCCTCTCATCTTGAACCTGTTTGGTCCCGAGCCTTTCACAGAAAATTTACACATACATATGAACCCAGACCGGAAAGTGGAAAAGTCTGGCAGCCACTGGGTCTGCAGAACTAGGAAAAAACAGCTTTGCTTGGCTTGGCTCATCACTTCAGTGTCTTTTAGTGAGTGTTTTATTTCTTAGAAACAGCCAACTTTTCATTGTTTCCCTTCTGTGTCTTCTCCTTAGCTGTTACAGAGTTTCCTTTCTGCCTCCCCACCTCTGTCTATGGGCTTGGTCCATATCTCTGTGATCCTTTAATAGACGGAGGAAATAGAAGCATTTACTCAGATAATCCTTGCTGTGTTACAGTTTCTACTCAAAGAGTACTACACCTTTTATGTACTTTACATATAAATATAGAAGTATAATTATTTTTGAGACAGTCTCATGGCCTGAAATTACCTATGTAGTGGAGGCTGACCTTGAACTCCTGATGCTCTTGCATCTTCCTCCTGAATGTTAGGATTAACAGGTTTGTGTCACCAAATCCAGCTTGCTGTGTTGGTCATCAAACCCCAGGATTTGTGCACAATAGGTAGCACTCTACCTAGCCTACTTAGCTACATTTTTGTGAATTTTTTTCCTTTAACAGTTCAAGACCATTATGTAGTAAATTTATGTGGCACTTCTGAAGTGATGATCTCGCTCTCTCTCTCTCTCTTTCTCTCTCTCTCTCTCTCTGTGTGTGTGTGTGTGTGTGTGTGTGTGTGTGTGTGTGTGTGTGTGTAGGGAGCTTTCTGTCTCTGCCTAATGCCTGGGCTTTTACGTGGATGCTGGTGGTCGGAACTCAGGTCTTCATGCTTACATAGCTAGCACCGTACCAACTGAGCTATCTCCCAGCCTGTGTGCCGATCTCTACGCCAAGTGCTGCACAGAAACCAGTTTGTCTCAGACTGAATAAACCAAACCCACAAACAACCAACCCTCAAAACTAAACACCAGATGACATAAAGAACACCTCACTGTGGTGCAAAATCTCTCCAAGCTTTGCTGTATCTTTTTTTTTTTTTCTGGAATACTTCTACAGGATCTTGGCAGTGGTGTTTCGGGCTCTGTCTTCTTTGGTGAGTGTTCATTGCATCTTACATCTATTATTACTACTATTATTGCTCTGATAACTGCATTACTGGTGATGCTGTATACAGAGAATTGCACACAGTGCTTGGGAAACTTGCACTGACCCTAGGGTCCTCCCTGTCCCCCAACCCCCACCACCACTGGCATCTGGATTTGCAGGTTTTATATAAGGCTAAGGAAGCTGCACTTTTTGGCCTTTGTGTTCACTAACATTTCTTTCTTTTTTTCTTTTTCTCTTTTTTTAAAATTTCTATTTAGTCTTGGCTGTCCTGAAACTCTCTCTGTAGACCAGACTGGCCTCGAATTCAGAGATCAGCCTGTCTGTCTCCCAGTGAGTGCTGGGACTAAAGGCATGCACCACCATTCCTGGCCTCTAACGTTTTTTTGACTAATACAAAATTTAGGGGTTACAAGCGGTGGGAAATGATTGACCTCACTTCTGTGCTTTAGCAGAAGCTCCTCTCTCAGCTATGACCCCTGCTTTCCATTCATTTCATTCCCTGCCATTCCTTTATTTCCTTTTTCATTTTCATCTTTCCTTCCCTTTCCTCTGCTCCCGTCTTTCCCTTTCCTTTTCTGTTCCCACCCTGGGTATGTGTGTGTGTGTATGCGTGCACGTGCAAGAAGGGTTCCACCATGCAGCTAGGCTGGCCTCTGACTTGTGTCAAACTTGTGTCAGCTCCTGAGTGCTAGGCTGACAGGCGAGAGCACCATGCCCATCTTATTTATCGCAAGGTAAGTGCACTGGCTACTGACGCATGTACAAGCATCTAAAAGCATCTATTTCATAGTTTCATACATGCGGTAGCAGATTCTAAACATTGCTTCGCAGTTTTCTTTTCTCACGTAGTATACATGTGGTCATTATTTAATCAGTTCCCTATTCTTTTGCTTTTGGGTAAAATGCTGCAATTGATAACCCATTTTTGTCATTTTACAATATGCAGGGGAACTGTAAAATGCACTTCTAGAAGCAGGGTTGCTGAGTCAAGGGTTTTGGCTATTTATGTATTGAAACAGGGTTTCTCATACGCTAAGCTGGTCTCATACAGTAGCTGAGGATGACCTCGTACTTCTGAGCCTCCATCTGCTGAGTGCTGGGCCTCCAGGTGTGTGTCGCCATACCCCACTAATGCCCTGCTGAGGACGGAACCTGGAGCCTCATGTACACTGGATAGGCACTATGCCAACTGAGCCACATTCCAGCCAGACTTCTCCTTTCCTAGTTCTGCCAAGTTGCTCTTATAGAGAGTATCCAAGTTTAGACTTCTGCTGGTGGTGTGTAAGAATGTCTATTTCTCTTAGTCAAATGAGCCTGTTATCAAACATTCTGATCTTCGTCTCTAATATCTTTGAGTTTGTTTTGTATTTATTTTGTTGTGAATGAGGTTGAATGCCTTTTCCTGTGATTAAGAATGATTAAGGGGCTTTTCAAAGTGCTTTTATTGTTTTTGAGACAGAAACTCGATTTGTAGCTCGATCTGGCCTGGAACTTGAACTTCCTATGTAGACCAGGCTCCGGGTCTCAAATATGTAGTGATATTTCTGTTTCTACCTTCTGAATTTGGGGATTACAGATGTGTGCACACATATCCAGATAATCTTTCTTTTTTCTTTCTACAGCTGGGAATAAAATCTGTAGCCTCATGAATGCTAGGCAGGTGCTTTACTATGGAACCACACCCAGAGCCTGGATCTTAGTCTCCCTTCCCTTCTCCCCTTCCATCTCCTCTTTCTTCCCTTCCTTCCTTTCTTTCTTCTTTCCTTCTTTCCTTCCTTTCTTTCAAGACAGCTTCGCATTATGTAGCTTTAGCTGTCCTGGAACTCACTGTGTAGACCAGGCTGGTCTTGAACTCATAGAGATCTGCCTGCCTCTGCCTCCCAAGTGCTGGGATTAAAGGCTTGAACCATCATGCCCAGTTCTCCCTCCTCCTCCTCCTCCTCCTCCTCCTCCCCCCCTCCTCCTCCTTCTCTCTCCCCCCCCCCACCCTCTCGGATAAGGGTATGATCATGCAGCCTAGGCAGGCCTGCAACTTATCTACGTAACACAAGTTCACTATCTTCCTGCCTTACCTTCTTGGGTTCCGGGATTACAAGTCACAGTACTGTGAATTGATTTGGTCTTTTCTTTTTAAAAGAAAGTTCAATTTATTGGTATTTTTGACTTTAGAGTTTTGTATAGTGGTTATTAAGATCATTTTTAAGGGCTGTGAGATGGCTCATTGGGTAAAGGTCCCTGATGTTAAGCCTAACAATCTGAGTTCAATCCACATGCACACCATGGTACACACAAAAGTAATACATATAATAAATATCTTTAAAGATTGGTTTTAAAAGATTGTGTTTTCTTTGGTAGTTTGATCTTTACTTATTTTTTCAAAATTATTGATTAATTGATTAATTAGTCAACTAATTCTGTGTGTGTGTGTGTGTGTGTGTGTGTGTGTGTGTGTGTGAGAGAGAGAGAGAGACAGAGACAGAGACAGAGAGAGACAGAGAGAATGTGTGCATTTGCAGGCCAGGACAATTTTTGGTTGCTTCCCTCCTGCCTTGTTTTGAGGAAGGGTTTCTTCTGCTGCTGGCAGCTGGCCAGAGAGCCTCTGGGTGATTCTCCCTTCTCTCTAGGAGTGCTGGGATTCAGATTCTGATGCACACTGCCACTTCTGTACTTCACTAGTGTTCTAGCAATGAAACTAAAGCTTTACTAGCTGACCCATTTCCTAGGCTCTGTATGACTCTGTTTTTGTGATTTGCATTTCTCTCCTATGTGGAATTTTTGTTTTACCATGTAGGATATGTATTAATTCAACTGTATGCTTTCTGAAATGGCAGCCTAAAATCCCAGCATTATTTCCTTCCTACTAATACTGAAATTAATGGTATGCATTATTTTTCTCATACAAGTCTTCTGTATATTTCTGGTTAACTTTCTGGTTGTACAATACTTCTCAATTTTATGTTAATTTCTTCCTTGTCCTTGCTTTTAAAAATTATTAATGTGTATGAATGTTTTGTCTGCATGCCTGTACACCATGTACATGCCTGCAGAGGCCATGAAAGGGTGTTAGATCCCCTGAAACTGGAGTTACAGATGGTTGTGAGGCATCTTGTAGGTGCTGGGAATTGAACCTGGGTCCTGTGGAAGAGCAGCCAGTGCTCCTAACTGCTGGGCCATCTCTCCAGCCCCCCCTCCTTCCTTTTTCTAAGCAGAGTCTTGCTAGGTAGTCAAGCCCTTGAATTCATCACACTTCTGGTTAGCCTAGGATTGCAGGCTTGTGTCAGCATTCCCAGCTATTAGAACTTCTAATTTACTGATGTACTTGACTATACTGGACTCTTCTCCCAGAAACATTCTGAATTCATGTGTCTTTTTTCCAGTCTATTCTCTTTTTTTTTTGTATTCTCCTTTTTTTCTTTTCCTTTCCTTTCTTTTCTTTTGGGGGGGGATCTTTTTGTATTTTCTAAAGGAATATGTAGTAGGGCTGATTATTATTATTTTTTAGGGCTGGTAATTACTGTTAACTGGAACTGTAGCATCTTGCTGTCTAATAAGGGGTATGCACACCCCGTAATGCACTTAATCCTCTAGATCATGGGGTCATAGCACTTTAGAGAAGGGAGGGACCTTCTGAGGTACAGCTCAGGAAACTGTCTCAGAGATGGTAGCGCTGGCTGGTCTAAGTAGATCGTGGGTTTCTGGACTTGATTCGCAATGACCTCTGCCAGGCTGAGCGGCTATGTGCAAAAGCTTGGATTTGGATTTTGGCAGATGCCAGTGGCATCTCACTGTGCTGAGCAGCGTTTCATTATCCACATTAGGAGTTAGCATGACACTAAGACTCATCCTAATGTGAATTGCTTTTTTTTTTTTAACATTTATTTTATGTGTGTGTGTGTGTGTGTGTGTGTGTGTGTGTGTAAGTCATAAGTCAGAGGATAACTTTTGGGAGTTGGTTGATTTCTACCATGTGGGTCTTGGGGATTAAGCTGAGTCAGGCTTGTTAGCAAGAACCTTTACTGGCTGAGCCATATCTGCCCTCCTCTCTCTCCTTGAGACAGGGCTTTGTGTAGCCCAGGATGGTCTCAAATTATCTGTATAGCCCAGGATGATCATGAATGCTGGGTGCTTCTCCTTCTACCTCCTAAGAGCTGGTGTTAGAGGCCTGAGGCTCCACACCTTGCTTATGCAGAACTGGAGTTTGACACCAGGGCTCTGTGCATGCTAGGTAAACACACTTACCAACTGTGCCACGGTTGCAAAGGGGGTTTTCAAAGATTGTGTGTGTCTCCAAGCACTCTGAATTATCTTAAGGGCAGAGCAGCACTGGCTTCCCCTGGCTCATCAGTCTACATCTGCAGGAATAAGAAAGCCTCACAGGAGCAGGAAATTGGAACGCACACCTACATTTGCTCAACTAAGCAGCTTCCTACCCGAGTCCCTGGAGATCAGTTGTCACCAAATGGACAGACACATTGGGCCAAGTTTTTTTTTTTTTTTTCTTCCTGGCTTCACAGCTTATAGATAAAAGCCTTAGTTCTTCCTGCTCTCCTCTCCTTGGATTTGGCAGAGCGAGGATCTTTGCCCCAATCAGCTGGGTGATGAACAGTAGCCAGTCCAGTGAGTGACACCATTTGAATAAATGTAAACCCATCATCCTTAACTCACAGGACTCTGAGAATTAAGAACACATATTCATGGAAAATCGTGTTGGAAGCGCCTGCAAATTACCTGCTGTTTGTAAAGCCATGCCGAATGTAAGTTGTAGGACACACTGGTATATATCATACAGTACTTAACAATTCTCTGGTTTGTTATCTCATTTATTCTTTCTTGTACGTCTCTTTTCCTTCTAGCAGTCTTGAGGATTTAACACAAGGCCTCATGCTTGCTGGGCAGAGTCTCCCCTACTGAGCTACACTCTCGGCTCCCCTTTTTTCTGTTATCCCTTTACTGTTTTATCTTTGTACACTGGCAAGGACAATGTCCTGGTTTTATCTGTTCTTCCATTTACATTTTGCTGATTACTTGAGTCTCTAACAAGATTTCCTGACTCTTTGAGACCTCTCAATTCAGTGGTATAATTTCCACTTCAGTCTTCCAGAATAAATTCTAGAAGCTTCCTCCTTTCCTTTATAAGTGGGTTAGAGATCATTTTGTTTTGACACTGACTAAGGGAAGCCAACTGGGACTGCAGATGAATCAGCCTTCCTTCCTTGATCTTGCGAAGCTTTTGACACTGTCTCACTCCAGCTGAAGCCCTCTCTCCTTTGGACTTCCATGACATTAGAGATAGCTCAGGGGTGCAGTGAAATGGAGATATCAATGGCTTTGGAGACATGCATGGAAAAATGAGTTTTTAGCCTAGCTCCACACATCAGCTCTGAGACTCAACAAAGTATTCAACTCCCTTATCGACCCCTGGCTACAGTGTTAGTGTCTCCCAAAGGAGGGCAGTGTCATTCACCTTGAATTTCAGTCTTTAGCCCAGAAGTCCTATTCAGTCTCAGCTTGATGAGCATTAGAACAATGTTTGAATCTCTGGGTATGATGCATAATTTGCTTGCCACGCAAGCACATGCTACTAATGTAACTGTTTTCTGGTTCCCAAGTGTAACCTATAATGACGTAACTTATTGATTTTCTGAATATTAGTTAGAATTCTTTAGGAAAACAAATGTGTGTGTGTGTGTGTGTGTGTGTGTGTGTGTGTGTGTGCATATGGATAGAATTATTTAAGGAATAGTTGACTCATGAATTTGTGGGACTTGCATGTCTGAAATCCATAGGGCAGGCTAGCATGCTGGTGACACAAGTGTCAGTCATTGCTGGAGTCCTGAGTCCAGTTCAGCAAAGCAGCAGTCTGTTGGCTCAGGAAGAATTGCTATGTTGTAGCCTTGAGGAAAGCTTCTTTGGGAAGTTCCATTTTTGCTCTGAAGTCTTCCTGATTGGATAAGGCCTTCCCATGTGATGAAGAGCAAACTGTTTTCCTCAAAGTCCTTAATTTGACTGACATGTAGTGGTACACATCTCTGATTCCAGCACCAGGGAGGCTGAGGCAGGAGGATCACAAGTTCCAAGTCTGTTTGGGCTATGTAGAGATTTTGAGGCCAACCTGGGCTACAAAATAAGACTGTTTTAAAATTAAGACAAACAAGAGAAGATAGTCAAGAATAACATCCAGTGTACTATGGTGGTACATTCCTGTAATTACATTCCTGTATCCCAGCACTCGGAAGGCAGAGGATCAATAATCCAAAGCCATCCTTAGCTGTATAGTAAATTTGAGGTCAATCTGTGCTACATGAGATCTTGTCTCAAAAAATGAAAACTAAACCAAAACAAATCAAAGTAAGGAAGCAAATAGAAAAGGGACTGGGGAGGTGGCTCAGTGGCCAAGAGTGCTTGCTGTGCAAGTGTAAGGGCCTGAGTTCAATTCCCTAAAATGCGCACACACACACACACACACACACACACACACACACACACGCCAGGTCTCCCATGCATCTGTACCCAAAGCCAAAGAGACCAGTAGAACACAAAGTTCCCCTCGGCTACATGTGAGTTTAAGGGCAGTCTAAGCTATACGAGACTCTGTTGAGGGAGAGAAAGAAAGAGAGAGGCATCAGATAATGGTAGAAAGATTGCTTCCCAGACAATGGTCGGTAGATTCATCCTCTGTATCAGTTGGCCTATAGTTGATGGCGTTATGCTGATATGTTCATCAGCACTGGGTCTCTGTAGGAGACCATGTGAAGGAAAAAGCTCATTTTGGCTCATGTTTTTGGGGGCTTCAGTCTGTGTTCACATGACTTGGGGCAGCGCAGTAACGCAGTAGTCATTAGGGTAACGTGAAAATGAGGAGAGAGACGGAAGTCAGGGTCCTCCAAATCCCCTTCAAGAGCATGCCCTCCACACCTTAACTCCCTTTCTTTAACATCTTATTTCACCAGAAGGAAACCTAAAGGTTTATTGTCTCCCCAAAGCATTGAAGGTGGGGGTCGGGCCTTCAGCATATGGGTGTTTGGGGGATAGTCGAGGTCAAAACTATAGCATACGGAAACAACAAAAAACAGGGCTCCGCAGTAAGACAGGTCTGCATGTAAATCTTGGCTTTTCCACTATCACTGCAAATTTGCTCATAATTTTCAACCCCCAAGCCTTAGTTTTCTCATTTGCAAAGTGGGAAATGGGGTATCTTACAGGGTGGTTACAGAATGGATGGCACACAGACTGAGTTGCCATGCACAGAAGCCCTAGAGGGTGAACTGAAAGGAAAAATCCCTTCCTGCCACAGGGATTTTTCTGGATTTCTACTGTAATGTGGAGCACTAGGAAGTCTGAGGCAAGAGGTTCATTTTTCCAGATGTCAAGGAACTTACCTGCCTTTCTTTTCCTTTTTCTTAAAAAGTACCTGCTCCCAAAGGAAAAACCCACATTAAGGTGAGGTCGCCCTTGGAGCATGTCGCTCTGGAGGAGAGGGTCAGAGCACGGACTGCTTCACTTTACTTTTCAAAAACAGACTGTACTCTAGGAATCCTCAGTTCTTCTTTCTGTGGGAAAATGATGTCATTACAGGAGATACCTCTCCCCCCCTCATGCCTCATTTACAAAGGTCATTATAGATACATAACTTTCAGGACTGGTGAGATAGCAGAATCCAGCATTTGCCATGCAGGCCTGGCAACAAGAATTTGATCCCAGAACCAATATAGAGGTGGAAGAAGAGAACCAACTCCACATAGCTGTCCTCTGACATCCACACAGGTGCCAGGGCACATGTGCTCACACATACATTACGAGTGTGCACACACATGCACAAGTGTGCACACACATGTATGCCCCCCCCAAACACCAATAATAAAATAACAATTACAAAAATACAACCTTCCACTGAAAACCATTTTTGGAGGAGCCAGAATGGAGACAGCATCATCTCTAAGGATGTTTATCTTAGGCTTTAATTCCTGTCATAATCTCCCCAGTGCCTCAAAGGACAATGTGCTATATTAAATGTTTGTTCATTTATTTTTGCATTTAATTACATTTATTTATTTATTGGGGGAAAGGTGCATGCAAGAGCAATATGTGGAGGTCAGCTATGTGGAGTTGGTTCTCTCCTTCCATCATGTGAGTTCCAGCAATCAAACGTGGGTAGTTGGGCTTGACAGCAAGTGCCTTTACCTGATGAGCCATCTTGTTTTGTAGAATGCAGGCGGCTCTGGGTTTGATTCCTTGGAACACACACACACACACACACACACACACACACACACACACACACACACAGGGAGAACTACTTTATATTAAAATATTTAGACTGGAACCCTGCTGCCATACTTTTCTTGCTGCTGGGGACAAACCCTTCTAGCTTCGGAGGATGGCGTGGATGGGCAGTGAACGTGTTGGTTAATTTGATTATGCCGATCACAGTGTACACACGCATCACACTATCATGCATACACCCTGCATATATTCCATATTTGTCAATTAAGTATTTTAAAAACAGTGATAAAAATGAAGGCAGAGCAGGAACTGTACGGGCCCCTGGGAGGGTGAGGCTGGTTTCACGCTACTACCCAGGGAAGTACTGAGTCCCAGGATCTGAGGACCCTCTCTGCAGATTGTCTTGGTTGCATCAAAATGTACTCACCCCTTCTTTCTGTCAGGTTCCTTTCAAATCCTGGCTGTTAATGGCTGTAAACCCATTTCCTTCAATTATATTGCTCTTTCAAAAAGGCTGTAACTTTTTCTTTCCCTTAGCTTACATTTTTATTCATTAATTGTGTGTGCTCCATGGCGCGTGAGCATGGAAGTCAGAGGACAGCTGGTGGGGTCGGTTCTCCCCTTCCACTAAGTAGGTCCCAGAGATCAAACTCAGGTTGTCAGACTTCTACCCACTGAGACATCTTGCCAGGCCTCCCCCAAGGTCTCCTGGTCTCTCCTCTTGGTTGGTTGTTACGAACAGTAAATGCTAACATGACCCTCCATCCCATCTCCATTTTCACCAGAGTGAGCAGGGCTCTTCCAGCAAGCAAGTCCAAGGGGTGGGGCTCTCTGATTCTCTTCCTCCCAGTTAGGAAAGCCAGCCAACCCTTGGGCTTCTCTCTATGTTGAATGCTTCCCTAACCCCGAGTTCTAAGCAGGTCTTTTAGGACTGATGGCTGTCGTTGATATGGTGAAGAAAGGAGGGACAGACAGATGGATGGCTAGATAAGGATGCAAACTTTAAGAAGAACCGGATTGAACTGTATCTGGAGACTCAGCTCCCTAAATCATCCTTCGTAGGGACCGGAGATCTAAGGAACCGGAGCTTGCGCCCGTCTGGACTCAGTACACACACTGAAACCGTGCTTGTACCGTACTCTTCTAAAAGGCAGTGATTGCTTTATTTTGATCATCAGATCTGCACGGCCCTTAGGCAGCCTTGGGGAGGCGGTCCCCTGGCTGGCATAGTTTCCGAACATGCAGAGGTTAAGTGGTGGGGCAGAGCTGGTTCACAAGTTCTGTTCTTGGAGATTTAACATTCACATTCCAGCAAAGTCAGGAAACAGGAAGCCAAACAAAGGAAAGGAACATGGAGGAGGAAGAGAAGAGCCAAGGAAAGTCTTTCCAGGCTCGCTCAGATCCAGCAGGCTGCCCTACTGGCTTTGAGTAGAGGAGACCACAGAAATCAAGGAGTGCTGTTTCTTTCTCTCTTAATTAGAACTTTAATATAAGGAATTTACAAATAAAATATAACTAATTTAAATAAGATACACAAACAAAACAGAGCAAACCTCTCTCACATGTACAGTTTAAAGAATAGTAATAATGAGAACACAGCATAAGCAACAGAGCAGTACACTATCTGACACCCTGTAGCGGCGGTGGTGGTGGTGGTGGTGGTGGTGGGGCTTTCAAGTACCTTTGGTTGTTAAATCCACTGCCAAATGTTTGAATTCACAGCACATTTACATTTAAATCTGTCCAATTATCACCTTCTTTGGTCTTTTCTAGGTAAGAACTGGTTTTCATTTAAAAGATTTTCAGCGTCCCTAAAGCCCTCTGCTTACAGCCTCTCTTCTAACCCTGGCCACTGGTAAGAACTTTCCCCAACTTTTGTCTAACAGGAAAAAAAAAAAAAAAAAAAGGGCTTGGAAAGCCCTGCAGGAGGCCCTTCCTGTGAGTGGTGTCTGTATAGCTGCCCCATTCTTTTCTAAATTCTGCTGGTATTAGGACCAGAAACCAGCAGATTTAAGGGAACAGTAACCATTTCCCTTTGCCACACAGATTTTAAGGGGGTGGGCGTGGAGAAGGGATAGGTCGGTTGTATGTGTGACTTTCCTCCAACACGCGGGCACGGAAGCTTGCAGCAATAAATTTTCTTCTTTCTCATCTGGTCTTTTCCAGAAGGATAGTGTGTGATAATTCCATATGTTCTGTGTGGTCAGCTTTGGGAGCCACACGCTGGCACAGGTAGAAGATGGCCTGTGCTAAGTCACACTGACCCGTCCTGCCGGCCCACTGCCTGTAGCTGAAGGTAAGATGCATCTCACCCATGCCAGTTGAAAGTGGGCTGTGATGGTGTCTGAGCTTCTTCTGTTGCTGTGATAAAACATCCTGGCAAAAGCAATTCAAGGGAGCCAGGGCTAATTCTGGCTCAGTGAGGATCACTCCCCCAGGGCAGGCAGGACATCGCCCAGGCAGGAAGGTCATCATGGCAGGAGCAGGAGACTGGCTAACCACATTGTATCTGCACTCAGAAAGCAGAGGGTGGACAGGAAGTGTGGCTGAGCTGGGCCCACCCTAGTGACCACTTCCTTCAGTGAGGCACCACCTCCTAAAGGATCCACAACCTCTCCAAACAGTGCCACCAGCTGGAGACCAAGTATCCAAACACATGGACCTAGAAGGGACATTTCGCATACAGACCACAGCAGTTGGTATCAACCAACGGCATCATGGGGTATCTGCCAACCCTCATTTCCTGGGTGTTACTTGCCACTCAAGTCTTAATAGCTGGCCACTCTACCTTTGCCTCTTGTTCTAGTTTGCTTTTTGTTGCTGTGAGAAAGCCTTGACTAAACCAACTTGGGGCAAGAAAAGCTTTATTTCAGCTTACACTTCCAGGGTCATAGTCCATCACTGAGGGAAGTCAGGGCAGGTACTCAAGGCAGGAACTGAGGCAAAGACCACAGAACCTGCCTTCTGGCTCACTTCCCCTGGCTCATGCTCAGCCAGCTTTCTTCTATAACCCAGGCCCACCTTCCCAGGGGCAGCATCACCCACAGTGAGCAGGGCCCTCCCACATCAATCATCAATCAAGACAGTTCCTCACAGACTTGGCCACAGGTCAATCTGATCTGGGCAGTTCCCCAGTTGAGACTCCCTCAAATGTCTATGGACTGTGTTATGCTGGCAGCCAAAAGCTGACTGACTAGAATACATCTTCAACTGGGCCTGGAGTGTAGCCATGGAATCTCTTGCTCCATCTGCTATCAGAACAGCTCATCTTCATCTTATTATGCAGGATTCCCACACTATCACACCATTGAGTTGACATTTTTGTGGTTCTGGGGCTCTTGGGTGGGAAAATCTGAACAAATTTGGCAATACCAGTGATGGTCAGGGTCCAGGCAGAGCAACAGCTTCTTCTTATTTCTCTTTGTGAACATACACGTTTCTTTAGAGAAGATGGGTCCTAAGGATCACAGGAGTTGAAAGTGGGCCTGGTTCTGAGTTTCTCACAGCTGCGCAGTCCCTGGCTGGTGAGGCAGAGGTGAAGTCACACTAATAGCAGGTGATTTTGACCTGCAAGCCACTGGACGTACTAGTGAAACTTCACATGTAAACAGGACTGTATACTTTTCTGATGGGAAATGTCCACTACTTTCATCAGCTCTGCAGAGGCCCCTGTAGTCACAGTAAGTAAGCCAAGAACCATCGAGCATACTGATGTCTGCTTTGTACAAAAAAAAAAAGTACGATTGAGATTTTTATATAAATGAAGTTATAACAATGCTGTTTATTTTGGGGCTATATCCATTTTTAATTTTCTGGACATAGAATAATCTTTCCTGTTATGGAATAATGGTGTTGGTGAATAGTAATTACAACAACATCTTGACAATGTCAACAGTTGCTAACACTGCCAATCATGTTTCCTCCCTGAGCTATTAAATCTCAAACTCTGGAAAACAGATCAGGAAAGCTGCCTATACACCTGTACATGACGCAGAAACATCTTTGTGTCTTATTCTCTCCCCTACTCTCTCTTGCCCCTGAGTTTATTATGTGTAAAACCCTTTCAAAGAAAGTGAGAGAAGCTCAACTTCTCCCTGTTCTACTAGGAAAATTGTACTGGTGTTATGAACAAATCATCTAAACTCGCTGGGAATTAATTTTCTTAACAAAATGAAGAATTTGGTATGGGCTACGTCAAGGTCAATTTGCCCAAATCTAACATTGTGCACCTAGAGTGAATATGTGTGAGGTTGGAACAGAGTTGCTGAAGCACAGCATACCTCAGTGCGTATGTTAAAGGAGAAGGTCAAAGGCAGAGGGAGCGCCTGCTCTCTCAATTGTTTTCAAAAGCCAAAGTAGAAGAAAAATTTTGGCAATGTTCAAAATTCTGGGCTATGTGATTCTGTTAACTCGTATACCACCCACCATCCTTTCTTTATGATGTGTTCTTAGCAGCATCATTGTGACTTCTTTTTCCAAAATACATGACTTTTTGTTTAAAAGTAGGAAATACACTCTCCTTTATTTCTGTTCCCCCTTCCTTCTTGTGTTTTTTCCTCCCTCCCTCCCTTCCTCCCTCTTCCACTCCCTCCCTTCTTTACTTCCTCCTTCCTTCCTTCCTTCTTTCCTTCCTGATCTCAAACTCACAGTCTTCCTGCCTCAGCCTCCTGAGTGCTGGGATTGCAGGTGTGCACCATGGTAATGTACCAGCTGACTTGAACTTTGCATTTATTGTCCTGTGGATCCTCATTTGCATGGATTTTCATCTCATTTGTATGGACCTGGCTATTGGCTGAGCTACATGTAATCAACCCCACCTACCTGGCAAGAACCCTATCTGTGGCTACCCCTGGAAGTAGCACCTAGTTCTCAATGTGCTGTCTCAGGACTGTAGCATTGCCTGGGAGCTTGCTGGGGTGCCTCGGACCCCATTCCAGTCCTCTTAATGCCAAGTCTGGGTTTAGTGTGACCTTCAATCACAGGAACAGGTTTAGATGCCCTTAAAAGAAAAAGTTCCACATGTTGCCTTCTTGTTTAAGAACCATCACAGTAAAGATGGACAGAAGGACATTCTGATTGGGAGAGCAGAGCCATTGCTTTGCTGATAATTTGTGAGTTTCAGATTTCTGCCTGTTTCTTTCCTTGAAAACCGAAGGTCACTGTACGTACAACACCAAGACTGAGCCCTCATGTGAATGCTGATTTTGGGTGAGGAAATTTTGTCCACAGAGACTCACTGATTGTGACAAATGTACTTCTGTTCTAGTGTGGGCCTCAGAGATGTTGGTCGTGGAGGACCTGAGCCGGTGTGGGAGGCAGGGAGCTCTGTGCTTTCAGCTCAGTTTTGCCAAGAGACTCAAAAAGCCCTAAAACACTGTAGTCTGTTCATCCCTGAATGTGGGAGCCACAGCCCTGCCCAAGATGGGCAGCTGTGGACAGAACAGTAGGATTCTGCCAGAGACATCCCTTTTCTAATCATTTTGATCAGAGGTGCCTTTGAAAGAGTGTTTTGTGGAGAGGCATGAGCTCACCATCTGGCAGCACCTGTGGGAGAGGCATCCAGGGAAGCCCAGGGTGTTGACGAGAGGGTGACTCAGGTGCCGCTCTGTGACAGCCACTGCCTGCGTAGGAATGGGTGGGTGGCTTCGAGGAGTGCTGTTCCCTTTCTGGTGCCTGACTGGGCAGTAGAGCTGGAAGCTGCGACAGCCTCTCCTGCCTGCCTTTCTTTTTTTTTTCCCTTCCTTTCCTCCTTCCCTCCCTCCCTTCCTCTCCGTGCTCTAACTTCTTCAGTGATGGATTGTTACCTGGAAGTATAAGCTGAGGGGAAGCCTCTTCTCTCACTGCCAGCAGACCTTTGAGATCTGCCACCATCACTGCATCTTTCCACCCACTCCCAATTCTCAAAAGTGTCCTCACTGGACTCGGTACCAGTGTGGCTTCTCCTGGTCCACAAACATGTAAGGAGCCGGAGGTGGTGGTGCCCTGAGTGGAGGTGGCCGGGCAGTGGCCGGAGCCCTGTCAAACTCTGCCTACAGCCTTACCGCCATTTTAAATCCAATCTCTGGTTTTTAAAAATTAAAAACAGAAATCAGAGAGACGTGGATCAGCGGTTAAGAGCAAATAGAACACTTGCAAAGGATCTGAGTTCAGTTCTCAGACCCATATTGGATGGCTCACAGAGTTCCTGCTGACCTGATTACCTCTGTGTGGCCTCTGGGGGCGCGTGCGTGCACACACATATACACACACACACACACACACACACACTCCAGAGAACCCAGGTTTGATTCACAGCACCCATATAGCAGCTCACAACTATCTTTAAGTCCATTGCCAGGAGGTACAATGCCCTTTCTGTCTGCCTCAGGCACCAGGCACATGTGTAGTACACAGACAAACATGCGGGCACTATGCACACAAAACATATGTGCAAGTGTGTATGCACACATGTGAGAGGCCAGCGAGCACCTTCAGGTGTCATTTCTTAGGAGCTGTCTACCTTGTTATTTTTTTAAGGTTTATTTTCTTTTTTAATTATGTGTATGTGTGTATGTGCATGTGTGTGTATGTGCGTGTGTGTGTGTGTGCATGTGTGTGTGCGTGTATGTGTGTGCAAACAGCATGCAGCTGAGTTATCGGCTTCTAGATCGGTGACTTGTCTAAATATTATTTCTTGTCAAACTTGCATCACAAGCCCTCCAGGCATGGGCTCTGCCTTTACATGTGCCACGGACAACACACTTGCTGCTGGCACCTGGCAGCTGTGTAATGTTGTTGTAAGGTGTGCATTATAGGAAGATGTGAGCAGACTTTCTGGGGAAGTAAAGTGACTTCTAGAAACCAGAGGCCTTCCTGGGAAGACTAATAAGAAAAGAATGTTCTCAAGAAGGGGGTAGGCTCTGGATTTTCACACAGGTTTTGGGGGAAGCACTCAACATAGGAGGACTTTTGAATGAGATAACGTGCACTTGAACTGCAGCTTCATGGAGCGTCAGCCCTGCCAAGTTAAACCCAGGGCCACAGGCCCGGCAGTGATGGGCAAATGCCTCTGGAGTGGTCTTTCAGTGATATTAGTTGGTGGGACTGGAACGTTTTGGTGTCTACTTTTTAATAATATTTGTAGTTTGGAAATATAAGATAAAGTTTGGAGATGATTTTTGAAGTATAAAAATGTGATGTTAGGTAAAGCCTGGCCATGGACCATGGCATTGGTAAAGGGTGTAGAATCTGTCTTTTGCATCTGTATTGGTGACATATGTCTGACCTTCCTCAATAACTTCAGCTAAGATCTTCTATTAGGAGCTAGAAATTAGATTGAGTGGGACAGAAGTCAAAATCTTGTCTGGTAAGGCCCTTTGACATCAACTTTAAAAAATTTAGAGGAATAAGGAATAAGGTTTTCCATTCCCTCTCTCTATTTCTCCTTCCCTTCCTTCCTTCTTCGTTTTTTCATTTTCTTGAGACAGGATACTGCTAGATAGTCCAGGATGGCCTGGAACTTGCTATGTAGCACAATTTAGGTTGGCCTTGTCACTGTAGCCCTTCCTCCTCTGGGGCGCTGGGATGATAGGCATGCACCACCACACCCGGCTTAAACAGGACCTTTCTTTTGCATCTAGATTCTATTATTTGAAATGTGGTAAAGCCTATGGACTTTCTACTTACAGTGTTTATACAGACTGCATAGAAGGGCTACCTGCTATTATATATTTCGTGTTTTACTGTTTAACAGGTCCCCAGACACCCACTCATACTTTCTTCCTTTTCAGTTTTCTATGTAGCTGTATGTCTGCTTCCATATCGCAGAAGAGAACACTAAGGCAAAGAGGCCAAGGTCTTCTGTTTGGTGTATCATTGGGTCAATTGGGTCAGATTTTAAACTCAATGGAAGATATTTATCCAAGGTCATAACTGCCTCTCTGATGTGGAAAATGATGATCATTTTAGGATGTGTAATGTATTTGATCCCACTGGTCCATCTTTCTGCCTGACCCTGTCCTAGTTGTTTTTTTTTTCCCTCCAACTTGAACAAACTAGAGTCATCAGAGACCTCGATTAAGAATATGCTCTCATCAGATTGGCCTTTGAACAAGCCTGTGGGGTATTTTCTTGATTGATGATTGATGTGGGAGGGCCCAGCCCACCATAGGCAGTGCTACCCCCTGGCTGGTGATCTTGGGTGCAGTAAGAAAGCTGGCTGAGCAAGCCAGGGAGAGCAAGCCAGGAAGTAGCACTCCTCTATGGCCTTTGTATTAGTTCCTGCCCCTAGGTTCCTGCTCTAACTTCTTCAGTGATGATGAAACCCTTTCCTCTTCAAGTCATGGTGATTTACCACAGCAATACAGACCTTAACTAAGACAAGCCTGTAGGTATCACTCCCGGCTGCTAAAATCTCACAGGAATGACTAGACTTTGACATAGTCAATAAATGAGGCCAGGCAACAGCAGCTTCAGGCACTCTCATGAAATACAACTAGAAGAGAGAAGGAAGGAGGCCTGGCCAGCCGAAAGCATCCATCGGACACCATGTGAACCTCCCTTGGGAAAGCACCAGTTTTTGATGAGTTGGGAGGAGGAGCAGCACTTCTAGCTGCTTTTAGCAAGCTGTGATGTCTCTAGAAAGTACTGGGAAGCTGTGGGGATGCCACCAGTGAATTTCCACAGACTTAGGAGGGATGGATGCTCTCAGTCTTTTGGAGACTTTTGGTAAGCGTAAGTTTATTTATCTTGGAGTTTTTGAGACAAGATCTCAAGTAGCCCAGGCTGGCCTCAGATTTGCTCTGTAGTTGAGGATGACTCTGAACTCTTGATGCCCACCTGCTCACCTCCCAAGTGCTAATGTTATGGAGAAGCATCACCATGCTGGGGACATAAGTGTTTGAATAACATTTTAATTGTATCATTTGTATTGTCCTCCTCCATGTTTCAGGTCTCTTGGTACATTATTCTTACAGATGTGGAGCTGCAGACAAGGGACTCATCTCATTAACTTCATGAGGTTGTCATTAGTGTCTACACATAAGATCGTCATGCATACTAAACGCGTTTGAAGGAGAACTAGTGAGGGACCTACAGAAGTTGACTATTGTAAACCTGGTTTGATTGGTAATGTACCATTGACGCTGGTTTTGCTCTTCAGTTAGTAATGACAATGCTGAGTTTTTCATTTTCTTATTTTGGTAAGATATGCAGAACCAGACCTTACCATTTTGGTGCTGGGCATGGCGGCATGTAATTTTAACTTTTGGAGAATGCGGCAGGAAGTCCTGGGTGTTGAGGCTATCCTGGGCCACATGGCAAGTTTGAGGCTAGTGTGTTCTACATATCCAGACTCTATATATAGGGAAGTAAATTTAGCAATGTTTATCACTTGCAGATGTACTCTTCAGTGTCATCAGGTAGATTCGCTTTATTATATAAAACACATTTTTTAAGAGGAGCAGTGTGGGCTAATGAGCTAGCTCAGCACGTAAGGTGCATGCCCTCAAGCCTGAAGATCTGAGTTCAATTCTAGGAACCACATGGTGGAAGGAGGTAACCAACTCCAGCAAGTTTTCCTCTGATCTCACACACACACACACACACACACACACACACACACACACACACTGTGTCATGTGCAAATACATGCACATACATATATAAATAAATAAATAAATATAGTTTATAAAAAACAAGGAGAAGCAGTCAACTTAGAAAGGGATGGGTGTAGGAGGTATTTGTACAGTGCTCAGGAGAGCTAGCTGCAGATCTGCTAGCTGGTACAATATCAGGGTGAGGGTGATCATCAAGAGGAGAACCTGGTCTCTGACTGTTTCCCAAGCAACTGAGAGGTACAGAATCACTCATTCCTGCTGCACTTCCCATTCACACTGTGGACTTCATTTATCTCCATCAGTTCCCTGAGAAGGAAAGGCCTGGCTCCTGTCCACTTTGTTGATGTCATTCTTTTGCAGTGTCATCAGACCTATGGCTGAAGCACTCAGAGGTTCTGGGGACAGTCATCAGAAGCTCGTGACTCATGTTTTCTAGGATGTCTAGATGACATGTGGCTCTGACGTGAGCAATTCTACTGAATTCCTTGAAATGAGTAAGGGCAGAAGTATCTAAGGCCATTTTCTGAAAGTCATACAGAGGAGGGAACAACTAGACCTTCATAAAAGTGAGATGTCTCCACCCCTCACTCCGTGAGTTTGCACGCTTGCTGTCGGGGACACTTGGCATTGATGGTGCCGTTGTTGTGAAGCCGATGAACTGAAGAAGAGCGAGGAAGACACTGACCCAAAGCAGGGCACATGGGAACGCAAATTCTACTTCAGAGAATGTTTCCAAGTTAATTTGTTCACTGATTTGTTCCTTCATCAAATGTTTACTTAGTACTGAGTGTATCCCAGGAGATGAAGTGATCACTGAAGGAGTCATCCTTTGTAAGAAATCTCTTTAAAAAATAACTTGATTGTATTTACTTATTATTATGATTGTGTGTGTGTTACACGTATGTTGGTGTGTGCACATGCCATTTTGTTTGAACTCGTGAGTGTGCATGCATGTGCGTGTGTGTGTGTGAAGACACCTCTGTGTAGTTGGCTTTCTCTTTCCATTTTTACATGGGTTCCAAGAATTGAGCTCAGGTCATCTGAATAGGTTGACCTCTCTACCTGCAGAGCCATTCCAGCACCTGAGGAAGGTTTTCAGCATGTAACTTTTCAAACAAATCCCTCATCTTCTTAATTTGAAACCATGTAACTTTTCAAATACATGCTTCCTCTTCTTAATTATGAATTTTAATTTATTACTTTTAACTTCTATTTGACCTCTTCCTTATGACTTTCAGAAAACGGCCTTATTCATTTCCTCTGGCCTTGTTCATTTCAAGGAAGTCAGCAGAACTGCTGACTTCAGTGCCACACGCTGTCCTTGTCCAGATATCTTGTGCACGCCTGTTACCTGAAGGATCCAGAAGAGGGCATCAGATCCCTGGGAACTGGAGTCACACACAGTTGTGAACTGCCAGGAGGGTGCTGGGAAACAAACCCAGATCCTCTGGATGAGCAGCCTGTGCTCATAACCACTGAACCATCTCTCTAGGCTTTAATACTATTTTTCTGTTTGTTTGTTTGAGATAGACTCTCACTATGTCACCTTGGCTGGCCAGAAGCTCACATGGAGACCAGGCTGGCCTCAAGCTCACAGAGGTCCATTAGCCTCTGCCTCCTGAGTGCTGCGATTAAATATGACCACCATGCCTGGTCCTGAATCTTTTTTTATTTTTATTTTTATTTTGAGTGAACATGGCCCAAGGACACTGATTTAGGTTACCCTGAATTTCATGTTCTGACATGGAAGCAGTTTCATGAACTTTTATAGTTTTACAGAACAAAGAAAGTCATAAATCAAGGCAACTTTAAAATACATTGGTGGGCACACCAGAGAGGTATCACAGGTACTGGTGCGGCCAGATGGGGAGGGTTTTCTCTAGGCCCAAGATGCTACGTGTTAACATTCTTAGCTTTTGGGTTGTAGGAAGCTGGTGGTCCGCTAAGTTAACAGATACCAAAGGTGTTTATCTGTTGGTCACAGGATGTTAGTTCTGACACAGAGGTGGGCAAGTGGCTGATCCAGAGGCCAAAGCTAGCCACAGACAAGGTAATTAGTCTCTGTACCTGTAACATTCCAGTCTCTCCACATCATTGTAGTTTTAATCGGTTAGTCAGGCTTCACAGACACAGCTTCTTTCCAGGAATTCTCATTCACTGCCCCCCGTTGCCAAGCGTCACATTTGTACATGCGGGTGGGGCCACATATTACTTGTTACTAGATATTATAAGATCCTGCATAGCTAGGATCAGACTTAGATGAGGCTGAACCATGGGCAGACAGCAGTCTTCAGGAGAGAGAGAGAGACAGCTGGTTAAGCTATCAAAAAAAGAAAACCCGGGTCATATCCAATTGGTTAGCCATCATCATCTGGACTCGACGTATGCTAGGAGTCTATACCTAAGATTAAGTAATCAAAAATACAGTTTAGCCTAATGAAGTGAAGAAAACATGTATTTAAAAATACCAAAATTTACTACTTTTTCAACTACATTGGCTTTGTGTTTCCCCCTGTATTTGTATTCTATGAACGATCTTACTTATGTTTAAATGGTTAGCAATGTGACCTTAAATTTTTAGTTGTTGGCCTCAGCCTTTAATGGCTGAGCCATCTCTCCAGCCCATAGCCCTATATTTTTATTTTAACCCTCTGTTCTATTTAGCTGGCAGGTGTCAAATGATTCAAGCTTTTAAGTATATCTAAAACGTCTTAGACTGGCTATTAAATATAAAAGAGTATGAGGATACTGTTTAAGGGAACCACTTCATTTACTCACATAGAGCTTATAAAATAAACCTAGAGGTTTTGGGTGAACATACCCATACTCAACCACCTAGAGGTCATAGACCCACCTATCCATCCATCCATCCATCCATCCATCCATCCATCCATCCATCCATCCATCCATCCATCCATCCATCCATCCATCCATCCATCCATCCATCCATCCATCCACCTATCCATCCATCCATCCATCCATCCATCCATCCACCCACCCACCCATCCATCCATCCATCCATCCATCCATCCATCCATCCATCCACCTATCCATCCATCCATCCATCCATCCATCCATCCATCCATCCATCCACTGATCAAATTTAGAGGCATTGGGAATTTTTTTTAAAGCCAGGGTCTCATGTAGCCCAGGTGACTTCAAACTAGTTATGTAGCAAAGGATGACCTTGAACCTCTGATCTTCCAGCCTCTGCCTCCTGAATGCTGAGAATACAGGCAGGTGCCACCACACTGGGTTTATGCAGTGCTAGGAATTGAATGTATAGCTGTGTATGTGCTAAGCAAGAACTCTACTAACTGAGCTACCTCCCCAGCATGGCACTGGGAATTTTTATGAGGGAAAATCATCTGTTATATCTCCCCACATAATCTGACCACGGAACAAAGATTTAGAAACACTAAAATATGGACTGTGCAATATTCTCTCATTTTCTTTAGGTCGCTTCTCGTAAAATCTCACTTCCCTAGCCTTTATAGCTCATGAGTTGTTATGAGAAGATTAAGACTGTGAAAGTAGCTAAAATCTGTTGCACCCTTAAGGTGTCTGAGAGTCTACCTCCTCCAAAGATGGAGGAGATTAGGCTTAGTTTTGATAAAAAGAATGAAGGTAAGGGGTCTGTTGCTCAAACAAAGGGACCTGAGTTCAGTCCTAGCACTCATGGGAAAAGGCTCAGTGAGCTCCAGGTTCAGTAAGCAACAGACTCAGTGAGAGTCCTTGCATAAAATAACAACAACAATAGCAGCAGCAGCAGCAGCAGCAGCAGCATAATGACAACATAGAGAATGACTGAGGAAGGCACTGATGTTGGTCTCAGGCTTCCACACACATCTGCACATGTATGCACATGCATCCACACACATTTGCATACACACATACACATGCACAAACACCCAGGAATAAGGGATCAGGTCCTTCTGAGAATGTCAGCCCCCACCCATGCATTTGCAAACAAAGATTGTCACCTTTCTTTCATGTGGCGCCACCTGGCCTCTGGCCTCACACCTGGGATGTGTTTCATACCAGGCAAGGGCTAAGTATCTGATTGACCTGCCTTTCCACTCTCTGCCTCCCACTCCCGACTGGCATTCAGTGGCTGTGTTTGGGGAGAAGGCAGGAATAGACTACCACCTGGAGAGTTGGCAGGCACACCCCACCATGTTTGTGTTTGTGCAATGCAGTCCAGGCCCTGCTGGGACCTCATCTCTTGGGCTTAAGATGCTGGTGGTGCCTGGTGAAGACAATCTACTCTTCCCTGGGTCTGCAACTCTGTGCTGAAGTCACTTCTCCCATCCCATCCTAAATGGAGTAATGAAGTTGCCGGGGATGGGACAAGGAAGGATATGTCTTTTTATGAGTTCCCTGAGGGTCAAAGAGTCACAGAGGTCTCCTCTGCAGGGAGCGCTGCTTCCTCTGCCTGTCTTGTCTCGCTGTTGGTGGCAGGAAGAAGCAACTGCCCCTCCCCTTCCACAGATGTGCCTGGCTGTGGGGACCTCACAGTGTGCAGCTTCATCATAGGGCTTATGATGAAGGAATTCAAATTCCTCTCTGCTTGTCTGGAGGACCTGAAAACAGTTTCCCTACATTGTGAAAAATGGCTTTAAAAACACAAATGACTTAAATATCTTTGTGTATGTGTTGTGTTTTGTGTGTGTGTACTTGCATAGTGTGATGTCAGGTGTCTTCCTCTGTCACCTACCACATTGTTTTTTAGGTTGGACCTGGTGCTCACCACTTGGGTAAACTGGATGGCCAGTGAACTTCTGGGATCCACCAGCCTTTACACCGGCCAGCATGGCATTAGGGATGTGCACTGATATGCTTTTTTTTTTTTTTTTAAATGTGTGTGCTGGGGATCTGAACTCATACCTGAAGTCAGGTCCTCATGCACTTTCTTACCTAGCCATCTCCCTAGCTCCCAAGTTTAGTTTTCGTGAATGTGTACACATCGGCATCCTTACCAGAAACAGGCAATGCATGTGTAAAGTCTCTGTAAACAGTAAAAAAAAAAAAAAAAAAAAAAATACAGTATTACTGTTACTGCTGGAAAGTTCTGCCTTAGGTGGGGTGCTTTGTGGTGTGTTCTTTTCTAAGACAGCTTTAACATTTAAATGGTATAAACAGGTGAACTGGTGAGATGGCTCAGCCAGGAAAGGTGCTTGCAAGCCTGACAGCCTGAGTTCAATCTCCTGATTACACACGATGGGAGAAGAGAATTGACTCTCCTGACTCTCTGACCTCCATGTATACACCATGGCACACACACACTAAATGAATAGATCTAAAAATAAAAAATAAAAAAAAAGTAAAAAAGCTATCCATATGTTGGAACTCTCAGCTCAAAGGTCAAATTGTATCTATAATTAGCATCCTGCACTTTGCTTCTTTGTCAACTGGACTGGGGGAGGTGTGGTAGTTACCAAGTAGTTTCTTTGAAAATGTAGTAGCCATCAGAGATTTAAGGTGGTGGAGGCAAAGCTGGGTTGTGTTTTGAAACAGGGAAGGGGGGAGCGGAAGCTGCCGTTCAGAGGACAATGAATAGATCCACAGCCCCAGGCTGTCTTTACAGCAGCACACCGAAACTGGGGAGAGCAACGGTAGTGTCCCACTCTCTCTGTGTGTGTGTCCTGGATTCATATGTAGCCCACGCTGACCTTCAGCTCATGGAATCCCGCTTCTGCCTCTTGAGTACAGGAATTACAGGCATGAGTCATCTGTTGTTCAATTTAAATGACTCGTTCCGTGTTCTCAAGAAGTCTGATCAATGGTACAATAAATACAGAGATAAATGCATTGTAGCCATTAACAAATACCTCTGTTGAATAAAGTATTTTCTCTATGGTAAATGCAGTGTGTGGGCTTCTGAGTGATGGGAGCCTGTGAGTTCCCCTTTTCCAAGGAAACATGAACTGCTTCGTGGAAGCAATGGACTCCTGGAGCCCTGGCAATAGCAATATGCATCTTGTTGTAGATGAGGGGTCAGGAGCTCCAGTATAGCATGTGGCTCAAGAGAGGACGTGGGGCTTAGAGTAGAAATTGTAGGTTGGTCACTGATACACTTGGAAATCTTTCCCAAATTACCGAGATGCTGTCCAATGTCCACATGACGAATTGTTATAAGACAGCCTAAAAAGAGCATCCCAGTTTGCCTAGCATCACAACTGCCAGGCTCTTTGGTTCTCTTGTAGTTGTTCTGAGGGTCTCAAGAGCAAGGTGTGGCTTCTGAGCAGGATTTCTATGGAAGTGTAATGTCTTTGCCAAATAAAGATCAGGTCTGGTCCTTGAAGACACAGTGGGGTTTTATGCTATGATTTTGCTGCTTCTGATTATTTTGTTTGCTGCATGCTTCCTGAACCAATCTAGTGTCTGCCCTGTGGGGTAGGGGCTGCCACTTACTGGCCAGCTGTTTGACTAATCTATTTTTCTTTCAACTTAAAAATTTATATTCATGAGTATTTGCTTGCATGCATGTATGTACATCATGTCCATGCCTGGTGCTTAAAGAGGCCAGAAGAAAGCATGGGGTTCCTTGGTAGTAGAGTTACATGTGGTTCTGAGCTGCCATGTGGGTACTAGGGGCCAAACTCAGATCCTAAGGAAGATCATCAAATGCTCTTAACCACTAAGCCATCCCTCCATCTCTCCAGCCTTGATAAAGCTAGTTTTATATTTCTCTCTTGAATATCAGAGCATATTCACTTGAATTACCTTTGAAAGGTCATTTCTTCTTCCTCTCCCTCCCTCTCCCCTGACCTCACTTTGCACATCCTAAGAGTGCACTCCACCACTGAGTTAAATCCTCATCCCCTGCCTTGTTCCTCTAAAGGGCATGCTCATGTTCACTAGAAGCTATATATCTACAAACTCAACACTGTTATCTACAACCCTCCAAGATTCTAAAGCTTGGCCAACCCCTGCCTGCAAGAAAGTTAATTCTTAGGAAGACGGAGACGAGACGTAAAAGAATGCTCAGAGTTGAAAATTACCATCACGACTCCCAAATGGTTAAAATTTCAGAATGTCCAAAGTGATTACTTTCATTAACTAATAATTGTTTGTTAATAGATTTGTGTCATCAAATGGAGACTTAAGAGTGATCCCCAAATAGAACTGGTGAATTTGGCCAAATAGCTAGGCCTCAGAGGCAGTTCTGATTTTACGCTGAGAATCTTAAACACATACGTGGTCTAAGCCCCAGACATTTTCAGTCCTTTCTCTCTGCCTGTCTCTCAGCTGCTTTACCTTGGTTGGAGTGTGTTAGTAGTGGTGGACAAGGCTAAGACTCCTTATTCGTGTCCAGCTGGAGAGAGCTAGCGTCATGTAGTTCTTTTCAGTTTTCATTTGCCCCAATTGTTCTTGTGTCCATTCCTGAATGTACACCTTGGCAAGAGCAATGGAAGTACTGATCATCTTAGCTGGGCCAGACAGCACCAATAGCATTGAGACACTCTCAGCTTCCACAGAAGTGTGGGACTTTGTGGAGAAGCGGGGAGTGGGGGGCGGGGGGTGGGGAGAGTGGAGATGGGTAGACTGGTAAAGAGCAAGAGGATGCTGGGTTGATAAATTAGTGTGCTCCCTACGGGCTCCAAAGGCAATGTTGGGATGTAATGGGGGATTGTTTCTGTAACCATAGCTACTCTCTGACCTTTGCTGGATGTTGTTAGATGGGAAACATCTTCCCAGTGATGTCATTGGAAATGTGCTAGTTCGGGAACACAGGATCGTGAAGGATGACTAGCCTGACTCAAGGAGACAAGAAGAATTTGAAATCAGAGATTTGTAAGAGGGGCCAGAAATGCATCT